>CM076240.1:56701901-57301901 GCA_038380155.1 Pseudococcus jackbeardsleyi | reverse complement strand
TGAGATATAAACCCTCCTTACGTAAACCTGGTAAAAAAAATAGTTCTATTAGTTCTATTTCTCTTTTTTCTCAATTTTTCATCAATCCACAAAATATCTTACTTCTAAAGCGGCATTACAAACAGCACGATTCGTATGGTAGAAGAAATCGTGCAAAATGTCGAATATCGAAGTTTCCGATTGAATTAATTTCTGTAAATTTTCCGGATGGAAGTCGTGTCCGTACATATCAACAGCCGATAAGAAAATCGACTCCATTTGATTATGTCGGAGTTCGTACGCAGGTTGATGAGCTGCAATCAGCACCTAAAAAGCAGAATCACGCTTAGAATTGCATTTTTTGGTCACTGAAGTTTTTTGTTATTCATCTGCTTACCTGTCTGGCTCTCAAAGCAACTCTCGAATGTTCACTACGATTTAAAGACGTAAGCTCATTCAAGGTAGTGGCCAATTCGTCCGTTAAACCGGGCTCGTTCGACCATAAATGATCGATCAACATCGTAACTAGCATATTCTTCTTCGCAACTTGATTATGAGAGAAAATGGTAGAAGTCACAGCAGCCATGTCATCTTTGTACTTTTCCCTTAAAGCGGTAACACATTTATCGTAATGTCCTGAAATACAGAAAAAAATCAACGTTTTTCGTTTTTTCTTCAATTAACTGAACGAGATCTAATGATAAAAATTTACAAACCTTGTAAAAATTGACTTTCTACGTCGTAATATTGTCTAAGGAGTTCGTGTACGGCAGCCTTCATACGACCTCTGATACCATTACGATATCTTTGTACTAATTGAATAATACCCTGAGTTTGTAAAAAGAAGTTATCTCTGTCTGTGCGTTTTTGAAGAGTGGCCGCGTGACTGCACAAGAAAGAATAAATTAAAAAATCATCGAAAAAAATTCCATAAGCACGAGAAAAAATTTTCAACAAGTCTTACCCATCGATCACGTTGGCAATTTGTTGACTAGGAAATTGAGCTAAAACTGAGGTAATATTACGTTCGTATAAAGTCATCAATTTGCGTATTTTTTTCTCAACTGAAACTGGTATTCGTCCAGAAATGGTAGAAAT
Source organism: Pseudococcus jackbeardsleyi (assembly GCA_038380155.1). Classification (NCBI taxonomy): domain Eukaryota; kingdom Metazoa; phylum Arthropoda; class Insecta; order Hemiptera; family Pseudococcidae; genus Pseudococcus; species Pseudococcus jackbeardsleyi. The sequence continues at coordinate 57,300,824 of CM076240.1, read as the reverse complement.
TACTTCCTAAAAAAATGAAACGCGATCGAAATCATTATTGAAGTTTTTGAGTGGTTCGAATTTTTGAGCAAATACACACTTGGAGTTCAAGAAGAGGTAAACTGGGATCACGTAGAGTACTCATGAATTTTTCAATCACTTCTCTAACTCGAATTTGATGATAAGGATCTGGTAAACAATATCCTGGAAAAGAAATATTATAATTTATTAAAATAAAATGACGAAATGGCAAAACGAAGAGAAAAATGAAACAAATTGTAAAATGAAATTTAAAAATTAATATTCCATGGAAGAAAATATTTTAAAAAACCTTCTTCAATTCTTAAAAATTGATTAAAATTAATTCTTGAGTTTATTTAATGACTATTTAGACCGAAAGACACAATTTTTTCGAAACAATCGTGGTTTTATGACTAAGTATAACATTTAAAATTTTTTTTTCATAGATGAAGTGCATAAGAGAAATGCGGAAAAGTTATAAAATATCGATTTTCTTTTTAAAAATAGGGTTTTTAGGTCTACATAGTCACTAAACAAGCTCTAAAATTAATTCCAATCAATTCTGATTTTTTTTGAAATTTTTCAAGATTTCCAAAAATACTGAATTTTTGACAACTTTTAAAGAATTGAAGGTTTTTGTGCATTCGGAAGACTCTTCAAGATCAAATATCTCACGTTATTGCAATTCGCGAAACATCGACAAAAAGTGATCGGAAAATTATTCATTTCCGAATTTTCTCATTTAATATCCAATGCCATCAAGTTCTTGAAGAAAATTTAATTTTGGTTGAATTTTGAACGAAGATGAAAAAATGAAAAAAATTGTGGTGAATGTTCAAGAATTTCCTAAAAATCACATTTCAATCTACCTCCACTGCCACGAATCTTTCAACTATCAATTGAAAAAAAAATTGTACAAAATATAATTTCCTAAAAATAATTTTTTAATTTTTTCAAAATGATTTTTCAATTAGAATACAATTTCAATTTTTTTCTTCCCCAAGGAAAAAACATTTAAAAAAAAGAGACCCAAAAAAACTTTCTGACCCCAATAGGAACAGAAAAGAGCCTATTTGGGATATTAGCTTTCCTTATAAAACGAATAACTCACCAGCTAAAATATTATCCAACATTTGCCTATAACTATTATGCACGTGATTCAATTTATCTCCGATAATGGGCGTAGATACATCCAATTCGGGGAACTGTCCTTTATAATCTTGAGCTTTGGTCACCAAAGTGGGATCCTCAAGTTCAAGAGTAGCGATCAAGGATCCGGCATCCAACACAGCTCCGGGTCTTTTAACATAGGTCACGTGACCAGTCTCGGCCGCCGTCAAGGTCATAACCATCTTCATCACCTGAAGAATCATAAAAGTACACCCGTTAAACCCACTCTACCAATTCCAACGCTGAATTTCTTCTTACTTACCTCAATCTCAGCGTAGGCTTGTCCTTTGGTAACTAAACCGCCATCTTCGACTAAGAAACTCAGCAATTTACCAGCCGACGGAGATCTCAGCAACGAAGGATCGTTTTCTTTCTCAAACACGCAAGTCTGGTTTCCAATTACGATTCTGTACCGATCAACTTCTTCGCGCATATAAGTCGTGAAACTGGATCCGTCGACCGAGAGTAAAATACCACCGTCGGATAATCGATGTACTTCGATTTCTTTGAAAGATCCGTTCATCACCAAGAAATACGAATTAGCTCCGGATTTCGTAACGTTTACTTTGTACTTGAATCCTTCGTTGATCAATTCGACTAAAACGTTGTGTTCGAGGGTGCCGGCGCTCAAGATCTGTCCTTTTTCCAAAGACGATTGAAAGTTTGAAAATTCGTCGCTGATACGTTTATCGGCGATATGTAGAGAGCCGCAGAGGACACCCAAAAGGATATCCGGTTTCTCGGACTGGACTCTTTGCGAGATCAGAACGTCTAACCAAGCCGTATCCAAAGAATTCGTTTGGAAACTTTCGGTTTCCAAAAGGGTAATCAGATATTCGACAGTGGTACGGAAATCCCCTCTGATCGATAGTTCTTTCAAGGCGATTACTAGATTTCTATAAACAGATGGAAGCAGATTTGAGAATTTTCCAGTCAAATTAACAGATTTGATTATTCGATCGATGTCGACTTACTCTCTGGCTTGTTCTCTGTTTTCACCCCACGAGAAACAGTGACCGAATTGGGAATCAGCGAATTCGTGCAGACCACCAGAAGCAGCCACACTGAAATAACCCCATACGTTCTTCGATGATCTGAAATTCAATTCTTGTACGGTACCGGAACTGGGTTTAAATCCTGTAAAATAAATTCAAAATTATTTTTCACAAGAACTGAAAAATGTGCTTCGGCACAGCTGTCACCTCGGAAAAAAATTACAAAATTTAAATTTTTCCAAAAAAAAAGGTGACTTTAATGACCAGAGAAAGATGAAAAGTGAATAAAAATCATGAAAAAAATCAGCATATAGAAAACTCGTACAAATTTTAGAAAATCGTCCAATAATCGAAACATTTCCAATTTTTGAAAAAATATACAACGTTTGAATTTTTTTTTTTCAATTTTTGGAAAAATTTTACCACTTTTTAAAACAGTCTAATTAAAAAAAAAATCATCAATTTTAAGAAAATTATTCACATTTACGAAAATCATCCTGATAATGGTAAAAAATTGCTCTATTTTGATAAACTGCCCATATTTTGGAAAGTTCTAGAATTTTTACAGTAATTTTCAAGTTTTGAGAAATAGCCTACACACCTTCCTTGAAAAAAAAAAATCGTAACAGTTATTCAAATCGTCTGTGCTGGTAAATATTAATCATATCCAAATTCACCCTTTCGAAAGAAATCTCACCTTCGTCAGGATTTTCACTGGTAATACGAGCAGCAATAACATGACCCCAAGGCTGTGGTTTATGACGAGGTGTATCAAAATCGATGAAATTATCGCCCCACGGAGTCTCACCATACAACAATCTGATATCTTTGATACGATGTAATTGCAAACCCATAGCAATTTGCAACTGAGCAGCTGGAAGATTGACATCGGCAACCATTTCGGTACAAGGATGCTCTACTTGTAATCTAGGGTTCAGCTCCAAGAAGTAATACGATCCTTCGGTATCGTAAAGGTATTCGACGGTTCCGGCGCTCACGTATCCGACCATCTTGGCCAATCTGACCGCAGCTTTCTCCATATCCTCGAAGACAGCCGGTTCAGCAATAACTGCTGGAGCTTCTTCGATAATCTTCTGATGTCTTCTTTGAATGGAGCAATCTCTGCCAAAGAGCGATATCGCGTTACCGTATTGATCGGCGATCAGCTGAACTTCCAAATGTCTAGCACATTTGGCCAGTTTCATGATGAAAATAGGCGATCCAGGAACTTCAGATTGTACTTGTTTGAACAGATTGGGGAAATCTTCCGAATTCTCCACCTTACGGATACCTTTACCACCGCCACCTTCGCTGGCCTTGATCATGATCGGAAAACCGATCTTTTGGGCTGATGCTAAACCTTCTTCGACGCTGGAAACGCATCCTTTTTTATACAAATCATTGCTGATTTTGATCTTTTTACCGGAATATTGAGCAGTTAGACCTGAAAATTATAATCGATTAGTGAAATGAAACAGAATTTCAATTTCGACGAGATTTCAACAAAGGTCTTGAAGATCTTCGACCTTCAACGAGGTGAAAAATTCGCCAACCACTTACCAGCTCCTGACCAAGGTAAAGTTGGTATTTCGGCAGTCTGAGCAACAATACTTGAAGCAATTTTGTCACCCAAAGCCCACATAGCTTTTTCAGGAGGTCCGATGAAAGCGATATTGTTCTTATGCAATAATTCCGGTAATTTTGGATTTTCTGAAGCATGACCCCAACCAGCCCATACAGCCTACAATAAAAAGTAATCCATTAAAGTTACATTAGCATAAATGAAAATAACAGCGATACGTCTTTTATGATCATTTCTGGCACCGTACCGCTGCTGCGCAAATATTTACACGGTTTATTACTCATATGAGAAAGAGCGAGAGAGAAAGAGTACCTAGGTTTTTTCTCAATTTTTCTCGTTTATGACCCCGCGAGTACATTGCATTTATTTTTCCACACGTTCTCGCTTCCAGGTTCAAGAAACAAAATACTCGGCAGATAATAGTAAACGTACCGTACGAGCAGATTCTCGTGTGCTCGAGTAATTCGTCCTTGGAATAAATTAATAATCCGTCTAGTAAGTAGGTAATCTTCAGCATACATCAAAACACTAATTCGGTATTATTTTTTCTCTCTCTACAAATCTTCGAATTACTTAATTCGCACCTTTTTCAATGTCAAAATACGGAAAACAAGCAACTACCGAAGTTCATCTCCATACATTTAAGAAAAAGGTAATAAGTAAGTAATTTTCATTTCATCATTAAATAATGTTTTTCAAAATGCAATCGAAGTTGATCAAAATATAGAAGGGAAAAACACAGGGAAATGAACCGGATTTGATCCGCAGTCTCTTTCTCTCGCGATCAACTCTACTTATACGATATATTTCTGGCAAAACCCCAACGATTTGAATCAATATCGCGGAAAATTTCAAGATTAAACAAATTTTCCATGATTTTGGAAATACCTTACCTGGACTTGAGTTCGAATAGCCAAATCTACGATGAGCTCAACATTGGCGTAATTGTTGTTGTTGGTACCTCCGGGAACGGGCATATAATGATCGGCCATTTTAATGTATTCGGCATTAGCTGGGGAAAATCAGACAAAGACATAAATCTTTTATTCGATTTAGTATTCTAGATAAGTAGAAGTGGATTCGAGTTTGTTTGGTCGTATCTCTAACAGAGATTATGAAATTTCACGGGGGGGAGGGGGAGAGAATTGAACATCTGGTAATATTTATTCGTTATTTTGACATGAGTAAAAATTTCCATTGGAACTGACTGAATTTTTTTCGTCATAAATTACAAATAATTTTATGGAAAACGATTTTGAAAAAGCAGGGGTTCCAAATACATTCAAGAAAAAAATTCATGAGTGAATAATTTTGAAAACCCCTTTTCTAATGGTCAAATATTTCATCAAAAATTAAATTCTGGATCGATACGAGGGGAGGTGAGGATGCCAAAAAAAGATTTCCTTTGAGCTCGTATTTTTCCAAAGATCTCCAGTTGAAAAAATTTTATATACCTAACATTTAGGGAACCAATGGTTGAAAATTTATTAAAACATTTTTTTAAAATGTTGACTGCACGATTTGGCAAATTATTCAACATTTGAAAAAATCAATTTTTTCTGATTTGAAAATTGTGGAGGAAAGGAAACCTTCAAGGGGAAAAGGAGGTCCGTAAATTTCATTACTGAAACTCAGGCGCACACTCAATGATACAATCGAAAATTTTCAAATTCAGAGATTTAAAATCTTCTCTGTGCAATTTCAAAAAAACACCTCCAAATTCTTTTTATTTTTGTTCACATTCGTATCCAAAAATTTAAAATTTAAATTTTTAGCGATTTCACAGCGAAAACAATGGGTTCCAAAACACATCGAAAAAGTTTCAATTTTTCAAAATACATTGCTGCTTTTATTTATTCATTTATTTATTTATTTCACACTTCCCCTTCAACAAAATTTTTCTCATGAATCATGATCTATTGTTATTTAAAATATGCAGCTTATGCTTGCGAGTCATCAATTTTGAAATGAAATTTACATTTTTACGATACATTTGAAACTCAATTCACGGATTCACCCATTCGAAATAATTTTTTTTAGATTTTACGATCAAAGTTACCTGCTCGAGTGCAATACTTCGACAGTAATGATCATTAAACCAGTCACTTTTGTTTATGACTATTTCAAACGTCATGAACATGACGAATTAATGAAAATTACAACCCAGGGGTTCCGAAAAAATACAAAGAAATGAGTTGAGTAACCATTTAACCTTAACAGGTAGCAGGAACCTAGGGACTAACACATAGTTTTAACTCATCAAGGTTTTATAACTGTATGAAGTGATAACAAAAATATAAGTATTCAAAGAACTTTTTTAAAACTAGAAGTTTTTTCCAAAAATACTCATTCTTTAACCAGATTTAGAAGGAATTCTACTTATTCCAATTATTTAATCCAAATCTTACCCAATGTATCTTAGAAAACTGACCATACTCAAAAAAATTTAAAAATTGAATAATGTTTTGCTAAAAAAAATTGTGTTTATTTTTGTCCAGAATAATTTTTTTAATTTAATTCTTGCACAACTTGAAAAAATTATCTGCGACCTTTATGAAAATTACAGACAGTTATTTTCGATCCCCCCTCCCCAATTTGAGACATTTTTCTACAATGAAAAAAAATCATTCATTTACCCACTTGTTTTCATTTCAAAAACAAATTTTTGTAAATTTTTGGATTTTTTTTCAAACAAAATTATCAAATCTCTGCGACTGGATTTTTTTTTTAAAAAAATGATTCATTTTTACTTGGTAAAACATGAAAAATCATTTTTTCATTTTTTTTAAAAAAAAAGCAATTAAACCAACTCTTTCATTTATAAATCAGTGAAAGTTATCGAAAATCGCTGAGAAGCAGTCGGAATTGCAGCACAGAAGAAAATCAGTAAAAAAAATTCATTGAAAACAAATCAGTGAACAAAATCACTGGAAAATCGGTGAAAATTCACTCAGTCAGTAAAATTTATGAATTTAGCTGAAAAATCAGTGAAAACCTTTGGAAAATCAATGAAAATATTTGAAAAATCAGTGAATTTTGCTGATTTTTGCTGTGCTGCATTTCCGACTGTTCAATACTGTTCAATAAAATTAGTGAAAAGGCACAGGAAAAAGTCAGAATTGCAGCACAGGAAAAATCAGCTCATTTTTCAATTTTCAACGAGGTTTCGTCAATTTTATAAAGAATTTCAAATATTTTTCTTACTTCTTAGTGAATTTTCACTTATTTTCCAGCAATTTTTGATACTGTTTGATTTCAACGAAATGTTTTCATTACTTGATAAACTAGGGAGTATATCAATGCAATTTTAAGCATTTTTTTTCAATTTTCATCCATTGATTTAAAAAATCAAATCCGAGGAAAGAAGAAAATATTGAAAACTTTTGGATTTTGCTACTTTTCTGGGTTTTCCTAGCCAGAAGACACCATGTCTGATTCAAATCAACGAAAATGGATTAAAAATTTCTACCAGATCTTTTCAAGATCCAAACATAATCTCCTGATGACCACTTTACAAAAAAAGGGGGCAAACGATTCTCCCAACTCAACACCCATCAAAATAATTACCTTTTAAATCTTCTGGAGTGACCATGACGACGAATCGAATAGCTCGTTCATTTTTGAACATCTCATACGACCATCTTCGAATAGATCGCATACATTTAACAGCTGCAATTCCATTATTAGCTATTAAAACCTATAAATAATCAAGAAAACAAAAAAAATATTCCACGAATAAATTACAAACAGGAAAAAATTAATAACCATAAAATCATATTAATGCGTTGGCTAGAATAAAAAATACCTCCCCACAATCATCTCCAAATAAGTACATTCTTAGAACTCACACTCGTCCCCTCATCTCTGAGACAATTTCCGACGTAAAACCCCACAATACACAAAAAATAATTAGTAAATTTTTCCAACCTTATTAATAACTCTGGTTCCGTTAAACCTGCGTACAAATTCTTCGGGTGTACCGACGGTGAAATCTTTATCGGATATTTTCTGATGATGGATGACGGTACCTTGTGACATACTAGGCCTGTAAAATTGGCGTAAAAAAATTTCATTACATCTTGGCTGAAATTTCAATTTAATTCGACTATTGCGTCACAACGGTTCGAAGAATTCATCCGCTGTATTTATTAAAATAATCTACAGAAGGCTTTATTACGTAATTGGGTAACTCTAAGTACCTGAGTACTTGTCGCTTCTTTCTAGTTCTAGCATTATCGTTAATGTCGTTGCACCGCCAAAAATACCGCCGAGAAACCGGTTTAAATAAATAAAATGGAAATGTCCGATGGATATTTGCATTTTATATGGAAATGCGATCATATTTGTAATACTTTGTAGCGTATTATTTTACGGAATCGCCAGTCCTACGACAGCATTATGACCACGTGCCCTTGAAACACACGCAAGAAGAACTTTGGCGCGAATAACTTGATCGGAACGTTGAGCCGTTTGACACATGTAGATTAAAAGCTACTTCTTGGTAATTTCAATGCTATCGCCATTAAACACAGAGTATATACCGGTACATTGTGTAAAGGCGAACAATTTAGCTAAATACAGTATATTTCCGCAAATTCCTCTATATTCTATCTACCTTGACCAACTTAGTACATTTTGTTGTTGTCTTCGTCGTCTAGAAACAGCGGAATCATTTTTAAAACGTGTCGATTTCAAGCGACAATTTACCTATTGCTCTTGGTTATTCCTCGAAGTCACCCCCCTTCTCATTCCCCTATCTACTTTATAATTCAACTCTAAACAAATTTTAGATGAATAATTTATTCGCGGAAAGTTCCTCTTCCAGGCAAGTTTTGCGGTTTTATTTATTCGAATTCGATCGTCCTTAAAGATGATACGACATAATCGCCTGTAAATTCTTTTTGGTATGATTGAAGGTTAGCAAAACAATCGATGAGAGTGAACTGTTTACGAAATGATTCATAAAACAGATACTTCATTTCTTCCAAGTAGAAAATAATTCAACGAACACTCGAATGCTGATTTCCACCTCGGAAAATAAATTTTGGTATTACGAAAGAATGCACTCTCGATATATGGGATGATTATTGAAAATAAATCGTCAAAAGGGTAAATTTTCTTGGTTCTGGCGACATTAACGATAACGATACACTAAATACCAGAACGAAACTGTATTATAATCTATACCTATACCTAAAGTTAATAGCTAAATTAAAAAATAAACCGTACTTAAAGTAATACAGGAAGGTCGCTGAAACACGATGGTTATTAAAACATTCTCCATAATTCGTCATAATTGTATACGAAACAGGTCCAGTTCGACTAATTAAACAAATCACATTTTCTGCCCGACGTAAGCGTTAAAATAATAACAACGAACGTGAAATATTATTAAATAGAAGAAGTTCAGCGAGACAGAGAGAAGTGTGATCGTGTTTTACATCGAGTCGACTTGTAAACTTAAATGCTTTCTTAGTACCCAGACGAATGATAATGTTATCAGAATAAAGACCACCGAAGGCAAAGGAAAAATACCGGAGAAACAATGAAAAACCATGAAGTGGTTGTACACTTAGATAAAAAATAATATTACCGGTACATCGAACGTGACGAGGAAATGGAAATCTTCAACAACGATTCAACAAACAACAAAAAAAATTATCTGAATCCAAAAGTCAAAAATACCAAATATGATTGAAAATTTCAAGAAAATGTCCTTAAAATAATATAATTAACTGGGCAAAATATTTGCAAGAATTGAAAAAAAAAGAATCTGCTACAAGGGCTCATCTTTGAAATGACAAAGGTTTTGCAGGAATCAAGGGATGAATAGGAAATTGTATATATGATTGAAGAGGCAAAAAATGAAAATTTTTCATTTTGAGCAAAGAATATACCTACGTAATTTTTCACTCTGAAAAAAAGGTATTATTGAAAGCAATCTCCCCTTTTCTTTCAGCCCATATGCAAAAGGAAAAATAATTAATTTTTTAAAAAATTTAATTCAAACATTTTTCTACTAAAGGAGCCAAAAAAAAAATCCTTTTCAGTAGTGAAATTTAGGATCCAAGAAAAAAAGATTTTAAAATATTTAAAAAACACCCCATCGTTCGAAATATAAAATATCAAGAAGTAAAGTTCATTGGTAACCTTCAAAGCGAAACTATACCACAGACAAGTTGGAAAAATCGATTTTGACTTTTTTGACCAATTTAAAGATATTTTTTATCCTGTAAATAAATTTCCAAGTTTGAGCTATTGCTCGCTTGAAAAAACAGAAATTTACAGAAAACGAGCTTTCGGTGAAAAAAAATCTTTCACATGACAGAGTGTCACATTTTAAGAAAAATTGGGTAAATTTTTATCAATCACAGCACTGTCAGGTGAAATATGAAAAATTAATCTAATCAAAGTAAAATCCTAAAATCTGGTATGCATTCTATTTTAGGCTTCTCCAATCAACAGGAAACATTTTGTGATAATCTAAAACTTCCTGTGAATTTAACCATTTTTATGGGGGGAGAGAGGAAGAGGAAGAGGAAGAGGAGGAAGGAAGGGTAGGGATATGATTCGAAACAGCAGCAATGAATTTTGGAAAAATAGATTCAAATCAGTTCTCAAGGGGTAACCAAATTAATTTTCAAAAATTACAATATTTTGAATTTCTGAAATTTTGCCAAAATTTAAAAATTGACTCCTTCAATCGAATTTTTGAAGATAGGCAAGCATTTTTGGACGCCCTTTTGATCTTTTTTCGTCTTGACCCAAAATTTTACAGCTCAGGTTCAAGTTTCAATACCTATTTCCCTCATCACAAAATTTTCGAAGTACGAGGTCTGTCCGGAAACTATCCGACCTGTGTTCATATCTCCCCTCTCAGGCATCGGAGCGATATGTACCAAGCAGGAGGGTGACCACCGATGCCTTCCGATGTTCTATGCTCAATTTCAAAGCTTATGAGTCCATAGAAGATGAGTTAGCCGTGTTTATTTGAGACGTGATAAATGCGATCGCCGCATTTTCTTGGATCTTTGAAAAGTCGTCAAATCGTTCCCTTTTTTGTAATAATTTCAACTTCAGAAGTGGCCAGAAGTCTCAGGGGGCTGTATCAAGGTGTTATGGAGACTTCTGAAGCCGTACGATGCTGTGTTCGGTCAAAAACTTCTGTACCAGATGCGACAAATATGCCGGAGCATTGCCATCGTGCAAGAGCCAATCTCTGCTTGCCCACCGTTCCGATCTTTTTCTTTTCGTAGCATCGCGTAATCGTTTCAAAACATCAACTTGGAATTTTGTATTAACCATCTGACCCTTCAGAACACATTTATGATGCACAAAGTTTGGTAATTGGTAAAAACGACCCTTGACATTGCTTGAAGAAGGTTTTACTAGAGGCGCTCCAGCGACCATTTTCAAAGCGCCGGTACCACTCATTTAATCTGGGTATTCTCGGGTATATTTGTCCCTAAAAATCTTATTTTATCAACTAGAAAGTGTCTTTGCACAATTTTTAATTTTCAACACAAAATTTGATGCAATAACGTTGCTCAATTCGTTCTGTTATTTTTGCTGGTAAAGAAAATGCGGCGATCGCATTTATCACGTCTCAAATAAACACGGCTAACTCATCTTCTATGGACTCATAAGCTTTGAAATTGAGCATAGAATATCGGAAGGCATCGGTGGTCACCCTCCTGCTTGGTACATATCGCTCCGATGCCTGAGAGGGGAGATATGAACACAGGTCGGATAGTTTCCGGACAGACCTCGTACATTAGTACATATGCATAAAAACTAAAAAAAATTCTCACAAGCTTCCTCAATTTAATTTCAATATGTAGAAAATTACATAATTATTTTTTTCAAAGTTTCAAACATTTCATTCCCACAATTGATTTTCTTCCCAATATTTCTTTGTAAATTCTGCAGTTTCATGAATGCATATTTGAACGTATATTGGTATTGGTATTGGTTTTTCCCACGATTTGGTTTTGTTTTTTTTTCGTTTTCGTTTTGGTTCTGTTTTTTTTATTTATTTATTTAAATTACATGAGTAACAAGTATAAAAATTTTAAAAATTCGCGAACTTTTATTTGATTATCAAACAAAAAATTAAAAACAACTTCATCGAATTTATCAAGTCAAGTTTAAGTATAGAGAAAAAATTAAAAATTTTGAGACTTTTAATATGAGTATCAAAATGAAAGATTTCCGAGGAATTGATTTCAATTCCTTCACTTTGAGCGAGGGGCCGGCCAGGGCAGTGAAAATGTCGAAATTACAAAATTTCAAAATAGTTGGATACCAAAATATAGGATTCGAATAGTGGTGATTTTAATTTTTCAAATTCAAATTTCGATAATGAAAAAATTTGTAAATCTGTACTCCCTTCTCATAAAACTCACCAAACACTGTAAGATGATTTTTGAGATGAAAATTCTTTCAATAAATTATCCGAGCCTTAAAAGCGTAAGAAAAGGGAACAAGCAGAATTTCTCAAAGAATAATAAACAAACAACAATTCATTCACAGAACCAATTTCTATACCACTCCTCAATTCCATGAAATTCAAATTCAAACCTCAGACGAAAAAATACACCTCGAAGGCCAAAAACAAAAACATCATTAACCTCCCCTTCGCCTCGCTCTCGAAGGGCAAAACACCTCACCATTGCTCATCACTTAATAACTCTAAAATAGGCAAGAGCTTAATTCAATTCTCGACTAAGCCTCCGACCTGGTCACTTAGCCGAACCAGTAAATCCTGAAATAAATTACGATTATTGGTCGACTCGACCAGCAGACGCGGACGAAGAGGAAACGTGAAGATTACAATGAAAAAAACCCGGCTACGAACGCCCGAAATAATATATAATTACCCAGCGCCACTGCCCGATGCAACGATTACCTAATCAAATGGGCAGCTATTCTTCACACGAATGGTACGTACGTAGACGTACAATACGAATGCGGGGAGTGCATTTCGATTCTACGCTAATTAGACAAACTAGTAGAAACATTACGGCAATTGCGAGGAGATTGGAAGGTGGGTCAATTAACTCGAGCTATGTTTGTTCAAAACAACGCTTATCCATAAACGAGCGAGTACACATTATAAAATATGGCAGCGCCACGCGACAATGGTTTGATTTTCAGTTTACTCACGAGGTATCATTTTTGAGCAATTTTAGCAACTTCCACTCGGGAACTTCCTCCACCGTATCGGTCGGATCTCTGCAGTAAGTAATCGGAGATGAAGGCGTTTCTGGCAAAATATCCAGCACGATATCGGGCACTTTGAACACGTCATCGTCGTCCGATCCGTCTAAATCGGTGATACTCAGGAAATCGTCTTTTTGAGGAGATTCCGACTGCTCTTTGTTGGTCGTCTCGGCTGCCACGGCGGCTACAGCGGCCACCGCGGCGCTCAGCTCCGATAGCACGAAACGTTTCGAATTACGACGCTGGATTAGCGAACCGCGTCGCTGCACCAAAGCGTTACTCGTTGCCGATATCATTATCGAATTGACGATCTGTTCGTTAATTTGCGTGTAGAATAGAAATATGTGTATGTTAATCACCGAGCATGATAATTTCTCATATCATCGCGTAATTACCGAGTCACTGAAGGGCTACCAAAAAACATAAAAAATTACACATTCGTAAAATCAACGCTGATGTTATGACTGATAAATCGACGATATTAACTCGCGGCGAGAAATCATCGATTTTACAGAACGTTAGAAGCGATACGTCGAAGGATTTTTCCATCACGTGACATCAGAAGAATTGGACAAGATAAAAACTAACTTGAAAACGTTATGTTATCAAAATTCAAATGAAATCAAATCTTTCGATGGAATTCAGAATAGAGTTCATAATAATTTTCATATTTTATTCCAGTTTTACAAAAAAGTAAAAAATTCAAAAAATTGCTACAAGGTATATCGACTGATCATTCGGAGAAAAATTACCACTTTTTAAAACAATTTCAGGAGACCCTTTTCTTTTTTCAAAATAGGTCCAATTCAATTCCAAAAAAAATTCAGTTTGAAAAAAAATGAAAGCTCTATGCCTTTTTCAAAAATTGAGAACCAGAACTTATTTTCAAAAAAATTTTTTTAACAAAAACAATGAAATTAATTACCACTTCATTAAAAAAAAAAGATCATTTTTCAGAAATAAGTAGGCAGGTACCTACCTAATATTTTATTTCATTTTTACGAAATCCGGATAAAATCAACTACTTTTTTTTACTGCCTTCAAATGAAATCCAGAAAATAATTTCTCTTGCAAAAATGCCTCCCCATTAAGGTCTGGAAAATTTTCAAAGATGAGACCCCCCCCCCCCGGAAAATAGAATTCACTGATATTTAAAATTTCTACACACACCACACATTGACGAAATTTACCAGTTTTTGAAAGAACACCCCCTCCCTCCCAAAAAAAATCTTCCTCGTCCTCACATCATTGCTCTCATTCAATATCGAACGATTTTCAAGTACGAGGAAACAGAAAAACTGCCTCGATTCAAAAATTCGAATTCAGAATTTGGAAAATTTTCCAAAAAAAAGAAATATTGAAAGGTTTTTAATTTACGAGAAATTGAGATTACGAAAATTTTTGCATAAAACTTCGACAAAACTTGAACAAATACGAATAATCACATCTCAAAACAGTCAACTTCACTGATTTTTCAGTGAATTTTCACTGATTTCCCAGTTATTTTTCTCACTGATTTGTTTTGAGTGAATATTTTTTCACTGATATTCTCCTGTTCTGTAATTCTGACTGTTTCGCAGTGATTTTCGATAATTTTCACTAACTTGTAAATGAGACAGTAGTTGAAAAATGTTTTAAATTTCAATTTTGAAAGATTTTCCAGTAGGCATCTCTGAGAAAAACTACTTTTTTTCCTTAAAAAATCAAACGAAAAAACAATTGAAAAAGAATCAGTTTTTACGAATCTGAAATTAAAATTTTTTCAACGTATTTTAAAAACATATTTGGATAAATTTTACTACATTTTTGCTACACTTGAAAACAACTTCAGGAGATCCTTCTCTCCTTCTGCTTAAAAATGGCTCCAATTCAATTCTGGAAGATTTTCAACTTGAAAAAATGAAGTTTTCCCAATTCAAAAATGTTAACGATCCAAAATTTCAGATAAATTCTCAAATACGTAGAAGAAAAACCATGTAATTTGCAAGAAGAATTTTAATTTTTAAATTTTTCACTAAACTGTGGTTAAATTTGAAAAAAGTTTATTACTTTTTGAATCACAATTCAAAACATTCCTGGAAAACCTCCAACTCTCACAAAAATTATTTGAGATGGATCTTTAATATTTTTTATATGAAAAAGATTTTTTTTCAATACTTGAAAATCTTTCTGAAATAAATTGGAACCATTTTTGAGTGGAGGGGGAGAGCTTACTCAACGTTTTTTTTAAATGTAGCAAAAATGTAGCAAATTTAGTAAACATTTTCTTAAAATGTAATAAAAAAAATTTTAATTTCATTTAGTAAAAATTGGTTTCTTTCCAATTAGTTTTTTTGTTTGATTTTCCAAAAGAAATGAGTAATTTTTCTTAGAAATGCCATTTAAAAATCTTTTATCCTTCCATAAAACTCCATCAACTTCAAATGTTGAAAAATTACCTGCAAATACATCACAAACACCAAAATTGAAAAAAACCAATATTTCTTCCAACACAAAAACAAGAAAAATTCACCACAAAAAATCAAAACTCCTTCGACGTATCGCTTCACAGTCTCAAAATCCGACCACTTAAAAACCGTCTACTAAACTCCGATCGATCATTAATCGAACACGAACAATCGACTACTACGAAACCAATTAAAATCCGGTTACAATGCGCCATAATTTACAACAATGAATACCCGTGTATTTTTTGCGAAAAAATCGAACTCCCATTCTCAGCACAATTACCAACTAAAAAACAAAATTCACCAATGCCCTTCGTTGGTTTGAGGATGAGAAGCAGGAGGAGTAGGTTTTTAGCCACCAATTACGCATTTCCCTATTTCTTTCTTATTCTAACGAGTAGAATTATAAATATTAAAATTTTTCATTAACCTTAAACCTAGGTAATGTTTAACTTGAAGCAAACCATTTTTCTGTTCGTTTTTCGCGAAAAAAAAATTGCACATAAACCGGTAACGAGCTTATGTACCAATAGCACAGAATCACTTGAACCCTTCTTAGGACGACAGGTTAAACATTGCGACATTTACGAGACCTTGATCTAGTTTCTAATCGACAATTAGGTAGGAATTTTTAATTTTCAAAATACTTATCCATTCATCAACCACCAAAGCTGGTGTGGGTAGAACGAGAAATACTAAATCCCTCCTCTCAATCACGCCATTAGCAATAAGCCAACTAGACGAAGGTATCTTTTTTGCATTTAGATGTTGTTATCGTGGGATACCACGACCTTAGACTGGACAAGGTGACTTATTGGAAATATATCAAGGTACATTATTATCGAACGTATATCTGATTCCAATTCAGATATTTGAAATTTTTCCATTAAATGAATTTTTATCTATTTTGGAAAAAATGGAGCATTTTTTTTCATCAACTTTCTGTTTCAAAAACGGAAGAAAAAAGTTTTTTTTTCAAAGAAATGAAAAAATTGAATTTTTTTTTATAGTTCAACTTTTTTTCGTCCTTTTGAGATCTGAAATCAACCCGGAATTTTTTTTAGGTATGATCAGGAATCCCTTCCAACAATGGAAATATTCAAAAATCTAATTTTGATTTACCTGCTCCTTGCCTAATTAGGTATGATCAAACCACCTCAAATTCAATCAATTTTCAGACCTACTTATGTCTGATAATTTTTCCCTTGGCAAACTACGAGATCAATCAGCTCAAAAACAAAACAGCTAAAAAAATCCCCACCAAATCAAATAAACTCGACAAAAAATTTTAAAAATGACTCAATAAAAATAAACCACCTCGCTTTCTCATCCTCCCAAAACCACAAACAAAAAGGCACATGTAACCGGATCCACGCACGAAAAAGAACACATCTTACGTTTCATTTTCTTCACAATCGTACACCCGAAAACACTCAATTTTCTCCAATCACGTCGCGAAATCACAAAAAATTCAAACTCGAGCCGAAAACGCACGTTTTAGACATGATTTACACAGTACGGAGAAAACTACCGATCATGAGCCGGCGTAACACCAAAGAAAACTGAACTAGTAGAAGTACGGTGTAGCGGATGACACTGAATATTACAACACACGAAGGTTGTCTGGTCTTCTACATTTCTCTGCTATACGAGTTCGTCAGTACAAGTGTAGCACATATTAGGTATATTGAAAAAAATTACCAACAGGTGACCAATACCTAAAATACGTTGGTTGTTTAGTAAACTTCCACTTCGACAACGCATACGACAAGATCTTGGGTATTTCGATGAAACGACTTCACCAAAAGACCAGATTTCAATCGGAAAAAACCAGGCGTAAAAAAAAAGTTGCACATACGCGTTGTTCTTAGCTTTAAACTACGAAAGATACATCAATTTTAAAAATATCTCAAACACGAAATTTCAAAGAAATGACATGAAAATCAATTTTTTAAAAAGCCTTGGAATAGGAATTCTTGAAAAATAAAAGGAGCACATTAAATGGGAAAATTTTCAAAATTTGAAACGAAAATAGCCTCGATCGTTTATCAAAAACAAGCCCATATATTGCCTACCTTTCACATGGAAGGAGCCAGTTCAGAAAACTGATGAAATGAAACATTTAAAAATTATTCAGGCACAAGAACTCGAAATACAACCGTTTACGATGATTTAATGACGAAATTTCTTAAAACCATACTCTCGTAGACTCGATTTTTTAAATATAAACATTCGATGAAATTTTACGTATGACTAGCACACGCTAATTTTAAGAAAAATTAATGATAACGCAATCTTCACGAGAAAAATTAATAAGCGATTACCTGATGGAAAAATTTTCATATTTAAATATCAAGTACGACAGAATTTTTGTTACAATACACCGTTACACGAAAGAATATGGGGAAACGAGTATGAATTTGCATATAATTGGCGAGAAAACATAAATACCTCAGCAATTACGCGTCGAACCGAAAAATTTACGTAGGAAATTTTTCAAATAGGAATTTCACGCAATGCAATTTCAATTTAGTAAATTTTTTTTTTCGAAAATTGACAATAGATTTGAACATGAGCTCATAGCTCAGTAATTTTTGAAGAATTTGAAATGGAGGCAGGGAAAGGGAATACGTTTGAAAAAAATTGACTTCAAATGACATTTTGAGGTTGATTACCAATTTTTGCAATTTTAATTTTTCAGAAGAAAAATTCATTGTTTGAAATATGGACTGAAAAAAATTTCACACCACTAAATTCAGGGTAAATTACCGTAAATATTTCAGTAATTGTGGTAAATTATCGTAAATATTTTAATAATTATTACGATAAATTACCGTAAATGTTTCAGAAATTACGGTAAATTACCGTAAATATTTCAGTAATTATGGTAAATTATCGTAAATATTTCAATAATTACTGTAAATTATCGCAAATATTCCAATTTCAGCATTATTTGCCAGATCATTTTCATTTTGATTTAAATTTTGATCTTTCCTTATTTGAATGTGAGCCATCGTTTTTTGGCTTATCTCTATTAGCTGTTTGATTTGAATTTTGGTCTTGTTTATTCGAATCCGAATTGATGTTTAATCTCTGCCTGAGAAAAGTAAGAAAAATCCATGATTTTTGAGGAAAATGACACCATGAAATAAATCATTTAGATTATTCGCTCGAAAAATCTGCAAAATTTTTTTCACATATTTTGTCAAGGAAATCTTGTATTGAATGAATTCAATTCAGACTACTTTTTAGGCACAGCTTACACGTATCAAGAGGACAAAAACAACAGTCTGAAGGTTTTTGTTGTTTATATCCAGGGCCGTATTTACGCACAAGCTACATAGGCACCAGCCTCGGGCGGCAAATTTTAGGGGGCGGCAGATTTTGAGGAGCAGGTTTTTTTAAAATTTTCCTTAATTGTGATTTGAAAAAAAAAATGAAAAAATTTACTGTACCCACTGAAAAAGAATCTTTTTTGAACAAAACTTTTATTTACACAGGGCATAGCATTAAAATATGAAAAAAATGCCTTTTTTTAAACATTAAATTTCCAATTTTTCAAAACTTTGCCCTCGCTTCGCTCGGGCATGACTGAATCGAAATTCTATGATCTACTTGAAACATTGGAACGAACGTAAATTCTCCTCTATTCTCCTCTTTAGGAACCTTCTGATATTCGAAGCCGCTATGCCCACTCTGTACCTAATCCGAAAAAATAATTGAGAAAATTGATTTTCAATTCGTTTTTCGTTAATTTTTCTTTCAATGTAATTACCCAAATAAAGCAGGAAGTTACACATTTTTTTTGTGTGGGGGGGGGGGCGGCAAATTTTATTCTGCCTCTGGGCGTCGTGAGGTTAAATCCGGCCCTGTTTATATCGATTAATCGGTGTAGAGACTCAATCAATAGATCGATCAATTTTTTAGCATTTCCTTATCAAAAACACCCAATGAAAAAGCTCTGAAAAAATTTAGACGAAAATTACAACATTCGAATATCAAGATACCATCTTGAAACGTACATGAAGCTGATGAGAATCGGGGTTTCGACCTTTTTTTTCAACACGAACCGGAAAACTCCAACACAGGCACGAAATTCTCGCCAGTAATTACAGTACATTCAATACATTTTTCATAAATTTGCTGCATTTCCAAGAACACCTACTCTGCTGCCAATCCCACCGAAAAAATCAAATTTACCACCGACAAACCGAGAATTTCGATTTTCTTACTCGAGGCGAGAAAAATAACAGTGTAATTATGGATACAGACGAGCCCTCATCACAATCATGTTTAATCATATTGTAATTAATATGTAACAGACCAAACATACCCGTTAATAAGGCTCGAATTAAATCGAGAATTCATACAATTTTTTTCGGTAAATCCGCGCAGCATGGGTGTAAATTTATTCGCGACCTTACATTATTATAAATACGAGTACACTGCGAATTCATTTACAGAAAAATATCCTCGAAATGAAAATAAGGTACCAAACGAATCAGAAAATGATTGTCTTGAAACAATAATTAAATGAGTAAAATTTTAAAAATCGTTTTTACTACTGGATCAAATAGAAGAACCTACGAATCATTCAGGAATTTTCGAATCCCTTCGAGGCATTCGTCATTTCCGGATAATAGGGGAATGTCTACGTTGATGTCTGTCTCATCGGATATTTCGAATCGTACATATTTTAAATGGCCACATTCGCCACAGAAACCAGTTTTCACTTCGGTTCTACGAACTGGTTCGAAAGATGTTGGTTTTATATGAAACACCTTTCGGATACGAGGTAGGCAATTTATAGTACATGGGAGTTGGTGAGGCCAACAGTGTTTTATTTTAGGAATAAATCGAGATGTATTGGGTCATTTTCCCAAAGATGGGTTCAGAATGAATTTTATGAAGTAGGTACCTAACAAGTTCGAATCTATTGTTTTTTTTTATTTATTAAAAACTCGTCTTGAATAATTCATTTTTTTCAACTTTCAACTTCTTTCAGTTCTCGACAATCGATTTTTCGCAATCGATCGAGAAGCTGAGGGAAACAAGGTCGAAGAAAACAGATTTTAATTTAATTAACAAAATTATCGACGAGTGAAGCTTCTTTCATCAGATGAGCGACACAAAAACACAAAATATTGAGAAATCTTCGGCTAAAAAACCAAATTCTACGAAAAAATGTTTAAAAATGATTGAAATAACAAAACAGATTCGAGTAAAAAAGAGTCACTACGTGAATGTTAAAATTTCAATTTTTAATTGAAAATTTCTGAAAATTTACATTGTTTCCTATTTTCTCACCCAATTCCACGAATATTTTTAAAAAATGAAGAAAATTACCACGAGTTCCAAAAAAAAGAATATACAATTGCGTTGTTATTTTTATTTCAGCGTGAAAAAAAATTTTTTGAAAAAAATAGGACAGCAAAAACTTTCTTTGGAAGAATAAAAAGATATTTTTTCGAAGAGGAAACTTCAAATTTCTCCATGTAAGGGGTATACCTGATTTTTTTTTGGTTATTGAGGGGCATAATATTTACCAAAATTGGAGAATGAAACCGACTTGTAGTGAAATTTGAACTCTTAAACCCGAATTTTGTAGTTGATTTTCGAAAAGGAAAAGATCTTGCAATCGTTGAACTAACGTAGAGTAAAATGGCCAGTTTTCATTAAATCGATATAAAATCGTCATTTTTCGTTTTTTTTTTGTTTTTTTTTTTTGATCCAATGCCTCTAACTAATCGAGGTTTTAAGGTACGAAGCTATTTCAAAATACCTACATCGAATTTAAAACATCTTCAATTTAAAATTTTGGTTAATTTTTTTTTCGCAATGGGAATTTTTCTCAATCCTGAAAAATGTACTCAACGTATAAATGAATAATTTTAGTCAAAATTACCCCAAATCGTGATATCTCAATTTCTGAACGCTTCACCTATAACATTATGAAATCATTTTTTTACACAAATTTTCGTTTTCTTTCAGGATTAGAGATAGAGAATTCCCACAATCGTCAGATTTATGTAGAGAACATGGCTAATATTTGCCAAATGACCATGAAATCGTGGATTTTCACATTTTCAAGTTCTATATTTACGAAATGACAAATATTTGAGCCTATTAAAATAAAAACTTGATCGTCTTGAGCCCAAATGTGACAATGGTATTCCATCTAAAGACTTTGAATTCAGCTAATTGACTAATGCTGGTAAAAATCTGACGAAGAAGACAAAATCGATTCCCAATTTGACTCTGATTTGGACTTGAATTCAGATTCAAAGAAATAATCCAAAATTTAGAATCAATTTTTGAAAATCAGTCCAAAAACACTAGTCAACCACTCCAACAACCATCCAACGTACCTGTTCTTAAAAAAGCCCAAAGATCCCATCGAATTCGAGAAACTCAACCCATCGATAAGTTCAATGAAGTAAATCCACCTTAAACTTGAAATCCTTCATCGTGGTACCCGAAGTTCATCGAGTTTTTCGACCAATTTAATAAAATTAGCGGGCAGATGGGGAAAAAACTCGAACCTCTGTACTCGAGAATTGGGAAAATATCAACAATCGTTTGCGCAACCGCAAGATGCCGAAGAACCTGTTTATACGCGCTACTCGGGCTCTTAAATAAACAAGGACATTAGCGCGTTCGAATATGTTCCCCAAACTACACATACAAGTAAACCAGTGACCAATTGAATACAATTGATGCGCTTCAATGGACGAGAAAATTTCGTCGGCGCGAATAATGCCACAAAAATAAGGTCGATGACTTTGATGTACTTAGCGTATTGTGGCATCTTCCTATAATACAGCTTCATCAGGTATAATACGGATGCCATTACTATGATAGACCGATATACGTCCGCAATGACGCATACATTTTCAATTTTTGGGACTACGGAGTCTCCATTTACTCAAATTAAATCCTATTCGAGTTCATCGTGATCAGCGTACCTTCCAGTTCTTATTCAATAAAGAAGATAGTTGGTCAAGTATTTTCCAGAGAAAGGGCCAAAACATGATTCTTTTTTTCTCAGCTCATCTTTTTTCGCCAGTAGATTAAAAATTTCGCGTTCTTATGGAGAAATCCAAAGAAGAAGGAGGAGGAGGGGGTCAGAGGAGCTCAAATGAATGTTTTTTTTTTTTCAAATCAAGTGCCACGCATTTCTATTTATAAGTTTACCACAACGATTTTCGAATTTTTGAAATGGGCTAGAATTAAAACCGATATAAAAATCACAATAGAAGGCCCAGAAGTACCAAGACTTTATTTCAGACCTCTTACCCACTCATTCTGAGTCAAGATGAGGTAGAAAATGTTGTACCTTCCGGGTACAACTATGAAATCAAATATACAATAGGAAATTGAAACCACCCCAGTCTCATTTTAAATTTAAAGAATACAAATCATTTACTTACTCGTGGTTTAAAAATTTGGAAATAGTTGTTTTTTCAAAAATATTTCGTGAGATGTCAAAATCTATGTTTTTTAGGTCCTGGAATCCATTTTTGATGAAATTTTGAATCTACCTCCCAAACACGGACTTTTACGCGGGAGTAAGGTGGAGAGAGGGGGGTCGAAAATGTGAAAATAGTGATTTTTCAAAATATTTTGTGAGGAGTTGAAATCCATGTTTTTTAGGTCCTGGAATCCATTTTTGATGTAATTTCGACCCCTAGCTCCCAAAGATGATTCCCTAGGCGGCGGAGGAGGGGAGGGGTCAAAAATTTGGAAATATGTAGCTGTTTTTTCAAAAATATTTTGTGAGGTTTCGGAATTATGCTTTTTAGGTCCTGAAAACCACTTTTGATGCAACCAAACATGGCCACCTATGGGATGGAGGTCCAAAAATTAGGAAATAGTTTTTAAAAAGTAGTTTGTGGAGTGTCGAAATTCATGGTTTTTCAGTCCTGGTTCATCAAACACTGCTTTACTCGTAATTTAAGGACATTGGCTTTCGACTTTGGAAACGCCAATCTCCCATTGTGTGGCGTCCGTTTCAATTCTTTTTGACAAACATCCACCACTTTGAAATTTAAAAAATTTTTGCAGCATACTTATGGACGAATGGCATTCAATTTGAGGAAAAAATTCCATTGCACATTTGACCCTTCACAACAAAAAAGGGTTCAAAAATAAAGCATAACTTGGCGAAAAATGGCCCACAAAAATTTGAAAAAAATGTCTAGGGTTTCTCTAACTCTCAAAAAGCCAAAAAAAAACACAAAATTTTCATCCAATTATAATTTGGCAAAAAATGATGAAAATGAAAAAAAAAAACATATTTCGGACTCTCCTACAAACTATTTAATCTACCGGTCCAAAATTGTTGTCAAAATCATCATCCAGAATAGACGATCTTTTTGGCAAAGAATCGGTCAAAATCGATTTCAAGGGCAACTTCATCGTACTTGACCAACTATACTCATTCTACCTCAGATTAAGAGTAATCGAGCTCTTACCTAAGCCTTTTACGACGTTCAGCCAATCCGAACATATCCTTATAGGAGCTACTTTTGCTATCCATCCCGCTGCCCATCGGTTTGATATCATCGCCGGGAAAATTATCGTGTTTTTCTTTTTCATCTTCGTAAGCGTCGCCGTTCAAATGATTATGATCGGTGGAATTATCGTTACCCTCTTCGTCGCCGACGATAAAGTTGACAGTTCGATCGCTGTCAGTGGCGTCTTTGCCGTCGACGTGATTATGATTCGTTTGCGCTTCCTCCATTATTTTTCTCCTGCCAGCAACCGAGGTATTCTTGTTAGCGGATGTCGGTCTTTCAGAATGTTGCTCTGGAGTGCCTAAAAATCACAATCCTCGATTAGACCATCACATTTCTACAATTACTAATACTAATCATTAACCGCAAGCAAGCCAAGCTATCATTCAAAGCCAAAAAGAAAACCAGGGGAAATGAACATTAGAAGCATAGGTGATCTAGGTAGCCATTACATTAGCGAGAGTTACCGCATTACAAATTCAAATGTCAAGGGCATCGTTTGCAGCGATGAAAATGTGCGAAAAAAATAATAAAAATACATTCAAAGCATGCCCCTCAGGTATCAATATGTTATAAACTGAGCAAAAAAAAAAAACACAAACAAACAAGTGTCTGAGTCTTCTAATTCTAGAGTCACGATGCAACGAGACAGTAATTTTTTATACAAAGGTTAAAGAACTGCATTCCGATATTACGTATCAACCTTAAATGTTAAATTTTTTCTACTCATAATGACATCTTTAAGGTATTAGTTCAACCTTCAAACATATTACACAAATATTCATAAATACGCGCACACGTACGTTCATTAAACAGCGCCAATGTTCTTTCATTCGAGAAGAGCAGTCTAACATTTCCTGTATACGCAATAATATTCTTTTTTAGTATAACAAACCAAAAAAATAAAAAGTACGTCCGTTAACTCTCGTTTTGAATTTTTTTCAAAGTACATATCAACTTTTCCAGCATCGGATGAAAAAAAAAAGAAAAAAAAAGAATAGGTAATAAATGCATTTCAATACCTTCTTGCGGAAACCAAGTTTTAAGTAAATTTTTCTTCAAGAAAAACATTTTCCTAGCGCGGAATCAACGATCTTAATATGCGGAGCTTTCCGGAATCTCATTTATATTAATCGTGAGATTCTGTAAACATAATATAACCATTGGATTACTCATTGGAACCCTTTATTTATTCAAAAATACGGGGTACAGGATAAATCATTCACTAAACTCATTTTTTTTCATGCGCATGGGACTTCGAATGCTTTGCCCTATCTACGCGTACTTGATTGAAATGGAACTGGATTATGGATAATGAATCTTCTATATTCTATCGTTATCTTACGGAAAATGTTCCAAATTTACACAAAAAACGAGAAAACATTGCCTTAATTTCTTATTTTCAATGAAAATGTAAATCAAAATAAAGGAATCCTCTGAAAAAGTTCGAAGGATTACAATTTGTGATTTTCTATCAATAATTGTTGAAAATTGTTCAAAACTGTGATCAAAATTCTGCAAAAAGGATTTTGATCGATTTTCTAAAAACTTGAACGATATTATTTGCAGATTTTCAAAGTTTTTTAACAGCATTTAAAATGTATGATGTTTGTGCAAATTTTCTCTATAAAAACAAAAACAAAACAAAATTTGATTAACTTTTTATACTCTGTAATGAAATTTTCAGAATTTGAGCAAAATTTTTTCACCACATTCAGTAAATTTTCATAAATCTTTCAATGGCTTTTTGATAAACACAAAAATAGCGTAAACTCAATTCAGGATTCGTACAAAAATTAGAGACCGAAAATTCACCACATAAACTGAAATACTTATCATGATTCAATTCATTTTCCGGATTTTTTAATGATTTTGAAACTTGAAGAAATTAGTAATCAGAATTCACCCAGAAATATTAAAATTCGTGTTTCTAATTCTAATTTTTCAATAAAATCGCCGCTCCCCTCCTTTCTTCTCACATTCACTTCCATCAAGAATTAATCATTCAAGTTATTTCAACTAAAAACCATAAACATGATATTAATTATACCCTTCCTCAACAAAAAAAAATCCATAAAAAAGTCAGTCAGCTGACTTCCCCCCCACCTCACTCTTCAGAAAAAAAAAACACAAATAATCATCAAATTCTCAAAACTAATTTGCTATGTTTTTGTTAAAATTTTGTGCATTTTGCACTTTTCCTTCAGATATTCGTATCTGCCATTTTTTTTGAATTATAATTGCACGAACCTTGATATTTCATAGTACATAAATGCAAGTACGAATTTTACTTTTATGACCAAATTTTTAGCTGTTAAAACTTTTTAATAATTTTCAAAAAATCAAAAATTCTGTTTTTTCCATTTTTTTAATCCTCCTCTCTCCACTTCTTGAAAATACCAAAAATAGTTTTACTTTTGTTTTAACCATTGAAACAACAAATACTCAAAATTACATTCTCTCCTTCATTTGGAGAAATAATTTTTATACTAATCTCACAATAAATCAGCTACCTCGACCTTCTTTCTGCTTTTTCAAAATCCAAGAAAAAATCCTTAGTTTAATCAAACTATAAAAAATTTATTATTTTCCGATTTTTGTTTTCAGAAAGTCACTCCGTTTTTCATAATTATTTTTCTATCATTCTTACCTCAAGATGTTTGACAAATTTGAAAATTGATAACCATGACTCTTCGTTTCTACCAACATTTTTTTAAAAATATCATCCTTCCCCGCCTGAAAAATAATTAGACTCTTAAATACTCAATTTGGAAAAAAAAGATATAATGAACGATACAATGATCAATTTCGATTCCAAAATAATTATTTTCGAAATTTTCGAGAAAAAAATCTCCGTTTATTTACAACAGAACTACCTGTTTAACCCTGCAGCAGCTGCAGTGTGCACTACCTCAATTTTCAGAAACAAGTTTAATGCCACATTTTTGAC
Source organism: Pseudococcus jackbeardsleyi (assembly GCA_038380155.1). Taxonomy (NCBI): domain Eukaryota; kingdom Metazoa; phylum Arthropoda; class Insecta; order Hemiptera; family Pseudococcidae; genus Pseudococcus; species Pseudococcus jackbeardsleyi. The sequence goes on along the minus strand of CM076240.1, from coordinate 57,273,942 downwards.
AATTATCAAAATATTTTTACGAAGTTTTCGAATACTTGAATAAAATCAACTATTATTACGACGTAATTTCACGTTTTACGATAGAATGGCAATAAATTAAATATTTTTTACATTTTTACACAAAAAATTTAAAATATTTTTCAAAATTAGCTAAAAATTTCAGAAATTTTACAAAACGACGCAAATAGGTTTTTTCCCCCTTAAATTTTTCAAATCTTAACGATCATAAATATTAGTAAATAAACCTTGCACGTGACTTTTTACTCATCAATCACCCAACTCCTCCGTGAAAAAAGGCCATTCGTGATAAATTTCGCCTGTCTACGGATCCTTCGATTTTACCAATTCATAGCACACGTACACACTACACATGTGGCAAAAACCATCTCTTAACAACTTGTAATTCATAACGCTTATCTTTGAATAGACGAATTCAACTGGGTCCATACGTCGTAGTAAATGACATTACTACAGAGCAAATGATCGGTCATAACTTCTCACTAAGTACGTTATGTAATTACCCATGTGGCTGTGTGATAACCCGAGCGGCCAAATCAACAACTCATTAAATAAAATTACCTTTATCGTATAATGTAATTATACCGGTGTTATGTTCGAAAAAACAGTACGTAAGAGAGAGACGGAGAAAAAAGCAACAAAGACGGAGACGGAGATAAATTACGTATGTTATCAATTTTTTCAAGGTTATTCCCTTCCAAGTACATGATCTAAGTAAACGATAAATTTTCGTCTAAAATTATCCTCCGATAGATAGCGTTTGAAAAATTACGTGTTTTTTTTTTTTGAAAACTTTTCCCCTACGAATGTGAATAGTGAACTGAGCACCGATACATAAAATGTATGGCAGAATGACGATAGTGTTCACGCCTGTGACGGTGACAATTTGAGATGATTTGTGGTACGAGTGTTTCGTGGGTGTTCGACAAATTACATTTTGCTACAGTTTTTCGTTCGAATTTGAGAGCAGGCAAATTTTCAAGGAGAAACAGGAGAGAGGAAAACTTGGGAGTTTCGTACATGAAATATGATAAATTTTCAGTAAAAAATGAAGTAGAAAGCGACTAGGGAGCATTCGGAAATCGCTTAATTTGATTTTATACATCACAAAGATTTCGGTGTGGTAAGAACAAAAGAGGTCATTTGACCTCCGATGGGACTTGATCAAAATTTCTATGCCATGGTTCGTTTTGTTAAAAGATGATTTGAGAGAGCAGGAGTGAATTTGTATCCCACTTCTGAAAGGCTGGAGCCCCAAAATACGTGATTTCCTAGCTAAAAATTCAATCTCAGCGATTTTTCAATCGATTTTTTAATACAAAATTCGAACTCAAGTAGAAGTACCAAAGTGGAGTACCCCGAAATTTTTTCAGATTTTACCAACCACTTTAATGGCCTTGAATTTGAGTTTGAAAATTTCAAATTGCTCTGAGGGATACAATTTTGAGATGAGCAAAAAAGTCCCAAAAAATTTTCAATGCATTTCACGTCTTTCAGAATTTTTTCAAATGATAAAAGTTGATTAAATAATCAAAAAATTGCGCCAATAATAACTTTTGTTCCTCAAAATCACAGATTATCATCAATTTTTCACATATTTTTGAATATTTGATCAACTTTCACCGCTCAAAGAAATTTGAAAAATTCTGAGAGGTGTAAAATACTCTCTAAATCTGAATCAGTCAAAAAACTGAAAATTCACTGATTAAACAGCGAAAAGTGTGCAACCATCAATCAGTGAAATTTGACTGTCAATCAGTGAAAAATCACTGATTCAATTAGTGAATTTTCATTTTTGAATGAGTAATCTTTTTTCAACTACTGAAATGAATCAGTAAAAATCAAAATTTACTAATTCAATCAGTGAATAATTACTGATTCAATCAGTGATTACTTACTGATTCAGTCAGTAAATTGAAATTTTTACTGATTCGATCAGTAAATTACAATTTTTACCGATTCAAAAATGAAAATTCACTGATTGAATCGGTAAAATTTTCACTGATTTCTTCAGTTGCACACTTTTGTCTTATTAATCAGTGAATTTTGACTGATTCAAGTTTAGAGAGTACATTTAAAAAATTTGGAAAAAAATTATTTCTTGCCCACCTCAAAGTTGTGTCCTTCAGGGTGATTTAAAATGTTCGATGTCAAATTCAAGGTCTTTAAAATAGTTGGAAAAATCTGGAAAAAATTCAGGATATTCTTCTTAAATATCTCTACCCACATGTCAAATTAAAAAAAAAAAAAAATTAAAAACTCACGGAGATGACATTTATAACTTGAAAATCACCCCTAGGGATGAGATAAAAATTCGTTCATGCCTTTCAAAATCATCTGCTACCCAGACAGAACAAAATGGTACAAAAATTTTGATCAAGTTCCTCTGGAGGCCAAATTACCCCCTTCCCACATCAAGACTCATTAATTCAGAAAGGGAATGGCTCAGTGGCTAGGGCTCCAAAATACGTAATTTCCTAGAAAAAAATTCCATCTTAGCGAATTTTCAACAGATTTTTTTTTTCAAAATTGACACTCAGGTAGAAGTACCAAAGTGTAGTATCCTAGAATTTTTTCGGATTTTTCCCACCACTTTAGTGACCTTGAATTTGACTTTGAAAATTACAAATTGCCCTGAGGAGTACAATTTTGGGATATGCAAAGAAATATTTTCCCAAAAAGTTTTCAATGCACCCTTCAGAATTTTTTCAAATGATGAAAGTTGGTTAAACAATGAAAAAATTTGCGCCATTAATCACTTTTGTTCCTTAAAATCATTGATTTTCATGGGGGGGGGGATCTAGAAAATTTTAGGGTATTTCTCTGGAGTATCTCTATCTGCGTGCCAATTTTGAAAAAAAAAATGATTGAAAATTCACGAAGATGTTATTTTTAGCTTGGAAATCACGTATTTTGGGGTTCCCTAGGTATGAAATATGAAAAGTTTTTCATACCTGTTAAAATGATCTTCCACTTGGACTCAAGACAAATCAAATGGAATAGAAATTTTGATCAAGTTCCACCGATGGCCAAATGATCCCCTTCCCCACACCAGATTAATTTTCAAAAAGAAAAACAGAGAAAGTCGAGGGGAGTCTCAGAAATCACCTCATTTGAATCAATTCCCCAAAATCTCAGAAAATTGATATTCTACCAAATGAAAAAGACCTCTTAAACAAACCTGGTCAGCTCTGACGAAGAGAATCGTAGCTATACAATACGACTATCCGACTATGCAACGTCCACTACACAATAGGAAACGAGTAACCAGGTGGACGATCTCTCATTACCACACAAGCACACGGTGCAATGACACGTGAAGTTGTTTAACATACTCGGAAACTCATTCACGTTCGACGGTATAAATTTTACTTTTTATCTACATCGGCTCATTAATCATCTCGTTTTACTTTTCATTTTCCGACTCGGGATAAAAAAAAAAAACAGAATCAAAAACCTAAACCGCCCTCGACTCTGGAATCGGCATACAATTTCCACGAAATCTTAATTTCCAAGACAAGGTTATCGAATACTTGTTTCGAAAATTTCTCGATTAATTAACAACCCCGTCTTACCTCTCGTTAAATTATCTTCTACGCTTCGACTAGTTTACTTCTTTCTTGCCTTCTCCCCTCGTCCACCTTTCATTGAACATCGAAAAAAAAATCTATCCAGGGACCATCTTAGACCGAAATTTTCCCGAATTTAAAAATGCATGGTCGAGTTGGAAACTCGAACGTGCCATGTCGATGCCGCAGCATGTAAAACACCTCGAAGAGGTCACGGTCAAAGGTACGAGGTATATCGTGGCTCGCAAATGAATACGTAAATCGAGCCGTATTAACGTTTTAAATAACCCGAATTAAAAAAAAAAGCACCTAAGAAAAAAAAACTCGCGAAGCTACGTTCTTAATCGACCAAAATTTCTTAAGGTTACAAGTACACGCGTCCCACGCTCGAATCTCTTATCGAAAAATCTTTCCTTTTTACGAGCATTCTTCGACATTAGGCCTTTGTATTTACCTCAAATTAAGGCACGCCTCAGTTGCTCCCATTATTTACTTTTCTATTTCCCTTTCAAAGTATTTCCTCGATGATTAAAATTTTCGTCCTAAATTTTTCTATCGCAACTACACTCATGGTATTGTTTCAACTCGATCCTCGGCATGAATAATAATTCGATCGACTTGTACTTACAACGTTTCCTTTACACTGTTCATTCTTATCCCCCCTCTCTTGCCCTTTCATTCTTAAAAGGTCACGTGTGAATACCCATATACATGAAACTATACGATAATTTAGTTCGCGTCATGCAAATAAGTTCTGGGTTAGTGATGGAATTTCGTGGTAGAAAAAAAATGTCCACTGGTATCCAACAGGTGAATTGATTCGAGGCAGGGAGGGGAGAAAGGAGAGAAATTTGAAAATATAAAACCTCAAATAAATGGATGTTTCCCCTTTAGAAGATATTGGCATTGAAATTTTTTTTGGGAAAAGGATTTCCAGGTAAGGTGCAGTGGGGTAATTGCAAACCACTTTTTGATTAGTGTCACTTTGTCAGTTCACTGTGGCGACCACATGGCACCAAACAATCCCAAATTTCTGTCACATGAACTTCAAGGGGTTCTCTGTTGGTGGAAAAAATTTTGTATTGTTTCATTCACACCTTTGTGAGATAATGAAATTTTAAAATTTTGAAATTTTAAGTTTTGAGTTTACCCCGCCTGGGGTAAATGCAAAGTCGTACATTATCTCGGAGGGAGTTCATTTTTTTTCAATTCTGATTGAGAAATCGAAATCTACATAAAATTTACTATCTGTTTACATGTTCATATCCGTTTTTTGATCAAGTTTTGTCCGAGTTGGAGAATTCTAATACAAATCTCTTAACGTCTTTAATGCCCATAATAAATGTTCTTTGGTGGCCCAATATATTTTTTTTGTAATTTCGGACCATATTTTATTTTTAAAAATTGAAAAAAAAAATTGGGGTAAATGCAAAATCATAAAAAAATTCGAATTTGCAATTGCCCCGACTACATGTTTTTTGGGGCAATTGCGAAATCGCATATTTAAGGCTTACGAGATAAAATTTAAAAAAAATCAATGGTCCTACCTTAAACTTACATGCCTTCTAATAATTAACACGCAGAAATCGATTCGGAAAACTATTTTTTAATTTGTTTTGGACCACATTGAAAAAAATGCCTACAATTTTACTTTGGAGCTATTTTGACACTTTTTGATAAAACCACTTCCAGAGAACACATGCGCTCACTAATTTTGTTCCTGTTGGGTGAAAATATAAGAAATACAGGTACCTTGATGTACAAAAAGACCGTGTGGTCAAATATTATTTTTCTTGGCCTCCAGCAGCTGATTTTGCAACTACCCCAGTTTTGCAATTACCCCACTGCACCTTACGTTAATTCATATTATGATGTTTTAACAAAGGCGAAGCCCACTGAATATAAATTACTTACTACTTTTGCTTTTATTTTTCTTATTTTTTTTGTATTTTTTCTTATTTTTTCCCATTAGGAAGAATTAGGTATTCTGAAACAACGGTGTGAAAATTCACTTTAAAAATTGATACCTTGATTTCGAAAACATTTAATTTTCATTAAAGTCTTTCTGGTTTAATTTTTTTCTAATTCTACAAAATTAATTTTTTTTTCGGCAGGTTTTTATAACTTTTTTACAATAAATGTTTGGTTGATATAGCAATTGATATGATAATTTCGGTGAAATAATTTATGAAATTTAATTTCACTTCGGTAATTGACCCATTATTCAAAGAAATACTTCTCGTAATAATTTTGTGAATTACCATTTTTAAACACTAGAGGATGTATTTGCGATTTTGGACACCGAAAATTTATCGTATAGGTATCACCCCTTCCTTTCCATCACATGAATTTAAATCGACCAAAATAAAAGAAACTTCTGGGTAAGTATTTGTTTGTTTTTAGGTAAACATTAATCTTGAGGTATCGTTTGAAAATAAACAAAATTTAGTTTCAAAAAAAAAGTACAAGTAACTTTCAATCAAAAATGAATATAATTTTGTTTTGAAAAAAAAGTAATTGTCAACGAAAAATTTACCAACTTACTTTCTAACCAAAGATGATCAATTTATCAAAATTGTATGATCAGAATGATTCAAAAATTGTAAAGATATGCTTGATCAATACCACAACTTAGAATGAACGAAAAATGATTTTTTTTTAAATGCAGAATTTCTTAGGTTTTTTATTTGGAATTAAAAAGATTATAGACAAAAAAGATCATAACAATATCTGTGCCGAAGGTGCATTTTATACCTCTAATTGTTAGTAAAATTATATTTGAAAGGGAAAATTTTCGAAAATGGTATTCCAATTCATAAAATTACTACACCTATTAACACTGAGAGCAATAATTAATTCGGACTACCTATTTACAATAAGTAAGTACATCAATGCTCATTGAAAATGAGTGATTTTTGACGAATAATGAGTAATCTTTTGCCAATAAACAATCATTTTTAGCTCCGCTTCCTCACCCAATCAATTTTTATCAATTTTTTGACTTCTAGTAAAGTTTTTAGATGATTTTTGATTATTTTCCAGATGGTGAAAATTTTTCCATTGACGTTTGTAGCATTTCTACCATTTGAAAGACGTTTAAAATATTTTTCATGAAGAATTTTTCATTTTAAATTTTCTGAGTACATTTTTTCAAACACCATAATTATCAAAAATTCAAAGAACGAGGTGTTTTCCATTTTAAAAAAATACGAAAGTGATTCTCGGAACACTGAAACGAAAAAATTGAACAAACATAAAAATTTTCTCATATCATAGTCGGTCCCCACTGCATCTAATAAAAAATTATTCAAAGCGTTTACTGGATCTGAAAAATTAAAATCCTTTCAATTTTCTGGATTTTTCTTCCCATTTCCATGCATTTTTTTTACTCCGAATTCACCCCCCCCCCCCCCCCCCCACAAAAAAAACACACATTTTTATTATGAATTATAAAATTCGAGAAAAGATAAAAATGTTGAAAATTCTTGCTTTCTGCAATAAAATCTTTCAAATTCCCGTCAGTTTCTAGTTTTTCTTGTTTTTCCTCCCAATTAGACAACTTGTTGCTTCGTTAAGATGAATATTCGATTCAATTTTGGAACCATTGCCGAAAAAACACAGTTATTTGAATCAAAAAATTCGAGTTTGTGATTAAAATCATTCTTTATTGGAACATTCAATGGATTTTCGAAATTTTTGCATTTAAAAATTCAAAAAATTAGGAAAAACTACATTTTAGAGATGAATTTTCAATTTTCAACCTTACATGATGCCATTTTCAGTTTTTTATTACCTTCGAAAACGAACTCAGAACTTTGACATATTCGTAAGATTTGCGATTGAAAGAGATTCAGAAAGTCAAAATTGAAACCAATTCAAGATTCGAATAATTTACAGACTATTTTTTCACCCACTACAAAGATGATCATGAAATTCTCAACTGTACTCTTATTCTAAATCAATGAAAAAATCACTGATGAACATTCAAAATTGCAGCACAGGAAGAAATCAGTAAAACATCTCTACGAAAAGTGAATTAGTTGAAAAATTCTCTGAAAATCAATTAATTTCGATGATTTTTCCGATGCTACTAGTCTGATAATCATTCATTCGTGATTTTTCACCAATTCAGCAGAAAAAAAATTCAACAATCTACTTATTCGGATAATGATTACATATTGAACATTTACATAGGAATACCAAAGGCGGGAGAAAATTTTACAAATCATGAAAATTTAGGGAAATCTCAGCTAAATTTTACAAAAACTAGCCATTCATTCCATTTTCACATTCTTCATTTCAGTTCACAAAATTCACACACCCGCATAAATTTCAATCACTCAAATCATCGATTACTTCTCAATTCCCATCAATTCTAAAACAACATCACGACCGGCTACATCTCTCAAGGGAGACGACATGACGCAGATAACCTTACATCTCATCTGCGAAACTGGTGGAAAAAACCAAACATTCTCGGAGTCGTCTTCGAAACCCCGAATATCGTATAAATTAATACTAAAATTGACCACAAGGTAGACAAAAAACACACAAAAAGCATCAAAAACACCCAAGCAACCATCACGAAGCCGAAACAATCAACAAGAAAATCCATATCACGAGCCACCATAGTCAAACGAATCGGCCATCTGATTAAAAAAAAACATTGCAAACGTTACACAAATCATCTCAAATCGACACATATGCAGGATGAAAAACCTCGCAACAAAACGCAACGACACGTGAACCAATGATATAAAAAATTGACCAGGGCACCTATTCTATACCTGTACCTGCGTATTAATCCATCACAGTTCCATATGCGTAAAAAAAACATCAAGTCAGCACAACACACAAACATAAGAAACCCCGCGAACATATAACAAATGAAATCAGCACAAATTAAATTGAAAAAAACGATAAATAAAAAGGAATTTTTTTTTAGAAAAAATCAAATAAAATGGTACGCAAATTACTTACATACTCGCTACGTTGATCACTTAAGAGCCATACCCGCGAGCACGTAAAATAATTTTGAAATTTTCGATTCGGATCAAATCGATCGTATCAACTTCGATATATCTATCTCACATGACAATAAAAAATCATATAAGGTAGCTGCCGAATGAATTATACACCGGCGACCTTCTGCGGAGCTAGTAACCCTCCACTACGTCTCCTCGATACAGCCGAAGGCGGCCACACTGGCTTTACTACCTCTTCTCCTTTTTTTTTTTCATGTATCGTACGTACTGTGAGACCGTCTACGACGTACGTACGGTACCTCTACTTGGATCACCTATACGATACGTAAAAATTGTACCGTTCCTCGTTCCTGCACAATCCTTTCCCTCTCCTCTAACCCTTACACGAAACTAGGAATTAAACCGAGTAACCCTTCCCTTCCACCGTCGAATAAATCCGCGGCGATATTTAAAATACGAGTACGCTCCGTGTAATATTCGCGCGTTGACGTAAACCTGGTCAAAGGTCATCCGGTTCTCATTACTGGGTTAAGTAACCTGCCGCCGCAGCCACAAGTCGCTATAGTTTTTCGACCGAGTAATACGTTGTACCCCTCCGAAATTCACCCGAACATATCAAAATACCTGCTCAACAGCCGGTATCTGTACACACCGTTTAATTAGAATAAAAATATAAAAAATTGCAAGAAAAAATACTCCTATGTACGGGCCAAGAAGAGGAAACGTTCAGCGTCTCCCATAAAGCTATTTTTTGCATCGTAAAATTCCGGCGAAAAAAAAATTCCATCTTCCATAATTAACCACCAAAATACGCGTAACGCCGATGATCGTAATAAAAACTAATACGAAGGAGCGTATACCAAAAATATATACAAGTTTCTCGGCAATAACATCGTTGACGTCATTCAATGTGTACGTACTATGTACGTGCATCAAATATGTACCTTCGAGCTTCGACTTCTACAGCTGATCGAGCAAAGTGACGCAGAGTACGGAACGATAACAAATTCTAGACCAGAGTTTCTTTTCGGAGGGCATATTCAATCTTTGGACGAGAAGAGGGTTGAAGATTACGTCAGTACCTTGGTCAACAGTGGGAACGGTTGTCGAAGGTTGTCGAAAAAAGTCTAATTTGAAGTGTGAATCGTTGAAATGAAAATTGAGGAAATCCAGGCTGGAATATTAATTATATCAGAAGCTGAGGGTAAAATACACAGGCTATTTTTTTCAACTTTCTCCCTTTTACGTCGAGAATTTCTCATCATTTTTGTAATACTTACCTTATTTCATGATTTTTGGCACTTCACATGGATTTTCTAGGCAAATGAAAAGTTTCACGAAAAAAATTGATGAGTAGAGCGTAAAAATTTTCTTTCTATGGAGTTCAATTAATTTTTTCCTACGAAGTGAAGTTTTCGGGATATTTCAGTTGAAAGTTCAAAAGTCAACATTCATATTCTATTGAAAATATTTCAAAGTTATGCCTCCTAGAAAAAAACTAATTTAGACTCTACCAAAAAAAAAAGTTTCAAGCTCTACAATTTATGTTTTATTCATTTTTCTTGAGGCTTGACTTTGCCAGAAAATTGATTTTTTTTACAATAAATCACATTTTCAACATTTCGCATTCGTAACAATTAATTATCACAAGCTTGTAATTTGATAATTTTTTCCTGCTTTATCAATTCTGATGGATTATTTTGACCTAATTTTTAATCCTGAGTTCGAATATGACGTCAAAGTACCTACTACCTACTTCCAATTTGGATTTGATGCAGAATTTTTTTCCCAGTATTTAAAGTAGATTCTATGAGTACAAAAAGGGCATCGAGAAAAAAATGAATAGAATATAGGAACGTGTTTCTTACTCATAGAGTCTGCTTGGTCTTTTTCTAATAGAAATCTTTCAGGGTGTTAACAAAATATTAAAACACAAAATAAGAAGAACTTTAGCAGGACTTTCAACATGACCTTTTCAAAATGAATATTGTACCCCCTTCCCTCCAAAAAATCCAAACCCATTTCAGGAGGACAATTTTTTTTGGCTTCAAAATATTTCATTGTTGAAGATGGAAAAGAAGAGTTTTTACCATAATTTCGAAAAAAAAAAAAAACATGTAAATTCATCGAGTCCAAGCGAAATAAGGGCGAAATTTTTTGAAAAAAAGCATCCAGAATCTTAAATTTCTTCATCAGGTAAAATTCGTGCTTTTTTCGTGTTTTGTTTTCACTTCCAAAAAAAACCGATATCTATGAAGATGAACTCGTTCCTGATTTTCTCCGAGAAAAACGAAACATAATCGAGATCGTTATGAGTCCATTGTTGATAGAAAAGGAGGACAATTTTTTGCACTAGAAAATAATAATTATCTTGACTAAAAAAGAAGAAGTTTCATATCATCATTTTGAAAATTTACTGAGTCCGAGCGGAGCGAGAATTTTTGAAAAAAAAAAAGGCATTTAAAAGCTAAAATTTTTCAAACACCCATACCATCTTTCATCATCTTACACAGTGTTGCCACTAACGATATTTCAAATATTGGTTATTTATTTTGGCGGGAGAGTCTCAAAATTTGAAATAGAAAGACTTTTTTATGGAAAAAGCACAAAATAAGGACTTTTTAAATATCAGAAGGACTTTTCAACCAAAATAAAAAACCAAAAGGACTGAAAGAACTTGTTAGACACCCTGTCTTTACTTTCGAGATATTTCCATACTCAATAAAAAATTAGAAAGTGAACTTCGAACTTTCAGCTCGAATATTTCAAAAACTATGCTTCGAAAGGAGAAAATTATTTTTTGATACCACCCTTCCTTTGTTCAAAAAATCAATTTCAAATGTCAAAATTTATTAAAAAGTGTAAAACTTCCCATTAAAAAATTTAAATTATGAAAAAAACCGACGTGCTGGAATTTTTTACAATTTTTCCCATGTTCATCGCAAAGAATTCTGCTAAAATCTCTCATTAAATTTTGGATACCTAGTATTTTTTATGCTGACCCCGTGATATTGAAAAAAAAAACAAGACATTAAAACTGTAGGTATGTGTAACTCGAAATACGAGAAAAGTTTCAAACTGAAAGGAAAGAGGATGGGAGGTGAAGTGGAAATGTTTTATGTTCAAATCATTAAAAAACGTTTACGTGTTTGTAGTTTCATAGAAGAGAAGAAAAAACAAACGGATTCAGGAATTCACATATAACAAAACCTTGAAAAAATCAAAGAAGATTCGGCAGAGAAGAAGAATTGATCAATAGATCAAAAAACTCAAGAGGGAGGAGGGAGGATAAATTAAATTCTCGGGTTGGCAAAATTATCGCGAAGATACGTATTCCCACTCGGCCCGTACATCTTACCTCCTACATCACCATACTTTTTATTTAGGACATTCTCTGGCTCCTGATATCATTTCACACCTACGTAAAAGTCTAATTAAACACAATGTACTGAAATTTTAACAGCATTAGAATTTACACGTTTTTAAATGCCATTCAGCAAAGAATAATCGTGAAAATAGAACATTAATCCTCAAAAATGTCGAGAAATTTATCCACAAAGTTTGAAAAATCAGAAAAAATTATTGCTGAAATCGAGGGAAACTTTCTCAAAAATTATTACAACAATAAAAAGCTGTCATATGCCCTTCCTTCACAGTCCTCCCTCCCCCCCCCCAAAAAAAAACATGGTGAAAAATCATTCAAAGTTAATTACATCCAACAACTGATTTCTCAATTATAACGAAAGTATCAGAAAGAAAAAAGTACTGAGTTCTTAAAGTAGGACCATTTCTAATAAAAGGATAAGTTTTTGCCCATTTTGAGCTTACTTTTTGCCAAAATGTAGCTCATACCAATTTTTTGAAAAAAGCTAAACTTTTTTGGTCGTAAGAAAATTCTGCAAATTTTTTTAGCAATCTTGCCGAGTAAAATGTTACAATATTTAATTCAAGTCATAATAAAATTGACAGCATTATCGAACACATTTTTAAGAATTTTATCAAAATTTATTCCTGGAGACCAAAGAAATTTTATCTCTGTTTGAAAAAGCAATTAAAATTGGATAATTTACATAATTAAAAAAAATTATTACCAAATTTTTAAACTGCTTTCTCAATTATCTCAGAATCGAGTACGAGTACATCATTAAAATTTGACATAATTTATTAGGTACTAAATCTAGAAAAATTGCTGCAATTTCATTTTTTAGCGATCTAGTTCAATTTTTCAACAATTCAAACATTTTTAATGAAAATGAGAGGTTGAATCGTCAAAATTCCATAAAATTATGCAAAAATGACCTTAAAATATTCAAAAAATCACTTAGTGAAACTGAAAAAACATGACAAAAAATAATTTACTTCCAAGGTCAAAAAATTGAAACAATTTCATTTTTAACCCATATTTACAACATTTTGAAGCAATTTTGACAGTACTATGGTATTATGTTTTGAACAATCATAATCATAAATTAGAATAGGTATTCATGCATTTTCAACAATTATAATTTTTAACACTATTTACGTAGATAATTTAAAAATTTTTATGAGCAATTTTTTCACATATTTGAACAAAAATTCTGTAATTTTTCAATTTTTGAGCTCTACCAACCCTTATCTCACCTTAAATAATTATTTTGAACGCTTCTTTAACTTGAAAAACGATTTGGAACTTCGGCAAAAATATCTCTGATCAACATACACAACTCGATCGAATTTATTTTAAACCCATTCAGATCGAGTCAAGTTCAAAGATAAAGAAGGACGAAATGATAATGTGACTTTTCAACAACTTTCATCTCTTTTCTATTCTCATCACCCCAAAACTTGGAATTTTTGAACCTCTAAGAAAAAATCCATCAAAATTACTCTTGCACCCTTCGATAATTTCCAAATCGAAATTCCCATTTACGATGCAACGAGAAAAAAAGCCAAAAATATCACAATCATACAGGCTTCGCACACATGTAAAAACACGATAAAAATTCGACCGATAATACGTCGAGAGAGAATCATAATGACCTACAATGATACACTGACCTTCAAATATTTCACCGCAAAAATGTAAACGATATACGCGATCAAATTATATAGCAAAGGCGCACGTCATGAGCCTAGAAATGGCGTTTTCTCACCAACCTTTAACCTTTTAACCCTTCGTTCATCTTTCAAATGTCATCTTGGATTCGACTATCGCAAACATACCATACAAACGAAAGAAGTAAATCAAGCGTTTCAAATCTCGAGACTGCAGCAAAATTAAACCACCGAGGAGTACAATTTCAATGTCGAAGAAAAAAAAACACTTTTCAACGTCATTTGCGTTGATTTCATTCGCAGGAAATTTGATAAATTTGACCAATTAGTCAGCTCCCGAGGCAACGATAAATTTGTACACAAAAACACCCCTTCGCCCCACCGCTTTCAGTCCTCAATAGAAACACAATGGAAACTCGAGACGAATATAGAAATTTTTAAATCTAGTAAATTGACATCACATGTTGATGATAAATTCGCACAAAACAAATCCCTCTTCAATAATAAAACAGTCGCCAAAAAAAATCACACTAATCTACAACAATCCAAAAAAATACTCGTTTACATCAACAATAAATCAATCCAAAAAAAACACCCCCTCACCTGCGAAAAACCATCACAACAAAACACAAAAAACTATGAGAAATTCCGAAAAGCTCCTTCGTTAATCGAGACCAAAGCTTGGGAAAAAATTATAAAAAATTACCGAAATTTACCCAAATGGCAAGAAAAAAAACTAGATAAAAACTAGACATAAGTACGTACTTTCGGTAACGAAATTCCGGCGATCGCATAAACCGCAGCAAAATTTGAAAATTCTCGCGATTACCCAAACCGAGAACAGATTTAACGAATTTTCACACGCTCATCGACCGATCAACTATTGAAAAAAAAAAGCTCAAAGCTTGAAGATACAATACACACACACGAAAAATTCGCAATCTACGTAACTGATAATCATTATCGATTTTCTTTTTTTTTCTTTTTCTCCTCGGCGTGTGATTTATGTAATTTGATAAAAAAAATTATAAACGCCGTTATTTATGTATACACTTCTTTTGCACTGTACGTATTTTAAAATATACAATGTACGTATAATTAATTCAAACATAAACTGTAAATACCAAAACTATCTGGAGAGGGGGAGGGAAAAGGATTATCAAGGTTTAATACGAAAATCTACGAACATATTTTACTGTTCTATTCGACAATCGGTTTGTGAAGAAAAAAAAGTAACTCGCGTCTATTTTTCTTGCTCTAAATGATTTATCCAACAGTACAAGCCACTTGATAGACAGCTGTAATTAAAAAACCTGTTCGGTGTTCTACTACAATAATTGTCGACTTACGTGAACACGTGCGAAGAGGTAAATTACCGCATTGAATCGTCACCAACTTCGGTTGTCGCAGCCAAATACGCCTTGGGTGACCAGTAATTTATGTAATTCAGCAACGCGGTGGGCAATTACGGTCAACGTTTTTACAAAATAAGCTGTTCCGAACAATTAGTGGAACTAGTGTATTTGCTGGACATGCAAATAGAGAACTTTTTGTAACATTTTTGCAAGTATTTTGAATTTTTTACAAAAATTTTTATTCAACTTGATCAAATTTGTATCAAATATTTCCAAAAAAAATACTTCGTTTCTAGGTATGGTCCAATTCAAAAAGAAAAAAGAAATTTTTAGGGTGGGACACAATATCGGTAAGTGTTTGAATAGTTTTCAAAATGTCTCAAATATTTCTAAAATAAAAATTGGATAAAAATTTGTTTCAAGTGTTGCGAAATTAATTCTAATCACGAAAAAAAAATCATAAAAATGAAGAAAAAAATTTGATGTCAAAAAATTTGTTGAAATGTTCATTATATCTGGAATGGTTCAACTTTTCATTTAAAAAGATTGAATAATTCAAAATTTCATCAAAATTATTAAAAAAATGTGTACCGTCAGAAATTCAAAATTGACTACAAAGCTCAAAAATTGGTTAAATTGCGATAAAATCGATCAAACATTAGTTGAAAATGTACAACAGCATCGAGAAGTGTTGAAATCAACTCGTATCAAAAGATGTTTAAAATGTTTTGATAAATTTTGTGAAGAAAATTCATGATTTTTGGAAACAATTCATTTTCAATAGTTTGCTGCAGAACATATTTCTCACCACGGAATGAAAATAATCTAAAATTCTTAAACTTTTCCAGATTTTTTTTCAGAAAATTGACACCATTATTGTTATACTTATATGTTGACGAGTTTTCTTACATTTTCAGAAATATCCGTGTAATTTTCTAAAACTATTGTGAAATGGAATTTAATTGGTGTTTTTTTGATTACTTATTTTCAATTTTCAAAAAAATTCAAGTTGTTTCAAATTTTTTCATCAATTTTGTTTCATTTTCATCCAAAAACTCTTGATGAAAATTCAGAATTAAAAAAAAAATTGTCATTATTTTTTTATTGAAAGGGTTTATACCATTTTCGCGATTTTACGCCATTTCTTTTTTCATTTGGACATTTCGTCCTGCATAAAACGCTGAATCTTTGAAAAATCAGTTGAAATCATAACGTTTCTGTAAAATTTTTCGCAACTTTCAGGCATTAGTTCGAAGAAATGGCCAAACCGAATGCACAGCGAAATTCTACACAAAAAACACATTTTTTAATGAGTTTTCCAGGGTGGTTGCTCTTTGCTTATATGGCGTTTTTTAATAATTGAAAACATCAAATGGCCAAAAAAAAACACGACGTGCATCAAAATTTGGCCATAACTCCGAAGAAGGATGGGGGAGATTGAGATCCAAAATTTTGTGAATTTTTTTCCAGTCAATATACATTACTTGAGGTGCTTAGGAGCCAAAAAAGGATTAAATTCACCCCTAATCCAACCACACCCTTTTAAAAAAAATCAACAATTTATTTTCATGTTTGAAATATTTTTACATTTCAGAATAGATTGTATCATAATGGGAATTTTAAAAAAAAAATCTTCTTTTTTACGAATTTTTACAAGATTCATGGTGATAATTTTTAAATGCAAACTAGATACCTTTGAAAATAAATCATGGCCAACAATGGTAGAATTTGAACGAATTTTGTGATATTTTAAACCAGTTGTATTCAATTCACAGCATCAAAAATTGAAAATTTGAAGATCATTAGATACATAGCATTTTTGTTTGTCTTCAGACAGATCACTGTTCCACTTTTCAATTCATTATATTCAACACGGCATTAAATCATTATTTCAAAATCAAATCAATAAAATTGAGTACCTATGTGTTGGAAATTTGCAAAAATAGTGCCCACTTCTTTACAAGATCAATTTTTTCCTCGACTTTTTCAAGTTTTCTAGACCAATTTTTTCCTTTTCCAAGACACACTACAAAATCTTAAACCCAAAATCAGATGATTTACAGGTTTTCAACAATACATTTGAGAGGAAAAGTTTTTTTTTTCTAGGTTTTTCATATGTGATAAAGTAGGGAGAAAATGCACTAAGACAAATTTATAATAGAAATTCATTTTTTCGAGTTATTTCCATTTTGAGAAAATTAAAAAAGTCTTCGAAGTTCAATACTTTTCTAACAAAAATGTAATTAGACGAGAGATTTTCCACGAAAAAAAAAACAACAAATTTCACACCACTTCAAAAGTTATTCAATATTACTTTGAAAAAACTGAAAATTTTCAAGCCATGACTTTTTCTTATCAGTTCATCAGGTTTTTTACCCTCTCCTCTTCTCTCCTTCCACCCTCACCAATGACATGAAAAATAATTCATTATTTTTCAAATTGTCCTCGACTTTCATTTTTTTTTACGATAAAGGGAGTTGCAAAAATTCGAGTTTTCATTATTGCATGATTTTTTTGTTCAGTAAAATTTGGCCTTCGATAAAAATGTACACTATTTAGATATTTTTGAGCTAAATTTCGCGATTCGAAAAAATCTTCATCAAATAGAAATCCTAAAAATTCCTCGACTTCTCCAGATTTTTCTGAAAATGGGCACCTAGAGAAAAACTTTCATTCCACGAATAAATCTATTTCAGTTACAAATGCACAAAATAATTTTAAATTTTCATATCCAGACTTACCTTACTCGATCACTGATTCATCTCGAATTTCTCTTCACCGCAAAAATTCATTCACCCCGAGCATTACTCGCATTCATTCAATTCGGATTTCCCCCCACGTAATCTCTCACCATCTTCACCACAACTCCATATCATTCCCGATTGATAAAAATACGACCAGCTATTACCCTCTCTATTTATTTTCCATCAGCTCGAGAGAACCAAAGGCGATGGCGCGTGACCGAGATAAGGTTTCGAAAAAATAACCCTATATCTTTTTAATCTACCACGTGCTATGAAATACAGTATACCTAAAAAATCGTCCTAATTGTATTGTAAACCCACAATATTTGTAGTTCGGTAAAAAGAAGGAAGAAAATGAAAAGCTGGTGAGGGGGAGAAACGTCAACTTATTATCACGCATCATTGTATTCTTTGGGTATTGCTCCTCCCATTCGTATCGTATGATCTAATCGTATGATCTGTACATGGTAAATTACCCAGCCAGTTATTTATTAATCGACCAACGTGACGATGTATGGTCTTACTTTGTCGTTGCAGTCAAAATACATAATCCGTAACTGATGGCTTTATCGAAATAAAAAAAAATTCGAGTTTAGGCTTTCGCGGTCATAATATTAATCAACTTACGACCTCAGAATAATTTCCACAGCCTCACAATTAGTCTTTTTCATTCATAATTTTTCAACTTCTTTATTGCAAATTTCGAGATCCTGCGTTAAATTTTTGAAGGAGAGGGAAATTCGAGAGAAAAAATTTTCGTACGTTAATTAAATTTTTTCTCTTTCTCGTAATTTAACATACGAATAAGCGAACCAGATTCGATCCGACTTCCTACAACTGCTTTAGGTTATTTGAAGGTTAGTTCGGATATTGTAATTTACCTTATTAATTTCACTCGCTATCGTAATTTGAGGTCATACATTTATCGCCCTGCGCGCGTACATGTAGCATAAGTATTATATGTATTAATTAAAAATACAACAAACGATCGAGCATTTCGAATCGTAGATACATCTCAGAGGAAGAACAATAAGACAAAAGTTTGATACTTTCTCAAAACGTACTCAACATTATCTAATTTTGATATTTTCATCACATCAGGGCTCATTCGACGAAGATACCCGCTTTCTCGCGACTGATTTTTCAAATAATCAAAATCGTACAGAAAAATCAGCGCAAATGCGCCCATAAACAACTCGTTTTTCGTACAGCAGCGTACGAAGTACAAGGTGAACTACCCCAACAATCGTCAATAGTTTCCCTGCTGCTTTCCCATGTATAGGAAAATTCATACCACACAGACACACATAGGAAAACTCGACTAGTACGCGGTGAAGAACCGGGTCTGTGTCTCTCTCGCGGTCTTGTTCTCGATCACGTGTTCAAATATGCTCGCTACCTCGTCTTGCCCACCGTCCTGCATCCAACAATTGAATCAACGCGAGTCAATGAATTCGAGCTCGATTAATAGTACGACTACGTCGAGTACACAGGTGAGATATGGATATAAATTCTTTTCCCCATTCACCGAATAACAATCACTAGTGCGCCGCCGACGTCGTCAAGGTGCATCGTACCTTAGCAAAAAAAAAAAAATCTAAAAAGGAATGTTAACGGTCGCACAGGTGTCATCTTTGATGATAATTCTTCCAAATGTAACGCATATTTCATTATCAATGACAACGTCAGCGATGCTTTCAGTGCGTTTTTTTCTTCGACGAGATTATCAACCTTGTTAAAAATTCATCGTTTCGTTTCCTTCACCTTGGAGAATTTTTGTATCTTTTTAGTTTTTGTTCATATACCTACGTCTAATTCAGAACCTATAATCAACTTTAAAATTGAGAAAATTTTACCTGTTTGGTTACGGAAATGAAATTAGCGAATTTGTTCGAGGTGGGGATAAAAGGTTTGCAGGAATGACTTTCGAATAACTCGTTTGGGTGAATTCATTCATACGTCGTTTCTGGTTAATTGAATAAGGGGGAGGGGGAGTTGGTCGAAATTGAACAGGATGTAAAATTCACTCCATATTTTCTTCAATTTTTTAAAAAACTCTGCAAATTTTGAAAAAATAATTTTCAGAATTGAGGAAAAAAATGATTTTTGACAAAATCATCGTCAACGTCCTGAAAGGCCTTTAAAAAATACAAGAAGTGATTTTTTGACAATTTTTGAAACTCATTTCAAGGAGTTTCTAAAATTTTAGAAAATGAACTTATAAAATATACTTGGTGAAAATTAATTTTCAAATTGAGAAACATTTTCAAACAGAATAAAAATCATTTCAAAAAAATTCCTATCAATACAATTTCATGGAAAACGGTTTTCTCAGACAAAAAAAAATTCAAAAAATCACAAATTCCGAAACAAATTTAAAAAGAAATAAAATCAGATCTTTCATAACCGAAAAAGAATTTTAAAATTTTAAAAATCCGCGAATTTGAAAAATTTTGAAAGAAAAACTTCTAAAATGAGAGGTCCAAAAAGAATTTTTAAAATTCCAATAACTCGATAATTTCGGATATGAAAAAAATTGCAGTTCTCCCCCTCCTCCCCCACACACACACAAACTTCCAACAGGAAAAAACAAACGTCAGACCTTCACACTTTTTCAAACTAATTTCAAAGCGATTTGAAATTGTTTTGATCTAAATTGAAAAACAATTTTCAACCCTTGAAATGAAAAAAAAAAAAATTAAAATTCGATAACTCCAACCCTGTGATACAATTTCATAAAGATTTTAAAAATTCAAAAAAATCTGCGAATTTGAAAAGTTTGGCAATAAAATTATTTTTCTAAACGGAGAGAATTGCTGCAACTTACAATATTTCGACAAACTTTATGGAAAAAAAATCGGAATGTGATCTCACAATTAAAAGAGAAAGGGCATTCCCGGATAAGCATAGTGAATCGGCCCCCGGGCCCTTCAGAAACGCCACTTCGGTGGTAGGTAGGTACCATCAAGGTACTTTCATTCCCCAAGTTTCAGACCTGTATCGTGAGTGGGTCTTGAGTAATCGACTCAAAACTCAAAAACGTCTCAATTTTTTTTCTCCGGATCTACTCAACCGATTTTTTTGAAACTTGGACCAAATTGTAGGTATATACAAAGGCTTTCTATGAAAAAATTGACAGCTCACCCCACCATTTCTACCTCAAAACTTTGAGTAAAAACTTGAGTGCCCTCCTTACCTATGAAGTCGATGAGGTACAATTTTCAAAAATTGTTTTTAGATGTATATTTGGCCTAAGAATAACATATATTTTTTTCAGAATTTTATCTCACCGGCGCCATGGTCAAAAATGGTCAAAAGTAACTTAAACTTGAGGCCAAAATAAGGCAATTTTGAGAACAGTATAGATAATCGCCGTACAGAAATTCATATTTCTCACTCAGATTACTTGGGGAACTGAAAAATGACGAATACTAAATTAAAAATTCATTGAGACTCATTTCAGCTGCAGTAGCGCACCCCCTCCCCCCTACACCCCATTTTTGGGGGTTGATGATGGATAGGCAATATTGGTGTCGTTTTCATATAAATCGCACCTCCTGATCACGAATATGAAGTCAAAAGTTCGATTAAAGCCTCCAGTAACTCGTTTCGAGGTGTGAGTCTGAAAATTATAGGTGTATAACTCAGGAAAATTAGCATCGAAAAATCGATTTAAAAATAAAAATAAATTAATCGAAATTTTATTTCAAAAAACGCTTCTATATGACATACGGAGTCAATATTTGAGTCGCATCACCCCCGGACCCCTCAGCTTGGGGGGGGGGGGGGGGGTGGTGAACCCTTTATGGGGGAAAATTGTTTTGCGCCGATTTTGTTCAAATTTTCGTGGAGGAGATAGGCACCAAAAAAATTTCAGCCCCACTCGATCTCAGAGGGCTGAATAATCGCTTTCTTGAGTTGGACATTTTTGGCTAAAAGGACAGAAAATTGAGGTTTTCAATTATGGAACTGCCCTTGAATTTTAATTTTAAAGAATTCGAACAAAAGTACCGTAATATGCTAGTCGGATTCTCTTGAAATGTATACAGAAAAGTTCAAATATTTCAAAAGTAAAATCCAAGAGCCATTATAATATTGAAAACGCCAATTTGCTGTCATTTTAGCCAGAAATTTCCAATTTTAGAAAGTGATTATTCAATTTTTTTGGGGCGTGCCTACTTCTACACCTACATAACTCTCCACAAGAATTTGAATAAAATCGGCGCAAAACAATTTTCCCCATAAAGGGTTCACCCCCCCCCCCCCCCACACAAGCTGAGGGGTCCGGGGGTGATGCGACTCAAATATTGACTCCGTATGTCATATAGAAGCGTTTTTTGAAATAAAATTCCGATTAATATATTTTTATTTTTAAATCGATTTTTCGATGCTAATTTTCCTGAGTTATACACCTATAATTTTCAGACTCACACCCCGAAACGAGTTACTGGAGGCTTTAATTGAACTTTTGACTTCATATTCGTGATCAGGAGGTGCGATTTATATGAAAACGACACCAATATTGCCTATCCATCATCAACCCCCAAAAATGGGGTGTAGGGGGGAGGGGGTGCGCTACTGCAGCTGAAATGAGTCTCAATGAATTTTTAATTTAGTATTCGTCATTTTTCAGTTCCCCAAGTAATCTGAGTGAGAAATATGAATTTCTGTACGGCGATTATCTATACTGTTCTCAAAATTGCCTTATTTTGGCCTCAAGTCTAAGTTACTTTTGGCCATTTTTGACCATGGCGCCGGTGAGATAAAATTCTGAAAAAAATATATGTTATTCTTAGGCCAAATATACATCTAAAAACAATTTTTTGAAAATTGTACCTCATCGACTTCATAGGTAAGGAGGGCACTCAAGTTTTTACTCAAAGTTTTGAGGGAGTAGAAATGGTGGGGGAGAGCTGTCAATTTTTTCATAGAAAGCCTTTGTATATACCTGCAATTTGGTCCAAGTTTCAAAAAAATCGGTTGAGTAGATCCGGAGAAAAAAAATTGAGACGTTTTTGAGTTTTGAGTCGATTACTCAAGACCTACTCACGATACAGGTCTGAAACTTGGGGAATGAAAGTACCTTGATGGTACCTACCTACCACCGAAGTGGCGTTTCTGAAGGGCCCGGGGGCCGATTCACTATGCTTATCCGGGAATGCCCTTTAAAATTCAAAAATCAACGAGTTTGGAAAAATTCGAAGGGAATCCTATCTAAAGTAATGAAAAATCGCGACAACTAGCACCCTCCGAATAAACCTTTGAAAGGAAAAAATAAAATTTCATTTTTCATAAATTTCTGAAGTGATTTCAAGGAATTTTTAAAACTTTAAAAATTTGATAATTCTGAATGTTGGGCAATTTTTTTTCAAAATTATTTCAAAATTCCAAAAATCTGCAACTTGAAAAAATTTTGTAAATTTTTTTCTATATCGTAAAGAAAAAAAAAGAATTCGATCTCATAATCAAAAGAAAATTTCAAAATTCAAAAATCAACGAGTTTGGATAAATTGAAGGAAATCTTAATCTAAAACGACGAAAAATTCACGACAACTAACAGTCATCTGACAAACTTTTGAACGAAAAAAATTCATTTTTTTTCATGATTTTTGAAACTTTAAAAATCCAATAATTCTGAATATTGGGCAATTTTCTAACACCAATTTCAAAAGGATTTTCAAAATTCTAAAATTCTATTTCAAAAAACCCTTTCTTCAATCAAGAAAAAAAATTGACCAATTCCAATTTTTTTGCAAATTAATTTCAAAGGGATTATCAATATTAACCATCATTATCCAGTATTGCCCTTACAATCGAACCAAAAATAATCACCAATAACATCAAGTTCACCCAAATCCCCACCACCAACCTTTCGATCAAAAATTTCCAAAAATACGACTCAAGTACTCTCAACATCAGACACTTCTTCGATTACTGATTAGAAAAAAAAAAATAAACAAGCTTCAAACACCACTCAGCAACAAGCATCTTGAAAAAAGCATCATGCAAAGCGTTAAGTGAAAGCAACTCGGATTCTACGAAATTCAGGTGGGAAAAAAGATGCAAAACTAACGATGTTTTCGCATGTTATTCGATTGCTTATAAATCCACATGATTTCGTTGATGGCGGATCGGTTGATCGATTATGTATTACTGGTGTTACGAAAAAGCGCACAGAATCCTAAATGGAAGAAAAACACATCGTTAAATCATTTCAAAACTAAATTCGAATGGTTAACGCGCATTAAATCACCACCAAACAAGCGGATGATATCGCAAACGACCACGTGAGCAATCAAGTCACGACGTGCTGGCTTTCCAAATATCGAGAAACTTTCAACCAAAAAATCCCAACCGATGAGGGTTCGATGGCCAAACAAATCACATCTTACCAGCTTTCGTTTTGAATTTGTACGCGATAATGACGATTAAAACGCACACCAACGACGCCACTAAATTTACATTGCACGAACAATACGAACTGACGGGCGAAAGATATTCGAAAAACTGAACCATATTTCACGCCCGATTTTTTTTCCACCTCAATATGAGAATTTTCGAATGAAAACTTGATTTCGGTCGGCTATTTCCTCGACGTAGAAATTGTCGCGGACCGGTTCTCAGGGTGGTTGCAATTAGTTCTCGTTTTTATCGTATCTAAAAAAACATTCTATAAAAATTTTCGCCAGCAATAAAACCGATATTGATAACGAAAACCAGAAAGAATTTCGTTCGAAACTTTGCCCAAAACTTGCGATCATATCGCCTCGCGACCAAAGTGGTAATCAATACGTCGCGGAGAATTTTTCGTTCGCGTGAAACTCGATATTTTTACGATTAAATTGAAAAGCCCTTTTACCGAACACGTAGATTTTCAATGATAGATTTTTTTTCATCGGTTAATTTACCGTCTCGATTGGGTAATTTATCGAGCAGATGCGTATTTTAGACGACGATTCGCAATCCAGACACCAAACAATATTCGAAATTACCTTCAGACTCGTATTCTTGAACTAGAACCATGATTCAGTGGCCCACATCTGTAACAAAATATCAACAATTTTGTTCCAATAAGTTCACCTTTCGACGATCGAATCGATCGAGTATCTAAAAATAACATCTTAGAGGGTAAATACGATTAAGATTACGATATAGAAAACAAAGCTACGAATTAATTAGTTTTTTTTTCCTCCGATTTATAAAATCTTTGCAGGTTTTTTTTTTCATCAGGTGAGTGAAAAAATAAACTCTATCGACAATATGTTGAAGGTTTATCGGTCGCGTTGAGGGAATCGTTTGAAAACAAGAACGACCAGATTACGTTGTTATGAAAAACGCTGCTCTTATTCATTTGTAAAATTAATTAACGATTTAATAAAACGTGATTGATAAGATGTTAATAATAAAATTTAGTAATTCGAAGAAACACAAGGTGAATACCTACATAAATTGTTCGCGTCGCACGAGTATGTCCATACTTTTTAAACAGCGCGAATAGTACACTACAATAGTTAATCGTATCATCAGCGATTTTACCTATTATTCATCATTTTCGTCACCAAATTAATTATTTTTCACTCGACTTTACATTTCAAAAGTAAATTATACGTTAAAGCTAATAAATTTCACCGATCATCCGATATCACTCCAATTTAGGAAGCTTTTACAAGAGTGTAGAGCGACTGTGACGTAACGAATGACGAGGCGACATTCGTTCAAACTTTCTCATTGGATAGTCGTAATTCCACTTTTAAACTTTTTTTTTTCAATGATTTCGTACTTAATCGATATCGAATATTAATTTTTCATCATTAAAAATTAAAATTCCATAATAATTTGCTAATAATTTTCAATCTGAAACGTAATTCGATTTATTAGATTGAAAAACAGACACGATATTGAACCGAAAATGACGACGTTATCTCGTGTAAATGTATCACGTACACTTTTTCAATTTTTTTTCCAAAATAATTCAAAAGAAATCATAAAAATAATCTCCAATCTTTCTCGAAATTTTCAAACTGAAAAGGGAAACCATTAAAAAAATTATTTCAATTCAAATACCAACGATAAAAAAATAATTTCAATAATTTAGCTATTTTTTCGACCAAGAAATCTACAATTAAATAATTTCATATCATCATATCAGACACACGTCGTTACTTTTAATTTCTCAATCTCGAGACTTCACTAATGAAAATAAATTTTAATTTATGCAATTTAAATAGAATTAAAAATAGATTAGGTATTATTTTAAAATGATAAAAAATTGCATCTCTAATATTTGATTTTTTTATCTACAGATAGGCATAGATACTTGATAATTCCATCGTTGTTGGCATTCCAACGATATTACGAATGTAATCGCTTAAGAACGTAATCCGGTAGATGAACTTGTTCAAATATAAATAAATATGTTTTTTTCACATTATCTCATACCCATTAATTCGAAATGATTCGCGAAAATTAATCCTACAAATAATTTCAGTCCACTATTTCCAACTGAAGAGCTTTTTAAAAAATCCAACACTATCGTAACAATAAAATACACCCATGAACTAAATTTTTTTTACCTAAAACTCATACATTAGTTGGAAAAAATAGCAGCAAAGTTGTCTTGACCCTTCGATAATTTTTTCTTATCACATATTGTCACCAGCTGTGCTTTTATCGACTGGTTTGGTGACGCAAACCGGTAAAAAAAAGTTGTCCCTACGAGCGATTCACAAGTCAGCGCAAGAGCAACTTATTACACAAGCGATCGTAGTAAACACGTGAAACTCGGTTCGTGTTTTGGTAGAAATTACACGAAATAGAGAAGTGGCAGTAATTTTCATGTAGGGTAACACATCATCGCTTTTTTTTGTTATCTTATCTTCGAAATTCGTGTATTTCTAATTAAGCTCGTTTAATTCGACATCAAATTGCACAAATGACTTTTCTTTGATACATTGTCGAATTGAAACGCAATAAAAATGCCCACAATACCTGTGAAATATTCGGCTCCGGTGATTATTGCAGCATCCGCAGCAGTGACCGTCGCGTACGCTTGGTATTGGTATAAAAATCGCAATCGAATCCCCAGCAAGTGGAAATTAATCGGATATGTTGATAAAATCGCCTTGTACCCGGTGAAATCATGTAATTATCGCGAGTTGGAAGTGGCCGAATGCACCGAAATAGGATTAAAGGAAATTCAATCCGAAGATGAACCTAAAAAGAAGCATTTGTTTAGAGACAGGTAATAATAGGTATTGGTATTGATCGTGCTTAATTTTAATGGCTTCATTTATAAACTCCTTTGGCTCCATACCTACTTTAAATTTTTTTTCGACAGAGAATTCCTGATTTATAATGTGAAGGAACAAGCTGTGCTGAATTTATTGAAGAATAAGAAAGCCGTATTGATATCAGCGTATAGTCCGGATGAAGACACGGTGATTTTTCAAGCTCCCGATGTACCCGAGTTTAAGCTTCAGCTATCACCTGTAATTGAAAATGCAAAGGGCATAAAAGTGTTGGTGCAATAGAATTATAAATTTAACAATACGGATTAGGTAATAGAGATTTTAGATTTTTAAAATCGACGAATAATTTTTTTCTCAGAGGCCGATATGGATTTCCTATTGAGACAGTTGATTGTGGCGATGACGCAGCTAAATGGATATCGAATTATCTGACTGGTTCAGAGGAAGGCTTTAGAATGGGATTCTACGTGGAAAATATCTCCAAGAGAACTGATGTTGTCGAATTGATGTCCAGTCAAGATGAGAAATTCTTGTCAGTTTATAAACATATGAGGAAAAATGATGGGGTACGTATGATATAAATTATAACATGGCTGCCTCAAAAGATTTCTCCGCTCTTCAGAAAATTGCATTTAAAGTTGGAAAAAATACTTTAGAGTAGGAAATTTTCGAAAATGAGAACCCTTTCAGCAAATTGGGACAATTTTTTGCACTTCTAGTCTGAAAAATTGAGAAAACCCATATTTAAATTTGAAAAAAAATCAAAAAAGATTTCGATTTTGATGAAAAAAATGTTGAATGTGTTTTTTGCTCAGATTTAAATAAAAAAAATAGATATAATTTTTTTATTCTAATTCAAATTTCAAGTTAACAAATTGAAAGAGGATTTATCTAGTTTTACAGTATCCATACTTTTTTCCATCCTGATGAGCCAGATTTTGGATTAAGAAGGTCAAAAAAGATCAACTCGATTTTTTTTTCAAATTCGATTTTTTAGACATTTTCATAAGAACTAAAAAATCATGTCGCACACCTGTGTTAGTTTTAGCCAGATTCGATAGGATCTGGCGACATATTCATGGAAATTTTGGGTCAGTCTTCGTATAATTTCACAATACGTAGACATATTCATCATCTAACGTAAGACGTATAATTTTTAGGGATTGTATTCTTGGATCACGAGTTATCTCGTTGTAAACAAATCATCTTTCGATGAAATTAATAACGATTTGGCTGAAGAGGACCAAGCAAACATTTATAATTTCAGACCAAACATTATAGTGAAAGGGTGCGATCCCTTCGTCGAAGATAAATGGAAATGGATCAAATTAGGAAATGATGTCATCATGCGATATTTTAAACCTTGCACAAGGTGAGCAACTGGACCAATCAAAAGTTGTACAAAATTCAGAAAAAAAAATCTTAGCATCTTTGTTAATAAATATCTGAACCAATAATCATACCTACTTCGTATCTAAAATTACAGATGTGCTGTCACAACCATTAATCCTGACACTGGTACGATGAACAAGAACTTGCAACCGTTCCGAATTCTGAAAAAGTACGAAATTTACCGATTTCTTCACAATTTTGCTTCCCTGAAACAAAAATGTTTTCAATGAAATAGTTCGTTTCATGTTTTAGGTACAGGAAAGTTAAAGATGTAAAAGGATACGATCTTCAAGGTGACTTACCAGTATTTGGGGCTAATATGGGTCTGTACGTTCCAGGACAATTGAAAATTGGCGATCCTGTGTATGCAGGCGTATAAGAAAACTTAATTGTAAATCAATTGATCGTCACAAATACTCTGAAAAGAAAACCAATTTTTAGTTGAAAATGAATTTTGAATTTTTCTTTTGTAATTATAGTGGATGTGGAGAGGGGGAAGAACGATAAGGAGGGAATACATACAATCTGTTGGCAATATATTCTGCACGAACTGAGAACAAATGCAATGAATTTTAAAAGATAATGTATCGAAGTCGGAATTATTGAGGAGAGGGGATGTAAGTACAACTTAAAAAAATTGATTCTGAAGAATTTTTTCCCTACTAAATGTAACTTTTTAGCCCGAAGGGAAATTTTCCGGATTCTTTCAAAAAAATTCAATCACTTTCGCAAATTTCCAATCGGGAAAGTAATTTAACTATTTTGGAAAGCAAGTTGCTCGGCCTTCCTACCCTTTAGAAAATTATCTTCTCTAAATGAAAAGTATATATAAAAATCATTTTTTTAATTTTATTTTTAAATGTTCAATACACTTGGTCATGAAAAATTGATATGTTTGTACTTTCTACTCGCATTCAGGTTGAACAAATATAAAATTTCAAACGTTCAGGTTTCCTCGTTACCAAGTAGACGCAGATCAGACATTTCTTGAAAAGATTTTCACTTATTTTCACATAGACGGGACAGTGGGTATGCAAAGAAAGGTGACATGACGTGAAAAATTCCCCAATCACAAATTTGTTTGCTGAAAATAAACTGTTTCAAAGGAAAATCCACTGCCATATATCAACAGAGACATATTTTCATTTATTAAAATCAAAAAAAATTCTAAAAATTAAAAATGTTCCAAACTAATAGATGTAAGGTACATAATACGAGGCTGGGATATAGAACAACAAAATATGTATCATAAAATTCATACGATTTTGCCCATTCAGAATTTTAAAAGGACAAAAGGTGTCTATCCGGAGAAGGGGTGAATTTGGCCCTGCGCTGGATTTTCGTTTCAATCTCCCCAAATGGCACTCCTTGATATAAAAAAATCTGGAAAAATTTTTGACTCCCACCCCCTCCATTTCAGAGTTATGGCCAATTATTTGCTTGATTTTCAAGAATTTCTAATTTCAACGGTTGTGAAGGAAATTTTCTGTACCTACTCTAACACAAAGTTACATCTCATAAAAATATCCTTATGATAATTTCTTCAAAAATTTTGGTGCACATCGTGTTTTTTCGGCTACGAAGTTTTCAATCGCAAAAAATACCTCACAAGCGAAGAGCGACCAATTTTTGAAAGTATCCCAAAAACGTATACTTAAACGCATATTTACGTCGCAAATTCAGTTTTGACGACTTCGATGCCGCAAGGGGTGAAAATCGCAAAAACCCGGACAAAAAAATAGAAATGTTGTAATATTTTTCAAATTTTGAGCATTTTGTGCGGAAAGAAGTGACTAAACGAAAAAACTAACGTCGAATTCGTGTTTAGCGGGTCGAGATACCCCAATAAACACCGTTTTCGCGATCGTTTCATTTGAAGCCTCGAAATTCGCTATTTCTGTCATGAAAAATCAGTGAAAAGGTGAATTTTGAAACATTGAGCAAAACGATGGCGAAAAGGGCGTTTATCGGAGTATTTTGACTCGTTAAATACGAATCCGACGTTAGTTTTTTCATTTGGTCATTTTTCTCCCAATTTAAAATGGGGACTAAGGGCGCACTGAAGGGTCAAATCAAAAAAATGAATAAATATTCGAACTTGGCAGCCTCACAAACGACAGCGTCGCACGTTATTTTTCATTTTTTCGAATTCTGACCTTTATCAAGAGGGCAAATACGGGAATTCAGAGGGGTCGGATGAAAAAACCAAGTACATATTCGAAATCAGCGACTTCGAATTAGTGGAAATCGATATGCTACTTCACTTTTTCGATTTTTTTAAATTTTGGTCAAAATTGTGGACTCCTGCACCCCCTAGGAGTCTGGAGATTCCATCTTCAAAATTTGTTGATAGAAAACAGGGTAAAAAGGACTTCTTACTGCAATTTTTCAGATTTTCAATTGGTAGCCGTCATCTTTTGATTTCATCATGAAAGTTGAGCTTTCACCAAAGTTCAACTTTGAGCTTTTCGAAATGTGGTTAAGGATTTTGAATCTCCTATTCATTCTCTTTCAGACCCCGCAAAATTTTACAACCTATCCCGAGATATGAGCCTTCAAAGTTGGGCAATAATTGTGAAAAAATTTCGTGGCCAGCCCCCCTGCCCCCTTGCAGAACGGTCGACCAGACTACATTTTTATCCCGTTTTAGTAATATGGAATAGTCCTCCTGGCAACTAAACGACGAACGTTCCGCAAAATCAATCATAAAATTTAAAATTTACACACACAAAAAAAGAAATTATATGTATAAATTTCAAAACTGAAAAAAATCTACCCTCGAATGAAAATTTGCCAATTATACAACTAGCTCTATACAGCGTCGATTTTCAATTTCCTTCGATTCGTATCCTTTCTAAAGCTTCTCCATAGTTGATAATATAAAACCCAAAGACATATTAAGATACATATGTCCGAGAGTCTCCTCAAGTCACCCATTGACGGTAGGGTTCCGCTAGCACAAAAGCTTCATACAAACCCATTGTATCTATAGGGTAAAAAGTTGAAAACTTGCTGTCAATTGTGTCGAGTTACTATAAAACCCAACCGTTATCATTTTCACCGTTACATTGACACTTGGTACTATAGGCACTAAAGGCGAATAAAATTGGTATTTGACGCCGAAAAGGCTTCTTCCGGGTGACATTTTCGTACCAAACATTTTCCACATCTTAATTGAGTTCTTCGCTATAGCAAAACGTTGGTACTTCATCGCTTTATCACATCGACTGTATTTCTACCTCGAAATCCTACTCACCAATTACACCGCATGCAATCATTCCATTACTTCATGCACATACTAAAACCCCCTCGTATTATTCATTACACCTCGTAAACAATCCTCTAAATCGAGAAAATTTCCAATCTACGTTTCATCGAATTGATTATCGGCCTGGGGCAAGACCCTTTCCTGACTCACGGCGTCGATTACACGTTAATTTTTATAGACCTGTAAAAATATACACAAGCAACACTGTTGATGTACACATTCAATGTTATCTCGGCGGTGGCGACGCGACGCAATCCCAACTGAAGTGTACATCGTACGTAGAATTCACAAATGCATATACACATAGACGAACCGTTGCTTTTATTTTCAGTTTTTGGCACACCACGAATAAATCCAGGCCAAGAATAGAGCAACAGCCTTACCGACTCTTCCACCGTTCATTTGCGAGCTCCGAGTTGGTGTTCGGCGGCGCGTTTTTTTCTCTCGATTTTCATCCACAGCTCTGTGCGCGTATCTCGGTCCGAGTAATTTAATTATTGTCGCGTGCTGTTTCGGGCCTCTAATGTGTATTTCCGGCCAATATCGCTGTATCGAATCTACCAGCGAAGCTCGTTGCGCGATTAAATTATTAAATTGAAGAGGTGCGCGACAACGACGTCCGCATTCGTATTTGTGCGTGGTTTTTCACTCGTTCGCTTCCTACATCTTTTGTGAATGTGTAGACGTACCAGTGGTAATTTTCCAATTCAAATTGACTACGATATCGGGAGAAGCTGCTTAATGAGCTCCCAGCAACTTTATCCTAGGTAAAGAATAAATTACCCTAATTATCCATTCGTCAATCCATCATATTGCAGCTATCGAGCTAATTTTGACGAGCTGATTCATAGCATCGATATGCTTGTTCGTTGTCGCCGATGAAAACCACGCGATTGAATCATCGTCTCTCGTTGCGACTGCACAATCAACGAATAGGTATCGTAATCTTGCGCCAAAATACGAGGACGTAGGTATTCTTTGAAATGTGCAAAATTTCCTCCAACAGAGAAGTGATTCGTGTCAGTGAGGTGGTCACAGCCACACCTCGCCTTGTCACGAGTATCTCTAATGAGAGAATTATTGCAACGGATATGCTCGTTTGTGCGTTAATACGCCGAGCACCTATACAAAAAGAGTTGGCAAAAACTAGGTACGAGTCGAGTACCTTCGTGTGGGTTAACTCGTGTGTAGAATGGCGTTATTTTTCGGCTCGTTAAGCTCCAAAGCATGGGTACGATGTATCTATGCTGAGCTGAAAATCCTTTTTCCGCTTTCGACCTCGTAGCTCTTCACTTTCGTTTCAATTTCTATCTCCTCGATGAACACGGTTTAGTCAGGTTGGTCGACGAAATAGAGCTTTGAATACGAATTTGACTCGACCGATGAATCACCTGAGGGATTTCGAGCAACGATGCAGAAAAAGGGAATCGATTTTGGACAAATCGAGCTAAATTTTCGTAATTGTGGTATCATTCAAGTCGAAATGGTCGAAACTAATTTTCACAAAATTTTAGTTCCTTTCAAGTTTTGGAAACGGAACTGTAGATCTTCAAAATTAGACTATGGGCTTCCAAAAGTAATATTATAGAAATGGGGTTTTCTGACTTTTTCAGATTTTCCAAACCAATTTTTGGAAGTTTTTCAGATTTTTTTACCGTGATTTCCGTGAATTGTGGAGGGAGGGGGTAATTTTTTCACGTGATGTATTACGCAGCTTGAAATATCAGAAGAATTGTTTGAAATGCATGATGTCTACCAAACTTTTTTTCAAAAATCATAAAGTACTTTTCCAGTATGTCTAACAAATTTTCAAAACCGGTACCAATGAATATTGACCCCCCCCCCTCCTCCATCCAACCCATTAAAAACTTATTCTAGACGGGCAACTTATACCGTTTCATTGACATGAAGAGTCAACAAACAGTGAAATAATTTCTTTCTGGTCACGCGGTTATGTTAATTACAAAAAAAAATATGTGGATTTCTCTCCCCTTTCATCCAAAATTTTTTTAGTGCAAAATTCGAAATCCACGACTCCAAAAACTTGCATTTAGATATGTCACACGTTATTTTTGCCAAATTTCACTTTTGACCTCTCCCCCACCCCTAAATTTAAGGCTCAAAATTCTCAAGAGTGAATCAAAAATATTTTTGATGGTATCTTCAAATTTTTGACGAAATTCTACCCCTCCTCCATACGTCACATGGCAATTCTTTGAAAATACTCAAAAATTGACCCAATTTGGGGTTCAAAATGGATTGAAATGGCTCTTCAATTTTCACCAATAATTTTGTTCTGGTCGTGAAATTTTAATCCATCTTGATTGATAGGCCGCAACCCCCATGGTTCAGATTTTTTTTGATAACTCATTTTTCAATGAAGGAGGGGGGGGGGAATCGTGCGATTTTCAAACTTTGAGAAAATCATCAGAATTCTCTGATTTTTAACGGATTTTTCAAAAAATATCACTAATAATCCTTTAACAAAATTTAAAGATTTTAGTGAAATTATTTCAGAAATTTTTTCACAGATTTATTATTGTGCTGTAATTCCGAATGTTTTGTAATAATTTGTGATGATTTTCACCAATTTTTAAACGAGAAAATGAAAAAAAAAAAAAAAAAATACGTCGAAGAAGTAAATACCAAATATGTAACATACAATTGCAATTGAAAAATATTAAAATTTCTTGTATTTTTTTCAAAAGCTTGTCATTCTGATAAAGTATTTTGGTTCAACAGATTAGGGATTTTTTTTCAGGAATAGAGTGTTCGGAATTACAATTTTTTGGGGTTGGTATATAGATTCAGGAAAATGTACCTACGGTAACGCTTTTCTCTCATGAGGGTTCTCAAAACTAATTTCAAATTTTCTTCTATCAAGGGCATTACTTTCCCATCACACATCACAGCTCATTAAAAAAGTACAATTCCCAAAAGAATAAAAAAAATAAAAATAGATGTTGAATAAATTCTGTAGAAACTAGAAAGAGGAGAAATTATTATCTCTAAGCATGAAGAAGAAAAATTTTCTGTTGAAATGAAAAATGCAATATTCAATGGACAAGGATCGACATTTTAAATATCAATTTTTTAATACTTATATCACGGCCGATGAAACCCAAACTGATTTTTTTTTAAATAAACAATAAGATGAAACACTTTCCAAATTATAAATAATTTTTCTTCTAATTATAAAAAAAATTCCAAAGATGATAATAACTAAAGGAACCAATAATTCTGAACACCTTGAGCATCAACACAGGCAAAACTTTTACCTCGTTTAATTCTCACATTCTCGGCATTTTCACCACCTTCGATATCGTATCCAACCACTCCGAAGGAAATTTCTCATCGATTTCCACCCAAGTGACATTCGCATTTTCTATAATTACCTCGATCCTCAACATGCTCGTAAACATTCTCCAAAATACCCTTCGTTGTGCAGAAACAAAAACTACGCATAGTGTTTCGAACATACGATACATCACCCATTAACATCCATTACCATTACTCTGCCCGCTCTTCATCCCTAAAAGCTCTCTGAGAATAACGCTAGACAGAGACCGAACTCGGGGAGGGGGACAAGGGATGTTCCAAGACGAAATTCGCAACCACGACCCAATACCCCAAAGACTCTACAGTATCGTTTCAATTACACGTACAACGTCGACCAAGATGAAAGTGAAATTTCCCAGATAAATTACCCACTTGTGCTCCCTGCGGGTAATTGCGGTTCATTAATTCGAACGACCGGACCGTGTGTTCTATTTAATTGGCCGACGCGGCTCTTTTTTCCTCTATCTTTCTCCGATGCTCGGCGGCGCTGCGGCGGCTCCGTGTCGAGGGTAATTTTAAATATATACGCGTTAATTAAACATCGCAGGTATTATGTACAGTATGAAAAATATTCCGCGATGGCGGATAAGTCACGAAACAAAGTATTATACGAGTAATTTATTTATGTGCACGTTATGCATTTTCTTCCGCTCCACCCGCCTTGTCGTCCTATTCTTCCCATTGGGAATGACACACGCGCTCCAAGTTTTGGCTGAATTTGGCATTCGTTTCGTGAATTTCCACTCCCCCTCCCCCGGTCCTCCGGCGCTATTTCTTATACGTACCTCGTTTTGCATTGATCGTAATATCGCTAAAATTACCATCGACGCTGACGTGAGGGTTTTTTTCTCTCGTACGTGTACCTATAAGAGTATGTTCATTGCTGCAGCCGAATTTCGGGAATAATTTCGTCGGATCTTGTTCCATTATTGGTGCATGACAAAAACTGAACAGGGCATTCGTTGAATTGCGTATGAATCAATAATGAAGAGAAACCATTTTAAACAGCCCGGAAATATTTTAAAATGTTATATCAATTAGGGAAAAATAATTGTTGAAAAGTTCTAAAATTATTGAAAATAGTCCAATATCTTGAAAATTGACCAAACAGAAAAAATCATTTTGAAGGGACTGTAGACTATGCCAACTGAATAGGGGAGGGGGAATTGGGAGGAAGGGAAGAGGCAGCTTGTCACTCTAATAACAGAAAAATTGTTTTTTCTTAGCAAAACTTGAAAATTTTGAAACAGAAGACTTGAAGCTGCGCTTTAAATTGGAAAAATTTTACTATACAATAGATTTTCAGTTTTCAAATCCCTTTTCTTCAAAATAATAATGTCGTTCCCAGTTCCACTTACTACTTTCTCATTCTGAATCAGTGGAAAGTCACTCATGAATAGTCATAATTGTAGCACAAGGAAGACCAGCGAAATTTACTGATTTTTTAGCTAAATTTATAAATTTTACCGACTTTTCAGTGAATTTTCACATTTTCTAGTGATTTTTTTTACTGATTTTCCAGTGATTTATCTCACTGATTTGTTTTAAATGAAAATTTTTTCACTGATTTATGAATGAAAGACTAAAAAAAAAAATGCACACCCAAATTAAGAGAATTCTTCTTCAAAAAATTAAATTACCACACGAAAATTGTCCGGTTCTTCCTCTGAATGAACACAAATCTGTATTGGGAACAGAGTAAAAAATGTAAACCATAACACTAAAAAATCTAAATTTTTCATGCAATCGATCAATTTGAAAAAAAAAAAACCGTTGGAAATAATTTGAAAAAGTCAACTGTTTTAAATGAAGTACTCTCAGTTGGTCAACAGATGGTCTACTCTCTCATTAATAAATAATTATAGAAAATTATCGAAAATCACCGAAAAACGATCAGAATTGCAGCACAG
This sequence comes from Pseudococcus jackbeardsleyi, assembly GCA_038380155.1. NCBI lineage: Eukaryota > Metazoa > Arthropoda > Insecta > Hemiptera > Pseudococcidae > Pseudococcus > Pseudococcus jackbeardsleyi. Next base: position 57,237,080 of record CM076240.1, on the reverse strand, counting down.
GAGAAAGTCGGTGAAGAATTTTCACTGAAAACAAATCAGTGAAAAAAATTAAGCCAGTGAAATTGATGAATTATGGCTGAAAAAACGGTGAAAATCGTCAAAAAATCAGTGAAAATAATTGAAAAATCAGTCAATTTCACTGGGTTTTTCTGTGCTGCAATTTATTTGACTCTTCATTAGTGACTTTTCACTGATTCAAAATGAGAAAGTACAGATTTTTGAAATTCAGAATTCGCTACTTTTTCGAGACCTTTTTGCGACTTTTTTTCATAATATCTATCTCAATGTGACCCTCCCCCCTCCCAAAAAACCGATCAAATTCATTACAGATAAAATATTCAAAAAAAAAATCAACTAGATAAAATATGTTTCTATTTTGAATCAAAATAATAAAAAAATGAATTGTTCAAAAAGCTGAAATCTTTTAAATTTTTTTACTTTGTGTAAAATGAAATAAATTCAAATAATTTGGGAAAAATTCGTGTCTTCCACGACTTTCATGACCTGTAGACAACCTGGTCAAAATTGTTCGAATTTATATTTAAAATTAAACTTTACAAAATATAGTTTGAAAGTAAAAATTTTACAAAATATTACAAAATGCTTTCATTTAATGGCTCGAAACAATAATTCAAATTTAAAAATATCAAAGAAATAATTGTTTGCTTTAAAATTTTATAAAAATTTCATTAAAAAATAATTTTTTATAATATCTGATAATTTTTGTACAACAATTTCTTCATTATCTTATTACTTTTCATAATTAATTTTATAAAAACTTCATTTTCTGGGAGTTTGAAAATCTTTCAAGATGATTCATAAACTTTTCAAATGTTTTTTGAACTTCGGTAAGTTTTCATTTTTTTTAAATTTTTTTTGTTTACAATACTTCACGGAAATTTACTGAAACCAGTTTCTGAAAGAATAATTTATGAGAAAACCAAAATTACCATTCTTGGAGTGGCAAAAAATTAAAAAAATTTCTGAGCCAGTTGACGTTTCAAAAGTTCTTCTAACTTTTTTTTTCAACAATTTCAACAATTTTTGAAAAGTTGTTGAAAATTTTGCCTTACTTTACAGTTTACACCTTGTAATTTTTTTATTTCATTGGCATAATGGTTTCTCAATAGAAATTTCATAAAAGCATGCAAAAAAATCACATTGATGCAAAAAAATTCTCAACCATTTCGTCAACTATTCAACTTCATTTCAGATCGAATCGCATCCTCTGGCAAGCACTCCTCGCACAAATAATTACATTCCTACAGCACGTTGGCTTCCACCAAAGTGGAAAAATTCTCGTTAATAGTTCGACTTTTTTGCTGAAATTCCATCATTTAAGCGCTTCGTTAACCTACATCTTGTTCTAGCGGAAATCAAATTACAAAACCGTTCGTATAAAATTACGTCCTTCTTCGCGTCTCGCTCACATCGTCTAATACTCGTGCAAAAGCTTAATAGGGCAACTCACTCGAACGAAAAGCATAAGCCGTATCTCGGGTCCTGACAATGAAAAAAGCCAGCTCTTTTAGCGCGAAAATACCGAAACAGAAACGCGGATTCGATTTCTATCCTTCTCACGCGATTCGTTTACGAATTAAAGATCCTCCGGAAGATACAATTTACTAAATATCTCAAATAGACCGAAATTGAATTATTTTTCGTGTATACGTCGACGTCGTTTCGTCATCGTTGGTAAACCATCATGCAGTACGAAAAGTTTTTAGGCATGTGAGAGTACAGGCTGAAAGGGTTAAATATTTAGCTAAGTAGATGGAATTTGCGTGTAAACGCGACAACGCAACTTGAGCGGAAATGAGACAAAATTGTGCTTAAAAATTCCAAGGCTACTCGTACTCAAAAATTAAACAAATAAAAATCAATTGGCGCTAATTTAGACTCGAAGCCTGAATTGTACCGTAAATGATGAACAGCCGAATTTTGATTCATTACAGAGACAGAAGGGTTAAAAAATTAAGAACATTCGACTTCAATTTTTTCGACTCGATTTTTTTTCAAATTTTTTGGATTTAAACGTTGAATTTTTGAAATCTTTTTAAAAAGCATCATTTTTGTAAAGAAAACGTAGGTATAAGGAACGGCCAGTTTTGAATTTTCGGCCAACTCACACTTAAATGTCTCAAAATTATTGCATTTGAAACATTTGCTACGAAGCAGGTGTTCGTTTCTTTGTAAATATTTTTTTAGAAGACGTAGCTACTTCGCAAAGAGGTAAAATTTTTGTATATTTTCAAAAATACTACGTGAATTTTTGTCAATTTCTCGAGAATATTGCGAGGGTAAATATGTTTGTAATTGACCATTTTTCTCGTCATTTTTAATATTTTTTGCTTCAAATTTGTTCAAAAAATCACATTTTAATCCATTAAAAAAAGTTTAAGACAAGAGGAAAATGTTTAAAAAATGTTGCTATTGAAAAATCTGATCTTCAAATTTTTTGTTTTTCAATATTTTGGGAACCCCTGAAAAACTAAAAAGTTTGGGTTTGCGCCTAAAACAAACTTTTTCAATAATATTTGCTCTACAAAGTCGAAATTCAGTTTGAAGTTTTATTTCATAAATGTTGGTTCAAGTTGTTTTTCAATAGATTGATTTAGGTTTCTTCTGGAAAAAGTTCATAAGTTATTTCTCAAAATTGAAGGATGGAAGGCGATGAAACATCATGAAAGAGCTTGTAATAATAAGATGGTGAAATCCGCACTTTTTCCGTTGGGGCTGAAACTCACCCAAAATGTTAGTCTTGATGTAAAACATCCCCAAAAAAATTTTTGGCTCGATCCCCCCACCCCAACCCGAGTAAAATGGCCGTAAATGCCCAAAATTCAAAAATTCATAGCTTTGAAGGGGGTGGTTCAAAAATTTTGAAATTTTCACAAAAAATAGTTGATGGATAGGTGTATACGTGAGAATTTTTTCAAATTTTTTTTCGCATATTTGGGGGGTCTTTGGGGGGTTTGAAAACTTCAAAAATTCGTAGAAAAAAAAATCGGGGGGGACCCCTCGCTGGAATTTTTTTTAAAAAGTTGGTATAACCCTTAGGTATAACATATATTTTTTTCAGACCCCGTGAGGGGGTGCAACATGGTCAAAAAAATCAAAAACTATGAAAAAACGTGTTTTTTGACGTTTTTTTCGCCATTTTTACACCTTTCAAGGTCAATATTTCGAAGATCAATTAAAATTGGTTTAATAAGGGTCCACATATACAAAAATTACATTTTTGAATAATCGGGCCAAAAACAGATGATAATAGCATCGCGGCGCTTCTGATTTTCAATGAAACGTAAGTCTAGTGCAATTAGACTAACAAAATTATAAAATACTGAAAAAATTCTGATCAAAGTTTTTTTTTCTGGTTCAATTGATTCAGGACACCATCATACCGAACAACATGATTAGACTTCTTGCCCCCTCTCCCCCCAAGAGTGTCGGAGGCCCTAGAGAAGGGGTTATAAATCCCCAAAAATTGGGTTTCGTCTTGTAACTCGGTGAAAACGTAATTTCTAAAAAAAAAATATACTTCGTAGAATATTGAGTTTGTTATAAAATGGATTTTTTCACTTGTTCGTGCAAAACGCGTACTAAGCCTTTGAGACAAAAAATGAGCTAAAATTGATAGAACTTGAATAAGTATTTTTCACTGATTGGCAGTAAAATTACACTGGTTACCAGGAGAATCAATCGAATTTGATTGATTATCAAGGACCGGATATGTACATATGTTCTAAAAAACGCAAAATATATGCATATTTTATGCGCTAAAAAAGGGTGACATAATATAAAAATATGTGTTGAAAACTCGAAATATGTGAAAATATGTGAATACGATATGGGTCAAGGGTATCAAAAAACAGCTTTTTTTGATCCTCTCCAATTGCTGAAATATAATAAATTTTAGGCAATTTTAACTGATTTCACTAATTTCTCATTGATAAAAAGTGATTTTTGATTTAAAGTCCGAAGTATTTACTTTTTCAAAAAAAAAAAGGTGCGGTATGCATTTTCATTTCTCTGACAAAAAAAATTAAAAAATGTAATGTTGGGTGGTAAGTATAAAAAAAAGGGGGTAAAAAAAACAAAATGAGTAAAATAAGCCTAAAAACGTGGAAAATGGTTAAAATATGACCAATTAGGCGCCAAAAATGATGATTTATGTAAAAATACGAGTTTATACCAAAAAATATCCATTTTATAACAAACTCAATATTCTACATTTCTACGAAGTATATATTTTTTTTTAGAAATTACGTTTTCACCGAGTTACAAGACGAAACCCAATTTTTGGGGATTTATAACCCCTTCTCTAGGGCCTCCGACACTCTTGGGGGGAGAGGAGGCAAGAAGTCTAATCATGTTGTTCGGTATGATGGTGTCCTGAATCAATTGAACCAGAAAAAAAAACTTTGATCAGAATTTTTTCAGTACTTTATAATTTTGTTAGTCTAATTGCACTAGACTTACGTTTCATTAAAAATCAGAAGCGCCGCGATACTATTATCATCTGTTTTTGGCCCGATTATTCAAAAATGTAATTTTTGTATATGTGGACCCTTATTAAACCAATTTTAATTGATCTTCGAAATATTGACCTTGAAAGGTGTAAAAATGGCGAAAAAAACGTCAAAAAACACGTTTTTTCATAGTTTTTGATTTTTTTGACCATGTTGCACCCCCTCACGGGGTCTGAAAAAAATATATGTTATACCTAAGGGTTATACCAACTTTTTAAAAAAAATTCCAGCGAGGGGTCCCCCCCGATTTTTTTTTCTACGAATTTTTGAAGTTTTCAAACCCCCCAAAGACCCCCCAAATATGCGAAAAAAAATTTGAAAAAATTCTCACGTATACACCTATCCATCAACTATTTTTTGTGAAAATTTCAAAATTTTTGAACCACCCCCTTTAAAGCTATGAATTTTTGAATTTTGGGCATTTACGGCCATTTTACTCGGGTTGGGGTGGGGGGATCGAGCCAAAAATTTTTTTGGGGATGTTTTACATCAAGACTAACATTTTGGGTGAGTTTCAGCCCCAACGGAAAAAGTGCGGATTTCACCATCTTATTATTACAAGCTCTTTACTTATTTTTCACATTAAAAGCGTAAAATTACATATTCCAGTCAATTTTCCACCTCCTGAAATTTTTTTCTGAATATAAATTATTGTTTCAGGATATATTAACAAGATTTTCGTCGATGAATTACAGACGTTTTTTCATGCGATTTTTTCAGCCCCGTGTTCAAGATCCACCAATATCCCCAGCAAAAACCCATTTTCGACCCAAATGGTCAAAATTCAATCGTGAATATACCATTTGATTCGTATCGTCGAGACTAATCCAATGATGTATTTCTTTTTGAATTTTGATCGATTTTGGACTTTGAAAAAGTGACACCAGGGGGAGGGGGTTATTGTTTTCAAAAACAAAAGTTATTTTTCTATTTCTGCTCGTTAGGTCACCACTTTTCTAATTCAATGTTTTTTGAAGAAAATTTTGAAAAATCAGTAAATTCGCTGAGAAATTTCGGGGTTTGGCTACATACTTTCAATTTTAATAAATGAGGCTTCAATTTTTTTGCAGAAATCTGCTAAAGGGACAAAATCATAAAAAATTATGCAGTAATTTCAAAAATTTTCCAAATTTTCAATTTTGTATTCATTCACGTTTTTTGAAGAAACTTCTTAGAGGACCACATTAGGTACTCGTACATAACGCTGGATTCGTATCAAGGGTTTTATCTCCAACAATAAAAATTTAGGATATATTTTGAATTGACCAGTGGTCCAAAATCGGTCTTTATTAGATTTTTTTTTATTCAAACTCAATTTTTCGAAATAAAATTCCATTTCCCACCACACTATAGATAAAAAGATCCATACCTTCTCTCGCCATTGATTCTGATTACACTCTTGTTTGACAGAAATATTAGCTTGATATGAGCAAAATAGTCTTAAATAAGACAAACGTTTTAAAAAAGAACACCTCTTTCAAAATAAAATTTCGCTGATTTTTTTTGGTTAATTTAAAAAAAACGCATTATTTTCAAAATCTTTAAGAAAAAGGGGGCATTTTTGCAAATTTTTCAATTAAAACATGATTTTTTTTCCGACCGAAATTTAGTTGTTTATTCTCATTGAAAGGGCAGTTGGACTCAGACTCCCCTCCTCCGTTTGAGCTGCATCTGCAAAACAGATCTCCTGAAAAAAGGACAATTTCAATCTTTCTGGATTTTTTAAGGATTTTTTTCTTCTTTTTAAAAAAAATTCATAATTTGAAAAATTTTCAAGGTAAAGCCACCACTTTTACAAATTTTTCCGAATTGAAACTTGATTTTTCCAATTGAAATTTAGTTCTTATCCTTATTTCACCACTGAGCTGAATTTTCAAAATCCCCTCCCCTCCCCTCGGAAAAGACAACCTCCAACTCAGAATTAAATCTTACTAAATTTCTCAACTCAAAATGCCTAATTTAAAAAATTGTCAATTCAAAATTCAGTTTTTCATTCTTATTTCAAGGGAATCGTTCCCATTGTTTGAGCTGAATTTTCAAAATCTTCTCCCCTCCCCTCCCCTCCCCAAAAGACAACCTCAACTCAAAATGAAATCTCACTGAATTTTTCAACTCAAAATGCATTAATTTAAAACGTTATCATTTGCACAAATTTTCCAGATTGAAACCGATCTCTAAACCGAAATCCAATTGCCACCCTTATTGAAGATGAATCTTCCCCACCTCCTCCTTCTTCGAAACTGCTTCTGATTACACTCCTTTTAAACCTCAGTACGAGTAAAACACCCCAAAATAAAACCCATCTCATAAAAAAAGAGCCACCCTGCAACTCGAAATGAAAATTACGATTACGATTACAACTCGAGACATTTGTACAGGCAGTAAAATTATATCGCCCCCTCTTCTCATTCTCACCCTCTAGCAAATGGGACTGCGATGTCAGCAAAGAGCCAGAGCAACGGTAAGGAAAGTTTACACGACGTATACGTGTCTCGATGCAATAAAGTTTGATTACACTGAGAAATTCTCACATGTTTTAGTTACACTGGTAACACGCTTTCCGTATTTGGGAAAAGTGGCGGTCTAGCGAGCTTGCGCCGTTCTAGTCAACCCGCTCGTTAAATTTTAAATACCGTTCACGTTAAAGCAAAACAGCCGAAAGGACAACGAACGTTACATCAGGATACGTCTTTAGGATGGAAAATTGTTGTACTCGGCGGAGTCGAGTGTTGTGTGCGAGAAAAAAACACCGAAGAAAAAATTGTCGAATTAATTCGCCCATTCGTGGTTGATTGATTAATGTAGATGAGAGGCGGCGATTGGCCGATTCTGTTGTGTATTCGATTCGCAGATGCGCGAAACCCATCTGCGTACGTATTGATATTCGTATTCGCGTTTATTGTACAACGTTCGCAGTTTCTCATTGTCTATGTTTTCTCTCCGCTCGCTATTTAAGTTCACCGGCACTCTGGCACCGTTTCACACTTTCAGACAGCTTTCCACTTTTAATTATATTTGGCCGTATTCTAGTGGACTAGGTTTGCACGATAAGGGATAAACGCCGCTTCTAGCTTTTGGTCATCGCTTCGTTTTTTTTTCCTTTTTCTCTCCTTCTTTTTTTATGGTATTTTCTCATTTTTATGTACTCGTCGTCGTCGTATAGTTTTACGTATGGTTCACGTACCGTCAGTTTTATTTCATTCGGGCTCGGCTCCTTATCGTTCTTCGGGTTAATTCATCCAAAACACAATCATCTGTGTAAGTGTTTTCGTCCTATATTTTTCTTATCACTATAAGGCAGTCAACGTTGCAATTTTTCTTTTTTTTCGCCAGATTTTTTTTCAAGTTTACGCAAAAATTGCACAATTAGCCTAGGGCCTGGCATTTTTACGCTTTTTTCATATTTTTCCACCCATCATCGAGATAATTTCGCCGTAAAATTTACCTTATGGTTTGGTACGATGGCTTTTTGGGCGTACACTGGCGCGATGCAGAACAAAACTCAAATGATATTAATAAAACGAATCCCTTCGGGGACAGTGGCACTTAAAAATCGATAAAGATCCGCTCGTAAACGTATTTGTAGGTAATTTAAGTAATGCGAGCGACGTTTTCGATGTGTTTTTTTACTCCTAAAGTGCTATTTCGTGTTACACGTTCGGTATTGATTTTTCTTATTTTTATTTCGGAACGCACGGCGAAATACGTGTCGTCGTGTAGTCGCTCGTCCGACGTCGACGATTTCCCGCCAAAAAATTAATTTTCGAAATCGCTCATTCTAAGGATTCGCTTGTTGCAGGCCTTTAATCCGCGCCAAATGTTGGAATTACACCGCGACTTGCTAAACAAGCGGAAATTCTACGCCAAATGGTATTTCTCAGATAACGAGTCGACCGAGAGCTGAAATGGCGTCGTCGGGTGCGGCTCTCGGCAGCCGAGAGCCCAGCAGCTATTACGAAAATGAATCGTCGTCGTATGTGACGCTGAGTCCGACGATGGCCGGACCGGAGTCTAGGCTAAGTCCGGTCAGCGCTTCGGGTGGTGTTCCTGGTCAAAATACAGTCTCCAATGCGAACGATGCGACCAATACGGCCACGGCTGGTAGTAGTAGCCTGAAGAATGTGGCCTTGGCGCAGCAGGCTCAGACAAAGGCGCCAACCAAAAGGCCGCCACGAAGAGGCATCAAACAACCACCGGATAGGCCTCAAAGAGCTCTTTTTTTATTCACCTTGAAAAATCCCATACGTAAAATTTGTATCAGCGTTGTCGAATGGAAGTATCCTTTTTTTCAACCTTTTCAATCGTAGGTCTATTTTTAAGTTCGGGTATTCGACGAATAATATTTTCCTTAATTGAATTTTTCTCGCGCAGACCTTTTGAATATTTAATATTATTGACTATTTTTGCTAATTGCGTAGCCTTGGCTATTTACACGCCGTATCCTCAAGGAGACTCGGACGATACCAACAGTATTCTGGTAAGATTTCAAACACGTGCTGAGGCTACGAACTTTCGACAGGCTGATTAATTTGACTATTTTTTTTCTTGCAGGATAATATAGAGTTGGTATTTTTAGTCATTTTTACCCTAGAATGTGTTATGAAAATATTAGCCTACGGTTTTATTGCTCATCCTGGCGCGTACCTGAGAAACGGATGGAATTTGCTGGATTTCACCATCGTCGTCATTGGGTAATTCTTATATTATCATTTTCCAAAATCGAGAGAAACATGATCTCAGACTCTCAATACCAAATCAATTTAGATAGGAGAGAATAGAAGAAAAAGGTTAAAATGTGATTACTTTTGGAAAAAAAAAAAAAGGTCAAATAGAAAATTTAAAAAAAAAATAAAAATCTACTCTTTTTAAATTCCCTTATCAATCAGCGACATTTTACTGCCAATCAGTGAAAAATTATTGATTAAATTAGTGAATTTTCATCATTGAATCAGTAAAAATTAATTGACTGATTGAAATTAGTCAAAATTCACTGATCAATCAGTAAATTTTTTCACTGATTCCAACAGTGACTCAATTTTGTCGTTTTAAATCGACAATTTTGACTGATTCAAATTCAGAGAGTACGTAAAAACGACTCACATCCAAAATACAAGGAAAAATTTTAAAAATCTCATTGTCATTTTAGCTTTAAAAACTTCCTCATCACTTATTTCAGCAATTTGATGTTGAATTTTGGTAGGAGAAATTCAAAATTTTTTGGCTATTGAAAGCGAAAAATTTGAAGACTAGGAAAATTTTTTCACTGAAAAAAGTCTTATTGATGTTCAGTATGAGATACCTCAAAACATCGAAAAAATATCAAAATTGGATTAATTTTGGGTAGGTATACGAATCTGCTTGGACGCCTTTGCAAAATTCAAACTAGACAACTTCAATTCCAAGAAAAAAAACTGAGATAAAAAGTCAATAAAATTTTCCAATTTTTTTATTTTAAATTTTGGTTATTTTATTTGAAAAAAAATCAGCGATTTTCAAAATTACTTGAATTACTATCAAAATATTTCAATGCACCACGAAAATGAATATGAACAATTATTTTCAACATCAAAACTGCCAAACAAAATCATTTTGGTTTCTGAGAAGTTCCAAAAATAATGAATTTGACCTGTCTATCTATGTAAATTTTCGATATTTTCCTAGTTTGAAACGAAAAAAATATTTACAAAAAACTGTAACAAATGTACACAAAAACAACATTTTTAATTTTGTACCATCCCCCCCCCCACATTCACACCGGAAATCCATAAGAATACGAACAAATGAAAGAAAAAAAAATACACAAAATACCTCGATAAACACGTGTTTTCAAGATTATCTCTTACTAAAAATTGATTTTGAAAAAATCTAGAGAATTCATAATAGCAAAAAATTGAAAATTGAAAACACTGACCTTTGATTTGTGTAGAATACACCCCATCAAATTCTAACTTTGGATTTATTCTGATCAGATATTCAAAATTTGTTTTATGCTTTTTTTAAAACGCGAAATGGGTGAAAAAAAAAGGAATTTTGAGTTCTTTCCTTTTCATTCAGAATTCGTGCGATTGAAGATTCTTTTTTTTCCGTATCGTATCAATCTCTCCATGAATTTCCATTTCCATCATCAAAAAATCAGCAATTTGCCTGATGCAAAAAAAATTCACTGATCAGTTTTCAATTTGACAAATTTTTCGCATAATCTGTTACTTCTGTGTACTCTCGAATTTATGTATTTACTCAGTAAAATACTAATTATGTAATTTGTATTGTCGTAGGCTGATCACCGCCATTTTAGCCGCCGCCAATATAGATGGATTAGATGTCAAAGCATTACGAGCTTTTCGAGTCTTAAGACCCTTGCGATTAGTATCCGGAGTACCAAGTAAGAAAGCTCTCAAAATTACGAGTATTTCTCGCTGAGAAAATCATGAAATTTGAAACGCCGTTTCTAATTCTCTTATTGCAGGTTTGCAGGTGGTATTGAACTCGATCCTTCGAGCCATGGTTCCTTTACTACATATCGCTCTTCTGGTTTTATTTGTCATCATCATATACGCCATTATCGGATTGGAATTATTTAATGGAAAATTACACAGAACGTGTTTTGATAATGAAACAGGCAAGTGCCATGGAATGGATACACAACGATAGAAAATCGTTTAGCCAAAATTAATCGATATTTTGAACAAATTTCAGGCAGCATGATGGACGGTCCACATCCTTGTTCACCTAAAGAGCCCGGATTCAATTGTAGTGAACTTGATGAGGTGGATGGTAAACACGTGGGTACTTTCATATGCTGCGATAATTGGGAAGGACCCAATTATGGTATCACCAATTTCGATAATTTCGGATTAGCAATGTTGACCGTATTCCAATGCATTACACTGGAAGGATGGACCGACGTATTATACAATGTAAGAAATTTCAAACTTGTATATTTTAAGGAAATATAGTCAACAGCCATGAATCTTCTCAAATTTCAGATTCAAGACGCCTCGGGAAGTACTTGGCAATGGAGTTATTTCATATCATTGGTCATACTCGGGGCATTCTTCGTTATGAACTTAATTCTTGGTGTTTTGAGCGGGTAACAGAATATCTTTGAAACTTTCGATAGGTACTCTTGGATGGAAAATTTCAATAATTTTAAATTGTTCATTTCCATAGAGAATTCTCCAAGGAAAGAGAAAAGGCCAAAGCCAGAGGGGATTTCCAAAAATTACGAGAGAAACAACAAATCGAAGAAGATCTGCGGGGATATCTCGACTGGATAACTCAAGCAGAAGATATAGATCTAGAGGGGGATGAAAACTGTCGCGGTCAAGATGGTACTAGTAAGTTGTACTACGAAACAATTATTATTTTGCAGAATGTCTTTTCAACGATGTAATTGTTCGATAGATTTGTCGGTTAATGAAGCCGATCTTATGGAAAGAGAAGGCGAAGAACACGAATTAGTAGAACCTTGGTGGAAAAAAAAGAAAAAGGAGATCGGAAGGTAAATACTCGCTGTAGCAAGGAGTTATTTCACATTAATTCGACCAAAAAAATGACATTGCATATCTCGATTTCACTTGGAAAATTTTCACCAAGTCCATTCACTGAACTACTGGTCTCATAGGCTGCAAAATATCAAAATTTGATTCAATCAACGAGAAAATCTGAAATTTAGTATTCGCCTTATTTTCTATACCAGCCAAATTGAATGAAAACGATTTCAAGACGTTTCGAAGCTACCAGAAAATTTTGGAATTTTCCAGCGTTTAAAAAAAGTCCATAAAAATGGTCCATAAATGAACTTTAGCACCTTCAATCGCAGATTATCAATATATGTGACTTATTTGATCAATTAGATCAGAATTTTCCAAAATTCGCAACTTTGAGTTCAAAGCCCAAAAATGTGGATTTGAACCAAGTTAAAAATTTCATAAAATTAATTCTATTTTTATCATCAAATAGGTCACAAATATTGGTGCTGAAGTTCATCTATGGACACATTTTTCAGACGCTGGAAAATTCCAAAATTTTCTGGTGGCTTCGAAACGTCTTGAAACCGCTTCCGATCAATGCGGCAGATCAAAAAAAGGCTAAATACAAAATTTCAGCTTTTTTCGTCGATTGAATCAAATTTTGCAGGCGATGAGGTAATTTAAAAATTTCAAAAATTCACCAAAATTCGAAAAATGCAACAATTGAAATTTTGAAATTATTTTAAAGTGTAATTTCAATTTTTTTTTTCATGTTTAGGCTCAAAATACCACTTTGAGTTATGATATCTCCCTTTTAAAAACTTTAATCAAATTTTTCCAACTTGGAATATCTTTGATTTTCTTACAGAGCCAATCGCAAAATGAGGCGACATTGTCGAAAAGCTGTCAAATCTCAGTTATTTTACTGGCTAATTATATTATTGGTGTTCTTGAATACCGGTGTCTTGGCCAGTGAGCATTACGGACAACCTGACTGGTTGGAACGTTTCCAAGGTATTTGACATAACTATGCAAAAAACTTCCTTCGAAATACTTTACACAAATCATTTTTCATTCCAGAAATCAGTAATCACGTTTTCGTATCAATTTTTACATTCGAAATGTTACTAAAAATGTACAGTTTGGGAATACAGGTAAGAACTCAAATTCAAAGTTGAATTCGTTTTAGACGAAAATTTCAATCTCGATCTTCATTTTTCATTCAGGGCTACTTCGTATCATTATTCAACCGTTTCGACTGCTTCGTAGTAATCGGCAGCATCACCGAGAGCGTGCTCACTACAACCCAGGTCATGCCAGACTTGGGTATCTCGGTATTACGTTGTGTTCGTCTCCTTAGAGTTTTCAAAGTTACCAAGTAAGCTGTACTTCGCGCTTAATAATTTCATTCTCTTTTCAACCGATAGCCTAAGCTTAATGACATAGTTTGGGGGAAGTTTGATTATCGACCTTTTTATTGTCGTTATGGACACCACGAATTAATGGTTCCTTTGCTAGTTAGAATTTTTTAGAGCGGCTTTTTAAAGCGGTAATCATAATGCGCATGTCGTAGTATTCTGTCTGGAAATACTTAGTATGCTTTGTGAACGAACGATTGACTGACCGGATAACGATATTTGCGGCGAATGCGTATGCAACTTTTTAAACGTGGACATGCACGTTGTGCGAATGATGTAGTCGTTGAGATGTCTTGTTGTGTTCGTATCGATAAATCAAACGTATGGAATAATTCCACGATGACTTCCCCAAAATGTATTTTTGTAGTCGTTCAAATGGTCTAAAAAATTCAAGAAATCTGATTTGTGATTTTTTTTATGGCAAGATAGATGATCTAATTTAATGGAGTTGAATTTTCAGATACAAAACAATGATCACTTATGATTTTTCATTTTAGAGAGGAGATGGGTCAATTTTTAATCAATTCTTTCCCCTCAGACTTTTAAAATTGCTTCAATTCCAAAACTAAAAGGCATAAAATTTCGGAAAGAAATGAAAATTGGAATTCTGACACTTAATGTTGGTTTTGTCTGCTGTCTGCCGCACACACCAAAAATAATTTTAAAATTTTGGGTCATTTGAGATTTTTTGACTAATCTTAATATGGAGGGGGAAGATGCACCAAAGATTTTTTGGAATCCCTAATTATGTTCGATGATTAGTTTCAAAAAGTAGAACAAATAATTACCTTGTAGGTTTGGGATTGAAGCAATTTTAAAAATTTGAGGGTGGGGTTTTTGGTTAAAATGCATTGCAAAAAAAAATGAAAAATGAAAAAAAAATGAAAATAATGACTTCTCATTTTTAATTCGAATCTCAAAAAGCTTTCCAGAATTTCAACTCGGATCATTTCATTAAAAAATCAACAAAAACCAACACTGAATTATTTTATCACTACTCGAATCTCGAAACAAACTCCATCTCCCCTCTATGTAAATTTACCTATCTAAAATATTAAATAAATTTGAGGCATGTTTTTACGAGCATTATTTTAAAAATAAATCCGCTTCCGTACCTTGTTTTAGATATTGGAGATCATTATCAAATTTAGTTGCTTCTTTACTAAATTCAATTCAATCGATTGCATCTCTTTTGCTGCTGCTGTTTCTGTTTATTGTTATATTTTCGTTGCTTGGGATGCAAGTTTTCGGCGGAAAATTTAACTACAGTGGAACTGCAATGAAACCGCGTCAAAATTTTGACACTTTTTGGCAAAGTTTACTCACTGTCTTTCAGGTAATTATAAAAATCTCTATGAATCGATATTATTTCATTATTTTGATTGTACTTTCTAACTATGAGCATAACAGGATGATCTTATCGAAATTGATTCATGTTTTAGATCCTCACTGGTGAAGATTGGAATCAAGTTATGTACACCGGTATCTTATCTTTTGGCGGAGTTTCTGGTTTTGGAGCGTTTGCTTGCATCTATTTCATTATTCTTTTCATCTGCGGTAATTGTATCCTTTTTACGACGTTTGTTACCATATTGCTTCGCGAGTCAATTCGTTTGAGCGAAATACGAATATTTCCTTGACTAATTTCTTCAGACATCTTGTTAAATGTTTTCTTGGCTATCGCTGTGGATAATTTGGCAGACGCAGAGTCACTCTCAGCAGTTGAAAAAGAAAATGAAGAAGAAGAAGAGGTCAGTGAAATTTTCGCAGCTTTTTCTTTCCATACTTCCTTTATCAAAAAATCCATTTTTCAATTTCAGAATGAAAATGAACAAAAACGTAAAAGTCGCGAAGGATCAGGTATGGGTGACGATGAATACTCAGATATGGCCCTAAAAGTCGGCAGCGCGGAAAATTCCGAAGAAAATAGTCTCAGGTGGGTAATTCTTGCATCAAAATGTCTTTTTTGGTAGAACTAACTTCAGCCCAATGTTTAAATTTCAGATCAAGCAAAGACGACGACGACGACGACTTCCAATCGCAATCAGATTATAAAATTCAAATTGATGATCAAGATTACATCAGCACAATTGAGGAGGAAAACGAAGGTAAGTTCTTCGATCAAATCTCTTTTGAAAAAATGCCGCAGAAATTTAATTCGTCTGGAATTTTTATTTTTAGAAATTCTGGATATTGATGGTCAAGTCACAGCCAGACCCAGACGACTTTCGGAGTTCAAAATCCCCGTAAAGTTAATTCCAATACCAAATGCGTCGTCTTTTTTCATTTTTTCAACAACGAATTCGTACGTTGGTTCATTTAAAGCTAGCGAAATGGGAATATGCAATTCAATGCAAATTCTAAATCCATCTATTTTCAACAGGTTCCGAATCATGTGTCATAAAATCATCAATCACAGTTATTTTACGAATAGCATATTGGTTTGTATTTTGGTTTCATCTGCTCTACTAGCTGCAGAAGATCCGACTGGACAACAGAAATGGAGAGCTGAGGTAATTATGCGGTACCATTTTGCTACTGTCATTAGGTTGGCAAGTCGTAAAATTAAATTTTGCTTTCCGATGTAGGTACAGTTGTTTGTAATTCCCTTTCCTCACTTCCGACTCCTTCATTTCTATAACATAGGTATTCGATCACAAATATGCCCCCAGATCTTCAAACCCCTCCCCCCATTAAAATCTTAAGAACTTCGAATTTGCCAATTCAATATGTGCAAGGTTTTTTTTTCGTTCATTTGAATAATTTCTTGACCTTTATCATTGCAGGTATTAGCCTGGTTCGATTATTTTTTCACTGCTGTTTTCACCGTAGAAATTTTCCTCAAAATGGTTACATACGGGCTCGTCCTTCACAACGGTGCTTTCTGCAGATCAGCATTTAATTTATTAGATCTTCTGGTTGTTGTGGCTTCTATAATGTCCATACTTCAAAAATATTTATTTACGTAAGTATTATATCTTCATTTCGGGTATTTTCAAAATTTTTGGGTTGAATACATACAATTGGAATAAAGCCAATTTTAAATAATGGAAAAATAAAAATAAAATTTTCAGGCCAACAGATTTCGGGAAAGTTTGAAAACTGAATTGATTTCACTTTCAATTTTCAAAAAATTGGCAAATTAATATTTTGAATAGAAAAATTCATACAGTTCATGAGTAAGAAAAGATATTACAAAATTTTGAATTTTATGGAAATATTTTGGAATTTCGATGAAATAGCTAAAGAAAATAAAAAAAGGTACAATTTTTTTCATGAAAGTCCTCTTCGTCACAAACATGTAGTAAAATTATTGAAATCGTATTCGATTACAGAAGTAAATTTAACAAAAAAAATGAAAAAAATTGAAATCGGAAAAATCCTCTCGTAGAATTGAGAAGTAGGCATTTCTGAACATAATAATAATAAAAAAAAAAAAAAACGAAAAAAATCGGTCGAGTAGTTTCAGAGAAAAGGGGATTAAAAGTGAAAACTAATTTTCCCTTATGAAAAAAATAGCAATCTTTTTCTATTTTCCTATACTATTTCATTTTAATTCTAAGATATTTGCACAAAATTCAAAACTTTGTAAAATCTTTTCTTACCTACTTATAAACTGTATGAATTTTTCAATTCAAAATATCAACTCACCAATTTCTTAAAAATTGAAAAGAATTCAATCCAATTTCCAAAATTTCTGAAAATCTGTAGAGGGCACAAATTTTTCCCCTTATTTTTTCATTATTAAATTCGACTTTTTTTCCTACTGAATGTATTCAACCCAAAAATTTTGAAAGTCCCCCCCCCCCCCTTAAAAATATTTTCAGCATTTTTCTACCATGTGATTTTACTTTTTTCCGCAGAAACATCAAAGGAGGTTTTTCATACGTCAAAATTCTTCGTGTACTCCGTGTACTAAGACCTCTCCGCGCAATCAACCGTGCCAAAGGATTAAAAGTAAGTTCCCCAGGCAAAAGTGCCACAAAATTCTAAAATTTTAAAAATCCTTCATCAATGGCATGTGTAACCTTTTTTCAACTCTGGAAAAATATTACCGAAATATTTCCACATAGGTTCTAAGTCTAATACGAAAGTGAGTATTGACCTCAAGCCTCACCAGCTCACTTGAACAAACAGAAATGAAATTTATCAAAACTTCATTTCTGTTGGGTGATAGAATGCCATTTTATGTAATATCTGATTTATTCATTTTAGCATGTAGTTCAGTGTGTCATTGTAGCCGTGAAAACTATCGGAAATATAGTGTTGGTGACATGCCTACTGCAGTTTATGTTTGCAGTAATAGGAGTGCAGTTATTCAAGGTAGGACTGCAACTGGCAGCTTCGATCCTATCCACTTTCCGTAAATATCCGTCTTTTCTTCATCGCTAATATCTTACACTTTCTGCACAAGTGTGACGTTCTTATAATAAATTTATGTTTATTATCTATAATATTTACCAGCTATATAATTTTATATCAATATCTACTTATATAATATCGGTATACCTAATACCTATTTCAAAAAAAAAAAAAATCCATTCAGAAATTCAATGCATGTAAAGGTTAAAAAATTTTTCATTATTTCTTCTCATCGATGACAAATTATTTCAACAAAACAATCAGTAACGCATGCCTTTAGCGCAGGAAAATACTTCAATTGCTTATAATTATACAATATGTACTCTTTATCTATCTTTTATAGCTCGAGTCGAGTCAGGTGTAAATACATAAGTCCGAATGCTTCATAACATACGTCTGCATCAGCATGTCTTGCTTTTCCACATTGTTATAATTAATTTACGATAAGGCTAAATTAATAAACCACCGAGGAATTTGCAGAGTTTTATGCACTACGAATAATTTTCACTTGCTACACTACTCCATTAACAAAATGAACTAAAAAAAAATCTTCAAAAATCTTGAAAATATGACAACTCGGAAAAATCTTCGTAGCGACGAATAATGATTTTTTTCTCAGAAATTCTCCATGTGCTTCGCCAAAACGACTCTCGAATCTAAAAAAACGCAGATGATGGTATTTGTAGGTCAATGAAAAAACCAAAGGTTCTGCCGAATTGTGGACCAATCAACCGTAGGATTCTATAGAGCTCATGTTCTCCATAAATGTGCACGTGATTCTCCATATTGTATCCCTGTAAGACTGCCAGGTTCAGTGCTACTTTAATATAACTTATTCCTCTGCACGTGAAAAATGATGTCTTCGCTTATGTTCAAATTGTGTTGCTTTCATTCTTTTTCCTACATTCACTTTTCCTGTTTTCTAGTACGTAGTAAAATGCGTGATTGTAGCCATTAAGACAATTGGCAATATTATGTTGGTTACATACATCCTTCAATTCATGTTCGCTGTCATAGGAGTTCAGCTTTTTAAGGTAAAACTTTTTTTCAAGTTACTCTTCCTTTATCTCTAGAGATGTATTTTAGAAAATGGCGTTGCACTTTTCTTTCTTTTTTTTCATTTTATGTTCGGTAATTACCACGGCTGGTAGAATTGTAATCGTTTATAAAAAAAAATTTCAGCTATGTATAACGCTTTTCTCTCGAGTAGTTGAATTGGATGTTTAATGAATCTGTTTAAAGCATTCGTATCAGAATTTAGGTACACATTTCTAATAAGTAGATACAAGTTTTTTTTTTTCATGTTTCATATTCCATTTTCTTCCACATATATCTTGAATTTTTACGAGTAGCTTTGGTCGTTTAATCGCTTATAGCCCAAAAATGCTATTAATCGGCTTCTTTATGCTTTTATGGTACCTTCACTCACGGACTGTTTTTAATGTATAGTGCGAAATGTAGGTATGGTAAATCAAGCAGAATCTGTACACATCTTGCGG
Organism: Pseudococcus jackbeardsleyi; assembly: GCA_038380155.1. Taxonomy (NCBI): domain Eukaryota; kingdom Metazoa; phylum Arthropoda; class Insecta; order Hemiptera; family Pseudococcidae; genus Pseudococcus; species Pseudococcus jackbeardsleyi. The sequence continues at coordinate 57,217,797 of CM076240.1, read as the reverse complement.
TCGATCTTTTTCGAAGAAACACGAGTCACACGTTGATATTCTACTATACGTCTTCCGATTATATTGAATGCTGTATTATAAAGATACCTTTATTTTTTGATTATTTGCTTGCTATATAAAATTTGATGCCTACACGTAAATGTATGGAAAAGGAGACGAATATCACTTTTAACCACGGTTCACATGAATTTTTTGTTTTAACATCGATTTTACCATTGCATGCGTTACCATCGATTGTAGAAAATGTAGTTTTGACAAAGGATGTTTTTCCAACATGTAAATGTTTAGCCACTAATAGCCTATAGATCTTTTTTTTTTTTTAAACGTATCTCGAAACGTAAAGTATAAATTATTATAAATGTTGACTTGATTGCACTTTGTCGTTTATCATTTTCGTTGTTGTTGTTGTTCTTTTTTTTTTGGTAGAGTTTATTAAGAAATTTTTTTATAATATGTGATAAATTTAGTGGAATGAGAAATTTATGATTATAATTTTTTTGTAGGGGAAATTTTACTCTTGCACGGATGTATCCAAGAATAGGAAAGACGAATGCGAGTAAGTACAGAAATTTCTAAAAGTTGTAAATTATTTGTATGGAAGTGTATGTGTAATAGGGTGGAGTGAAAAAAAAAAACATATCTTGGATTTCGACCAAATTTGGTGGGGTGATTTACTTTGAGTGGGAGACCTCCCAAAAAAATTTGAGCCCCCAAGGGACAAGTGGAGGGGAGCAGGGGGTGCTCAAAGTGCACCTCCTTTTGAAAAAAACGCTGTTTTTTGTGTTTTTTTAGTAAAAAAAAATTGCGTGAGAGGCTGTCGTAGCACTTAAAAGTTGCGATTTGAGTTTCTACTTTCTACGTCTCCCCGAACCATCGCCATCCTTCTCCGATCAAAACTCAGAGCGCTACCAGGGGGTTGAAAAGTTGCGGATTGCAATATTTCAATAATACGAAATTTTCGCGAAGCTGAAATGATTTTTTTTTCGTCGGGAAATCGAACGAATTTTTTTTTAAACCACTAAAAGTAAATATTGAAGAAAAAATTTGAAAATTTTATACACCAGTGCAGCCAACAGCGAATCGTAAAATTCCAAAATACGGAATTTAGGTATATGGTATATCTCTAACTTGATCATTTTTTCGCCGAAAAATATTATGTAAGTATCTTTTTTTTCAATCACCGAAAGTATGGGTATTTTGGATTTTTTTTGAAAAATTTTGTATGTCAGTGCAGCCAGTTACCAAATGTGACATGCGACACTGGAATTTACGCCGGTCAAGAATTAAATTTTTTATCAAGTAAATTCCATAGTGTCGCACGTCACAGTTGGTAACTGGCTGCACTGACATACAAAATTTTTCAAAAAAAATCCAAAATACCCATACTTTCGGTGATTGAAAAAAAAGATACATAATATTTTTCGGCGAAAAAATGATCAAGTTAGAGATATACCATATACCTAAATTCCGTATTTTGGAATTTTACGATTCGCTGTTGGCTGCACTGGTGTATAAAATTTTCAAATTTTTTCTTCAATATTTACTTTTAGTGGTTTAAAAAAAAATTCGTTCGATTTCCCGACGAAAAAAAAATCATTTCAGCTTCGCGAAAATTTCGTATTATTGAAATATTGCAATCCGCAACTTTTCAACCCCCTGGTAGCGCTCTGAGTTTTGATCGGAGAAGGATGGCGATGGTTCGGGGAGACGTAGAAAGTAGAAACTCAAATCGCAACTTTTAAGTGCTACGACAGCCTCTCACGCAATTTTTTTTTACTAAAAAAACACAAAAAACAGCGTTTTTTTCAAAAGGAGGTGCACTTTGAGCACCCCCTGCTCCCCTCCACTTATCCCTTGGGGGCTCAAATTTTTTTTGGGAGGTCTCCCACTCAAAGTAAACCACCCCACCAAATTTGGTCGAAATCCAAGATATGTTTTTTTTTTCACTCCACCCTAATGTGTATTGTGTATGTTTCGGAAGTTCATTTTCCCTACAAATCGTAATTGGATTTGACCTAAAATTGCACGATAAGCAGTGGCGGCAACTTGCGTGTTGCTCGGATGCTCGAGCAACACATGAAAAAAAAATAAGAGGGTTGAGCAACACATGAAAAAAAATAAAAAATTTGTGAAAAATGCTCTGTAAATTGGGTACCATATTAAAAACCTATGTTACAAAATATACCTAGACCTAGCTATCTTTTTAAATATTTAAGAATTGAAAAAATTGCATATCTATAAAATTTTCAACTTGAAAAAAATGATCAACGTTCAGAGGTGTAGTCAGGGGGGAGGGGTGTCTGGACTCCCCTTGAGGTCGAGAATTTTTTTGAGAAACTTTTTTTTTAGGCATTAAAAATTCCAATTTTATCAAAGCTTCGCTCGGGCATCAACAACATCATTTAAAAAGTACCTTTTTTAGGCATTAAATATCTAATTTTTTCGAAATTTCGCCCTCGCTAAGCTCGGGCGCGAATATGAACTATTTACAACTGAAGTACGAAAAAAGGCTCCTTTTTACCCTTCCCCCTCCCCCAAAATTTCTCGTTTTTCATATTTCTGTACCCATTTTGCAGCCACCTAAAAAAAAGCTTTCGACATCATTGGTTGAGACCCCCCCCCCCCCTTCAGACGATTCTACACCACTGTCAACGTTGATCCCCCACCCCCTTCCCAAGGGCCCCAAGTGAGTTTCAAAATCAGCAACACATGACAAAATGCTAAGTTGCCGCCCCTGACGATAAGTCACAGATTTGTTTTCTGATTTTCATATGTGAGTAGAGGTCACTAAACGTCAGTGGCGTAGCAAGGACAAAATGTTCGTTGGGGGAGTAGAAAATTTGTACGCCTTCCCCCCTCCTACTGATCCCCTCCCCACTGAAATTCAGGTTCGTTCAGAAAAATTTGAACCCCAGAAGAAAATACAAGAGTAAAAAATCAACTTTTTTGCTTTTTTAGAGCACACAATTTTGATTGATGTATTTTCTGAATTTAAAATCAAAAACATCACTAAAAATACAAAAATATATAGGTAGGTGGGTACCTCTACCTATGTAGCAATGTAAAATTACTGGCAAAAAACTTTTTGTAAACCTTCCATTTTTTTTCACAACAGCTAGGTAAATAACGAAAAAATTACCTCTCAGCACATTCTTTCGACTCCTAAAAATTACCAAAAATTGGAAAAAACAACTATTTTACTCTTGGGTTTCAAAAATACTCTCATTTTTTCATCTATTACACCTTCAAAAGAGACTTTTTGGACGAATGATCGAATTTGTCACTTTCTAGCCATACGCGTACCCAGAAATTAATTAAAGAAGGGGCTGAAAATTAGAGAAAAATAGGGGGAGGGGTCAAATTTCAAAATTTATCATTTTTCAGTGGTCATTCATTCATTTTTTTCTGACAAATCGGATATTGATTGAAAAATCATTGTTTTGTGAACGAAATTTGAACAAAAAATCAATAATTTCTAAGATAAAATCATCAAAGTACTGACCGAGCGACGCCTGGGCGATTTTTATTGAGAATATACCTGAAGAGCAAAAAAAATGCGCTTTTTTTTACATTTTTGTAATAAAAATATTTTTTCCATTTTTACAATGATTAACGGGTAAAATTGTGTACCGAAGAAGTTCTCCCCCTTCTTCCCCACTTCGCTACGCCACTGTCAAACGATGAAGAAAAATGCAAATCAGTATTAGCACCTTTTTCTTCTCGTAATCCATTTCTGTGTGATTATGATAATTAATTTCTTCATCTCCTTCCAGGAGAATTTTGCAATTCAATTTTTTTCGAACTCCCCCCCCCAGGGGAATAATAATTTCAATTTTTTGGACCCCTCTTTCTAGATGAATTACATTTTTCCCATACGGCATCCCCACCCCGAAGTAGAATTTGGCTAATTTATAATTTAAAAAAATCGTACTCCCCCCTCCCCCACAGCCTACAAGGATAATTTTTGACGAAAAATTCTGCTGAAAAATTTTTCTATATCTAGCTCCAGAATGAATTTTGGAAATTGAATTTCTTCTGAATCTCCTACTAAAGCAGATTGTATTGAAATCATCAAATTCTATACTCTCTTCAAATTAAATTATCAAAATTCGTTCTCCGGATATTTTTTATTGAGGCCGAAATGAAAAGGAATTGGTTAAAAACTTTCAATTTGAAAAAATAAACAAATAATTTGATTTTTCGAACAGATTGTATGTGACAGGACTCTGTAATGGGAAATTTCGAAAAATCCCCAAAATATCGAATCGAGAAAAAAACTTTTGAGACAAATACTGCATGTAATTAGAAAAAAAAAAATTAAATAACGATACCTTTTTTTAATCCAGGGGTATGTACATGAGCTACGAATCAGGCGACATCGAAGAACCAAAAATTGAGGAACGAGAATGGAAACAAACGGACTTCCATTTCGACGATGTACTCAATGCTATGCTAACTTTGTTCACTGTTTCAACTTTCGAAGGATGGCCTAAGTGAGTATCCTAGAACCTGAAAAATTCTTAGAAAATTCGCAGGCAGTCAAACTTGAGAAGTAGTTTTTTTTTTTTTAAAAAATGAAAAATTATTAAAGAGACTTACCTCAGTTCGATTTTCTTCTACTTTTGCTAACAAAAAGGGTTTAAAACACTCGAAATAAAAATTAACGTTGAAAACACTTCAAATAACTCACTAAGGGTTCCTAATTAATTTTTATTTATAGTTTGCTATACTCGGCCATCGATTCAAACGGAGAAGACAAGGGACCAATGCACAACTATCGACCAATCGTGGCTGTTTATTTTATAATCTATATTATTATTATTGCATTTTTCATGGTTAATATTTTCGTTGGTTTCGTCATCGTTACATTTCAAAATGAAGGGGAACAAGAATATAAAAATTGTGAACTCGATAAAAATCAGGTAGATAACGATGACTCAACCCCCTCCCCTAAATAATCCAAAATAATTTAATAACGTCGAAATGTATGATTTTCTCCAAAATACAGCGTAACTGCGTTGAATTTGCATTAAAAGCGAAACCGGTACGGCGGTACATTCCAAAACACAAATTTCAATACAAAATATGGTGGTTCGTTACGTCACAACCGTTCGAATATGCGATTTTCATGCTGATTGTATTGAATACAATTACTCTAGCGATGAAAAATGATAAAATGTCGGACGACTACATTGGATTTCTCGATACAATGAATCTGTTCTTCACCGGAGCATTCGCACTGGAGTTTTTATTTAAATTAGCAGCGTTTCGATTCAAAGTGAGTTGTGCATTATAAACAAACAACGCGATAGCTATAACAAGGATAATCCATTGATTTCAGAACTATTTCGGCGACCCTTGGAATATATTCGATTTTGTGATCGTGTTGGGCAGCTTTATTGAGATCATGTTTGCCGATTTAGGAGTCAATGTCAAAGATACCGCTATACCGAATGTAATTATTAAAACACTTACCACTTTCGACGAATAGAAGTAATAATGCAGATTGTGATTGGCTGCTTACCCATTGATAGACAGATTGCTACGAGCAGTCGTATTCAATTTTTCCGTTTTCCAATACGTACACGATCGAACTTCCTTCAAATCTTCAAACACAATTCGAACGCAAAACGCAACGCGTGATACACGACATTCGATCACTAACACATACACAATCACTACAAATGATTTCAATAGTTTTAACGGTATTTAGCATACATTTAATTCTCAAAATTGACTTTCAAATCGATGAATCAACAAATTAATCCCGAAAAAGAAAGAACGCGTGGTTTACAAATGGCCACTCAACACTAACATAAATGGACGCGAGTGCGAGTACACGAAAATTTATGCGACGAATAACTAGATAAACATTCCAATTTCACAATCACAGCTCACTTCAACTTCTAATTGCATCAAAACATCATTTTCAAACTTTCAATATACATTTTAAATTAATTATTTTTAATATAAAATCACTACCGAAAAGGAAATAATTATTCACTAATTTCACAATAATTCGCGACGACTAAAAAGAACGAAAACTGAATACACCGCATGGTTTATTCGGCGTCTCCAATAAATTCCCTGCAACGTATCACGTGATACGAAAATTCTCGAATGCAGCCGATTACGATCGAAGTCATTTCAGCTGCGGAAAACACAGCTGATAGCTAATATTTTTTATTGATAATCGAGATTAGGGAACTACAAAAGGGGGTATGCTGGTCCGCCATATTGTGCCTTAGAAACGCCCGAGCGCTGAAACTCGTTCCACGACGTTCCGTGGGAGTTTAAACAAGCCCGTCACCTTCGAACGTCTCGCGTAACGCCGTGGAACGAGTTTCAGCGTTCGGACGTTTTCTAAGGCACAATATGGCGGTCCAGCATACCCCCTTTTGTAGTTCCCTAATCGAGATAATTTTTCGTAAAATTTTCACTCAAATGTTATTTAATTTCTACAGGAAGGATACAGTAGCAGTTTTTTGAGGCTTTTCCGAGTTATGCGTTTGATTAAATTGTTGAGCAGAGGCGAAGGAATACGTACTCTTTTGTGGACATTTTTGAAATCGTTCCAAGCGTTGCCTTATGTAGCGTTATTAATTGTGATGTTATTTTTTATTTACGCTGTGATCGGTATGCAGGTAAGAAATTTCAACGCCTAATTAAGTTAGTAGATCATTATAGATTGTTTTCACTTTTCTTCTATACGACTGCATTTCAGATGTTCGGTAAAATTAAAAATGGAGCCGGTGACGCTATTTTTCGAAACAATAACTTCAGATCATTTCCTGAAGCGTTATTAGTGTTATTTCGATCATCAACTGGTAAATAATTCAACTCGTAATAGTTTATAATTATTACTTTAAGTTGCATAATAAATTAAAAATATATTACAGGTGAATCTTGGCAAGCTATAATGTTAGATTGTGCTGAACATAACGATGAGAAACGTGAAATGTGTACCTATGATGATTCACCCTCCAGTGACAATCCTGGGGGTCAAGATAATTCATGCGGCTCGAACACTGCATACGCTTATTTTATTTCGTTCTATGTTCTTTGTTCATTCCTAGTACGTTAATTCAGATTTTCACCGATTGAGAATCCCACATTTGGACAGCTGCTGGTATTCGTTCAATTGATCGTTTATTTTGTTACAGATTATTAATCTGTTTGTTGCTGTCATTATGGATAATTTTGATTATCTAACCAGAGATTGGTCCATTTTGGGTCCACATCATTTGGACGAATTTGTAAGATTATGGAGTGAATATGATCCTGATGCTAAAGGTCGTATCAAGCATTTGGACGTTGTTACATTGTTACGTAAAATTTCGCCGCCCTTAGGGTTCGGAAAATTATGTCCTCATAGAGTAGCATGTAAAGTGAGTGGATTAATCGCTAATTCGCTGAAAGTATTTTTAAAAGGTTTGCAATTAATCGTGTTAAAAATTCGCAGAGACTGGTATCTATGAACATGCCTTTGAATAGCGACGGTACTGTGCTATTCAACGCTACACTTTTCGCTGTTGTTAGGACATCGTTGAAGATTAAAACAGAAGGCAATATAGACGAAGCAAATGCCGAATTACGAGCTGTAATTAAAAAAATTTGGAAACGTACTAGTCCAAAGTTATTAGATCAAGTAGTTCCGCCGCCAGGAAGTACGTAATTCTGAAAATTTTCGATCACTTTGATTGAAAAGGTGCCAAAAAATTATATTCTTACGTATCTTTCGTTCGCAGACGATGACGAGGTCACGGTTGGCAAATTCTACGCTACATTCCTTATTCAGGATTATTTTCGGCGATTCAAAAAGAGAAAAGAACAAGAATCACGTGAAGGAGATAAAGAATCTCACGATACAGTTACCTTACAGGTACGTAAAACAACCCACACACGTCGTTTACTTTCACTATCATTAAACTGAAAGTGGTGTGCCTTTGTTTGGGTGTTTAGGCAGGACTTCGTACTTTACACGACGTCGGACCTGAATTAAAACGAGCTATTTCTGGCAATCTCGACGAACTTATTGACGATAATCCGGAACCGTCGCACAGAGTATGTTGATATTCTACAAAATCAGTATTGAATAAAAAATATGATATTGATTTTGTTATTACCTTTTTCAGAGGAATCATTCTTTATTCGGTAGCGTTTGGTCATCAGTGAAGCGTGGAACTGAAAACTTACAAAACCGTCCATTGTTCAAAGTAATTTGACTGAATTTTAGTTTTTCCAGTGAAAAATGTATTCGAAGTTTAATTTTTTATTCGTTATGTAGGTTCCGTCCAAACCATTTTCGGAGTATTCAACCTCAATGCCTTTAACCAATTCTGATGGAATAAATTATATTTCGAGGCAAGATTTTATTTCAAATTTTAACAAGTAAAATCGATTGTTTATTTGAAACCTTGAAGAAATCTTATAATTTAAATATCGATGTAAACTTTTTACAGTCAAAATATGAGATTCAATTCTCAAACATCTGAAGAAATTCCATTATCGTTCAGAAACAATATACTGTCGAGATTGCAACAAAATAACATGGTCGTTGTAGAAGTGTAAGTTATTCATAATACGTACTTATTGAAATGATGAAAAATTTCAGTATTATCTCCGTTCAAATTAACGTAAACCTATAAAAGAAGAAATAGTCAGGTCTCTTGCATAAGTATAAATCTGTAGGTAATATTCTAATATTTTTTCAGCAATAAAAATAATCCAGAAAATATGCGAAGGGGTAAGACAACCAACTAAAACGATCGGATATTTTTTTTGTTGTTTTTTTTTTTCACCAATTCCTCACTAATACAAAATCGACTTTATTTTATTCACTCACTACTAATTTGGTGCTTAGTTGAAGAGAATTTTAGTGGGTTAATTTAATATTGCGTTGACTTCAGATGATTTTTAATTTTGCGCTTGTAAATTGGCATAATTTTTGAGTATTTTTTCACACTAACAGCGAATACCATTCTCCACCTCAATGCTTAACCGATAAATCGCTTCCTCCGTCACCCGTTGCTAATGGATTAGCGGTAGCACAGCAAATGGCATCAGCTGTAGCTGGAATTGAATTCCGAAAAAAAGAAACACCTATTAAACACCGTGCTTCGTTTCATGGAAGAGGTATCTACATACTATACGTGCCTTCCATGGTTCAGCTTTTTCAAAAATTTTTGTTTGAATTGTTTTTTATTTCATATTGCTTCTTGATCCACGTATCTGTCGTAGTTTCTGTATCAAATATTGATACTGCATCATTTTTGCTTGATTTAGGTAACCGAAATGAAATTTTGAATGGTGATATTACCTCTGAACGTCATTCATTATCACTGCCAGGAAGTCCGACAGAACATAAACCCTTTTCAGGAGTCGTAGGATCTGCTGAAAGTTTAGTCGGAAGGGTAATTATACTGGTTCAAAATTTTGCATAAAAATGGCCGTATGTGAAGCTATAATGAAACTTTCAATTTTTTAGGTACTCGCTGAACAAGGTTTAGCAAAATATTGCGACGAAGATTTCGTTCGGTATACGTCGCGAGAGCTTCAAGAAGCTTTGAATATGACCAAAGAAGAAATAGATCGAGCGGCTCATCGTATTTTAGTTCAAGAACAGATGAAAGCTGCTCGAAGGCATGAAGCTGACCATACAAATATATAAAGTTTATACCTATTATTTTGTTATACTTCCGTCTTGTATATTATTTTATCATTTTAATAACAGTTGATGTTTTGTTTTCGTAAATTCTTTCAAAGTAAATGTTGTTTAAAAAAAAGATAGGTAGCTATCGTTTTTTTATCTCGATATCGAAGCGTTCTACATAAGGTCAGTTCAGCTACTTTTTGAACAGGGGTCTTCAAAATTTACTTCAACTTTTTCTCGAAGTTCATCCATCCTCAAAAGTAAAAAAGCCACCTTATTTTGATTCCAATCCCGTTAAGGGCTCCTATAAGAAGAATTATATATACTTTTTTTTCAATCTACCACTTTACATAATTATATCGAAAAGATCGTGTTTAAATCCATCCCACGTAATTATTCTTACGAAAATAAAATGTGGTAAATATTTACCATTATTAACCAAAATAATAAAGACCATTGTGTGTTAGTTAAGAGAATCTGGTGATCTGGTGATACTTAATCAGGTCAAAAAATCCCGTGATATCCTGAAAAAAAAGTACGTTTAAAAACTACCTACATACAAAACTCTGCCAATCAAAAAAATATGTACAGTCAAAAATATTAACGAAAATTTTATCATATCGAAAAATTACCGAGTAGGTAATCATTACGTATCAAATGTTTAACATTTTTCTGACGTCCATCATAAAAATTTTCACCTTGAGCTTTTTATTTGTTTAATTGCTCTATAAATTTCTTAAATTTTGACAGTAGATATTTCTTTTTTTTTCGAATGACAAAATGACAAAGTTTTGTGTTTTCAACTGTAATTTTTTGAAGGCATTTTTCCTTTGAAGATCATAGGCACTGAAGCAGAGAAAGAAACTGCCGACTACATAATTGATTTTTGATTAATTACCTATTGAAATAAATTAACATCAATAAGCGAAATACCTAATACGTGGGACATAATGACATAAATAAAATAAAAAAGAGCAATGTTTGGAGTTTGTGTCATTGTTATTTTTTTGTAATTGAAATGCTTATATTGCCGCCAAAGAAAAAAATTCATTTCACAATTTCGGTAGGTAGTTAGTAATGCGTTTCATTTGACGTAAATTGTCAGTTTTCAGATATGCCGCAATTTTTGCGATTGGATCTATATAAATTAATAATATCTATGAAAACGAATATGAGAAAGTTGAAAGTATTCATCTGATGCATACCAATCGTGAAATCATGTCGCTCAATTCGAGTTCAATTTTTGTTTACGGAATTTTTATTTTTTCTGTAAGTATCTGCATAGTGCATACTGCATAGGTATCATTATCTTAAATTCCTACCTACCTTCTGTCTGAAACACTTTTTGATAGGTAATCGCTTACTTTACTTACATTATATCTTACCTATATTATTTACAGATTTACGTCAATGGCACTCCATTACCGAACGATTTCAAGCAAAATCAGCGCATAAATACTGCAGATTTTCCTTTGGCGTACCAATTCTCAGAAATTCTGTACAAGACTACGACTTCAGGAGATTTCAGCAGAACTGAGGGAAAAAATGAAAGCGAATCATTTTGCAAATCAATACTCGCAATTTTGACTACATCCCAACGAGCTGATACGATCACATTATCTTTGATCAGAATTCAAAATCTAGTCAGTAACCATAATCAGGATACTCAACATACCATAATAAGCAATATTTTCACCATTTTGGATTCGTGTCTGGAGAATCAAGTTTCCAAATATGATATCCATTCTTTTCGTGAAAAGTTAAGAAGTATGATTGAGAACGAGAGAGATTTTCCAAAACAACTTGAAATGTTCCGAAAAATGTCATTCGATTCAAATCTGGATGAAAATTCCGACAAACCGCTGAATTTTGACGATAATGGTTCTATCAGTGCAGATGCACAACAAGGTTTACCTGAAGAAAACCGTTTTGGATCAGAACATGAAAATGTTCCAAGAGATCTGGTAGGTGATATGTATACGGACGTTCCAGTAGTCACTGAAGATTCAGATGAATCATCAAAAAAAAAGTACAAATATCAACTCTCCGGAAGGGAAGGCAGGGGATATGTTTATTCGGGAGGTAGTACCAACCAGCTCGAGGGCGCCACTTTCAGAAATACTGGAAGGTCACTGCCAGGGGGTCTAGGAAGAAAAATGTTATTTGATGCCGGAAAGCCAACACCTACATTTAATAAAGGTCTGGATAGAAAAATTTTTTTATTTGATAAATTTCGTCATGAAGAAAATGGCAAAAATTCACTTTTCTTATTCGATGACCGTCTTCCACAGCCGTCCTCGAATGGAAGATTGAGTATCGGAAGTAACGATTATGATTATTAGTTGAGGAGGAGCGAGGAGACGGATGATGAGTAGGATTACACCTATCGTAGGTCGACGTGTTGCCTTTTTTTATAATATGTACTTTTGAAAGTTTGCAACTCAATTTTTTATGATTTTTACTTTCCTAACTAAGACTTAATTTTTTTCATTACCAACCAATTTATATGTATGAATAGGTATTGAATGTGATATAGATATGAATAAAAAGTATTTATAAATAAAACAGTAAATTGAAAACGATTCTTTTTTGTAAGTAATCTATTCACACATCGCGAAATACGGTAAGATTAAACATTTTTCTACATATTTTGGCATATTGAGATGAAAAAAATTATACCTGGGAAATTTATTTCAAATCCTCCACTGAATGAAGCGAAAAAATAAAAAAGAGACGTTCAAAGTTACCTCACCAATTAGGGTAACTTTGAACGGCATTTTAAATTGACAAGATAGGTAGTTTCAACTTTCTAATTTGTGCGTTTAGATAACATCTGCCTCCTAACAAACCACGTAGATACCAAATTTTAAATCGTTTCAGTAGTTAAAAATGACTTGTATGGTCAAAAAATCTGAAAAAAGTACAAAATTTTTAAAAATTATCAAAAAAAAATTGATAAAAAGTCGTAGGTTCTATCAAAGGTTTTCGATCAGATTTCAGCATCTATCTTGATCAAGCCTGATGTATGTATTCAGCAGTACAGTCACATTCTCATCAACTAGGTACTTCTTCACGAAGTACGAAAGCTTGAAGAGGCAGAGGAGCTCTTGGGTATACAAGAGAGATGTACAAAAAAATTCTTATATTTTTATGAAGAAAGGTCTCTCGAAACATAATTTTTTAAAGTACTGATACTTAACTCGGAGGAAAAAATTGAAAAGTAATAATAACTGTGCCATTTTTCACAAATTTTGGCCATTTTCCACTAAAATTTGCTCAGGGATTCATAGGTATATAAAGCTTAATTGGGGAAAAATTGGGGTTATGGAGTTGGTAGAATCTTTAAAATCCAAAATTCAATTTTTTCAACTCCGATTGAAAAGTGTCAGCATATTTATTGCCTTTGGATTCTGTTTTTTTCAAAAAGTTTTTCTGAGCTAGAAATTTTTTAACTCCCCCCCCCCCCTCAGCCTTAAAACATATCCGAATTTTTAATAATTTTTTCTGTCTTTTTTCAATTTTGTAAAATGAATGTATTTCAAGGTTTCATCAATATCAGAAATTACCTGCTTTTTCATTTCCTACTTTGAACATTTTTTGAAATATTTTCATCATGGAATTTTGACCTCAAATATTCATGTAGGTAGTTGTTCAATTCAGTTCAAAAAAATTTCAACTTCATTCGGTTTTTTGTTTTCAAGTTTTGTAATTCGAGTTCTTTTTACAATGTTCTTGCGACATTTTCTCCACTCGAAATGAAATTTTCAATGACTTGCCTACGTACTATATTGGTAAACCCAATGTTTTTGCAAATTTTCCATCTCAAACTCCCATCATTCTATCAACTAAATGTTGAATATTATATTTTTTAAATTTTATTTTCGATTAAAAAATCATTTCCAGTAAAAACAATAATTCAAAATTTCAAATGCCTAAATAAATATTAAAGGAAATCAAAATACTCACAAATTCTTCTGAAACATGGGCTCGTCATTTTTTTCGAGAAGCTGCTATTAATTTTGGATCCAAAATTCTTTGCTCATGAAAGCGAAACAGAAATAGGCAGGCATTTTGTAAATGTGAGCTTGAAGCCTAGAAGCAGGTACCTAAGTTGAAATTTTGCCAGATATTCAAAAATCTCAATGAAATATTTTTCAGAAAATTTTCTTTGGATTTTTTGTATTTATTTTGCGAATTTTACCCCCTTTATTCAGCCGCTTCAATAGGCCATAAAACCAATTTGGAAGGTAGAAAGCCCCTATTTCGAAAATACTTCCAACAATTTTTCAAAATATCGATAAATCGAATGAAATTATGAGTCCAAAATTGATTGTATCGCTTAAAAAATTGCCATAATTTCCATTTTCAGATAAAATAATCCATTTTTTCAACTTGAAAAATTTACTCCTCGTTATTTCAACCGTATTTTTTCAAAAGCTTGATAATTTTTTATACAAAATGAACTCACCTATTCACGAGTACCTATGCATTTTTTCACTCGGCGGAGTTCGCACAATTTTTTCACAAAAAATTAAATACTTCACGATTCTGTGCCAATGCCCAAAGAAAAAAAAATGGTATCCCAATTCGGACGATCATTCCTTATCAAAATGTGAGAAAAAAATCTCAAATGACTTTGAAAATGGGAGTTTTTCAGGCCTAGGTCCCACTATGTACCATTCAAAAAAATTTAAAATGGCCATTTCCTTGAACGTACATATATCGACCTGATTCGAAATGATAATTAACGGATTTTTTTTTCTTTCCTGAAAAAAGTAAAAATCATATTTTCAATTTCTAGAGTATTTTCTTATAGGTACCTCTACCTACTTACTTATATTGAAAATTTTGTGAACTTGAACCAATAATGGAATGGTTGATTTGATAGGTATTCACTGAACAGAACTAACCTCAAAAGTTGTATCACCAAAATTAAACAAAAATTCTGTTTTACAAAAAATAGGTAAATATCTTTTATTGTCGTGATCTCTGTTAAAATTACGTAATAAATTTGGAAAGCATTTGAATTGAGTAGGTAAACGATAATGGAACTAGAAAGAACTTTAGTATTAAAATATATCATAAATAGGTATCCTTTTTTCTTTGATCATTAAGTAATGATGCAGAGAAAAGCACCGCCGACTTCATAATTTCTGATCTATAGTTGAAAAAATTTAAAAAAATGAGACACGAACGATATAATATTGTAAAACTACGCAAGGTAAAAATTAATTTTTCTATTCAAAATTCTAAATGAAGGATCATTAAGTCTGCTGGCTCATCTATTCATTCGAATATTGACGTCAAAGAAAAAAGATATTTAAATTCATTTACGTCGAATGTAAACTGTTTTTTGACACAAATTGTCATTTTTTAACAACGCCGCCCTCTTAAAAAATGGTAGGTATAAGTTTACAAAATTGAAAAATAATTACGTAAGAAACGCTACATAACAAGTTCATAATACTTACCTTTCAATTGTAAAATAAAATGTCGCTCGATTTGAATTCAAGTTTGATTTTCGTTATGAGCATTTTTTCTGTAAGTACCCACCAATTACCATACTTACCTTGATACATCTAATGATGGTCGTGATACCTATCTTCTGTCTTGAAATTTTTTTCATGGTGGTAGTTTGGCTCAGCTACATTACAGCTTAATATCCTAAATTTTATTAATTACAGATTTACGTCGATGGGACTCCATTACCTAATATTTCTCAACAAGCTCAACCTATCGAAGCTGCGAATCTCCCTTTGATGAACCAGATTTCAGAAATTTTGTACGAAGTGATGATCTCAGATGAATTTAGCAGAACTGAGGGAAAAAATGAACAAAAATCATTCTGCAAATTATTACTCACAACACACAGTGGGATATTTTGAGATTTGAGGCCGCAAAAATAGAATTTAAGAAGTTTTGAAAAAATAAATTGGTGAATAGGGGTTTTTTGGGGCGCTGAATTCGATTTTGAAATTATTTTCACCCCATCTGATGACCCACCCCCTGTACAGAGGGATGAAAACTCAAATTTTGATAAATTGCCATGTTGGGTGTCAAAATATATGTTTTTTGGGGCGCTGAATTCGATTTTGAAATTATTTTCACCCCTTCCGATGACCCACCCCCTGTACAGAAGGATGAAAACTCGAATCTATGAAATAAATGTCATGTTGCATGTCAAAATAGGTTAAAATCATAGGTTAAAAACATAAAAGATATTTTTTAAAATGTTAAACTTCTTCATCTGAGTTCTCTTCATCTAAATATTTAGGCGGGCTCTGTGTTAAATTCAAGGCAGCAGCAGGCATTTCTTCCTCTGGTTTGATTTTTTGGCCTTCGTGTCTAATTTTCGAAATCTTCGGATCAGATAACGCCAACATATTGTGAAATTTTTCAATACATAAATTTATAAATTTACATCAATTTGAAAAAAAAAACTTATAAAAATATCCACTATTATCATTCATGGCCACCAACTGCTCAAAAATTGAAACTACAAACATATAGGTACCTACAGTTTCCAAAAAATGACGACTAAAAATTTGAGTTTTTGTCCATTCCTCTGTGCAAGAGATACATTATTATAAAAGATGAAAACATATTCCAAATCGAATTCAGCACCCCCAAAAACATGTATTTTGACACCAAACATGACATTTTCAAATTTTTTAGTTTTCACCCCTCCTCCCCTCCCTCATACAAAGGACGAGTTTTTGGAAGGGATGAGAACGAGTTCTAAAATAAATTCAGGATACTAAAATACTTATATTTCGACACCAAACACCACATTTTCCAAAATTCTGAGTTTTGATTTCCTCCTCCTCCCCCGTATGAGCCTTTTATAGGGGATGGACTAAGAGGAGAGGTGGAAACGAGTTCAGAATCGAATTAAGCACCCCAAAAAACATATATTTTGACACCAAACACAACTTTTCCTGAAAATTTGATTTTTCAACCCCCTTTGGTCAATTTTTGGCAAGGGGGGCAGGTGGTGGCAAAAAGTACTTGGTGATACTTGAAGCACTTGATTTTATCGAATTAATAATCTTGGAACCATTTCGGGATATTGCGGGAGTTGAAACTACATGACCAATTTGTTATGCAAATTATTACAAAAAAGTATTTACTTTATCCCCATTTCATGCGCAACCACTGCATTAAACAATGAAAACAAACACAGCACCAGAAAGAGGAGTAATTTACCTTTAAAATGGTATATAAACATTTCAATATTTATTTAAACACGTCCGAGTTATTCCACTTTGAAAAATGCATTGCATAAGCAGGTTGGCTTTGATGCATTTATCTTTATCTTTGTCATGGCGCCATGACAATCAGACGATAACCCATAGATAAAAAACTGCATAAATCTGCTAGTTGGAGTATAACAAAAACATAGATAGGTTCGTCGCATCATTTGGGGAACTTTGAATTTTCGATTTTTGCAGCCTCAAATCTCAAAATATCCCACTGTGCAACACTGACTATATCCCAAGGAACTGATACCATCAAATTAGCTATGGCCAGAATTAAAAATTTAATTAGCGACCATAACCGTGATACTCGACAAATCATAATCCGCAGTATTCTCACAACTTTACATTCCTGCATGAAAAAAGAAACCGCTGAAAATAATTTCCATTCCCTTCAAAAAGAATTGGAGGACGTAATTTTTGAAAATAATAATCGAGTTTTTCCAACAGAATCCAAAATAATTCGGAAATTATCAAACGAGTTGATGAATTTTGATGACAGTGTTTCTGCTGAGGTGCATTCAGAAAGTAAATCTGAAAATAGTGGTTTAAGAGTAGCAAATGAATTTGTTCCTAGAGATCTGGACGACGTATTCACGGACGTTCCGATGACGGAATCTGAACTAGGGAGATTACCAGAAAAAACGAAGAGAAAAAATTCCGGAGATGAAGATGAATATGGAGTCTATTTTAATTCAAAAGGCGTATCTAAATATTCAGCACCGCAAACTAAGGTACCAGTGAAAGGATTTTTCTTATTTCAGGATAATTTGCCAAAGCCTATAATTGACAGAGATCTGGGCAGGAAAATTTTCTTATTCAGTAAGACTCAAGGTATGGATCCGACTAAATCTGACGGAGGCAAAAAAAATGATGGCCATCAAATCAATTTCTTATTTAATGATATTGTGAAATTATCTCTGAGTAACAAGTTGGGTAATAATGCTAACCATAATAATGTTCCGAGATTTGATTATTAAGTAATTGAAAAGTTGAGTAAAAGTTGATGAGTAGGATCGTGTTCTGTATCTCATTTGTTCTTTCGAAAGTTTTCGATTTAATTTTATATAATTTCGTTTTTATAATATGAAAGACTCCTTACACGTTATAGGTATCTAAATAGGTAAAATCCTATGTATCTAAGTTTTAAATGTGATAAAAGAATAAAAAAATTTCCAATTTAATTTTTTTTTTGTAATTTATTCTTCATTGTCTAAGTAGAAGTTCTGTTGCGAAAATTTAAAAAAAGTGGAGCCCAAAAAATAGGCACCTAAGCTCAAAAAAAAAAAATTGAAAAAATATCACTGAATAGATTTTTATCATGCAGATATGTCAAAAGGAGAAAAACAATGTCCGAAAATTTTTATAATCTGAAAATGCGCCGTTTTTTGGATCTAAATGAATCTATGCAAATCAAATTGATACAATTAAAGACATTTTCCCCCTTGAATTGAAATGAAATTAGATCCAATTGAATCTTTTCAGATCTTTTTAAATCTGTTCTAAACTTTTTGAATTCTATTGGATCTAATTTTATAGCCAAATTTTTTATTCAATTAGATCCAAAAGATACATAGTTCCAATTTTTTTTTTAATTTACAGAGAAAAATGTCTTTAGGTAATTGGATTTATTTGTATCCACTTGGATCCGATTTGATCACACCTTTTTTCAGATTCAATTAGATCTGATTTTTTCCCCCGGTTTGTAACTGTGTAATTCTTTTGCAAAAATGGCTGAAATCAGCAAAAAAACTTTCAAACAATCCATCGCGCATTGACATTGAAGTTTTCAAAAATTAGCAAAAATTCAAAATTTTAAAAATTTCGAAAAAATTCAAAATTGATTATAATTAATTTTAAAGCTTATTTAGTGACCACATAGACCAAAAAACAATTTTTTTTTCAACGTTTTATAATTTTTTTTTTGATTTTTCTTTATGTGAAGAAATAGTAGAAATTTAAAAAAGGCGTAAAGCATGACTTTTTTTTTCAAAAATTCTGCTTTTTGGTTTGAATAGTCACTAGATAAGCTTTAAAACCAATTTGAATGAATTTCAAATTTTTTCAAAATTTTCTAAAATTTTTGAAAATATTGAATTTTTGCCAATTTTTGAAAATTTCAATGTCAATGCGCGATCGGAAGATATGAATTGATTTTGAATTTTTTTTTTTTTTATTCTTCAAATCTCATCAGCCAACAACTTTTGCGGGGGTATGTTTTTGAAAATCGAAAAAATTGTTGTTTCGGCCCACCCTAAAAGTAACCTATGTATCTGATTTTTTTCTCGCTTAAAAAACCCTACCATTCTCCATTTTTCCATTTTAAAGCATTTTTTGTACTTACTTGAATTGTAGGCTATTTCGTTCAAACTTTGTCAACATATGGGCCAGTGTTGAAATTCTTCATTTGAAAGGTACTCGCTGAACAAGACCAACTCCGAAAGTTACTAGTTGCATTATATGACCAAAATTAAACTTGAAGCCTATTTTGTGAAAATAATGTGTTTTTTTTTATCGATCGCGATCTATGTTAAATACATATTCAAGTAGGTATGTACCTATTTGAAATTATACTTCAATTTTGGTACCTACAAAAAGTATTTTATAAAGGTGTAAAAAATGAAACATAAGTAGATAAACCGACATTGAAAGTCGAAAGAATACCACCAATAAAATATAAATAGGCATACTTTTTGCGTTGATCATCGTATAGAAGAAGAAGAAAGCATTGCCGACTACATAGCTTTTGACTGATAGTTAAAATAAATTTCCACGTGTAATTATAATATAAAATAAAAAATGAAAAGTCACCACAAAAGAGTTGTTTAATACAACGAATTCTTATTTTTTTCTATTTAAAATTTTAAACGAAATATCATCGTATCTGCAGTTTGAAAATTGCTGTCAAAGAAAAAAATATTTAAATTCATTTACGCAGTAATATGTTTTTTTGACGTACATATATTGTCGGTTTTTAAAGATACCGCCGTCTAAAAAAAATGGCGCACGGTTATATAAATGAATAATATTCTTGTGAACCCATATGGCAAATTCTTCCGTTACCTACCAATTGTGAAATAATGTCGTCGTTCAATTGTAGTTCAATTTTTGTTTGCTGCATGTGTATTTTTTTCGTAAGTTGCTAAGTACATAATGTAGCTACAGGATTAGTTACTACAG
The DNA here is from genome assembly GCA_038380155.1 of Pseudococcus jackbeardsleyi. Taxonomy (NCBI): domain Eukaryota; kingdom Metazoa; phylum Arthropoda; class Insecta; order Hemiptera; family Pseudococcidae; genus Pseudococcus; species Pseudococcus jackbeardsleyi. The sequence goes on along the minus strand of CM076240.1, from coordinate 57,197,709 downwards.
ATCTAAGATATCCACCTTATGTGAAAAATAGGGCCAATTTTCCTCGGAGACTGGGCGTATGCTACATTTCACAATTTTTGATCTTGTTCTTTGACAAAAATTTAAATAGGTATTTGAGCTCATTCAAATTCAGGAACAATTTTTGTAACCTGGAACTCATTATTCTACTTCGCAAATGAAATCTTTGAATTAAATTTTTTTTTAATTGAAAATATTAAAAAAAAAATCGAAAAAATAAAAAATTATTAAAACAATTGAAATTGCTTTTTTGAAAAAAGTTTGAGAGTAAATTAAATTTCAAAAGGCGCGAAAAATTTAAAACCAGTAAAAAATTATTGAGAAATGAACAAACTAAAATTTCTCCCTAGCTGGGTATTTTATTTTCATAAAAAAACGAAGAATTTTTCAAAAATGTGACGCCTATTTTTTCTCAATTAAATTATGCAGTTTTTCAAAAATTGAACATTTTCTCACAAATTTAACGAGGAGATACTTAAGTATTGAATGCTTATCCAAAAAATTGCATCATTTTTCTAAAATTGCTCAGTTTTTTACCGAGTTGTTCAATTTTTTAAAAAATATCATAATTATGTATCCAGAAAAAAAATTCAAAATTTCAAAAAATCAAATGTTTGTCTAAAAATTGAACAAATTTTTCAAAATTAGGCAATTCTCTAAAAAGTTGGACAATTACCTAAGAAATTTGGGTAGTTTTTTTTTAGCAATTGACTTGTACTTAAATAAATAGGTATTAGGTACTTTAAAAAAAACAGAGTTTTTTTTTTAAATTTGCCTTACCTACCTACATAACAATTCACCTTTCATTTACAGATCTGCGTCGATGGTAGTCCATTAAACGATATTTTCAAACAAACCCAATCCGCTGAAGTCACAGTTTTTTCCTTGACGGATTACATTTCAGAAATTCTTTCCGAAACGACGACTCTAGAAAATTTCAAAACTGAGAGAACAATTAACACAAAGCCACTTTGCAAATCTGTGCTTACGACATTAACCGACCCTGAAGAAATTGAATCGTTATTCAGATTAACTGTTCAAGATCTCATTCGTAATAGTCAACAAATCATAATTAGAAATATTTTCACCTCATTGGATTTGTGTTTGAAGCAATTTTCTGGAAAAGATTCACATTCCTTACAGAATGAATTAAAAAATATGATTTTTGGTAACGACAAAGTACCACTAGATTTAAACACAAGTGGAACTTACGATATGCCCATGAATTTTGGTAATGATTTTTCTACTGATCTGCGCACAGAAGGCACATCTGAAGAAACTAGTTTGGTATCAGGATATGAACTTGTCCCTAGAAATCTGGACAGTTTTTACACGTACGTTCCGGCCGAAGAATCTGATCCAGAGTATTCGTCGAAAAAAAGGATTGTGAAACAGTTCGATGATGGCGATGACATTAAAGCTCATCTTTCTTCTAGGGACAATTCTAGGGAGTCCATCAAAGGTACAGGAATGGGCGCAGTTAAAGGCGGTAGGAAGTTTTTCTTATTTGAAAACGAATTGCCGAAACCTGAAATTAACGAAGATCTGAATAAAAAACTTTTCTTATTCAAAAAAGGGAATGATGGTGTTGATTCAAACAATTCGGATGGAGGTGTAAAATATAAAGGCCAAAAAACTCATTTCTTATTCGATGATTATCTTCCACAGGTGTCTTTTAGTGAAGAATCTCAATCGAATGATAAATTTGCTACAGGGTTCAATTATTAATTCAAGCAGATGCTGTTGGACAAATAGAACCATATTGAATCATTGAATGTACCTATTTCATTGGATGTTTTGAAAGCTCGCTGTAATTCGATTTTCTATAATTTTTACTTTCATAGCTATAGAACTTAATTTCATTATTATTTAGATAGTCGGTTGATAAATGTGATAAAATGAATAAAAAATTTGAGGTAGAAAAAATTGTTGTAACACTTTGGGAAAGAAACAAGGTAATGGTTGAGAAACATTAACAACTCACTAATATCATTTCATCGACTGTTTACAAGCGCTAGGCTCTCACCTGTCAAAAAATTCATCGTGATAGATTATTTCAAATAGTTTGCGTAACACCAAAATACTTAAATACATGCAAACGAATAGGTAATGTTTATTTCATAATAGGTACGAACATGGTTTTTGAAAAATTAGGAAAACACAAGACGAAAAAAAAAAATGAAATGCTAAAAATCGTAACTTTTAATGCCCATCGCTTATAAAAGATAACAAGATTATTCGAATCATTTATTATTATATTTTTAAAAAAATGATGATTAACAATACACAAAGAGAAAACTGCAACAAACACGAAAAATTCAACATTTTTTCCAATAATATTACAAAATAAAAAACTAAGAAGAACTTTCAGAGTGAGTTAAAATTTAATTAAAATCTTAAAATAAATTCAATGTCAAATACGAAGAAGGGAAAGAAAAATGAAAAAAAAAAAGAAGAAGAAACATAAGAACAGAAAAATATACGTGGATTGTGAACATGAAAAATAAATTCAATAAACCGTTAGTATACATAACGACACATAAAAAGGAATACTAATCGACAAAAGAACATTCGAAGTCACAAATACACGTAAAAAATTCGTTACTTTCTACCATTATTAGAAAAAATTTTCAATAAATATGACATATAACCGTTCTCTAATTTTTTACATTTTAACAAGTGGCTACGTAAAATTTGCGGTTTAACTGATACTACAGGTTTTTGTATGTGATCAAACGACGTGTGAGCTATTTCAGCTAAATTTATAACGAAATTCATCCAAGCGTTTTGTTCCTCTGGTTTGGATAACAAAAATATCTGTTCGGCTTGCTCGATCATGTTTGCTATTACCGATACGCTGAACTAAAATTGATAAAACAATTTTAAATTTTTTTTTCTCAGATTCCTGAATAAATTCTGTGTAGAAGTTACTTACTTTATCTTGTAAATACAAATTCAAATTTTTCTGAAAATGATTAGCGATGAGAATCAAAGTGGTTAATTGCGTCGTGGTTAACCAGGCTCTGAAATAAGGAAGGTACGAAAGAAGCACACCGTGCTCTTGATCTCCTCTGATGACACGATCGAGTATTTTGAATATTTCGAACCAAACTTCGCCGGGGTCGTCGCAAAAACTTAGAAATCGGAGCACCAATCGCTGTTGAAATTTAAAACAGAAAATTGAAAAAATTTCTCTTAAAATATTTAAATAAGTGAATCTAGTCATTGCAATTCATTACTTTTCCTTTTTTAATAGACATGATTATTTTAAAATCTTCCTTCAAGTTTAAAATTTCTTCTCGTAAGACAGTCGCGATAGACATGGATTCTAATTTAATCTCATCCGGATCTGGTTTGTTTTTACCGTTATTTACGTGCAAACCTTCCAACGCCATAATCTTCGAATACATCTGAAAATACAAATAAATTAGAAATTGGCATGTTGGAAATAGATGGAATTTCATTCTTTTTAAAAATTAGTAAATCTTTTTCTGCAAGGGAATTTTGATGAAAAATATATAACGTGACAGATGCTTACATTTTCGATCTGCAACATCAGTGCTTTTCGTTTTCGATTCGATGTATTAGCAAGAGTGTCCTCCTGAATGATATCTTCCATATTGGAACTCGACTTCGGAGAACTTTCGATTAAATACGTATCAATAACTTGACGAGGCGCCACAACACTACCAATCTAGAAAATGAAAAGAATGAAACGAATATATCCATCTGACTGGTGTAGCTGTCAAGAAAATGATGGTAAATCGTACTTGAACTTTGCCTAACGAATTTTCAAACTGGAGAGGAGAGTAATCCTTGGTGTGATTATTTTTCCACGCAGGGTTATTCGTATTTTGATTCTTATTACGATTACCTTTTCTACGAGCTTGATAATTCTACGAAAAATGAAGAAAAAATTCAATTTTTAAATTCATTCGAGATCAGATACAAACAAATCTGATTAAAAATTCCATCGAAGGGCAACTCACAGTGAAATAGTAATCGTCTTTATACGGATCCATGCTATTAATTTGCAAAAGTTGGACGCCAGCCAGCCAATATTTTTCCCTTTCAGTCATCATACCGGCGTATTCATCGAGATTAGATAAATTAGCCATACTGCTCTCCTTTTGCATTTTCTACAAAATTAAAATTATGAGTTAAGCATTGATACACATGTTTCAAAAAAAAGGCTACAAAAAAAATCTCACCATAAGTTGTTTCTGTTGCTCAACGGTTGTAATGCCATTTAGAACCTGCGGGGGTGGTAAAGTCAAATACGAGCTCGGTTGAGCCGGTTGTAACGCCACAGCTGCTACAGATGGTACAGCGGGTACATGGCACATTTTACTCGGATCAATTGTAAGGCCGGGCGGAGGCGGAGGGAACATTCCCAAATGAATTCGATCTAATCCAGGAATTGGATTTGGTCGAGAGTTGTCCAAAAGAATGGTGGTGTTTTCGATAATATGAGTCGGAGGTTCGGCCGGTATCAATATTGGAGGTTCTTTATTCAGATTCACCATTGGGAATCCTTTGGCAGCGTCGACTGGCAGGATCATCGTATTCGTATAAGAATTTAGTATGTTTGCGTTGAGATCTGCGCGAAATAATCAAATTTCAAAATTGACAGTCGTATAAAAATTAATTAGAATTGATCAAAGTTCAACTCACTGGCATAGTTTATAGTATTTCGATAAAAAAGCGTAGCCATTTCAGCGCCTTGATGTTCAGGATAAACGTTGAACTGTTTAGATACATTTTTATCGCCACTTTCAGCTCCGAATTGCATTTTAGGATTTTTCACCTGATCATTTGCCATTTGCTGATTGATAAAGTTGGGAAATCCATCGTTACCCAAGCGCATATGTTCAGGTTGGGATGATTTTTGAACAGATGGCTGAGCGCTATCATTAGTTGTATGATTACCATTGAGAAATAGGGCACTGTTGTAAGCACGAAAGCAGTCTGCGTTTATGATTGATTTCGAAGACGAAGCAGATTCGTTAATCTGGAATAAAACAATTCTATAGAATTTCTCTGAGAAATACGCTACTTTGTTTCAAACTGTTGCACACGTACCCATTGTTTTTCTAAATCAGCGACGCTGGGAATTTTTGAAGTGGAAGGTTGCAGTTTCATCGAATCGAATTTTTTCTCCAATGCTTCGCCCGGTTTGGAAATCTGTAATGAATTTTTTTCAATAAATTCAAGTCGTAAAATTTGCAAATGGTACAGAAATCATCTTACGGCCGAAGGAGTTGACACAGAAGGTATATGAATACCGGCAGTTTGCAATAAATTCGTACCAGACGAAAATAATGAATATCCTTGCGAAAAATCACAAGGCATGCGGTTAGAAACTCCAGATCCACGGTCGAAATTCGAATTATACCACTTGTCGTGCTTTTGATCTCGGTTAAGATCATTCGTGAGGGTTTCTGTGCTACCGAATTCATCGCGATCGTCGATATGTTCGTATGCCTCGTTATAACTGTAATCTGGATGACTTTCGAATTCGTTGGTCGAATTATCGGAGTCGTTTATGATCACGGGAGGAAATTTGAACGGTTCCTCGTCTTTTTCTCGTCTACTGCTGGACTGTGGTTTTTTTGGTGTAATGTTCGGTTTGTGGTAGCCATTTTTCTTAATGATGTCTGGACTGAGAATGAAACTTTTCTCATCTGTGATCTATGTTTAAATAAAAAGCGACAAATAAACGAAAGAATGTTGCAGAAAAATCGATGCTATGTAACATACCTCGAGAGATTGTTCAATATCATCTTTACTGGTCTCCGATTTATTTCCTATGATATTGACCAATTTTTCATGTTCTGCTTCCCAATCGTACTCTGAAAAAAATAACAAATGGAGACCGATCCTCAATTTTCAAAAATAAAGTTGGAAAAAATCCGATTAAAATTATTACCTTCGATTTCTTCTCCAAAAGTTTCATCATTATGTACGTCATAATTATCATCCCATGCAACAGGTTCATTCTCATCGATGGGAGTTTCGCCTGAAATAAATTCAAACGTACAAATAATCCATCCAATAAAACGAAAACAAAAAAGCTCTAAAATCATACCGGGTATCGAATCACCGAAAGTTTCATTGTTGAGGATATCATACTCTTCTTCGTCTTCCAAAATAATATCAGGTTCTACGTTAAAATAGTCATAATTCTTACTAGGAACCTCATCTTGGCAGTTTCCGGGTTCCATATAAGTCGGTCTTTTCGAACCAACCACCTTCTGCAAACAAACCATGGATTAGATAACGGCAGCTTTGAATATGCTAGTACGCATTTCAATATACATTCGATGTGCTGGTTGTTCGATGATGTGTATTGGAGATTGACAAATAGAAAAGGAAGGCTCAAGAGCTTAATTTTAAACAATGAAATAAAATAATGAATATTTACCTTGGTCAGAGAATGAGGTAACATGCTTAAATCATTGTATCAAAAAACACCTGAACTTAGCGGGAAAACACGACGGTATTTATCGCATCCTAAGATTTACGGCGCATATTTAAACAAGTAATGTGTCGATTAGTAATTGAAATTCGTTATTTAATTAGGTTTTGCGTAAAAATAACATTTTTTTACAAAAAAATCTGTACAAAAACACTTTCATAATGAAATGAATGATGATAACAAAAAATAAAGCGATGAAACATGGTGGATCCTGGGAGGCGATTTTACGGAATGCACTAACTTTGAGCCACTTTATGGTAATTCACCAATCAAAAACGCCGTTCGCATTCGCAAAGATCCGATAATTCTGATAATAATTTTAATTAGGGTTCCCGGCCTCCGGAGGCCGTGGAACCCTATTAAAATCACTTTTTCTTCATTTCCGTCTTCGGATAATTCGGATAATTCGGATATTTTTTTGTAGATCGTTATTGGCTTAGTTTCGATGACGTCAAGCTGCATCCTGTTAATTAACCAATAGAATAATTGTAAAATGATGAATGAAAATAGAATGATGATTGTATGTGTACCACTCAGAAGTCAAAAACGATCCAATTTATTATTATTTTATTTATTTTTTTCCTGATGCGATGAATGATTCTAGTTATAAAAAATTTCTTTTCTCAAAATTTTCAAATAATATACTTAAGGTAACAGCTAATTTTGATTTTTTTTAACAAAAAAATGTTTCAAGCTTTAAGATTGATTGAAGATTGAAGCATACTTCAATAATTTATTGTTTTATGTTTATCAAGTTTTGTTTAGCCGAATAAATCAGTAGCAGGAAGGAAACACAAAAGTAGGAGAAAAAGGATCCGATGCGACGTAATTTTTTTTCAGAACCTATGCTTAGTAAATTTTCTCAGTCTACAAGTCTACATTTCATTTGAAATAAAAGCAAAAAAGATGAAAAATGAAACATAGCAATTACTAGCATTAACCCGGTCAACTGTCTTTCTTAGTTTCTTATGCGGGAACCCTCTTGCCAGGTCCTCTGGACCTCGCTTGTTTTTTTTAATTTTTTTTTTAAATTAGAATTTTTCTTTTTGGTTGTTTTCTAATAAATTTTCCACTTTACAGTTTCCAATTTAAATTTCCATGAGTTTACCGTAATTATTTTTAATTTTTTTTAAAATTTGAATTTTGAAATTAAAAATATTAAAATTTAAAATTTTTCTCTCTATTAAATTTCTTATTCAAAATGTTTTTTTTCAATTTTTTCATTTTTCCTTTTTTCCATAAAAAATTTAAATTATTCAAGATTTATGATTTATTTTTAAAAATTTGAAAAATCTCTTCCGGTAGTTCCAGTCTTCCAGTGTCCTTTTCCGGCGCCGACGAAATTCTGTTTTTAAGATAATGACAATATTGTCAATTTTCGCCAAAAATATTTGATTGAAGATTTTTATTATTATTAATATTAAATCTGTTTTGTCCAAGCAGGGTTGCGAGAACGGATCTCATTCCGTTCCGTTCTCGCAACCGTAAAAAATAGGTAAAAAGTTGGTTTTTGAGAAATAGAAGAATGAAGAATGAAGAATTAATTACTTAATTCGTTAATTCCTTTTCCTTCAAAAAAAACACGAAAAAATTAAAAAAATGCCAATGCCAGAATGCCAGAAAACGAGAAAGCAAACTAAAGTAAGAGCGAATGTCGGAGGGTAAATTGAAAAATTATTAAAATGAAGCATAATTCGTACAAATGGTATAAGTCAAAGAACTGTATATGAGAAAAGAGACTTTATTGTTTTGTAAACAAAGTTACACTTGAGTCCCTTTTCAAATATACAGTTCTTTGACTTATACCATTTGTACGAATTATGCTTCAAATATAGAAAATAAGAAAAACTCTGAAAAAGTTTCAAAAAAAATCAGGGTCAGGATTGGATTTACTGAGTTATGATCTTATGATTTTTAGATTTTTATTATTTAATTTTTTACTAAAAAAATAAAAAAATAAATATAAATAAATGCGAACCATACCTAAATAGAACGTATTTGCGCGGCTATATCCATGATTCGGTACTCAAATCACTCAAATGGCGCAAAGTTGGCGTATTACGCAAAATCACAAGAGGCGAGGCGATTGGTTACATCACATTGATAAGTCCAAGTCAATAATTTTTGAATTTTTCATCACGATAAATTTTCATAATTATTGTTTCCAGTAATTTTGTTAATTAAAAATTCTGTTATCAAAAATCTTTAATGTGATACAATGCCACCGAAAAAGCCACCACTTCTAGTAAGAGTTAATCTCGCGAAGTCCGATTCACCTGAAAAGAAATTCGTAAGTAAATTTACGTATACATCTTAGTATACCATGGAAAATTTCATGTAAATTGTAATCAGACTAATCATGGAGCATGGACCAATCTAATTGCTAACAAATGTTTATTGTACAAGTAATTTTAGTACTACATAACTTTGAATTTATCACAGGCAACGAAGATAAGCGATTGGAATCAATTAATTCAACGGGCGAAAAAATTTCTAAAAATGACAGGTGATATTTATTTCTTTACAAGAAGTGGTTCAAGAATCGTTGAATTTAGGGTTATCGAGTAAGTAATTATACTTTCAAAAATGTCTTGAAACGTGATATAATTAAAACTAATTTAATTTCAGCTATGATGAGGTTATTTATGTCAGCGAAAAAGAACATTTCGAGCCTATTGAGTTGGAACCTGACCCACTCTCGGAAATAACGAAAAAAATTTCCGATATCAGTTTAAGAATGGTAAGAATTCAAATTTATTTTGAATAGAATATTTTAACAAAACTAATCATTTTTTACAGGAGAAATTTTGTTCAATGGTTCAATACATCAATACATTCCGCGGAATGTGCTTCTTAGGAGAAGTTTCAGGAATGATGCCGAAGGAAGAGGCTGAATTTAAACCCAGGCCGTGTCCGGAAGAATAGAAATAAAGGAACGAAATTTCAAAAGATTCGTAAATTTTCAAAATCCAACATCTCGAACCCTTTCTTTGCCAGTAGTCGATGGTAAATTTATTCTTTCCAAAGACTTACCGAAGAGGAAGAACTAAGCACTATAACTCTGTAAAAGAAGACACTCGTCAACGTTTTTTAAAAAACACAAGGTACGCGTAATGTGATATCTCATTTTGGTATAAAATTATATTTTCTTGCATTAAAAGGAGAGTATAAAAAATCAATTGATGCGATAAATTTGAATCCAGTAGAAGAACATGAGATTTCAAGTCAGTTTAATCCGTTAATTAAAATTTTTTTTTGAAAATTCATACTTCTGAAGAACACAAAGTCATGATGCCATACTCGAAACATTTTTTACATTTATTTGGAGCTAACGGACCTAAGTATAAATGAATTGCCATCTTTATTTTTTCTTAGAACGTTTTTCTTTTTATCTCATTTTAAAATTAAATTAATTGTTGTAATCTTTGGAATTATCAGATTGGTAAATCAGAATAATTCTTTAATTTTCAATTTTTAGTTTCTGGAAGGTAGGATCCTAAGTCATTTGAGGAGGCGTTTTCTAAGCTTTGAGCCAAGATGTTTTCCTAAATTCTAAAACTTTTAACTTTTTCTGATTTCGTTTCATGTTCGTTTTTTTGAAATTTCTCATAAAACACGTAAATTTTTTTCAAATTATTGATTCAGTTTTTCTGTTTTTCAAAAGTTGTCACATTTTCTAATACTTTGTAAATTTTTCGAAATAGTCTGTCATTTGTCAATTTCTCTGAGATATATTTGATTCAATTTTTCTGTTTTTCAAAAGTTGCCACTTTTTCCAATACTTTGTAAATTTTTCGAAATAGTCTGTCATTTGTCAATTTCTCTGAGATATATAATTATTTTTCTAATCTTTACAATTTCGTGCAATTTTGACATTCGTCTAAATTTGACAAATTTGTCCAAATTTGATGATTTTTCAAAGTTTTTTTATTTTACTTTTCCTTAAATGAGCACAATTTTTCTCGACTCGATAATCTCTCAAAATTTGACAATTTTCCTATAATTTACTGAGTTTCCAAACAAATTCATTTTTCCAGAAATTAATTAGTGTTTTACAAAATTCACTTCGTTTGATTTGCCAATTTTTTTAAGGAATTATTTTCAAAAATTGTATCAAGGAAGTGTTGTGATGGTGTTTATACATTTCTTATGGTTTTTTTATTCGTCCATTAGAAGAGAAGTGTTTGAAACGGCTTCGGAAAATTTTTTTTCAATAGATGTAGCATTGTCTACGTATATAGGTTAGGTACTAGGTAGGTAAGTATGACACGTATTAGGTATTACTTAATTTTTAAAAGACTCGAATAAAAATTTCAAATTTCTAAAAAATTCTGAAATAATGAAAAATTATCAATTTAACTAAATTCGTCCACTTTTAAAAATCAATCAATTTTTCAGAAATCTTCAACTTTTTCAACCATTACGATCTCATACAAATTTTTAATTTTTTTCTAATGAAATGGCTATGAATAATTAATTTTTACTACCAACTCATTTCTCTAAGAATTCAAAACCACAATCGTAAAAGTACCTATACTAGGTAGGTATACAAACAAAAGAAAGTCGAAATTAAATATTTCCTTACTTACGTTTTCAATAATTATTGTTGAACATTAAAATTGGCAGTGGGTTAATGAATAATGACAATTACCTAGATATGTAGGTACATACGTTTCACTTTTCAGCGATTACCTTCATGCAAATATTTGAAAAAAGCAACCTAAATGAATTGCCTATTTAATTTACGATTCATCTCCCGAGTTTCAATATAAAATGACCGTATCCCCAGTCACTTCTATTTAATTTTAGTGCAGTATTAAGAAGAGAAAATTATGGCATTGTTGACAGTCAACAAATTTGCACAAGGTTATACGAGCAGAAAATATTCGGACACTATTTAATTACTTACCTATTATTCAATAGATATTCGTAATGTTTGATGCCTATTTAGAAAAAAACAAAACATTTAAACATCGTCTGACTACATAGATGGGTGGGCATAAAATATTTAGGCGTCATTTAAATACATTTATTTAGAATAAAATTAGGTAGGTAAGTTGCTGTATTATTTGGCTGAACTCTTTTGGGGTTGAAATCTCGTCTGGAAATTCGAAAAAGCCTCTGTACTTGTAAAATATCAAGAATTTCCGTACGTCATACTCTAAGATGAAAATTTCAATATCCAAAAAATTAATAAAAACCTGACATCTTTATCTTTTTCATTTTTTTCTTCTTTTTTTTTGATAAAAACTTACTCAACATTTAATATTGATCAACATGGTCAGAAAAATTTGCAATTTTTTCTATCAAAACCTTATCCCAAAATAAGTAAATGGGTAGATCATCTAATACCTTTGCAAATAACTTGCTTAGTAAGTGGGTACACTTTCTTTTAAAACGCAAATGGTATTTGATTTAAATCGAAATCGGTAGCTGTAAATCTATTTTTTTTACATTATCGTTTCATAAAAAATCAATCGATTGCAGTGCAATTAAAATAGTATTTCTAATTAAAATTCAAGGCCTGCTCGAGTAACAATTCACAGATTTTATTACTTGAGGCATACTCAATCGATTTTTCAAAACAACTTGAAAAAAACTATAACAGGCAAACCGCTATCGAATTTTCAACTTGAATATTTTTTTGAAATTATTTTTTCGTTTTTTATGCAAATGTAAAAGTAATTTTATGAGACCTCAGAAGATGGAAATGAGCTGAGAAATGAAATTTTTGAATATTTTGATACTCATCCCTCACTTTTGGATCAGTTATAAGGCTTCAACAAGAAGATCCACTTCTAGTGATTTGAGATAGGAGCTAGAATCTCTCTCCCCCCCCCCTCCAAATCTCAATAGCCCTTACAGATTTTATATCAAAAATTCCAGCTCCAAGGGTCGTTTTTTTGGACTGTAGGCTAGACAACATAATAAAATGACTAAAAAATTGTAAAATGTCTATTTTTTTGATTTTTTTTCTCTCTGGAAGGGATCCAAAGGTTTCAAAAAGTGAAACCTTAATTTTTTTAATTAAAATTTAGGTTTCTTCCTAATTCTGAGAACCCCTCTCCGAGGAAGCAAGTATTACTTACCTACAAAATTTTGATCCCTTGCTTAAATTAGAAGGCCCCTGTGTGAGGAAAACTCAAGTTTTGGGCTACGGAAGCTAAAATTTTGTTAGGTATGTTAAAAACAATGTAGAATGGGGGATGAAGATTTTGATTTTATTTTGCATCGAAACTTTTATTCTAGATCTTTTACCAAAAAAACGTCTGATCTCCATTTTTAAGTTCTAAAAATTTCGAATCTCAAAGCTAATTTTATTTGGACTGTACATACTAACTACATAGGTTGTACAATGAGGCTGATAATTTTGCACTTTTTTTTTTCAAAAATTGATTAAGAGGAGAAGCCAGAAGTTTTTGCTTAGACCTCAAAACAACGTAGTGGAAATTTCATCCTTTGATTCTCTACATTTTTGGATTTTTTATCTCATTTTCGAGTGAATTTTTTTAGGACGTTTGAGTGAGAAAATATTTCACGGACATTTTCCTAATAAGTAAATTTTTAACAAGACGGGCGTCTTTAAAGAAATTCGATATTTCAAGTTCAAAACCTCTGAACGAAAATTTCATTTGAAATAATTATAAATTTCGTGGTCAGTAGGCCTAATAAAAAGGTTGCTAGGTAGCGGCGACAATGAAACGAGTGAATATAAAAATGATTATATCTATATTATCATTCTAAGTGCGAATTTATGGAAAAACATTACCGAATACCTCCCCCTCCCTCCCCCGCCCATCCCTCCAATTTATTTAATTACCTCGAGTAATTTTTCTATCTCTCGGTGAAAAAAAAAAATTATTAAAACCACGTAACATCAATACGTGTCAGATTGGGTTATCGGTGATTTTAAAATGTTACCTATAATTCTTAAATTATATATTCGCTCCGCTCGGATATCAATTACTCGCGAAGAGGGCAATAAAATAATAACAACGGTACTCTCTCCACCACTTTTTCGTAGTATTCTTCGTTATCGCTTTCTTCGTCGATGTTCAACTAAAGGAGGTAGTTCTTCGACCAATGATTTTCATTTCGTGAACAACCATAAAAAATTACTTCGGCGGGTTTTTTTCACCGCCGGTTTATTTTTCAGTTGACGAAATTCGTTCGCGACTAGTGCGTTCTTTCATCAAACTCGCATATTTCCATGATTTATTCATAGTTTTCATTTTTCGCGGGTAAGTTGGCTCATTTATTTTATTGCAAATTTCACCCTTGGACGCCGTTTATCGTCTCGGTTTTGGAATTCGCGTCAATTTTTATTTTCGGTGCCTAGTGAATTACTGAAGCGCGAATTCGATTTTTTTGCACGTTTTCGAAAACGTATTTCGTAATTGGAATAGTGTTTCGATTAAAAACAATTTGTGCCAGTGGTGTAAAAATTTTTACTTCGTTCAAATAATGATTACCTATTTGGGTAAATTTTATCGTTGAAAAAAATCAATGATCCTATTTTATATAAAAGTGCTTTTAGAAAATCAGGTTTGACGTTGCTACAAATTTTAAAAATTTTACATGTTCGCTTTTTAATTTTTTTTAAATTTAAAAAATTGCGAGTGACGTAGGATAATTGAAATTACAAGATACGAGCCCATCAAATGAATAGGTAGGTAGGTAAATGCAAATATTCAAATTTTTTCTATCTGTGCTTTTCACGATGTTTTTTTCGACGATCAAAAAATTTTTTGTGTCGATAATGTCTCTTGAAACACTTTTGATTGAATTTCGCATCTACTTCGGATTTTTAAATAATTTAAATCCAATTTCGAATATTTTCTAGTCGTTTCGCCTTCAAACTTTACTAATTTATTGTGGTCAAGCGAGACGTTGCCAAACTTCAAAAATTATTCATTATTAATCAACTTGGTGGTTTGTTATGAAAAATGGAAAACCATTCGGATAATTATTCTTTTAATATGTTGTCAATATAGGTGACCTTTTTCAAACGTTGGTATTCTCAGAAATTATAGGGTTTATAAATATAACGAGCTTTCGACCTTACCCAAGCAAATGTTTTATTGGGAATATAAATTTTAATATCTTACCGATGAATTTTTTTTACAAACTATGCGGTAAATTTAAGTAGGTAGTTTGATTGGTGAATGTCGTGAAATTTGAAAAAAAAAAATTGAATGAAATTTTGAGATCAATTTTTCCACCAAATTAGGTCCTCATTCATGTTGAATAAGTATTTACTTTTACGTACATAATTTTAAGTATACAGTATGAGTGTAAAATAATCGATGTAAATTTCGATTACCTACCTATTGATAAAAATCACGAGAGTCCTCAGAATTATTCATTAGCCGTTTTTTTTCCTTGTTAAATGAGTAATTGTTTAAAATGAGAACAAAATTTCGCCCACTTTTACCAAGACGTACCTAGACCTACCAATATTTGTTCATTGAAAAGGAAAGTGCCTCGATTTGATTACAAATTGTTTATTGTAAAGTTCTAAGAAATAAGTTCCAAGATCCGGAAATAAACTTTATAAGTAAATTATACTATGTGACAAATTATGATGGATACTTAAATTGATACCACATTACGAGTGGTTCGATGATGAGTAGATATAATGTAGGTAGCCTGGGTGCCTAGCACCTACAAGTGTAATTCTGCACCTCTGATAAGATAAAATCGAGTTAACGCCGAATTTTGAAGAATAATGCCCACTAAAGGATATTAATTTGACAGAATTATCTTCCGCACTTGAAATTTAAGCAACTTTTTTAAACAATTGCCTTCATTTGGATAAATTTTTGAAATTGAATATAACACGAATGAGGGTGTATGGAATAGGGAGGGTTGGGTTGATTAATATAGCTGCGATAATTTCAAGGGCGCACCCGGAGGGCTCAGAGCATTCGAAGCCCCCAGCTCTAAAAAAATTATTTCATTACAAAAATGTGAAAAGTGCATTTTTTGCTCTTCAAACAGTATTTTTTCAAAAAAAAAAAATGAACCCTCGCTTCGCTCGTGCAGTATTTTGATTTTTTCATTTCAAAAATTAATAATTTTCTAGTCAAAAATCACCAATTTTTCAATAAATTTCCAATTGGTCAGAAAAAATTAGAGACTTTTGATGGAAAGTTTGGTGAAAAATGACTAATTTGAAATTTGACCCCACCAATTTTTTCTCAATTTTTCAGCCCCACCCTTAATTAATTTCAGGGTGAGCTTATGGATAGTTTTGAATTTTTTTCGAAGGTCAAAGATGAGCTTCAAGATGACTTCGCAAAAAAAATTCACTTCTCTACTCCCACCCTTATCCTCTCCATAAGTAATTGAGGACCGTTTTTCCAAACTGAGCTAACTTTTTTTTTGACGTTTTTGACCTTTTGACGGATTCGGGTAGTTGAAATACACTGCCACCAGATGGCATTAACAAAATTTCGCTACCTGTGTTACTTGCGTTGTGCTGTGACCAAAACCGTTCTGAAATGCGAAAATCATCGAAAATCGTTATAATTTCAGTACAGGGAATTGATTAGTTTTTTTTTTTTTTGCTGGAAAGTGTTCTCCTCCATCCATACATGAGCGACTTAAAAAAAATCCGATACTTGTGCGAGTTGTGTGGCGCTCAGAGACAAAATAAGCTTTTTCGTTTTTCCAAACTGAGCTAACTTCGTTATTTTTCATTTTCTTCCGATTCTCATGGCGCCACACTCGAAAATTTTGAAATTCTACCTAGGCCACATGATGTCGAAAGGTAGCCTCCTTACATTAGTCTTTTTACCAGCTTCAAAAAATTATTACTCTTTTCTATGGACAGTTTTTTGTGTTTCCTGAAAAATCACTTTTTGCAAGTTAGCTCAGTTTGGAAAAACGGTCCTCAATTCTAAAAACCGTTTCCAAAAAAATCGATAAATTTTAAAATGATGTTAATAGATATGAATATTTTTACTTTACCCGTAAAAATTATTATCCTATTCCACGTCCGGAGCCATTTTTTCAAAACAAAAAATGCAGGAATTGTCCCTTCGTGTTTTTTTTTCGAAAAATATAAAAATTATGGACAATTATCATGAAAAATGGAATAATGTTTGATAAAAAATAAAAGCCAATGATTTTTTTTTGGTTTAAAAACACCTACTGTAAAACAACTTTCAAGGTACCTTTCAATTTTTCAAAATTTTTAGAACGAGACCAATTGTCGAAAAATAGAAAAGTTGAAAAATTGGTTTTCAAAAATTTACGCTTTTTTAAAAATCCAAATCTCTAAACTTCATCTCTAAAGTTGACAAAATTTTAGCTCTGAAGTTGAAAAAACCATGTCCCCACCACCTTCTTCTTTTCTTGAACTTCAACGAAAATCAACATTTAATAACGCAGGTCTGCATTTTTTTCAATTTTTCTCTGTGTAATCAACACTGGAGGATGATTCAGTGTATACTTTTTAATGCTGAATTCGAATACGATTTCAATTTTTTTCAAGTACATAAGAATTTTTTATAATTAAAATGTTTTTGTTGAAAATTTGTTTCACACTTTCAAATGAATTCAAATTTTTAAGACAAAGAAAAGGCTCTTGAAAAAAAATGAATAAAAAATAAAGTAAAATTTCTTCTCTGTATCGTCTAATTCTTTTTTCTATAAGAAATTGAATTTTCAAGATATTTCAACCAAAATTTCGAAGTGTCAATTTCCATTTTTTTTGAAAGCCTAGTTTTTGTGGTATTTTCAATACTGAAAGGAGAAAAGTTGATTTTTGAACTATCGATTGAAATATTCTTGAATCTCAGATTCATAAAAAAGAACTATGTGATATCAGACTCAGCAAAAAAAAAAGTTAATTATGCACTACCTACTGTTCGTTTGCTATTTTTTTCTCATGTAGAACCCATTTTTTCTCAAAAAATCTGACTTCAATTACAAAAATTATCAAATAGTGTAAGTAAAACGAATTTTCAACAAAAAATTGGAATTGAAAAAATTTCTGAGGAACTGGATTTTTTTTCCTTTTTTTCCTGAGATCAACGCAAATTACTAAATATCAAAATTACTCATCAAATTTCAGGCAGCATTATCTACTATACTTGTTCGGATTAAAATTTTTTGGAGTTTCAGTTTCAAGTCTGTACCCAATTTTAAAAGAAAAAAAATTACCTCAGTGAATTATTTGAGATTTCAAATTTTACAGAAACATGAGTTTGGAGAATGAAATAAAATTTACGTTAGTGATAAAAACGAATAGAAACAGATACGACACGAACTGATTTTTTATACACCATTTCGTTTATAGTTTTTGCTGGTAGGTACCTAATTATTGTAAAATTTCCGTATAAAACACGTGGTTATGTTCTAATACCTAACTAGAATTTTTTCTTGATTTTGTTGAGTTATATTCACTGAGAAATTTTGCATGTAGTGCTGTAGAGGGTTCCAAATTCAGGAAGTTTACAATTTCCAAATTTCTTTGAGATCAAGAGATAATTGAAATTTCTCTAATAGCGATCGAATACCTATCACTCTTATTTAAAAATTGATTTGGAAGATGGAAAAATTTGATGATAGGTACCAAACAAAATTATGACCCGTGTTTTGAAAGTTCACAACACCAACCTACATTCGAGTAGTTCAATTTACTCTCTCATTCTTGTACGGGGGTCGTGTAAAATTACGGAACACCCTGTAAACGACGCCAACGTGTACGTATACAAAATCGGAATCCAAATCATTACGAAAACGATAAAAAAGAAACAATATTTCGTAACAACTTTATTAGGTACCTTGGCTAAATCTAATCGAACGTTTGCTCGTATAAGTATTTTTAAATTGGTCGAAAAAAAAGGGCACCCTTTAAAAAACCCCAGTACTAACATATTGAATTATTCAAAGGTCTAAACGGTTAAAAAATGCCTTCAAAATCGTTCTGATATTTACGCACCGTGTTACCACGCTATTGATACTTGTTGCCTTTGAACCATATTCCTCCGTGCACGAAAATAAAACTCGATACTCTTTGTGCATGCAACATTATCACCGATACGGGCGTTTAACTTATAAATATTTCAAAAGTGTCATCGCATTGTTTCAGCCAATCAAATGTTCGTCCACGGCAATGACGTTAAGCATTCAGAAGGACAAGATAATCGACGTCCTAGAATTTATATCGATTCGACGATATGAATGTCTTATTCTCGCATCTGGTATAGAAGAAAAAGCTCATCGGTTAAGGCTGATTGACGGGTTTTCAAATACCATTCGATTCGTGAATTTAAAGGTCGAGGTTTTGAAATACCTTGGGAACGTGATTCGATATAGTTTTGTGGGTCAGAATTGTACAGATGAAAATACTAATTCTTAAAGTAATGATGTAGGTAATTCATACACAGAAGAGCTTATTTTTGAATTGAGAAAATAAGTTTTCACGAAAAAAAGTATAAAATGAGGGAGGAGAGAGTACAATTTTTTTTTAGTCTCCTTACTCTCATATAAAAAATACGGTTCTTTTTCGAGATTTTTTTTACTTAGTTCAAAAAAAAATTGAAGAGCTCATTCGAAATTTCGAGTAGTTAGGTATGTAATTTTAATGATTCTCAAATTACTTTTGATAAGGAATAAAGTTTTGAATTTTTTTTCAATTATTTTTTTACGGTTTTTATTGCCAAATTGGGCGAGAGGAAGTTGGGAAAAGTAGCTTGTCTCTCATTAATGTCAAAATTGAATTTTTGAATAAAAATTCGAGCAAAAAATTAGATTCTAGTCTGTTCATGAGAGCACTATCTTTTCGTTACACAAAATTGAAGAAGCTGTGGAAAATTTGAGCCTTATAACTTTAAAAATTTATTATAAAAAATGAAATTCTCAAATTCTACTTGATTTTTCAAAGTTTTGATAGAGTATTTAGAGCCAAAACAAATGGAGGACGGAGGGGGGAGTCAGCTTGGCTCCTTTCAAACTGCAATGATAGCAGAATTACATTTAAAATAAAAAATTAGGTTACCTCGGTTTAAAATTTATTGTCGAAAATGATGGCTTAATGTTTGTAATGAGGAAAAAACTGAGAAAAACTACATTTCGGGTCGAAAAAATCCCCAAAAAAATCATTTCGGTCGAGAATTTTCAATTTTTTGGCTCTAAAGAATATCATTTTTGAATTGAAAAAAGGGAACAAATAAAATAGGTACTGGAGCGCTGTAATTTGTAAAACTGGAAGGCAGTTGACGATTTTATCGTTCTTAAAAAATTGTTGTTTTTTTTTTGTAAATGAGCGATTGAACTTTGAAAAAAGACTTTCTTCCCTAATTTCCCATGTGTTGCATTGCTACACATGAATTTTCCCATGGGTAGCATTCGCAACACATGCCATATGCTCAATACGATGAACTTATTCTTGATGGGTACTTTTAAAACGCTTTCAACAGATTAAAAAACAAACAACGATAAAAATTTAAAAAACAAGCGATTTCCTTTCAAAGGAAAATATTCTCAATTTATATCAAAGAAAATAAATATTTTCGAGATGATATAGAATATAAAAGAGGGCCGTTTATACATCAAAAAAGAACTTGGAAAATTAAAATTTTATATTCTTCCATCAATTTATCAAAAACAAAACCCCCCCAAAAAAAGTTTCACCTCTGCAGATGTCGTTTCTCAGAGGAGATTTTAAAATTGGAAATTATACTCACTTATTATAATTTCGAAAAAAAAATGATAGGTATTCTTTACAAAGAAACTTTTTTATGCATAAAATATGTCGAAAGGAAAAAGGTTCGAGTGGTATAAAAATCTAGCAGGTACTTATATAAATTCAATCGACTGAATAACTTGAGCTGGTTAAAATTGTGTTTTTTAACGATCGTCCTACGTCTACGAAGATATTAACATATCGCGTGAAAATTTTGGAGACGTCTCAAGGAAATTGTAGTCGATTTTGAAAGGAAGGAAAATTGAAACTATAATCTATGTATAACTCGGTGTCGGTTAAATATTGGTTGATGGGTCGGTGGGTGTAAACACGTAAAATTTACATTTCGTAGGAAATTTTTTTTCGCGAGGTTGGACGTAACTAAAAGCTTTGCTGAGAATTTGTAAATTTCGCATTTGCGGAACTGAAAAATTAATACAGTGATATACCTACTTTTTTTTTTTGGCGCCGTAGGGCATATTTTGTCGCATAATTTTACTTGTTTTCAAATCCGATTAAGCAGAGTATGAAATGAATAGGTAAATATGACTTGCTGAAAACAATCGTCAGTCAAATTTAGCTTATGAAAAAATGAATGAAAATTAGGTACCTAATTGATTTGAGTGAAAAAACATATTCGTACCTAATTCAATAATTTGTCACCGAACAAATTATTTTCATCTAACTATAAATTGCCTGTACTTACATTACATAAGTAGGTATAATTTCAGAAAGAAAAAAAATACTCACTTGCGAGCATAAAAAAAAAATAAAAACGTAACCTAAGATAGAGAATTCCGCATTTTCGCAGTTAAAAAATTAATAAAATATTCCTCTGGCACTGGCACGATTCTGAAAAGGTACATTAAGGCTAGTTTGCCGCATAGTATCTCATTGGTGTTAATAAAACTGCATATTCGAACGCCCTAAATTCGTATCCAGAATTTATCGATGCGTAACCCGAACGAATAAAATTGCCTTTAAGGGGGTCATTCATACTTCAGCGAGCTTTTGATTAACCTCTTGTCTTTCAATCTTTCTCCATTTTTTTTTACGTACTTGGCTCACTTTAGACAGATCATACAAAATCAACAAGAAATTTTTAAAAACATGATGTTGAAAAAAAAACCTTTAAAATTAGTAATTTTTGAGTTTATTTTTTTTTTTTGGAAGATTCTGTAAAATTTTTTCAATTGTAAAATTGTTTCAATTTCAAATTTTCTCAAAATGTCTTCAACCTGAATTCAGAAAAAAAAATCAAAATTATGCACATTTCTTAAAATTTCTTCTACTTAGAAGAATTTTTTTCCAATAATTTTGAGAAATTTTTCCTTTTTAAAAATAGATTTCAACTTTATTTTTTTAAACATTTATTATGAATAAATAATTGGAAACATTTTTTTAAAAGATGAAATTGAAAAATAGGTTGAAAAAAAATTAAATTTATAAGTTTGAAAAAAGCACTTTTATTGATGAAAAAATTAAAAAATTAAAAATAGGACACAATTTTGAACAAAATACGATCAAAGTGATTAAAAAGATGTAGGTAAGTACTTGGGCTTGAAAAAAATTGAACTAGAAAATTAGAATAAATTTAGACTTGGATCGTTGAAATCTCGTTTATGGTTTGGTTCTAGGGTTGATTTTCCACATTTCTGGGCACATTTTACCAAAAAATTGGTAAATACCTACTTAAAAATCTCAATATTGAAAACTGGGAAATCGCCTCTACCAAATTTTGCAATTTTTAGTTCTAATTCATATTTTTTGATGAATAAATTTCCTGAAAAAATTTAATTTTCTGTAAAAAAAATATGAACTTGAATTCAAAGTTACGAATTTCAGATTTAGCTTTAGTCGGTCAAATATACCTACTTTCGATTTATTTTTGTTTGGGCTCAATTTTTCATGAGGGGGGAGGGAGTGACTCGAAGTTTCTACCAGGTGACACTTCCAAAAAAATAAAATGGCAAAAATAGCGTTTCTACAAAAATTACTTACCTATTCCTTTTCAAAATTCACAATTTTTTCCTACCTAGTTTTAATAAGACCTTGCGCCTTTTTGAGATGTTCGTTAAATGAGCTTCACATAAATTGAAGCGTCCTTTTAAAAAACAACCATAGTCCAAAATTGATATATGAGAAAAAGGACCCAAGTGCTACCTTTTTTTCAGTACACTTATGTTCCTTTTCTCATACACAAATTTTTGACTATGGTTGTTTTTTAAACGGACGCTTCAATTATTTCAATTTTTTTCTTTTGAAAAATTTTACGAACATTTTTGAATTTCCTTCACACTGCAAAGAGATTCGACTCTCACGAGCCAAAATTCGAGTAAATTACGATAGAATGATTCTAGATAAATCAACTCCAGAATAACTAATTTTTCGAAAATTTTCAGGATGAATACCGAAAATGGCTGATATGGAATAATTTCAATCCCTAAGACCCGATCAAGCGTTATGGAAATTCGAACAAGATTAAAAAATAATTTAAAATGAACGCTAATAATCGTAAATACGGAGACATACATCAGAACACGTCATGGAAGTATTGCACCAACAATAACAATTTATCGACCGTCAACCACAATACTCAGCTCTCAGCCAACCAGCAGAGCGAAATAATTCAGTTTTACAATGAAGGAAAAGTACTCATCACCGGCAGCACCGGTTTCATTGGCAAAGCTTTAACTGAAAAATTACTCAGAACTTGCGTCACCGTATCTACCATTTATCTACTAATAAGGCCAAAGAGAGGCCAAAGTGGTGAAGAAAGATGCAACGATTTGTTGCAAAATCCTGTTAGTATTTTATTTTTTCTCAATGAATAAGGTAAATATTTTAAAATTAACAAATCATATTACCTACCAAGATTTTTAAAAATTATTCAGGTCTTTGATCGTATCCGAGCTGGCGAATGCTCTGAAAATATACTCTCCAAAGTTGTCTGCATTGCCGGCGACGTCACAGAACCAAATCTTGGAATATCCCAAGAAAACCAAGCCAAGCTTTTGGAAGAAGTTACCATAGTTTTTCATTCCGCAGCTACCGTCAAGTTCAACGAAAGCTTGGACACTGCTGTAACGCTCAATACTTTAGGTACTCAAAGAGTATTGTTGTTTTGTAAACGAATGAAAAATTTAAAAGTGAGTTATCAACCGAGGTTTTAAATTTTTTCATTAAGTACAAACGTAAAATAATATTCGATAATTTTAATTTAATTTTGTATGATTTTTTTTTTAAGGCTTTAATTCATGTTTCTACTGCTTACTCGAACGCTGACAAAGAAGAAATTTCAGAGACTGTATATCCAATACCGATGGGCATTTTTGGCGAAACTGACCCCAATGAAATGTTATCGGAAGAGTTGCTAAAAAAAATTGGTCGAAAGCTGCAGAGGAATCATCCTAATACTTATACTGTTACCAAGGCCATGGCTGAATGGGTCGTCGCTGAATACTCAGATGATATAGCAGCTGCCATTGTTAGGCCAAGCATTGGTAAATTAGTCATGTATAAACTATAAAGTATAATATTTTCAAACACAGATAGGAGGGTAGCCAAAATTCTGTGTCTAGATCCCCCAAAAAATCTGATCCAAATCTCCCCCTTGCTCAATCATCGTCGAAATTCGTCTAAGAGTACATCCAGCAATTCTTTAAAATCGAAAAAAAAAAACTAAAAAAAATGTTAACATTAATATTTAACATAAAATATTGGATTCCATTTTTCGCGTTTTTCTGATTTTTTAAAGTGAAAAACAATTCACTTGATACCATTTCAGCCGAAATGTTTTCAAAAAAATTATTCAAAAATGTACCTACCTACTTTTTTCAATTTCTGAAGTTTACAAGAGTATATTTTGCTTGTTTTTTTTTGTACTTTTCAACATTTTGCCAATTATGTACCTAAAAAAAATATCTTCAATGAAAAATGCAGGCAACCAACTAAAAGTACAAAGAATTTAACACCAAAATTTTTGAAAAATTGAATTTTTTCCCAGTTTGTCAAAAATAATAAATTAACCACCAAAAATTTACTTCTCTCTCAGCGCTCTCATTTCATTTTTTCGAATTTTGATCCTATCAAGGGAGCTAATTAATGGGTTCAGAGGGGTCGGATCAAAAAATTAGGTACTTATTCGAAATCAGCGCCTTCGAATTAGTAAAAATTGATATGCTACTTCACTTTTTTGATTTTTTTTGAATTTTGGTCAAAATTGTGCACCCTTGTACCCCCAGGGATCTGAAAATCCCATCTTGAAAATTTGTGGGTTGATGAATGATTAGGTAAAAAAGGGCTACTCATTGTAATTTTTTTTAGACTTTCCATTGTGATCATCATGAAAGTTGAGCTTTCATCGCCAAAGTTCAAGTTTGAGCTTTTCAAAATGTGATTATCGTTTTTGAATTCCATATCAATTCTCTTTCAAACTCCGCAAACAGTTTTCCTTCAAGTATAACCTATCTCGAGATATGAGCCATTGAGCCCTCAAAATTGTGTTCATTTGGCGAAAAATCAATTGCCTAAAAATTACGAAGCCTACTCCCCAGCTTTTTTGAAAGTTAGAAGAGAAGTGATGGTGGATTTATGGATACTCCATTGAGGGGAACTCGTAAAAAAAAAATGAGCGAAATCAGAAGACCTACCTTCATTTGCGGCCCGTTTTAGTACATAGATAGAGTAGTCCGAAAGCATCTTGAAATACTTTAGTTACAGAACATTTAAATTCATATCATCACTAGCTTAGAATCTACACTTAGGTACTACATGCACTTTTCCATTCATCAAAAATTTTCAAAAAATATTCTCATCAGTGACAGCTGCTTGGCGAGAACCATTCGAAGGATGGGTCGACAACGTCAGCGGAATCACCGGTATAATGATGGAAATCAGTCGTGGAACTATACGTAGTATAATATGCGATCAAAGATTAGTAGTGGACATAATTCCAGTAGATTTTGTAATTAATACATTGGTAGCTGCTGCCTGGCATACCGCTACTTTCAGGTTTCTTAACTCAACTCGTAATTTTTGATATCAATTTCAAAGACTCAGTAACCTCATTTCGAATTTTTTTCCAGGACGAACGCGTTAAAAGTTTATAACTGTACGTCAGGTACTTTAAATCCGTTAAGTTGGGAAGAACTTGGAGCTCTAACTCAACGCCATTCGTTAACAGTGCCATCGAACCACATTCTATGGTATCCAGGATTTACGTATCGTACAAATCGTTTTATACATTTATTGAGTGAAATGATGTTTCACTTTTTCCCTGCATTTTTAATGGATACTGTTTTAAAGTTATGCGGATCTAAACCTATGTCAGTATGGATAATTCACTTAAGAGATAACGAAAATTCAAAATAATCCTCATAATAATTTTTTTTTCCAGGATGATGAAAATCTACAATAGATTTAAATTAGCTGCCAAAACTGGTGAATTTTTCGCCCTTCATCAATGGAATTTCGCCAGTGAAAATGTTCAAATTCTTCAAAAAGAAATGCTCAGTTTAGTAGATCGAGATCTTTTCAACGTCGATATTTCAATCTTGAAATGGGATTTGTATATTAAAAATTATATCCTCGGTATTCGTAAATACGTACTCAAAGATCCTATCGAAACAATACCTAACGCCAGGAAGAGATTACAAAGGTATAAAAAATACAAAATAATCCTCAATTAAGTACACGAATATACAAAATTTCCAATTATTCTGAATTTCAGGTTGTATTGGGCTCATAAAGTTTTGCAAATCATGACAGGGGCTGTTCTTCTCAAACTTTTAAGAAGTTAAAATTAAAATTTTCAGTATAACTGTAGAGCATTTGTAATTATTTTTATTTATATAATGTACCTAAACGAAAAAAGAAAGTGCTGGTATGAAAATTAATCTAGAATTAAAATTCGTTTAAATGCCCACTCATAGGCGTAAGTATTGTAATAATTCACCTGTTGCATTTACAAAAATAGATAAAATTGTTTTTTTTTCCTGGAGATTTTTCAATAGTTGGATATTTTCAATGTATTTATGAGACAGGCCGAAAGAAAGAAATCGAAAAACGAAATATGATCACTTAAATTTATTTTCGATCTATGTTTTATATGCATTTTCAATCAATCAATACTCAAAGGATTAAAAAAGAAACGCCAAGTTAAAAAAAATACTGAAAGAACACAATTTTAAAATTCGTAACACATGATTCAAAAATTAAAATAAAATATCTGAGTGTCGTTTTTTCAAAAAAAAAAATCATCAAAAAATAAATTTGGTTAAATTTTTTTACGGTTGGTAGGTAACGTCAGTTTTCAATAAGCTATTGCTATAAATGAAAATACCCTGTATGTAAAAATCAACGATACATTACGCGTTGGTACATTTCGTACATGAATAAATTATAAATGTAACGTACACCGTTGATCGATCAACATATAAAAACACCTTCTTCAATTTCTTCGTTTTCCATTTTGATATGAACTTCAGTAATTGGATCAGTGGAGGCGTTTTCATCTGATGATTTATCCTACGAAAGAAAATTTTACTATGAAATCTTAGCAAACTTTGATAGATTCAAAATTATGCGAATTTTGTTTTCTTAAGCTTGAGCAATAAGCATCATTTTTTCCTTATTATATTACCTCACTAATATCTCCAGTGCATTGTAAGCTCGCAGCTATCTCCGAAGTTAAATTTCGAGTAATCTCATCGGGACAATGATAGAAATCCTGTGCATCTTCGGCTTCTAATTTCACTTGAACATCCTTTAAAAATTACAAATTAGTCAGTTGTAAAATAATCTCTAGCACTCGATTAGAAAAAATTACCTCTTGTTTTTCTTTCACCTCGACTTTCTGGCTGGCCAAGGTATCAAACCTCTTGACTAAATTACTTTGTAATAATTTCTGTAATCGATTATTCATTTGATTCTTGAGATTATTTTCAATGGGAGGCGGGAGCTGGACAACTACGGATTTATACTTCGAATTTTGTTCCTTATTCATCATTCCACTATTAACGATAGTCTTGAGTTGCGTACTAATTCGTTCTTTCAATCCAAGCTTTTCAATCTCTTCAATCGCACTCGCTCTGAGATTAGCATCATTCGAATTGTTGGGCGAAACTACCGGCCCAGGGGTGCTTGTCTGCGACGAATTCGGTCGGATTACAGGAGGATTAATTTTTCTCAGTGTAGGCTTCATCTCAAAGTACTCTACTGAAGAATTAGGTCTAGTTGACACGACCGGAACACCTTTGAAGGGTGGTTTTTTACTAGGTAGATTTTTCAACGAATATTTACTTATAAATTTGCACAACTGTTCCCGAAGCCGATTTTTCAAGTCACCAGTCGCTGAAGTATCGTTCAAATCTTGCACTAAGTTGCTTTCCAATTCCGGTGTGAGTAACACGTTCACGACGCTGTCTACTTGAGGATTATCGTAATCGATTTTTTCAGTTTTTGGAGCAACATTCGATCCCATCAGAGGGTCTGCTTTGGAGTGATTTTTACGCACCGGAGCCGCAGACTGTAATTCGAGAGCTTTTTGTAATAAAATTTCATCTTCTTTGTTTACGTATTTCTTCGCAGTGCTCTTATTGAACAAATGAACTCGAATATGTAAACTGAGAGAAACCTTGGTGTTGAAAGATCTCATACAATAATAACAAGTGTAAACCTGATCACCGTCGTGCATTTTCATATGGGATCGCAAACTGGCACTGTAAGGGAAGGATTTATTGCAATCGATGCAATTGTAAGGTTTAGCTCCGGTGTGTATCCTTTCGTGTCCGTCCAAAGCATACTTCTGCCTGAATGCTTTATTGCAGTACTTGCAAACGAAAGGCCTTTCACCAGTGTGGATCCGTACATGATGGGTTAGATTACTCCGATGATTGAACGATTTACTGCAATATATACATTTATATGGCCTCTCTCCGGTATGTATACGTTCGTGTACTCGTAAGGTTCCCTTATGTATGGAAGATTTATCACAGTACGAACAGTAATAGCGTTTGGTACTGATATGAATTTGCACATGAGAGTGAAGATTCTTCCGACTCGAAAAATATTTATCACAGTATCCACATTTTATGGTTTTCTGGCTATAATGCGTTCTTATATGAGATAAAAGGTTATATTTCGTCGCAGAAGTTTTATTACAGTACGAGCATCGATATGGTTTTTCTCCAGTATGCGTCCTAATGTGCAGGATTAGATTACTTTTTAAACTGAAACCTTTATCGCAATAGTTACAAATGAATCTGTGGTTTTCCGGTGATGTACTCCGATATGTTGCACCGATATCTTTATGCGTTCTGAAATGTAGAGCTAGACCACTTTTCGTCGAAAATGATTCATTGCAGATTTCACAGCAATGTGGTTTATCACCGATGTGTGCTCGAATATGAGATACCAAGTTGCCCTTCAGGGTAAACGATTGATTGCAATAGTCACAAGTGAAAGGCGATGGTTGATTTTCGAGTGGCTCGATCGAATGATCCAATTCTACAGTCTCTACTTCTGGATCCATGATAATGAGATCTGACTGCAATGCAATACTGCAAATGATAAAAATTGGTCATTTAGAGGCGAGCTCAGTAACGTGATCGAGGTAACGAAGAATTATTTACTTACTGAATGAATTTTACAAGAACTGGGTGAATCTGAATGCTACGAAGGAAGCATTTTCATCTACAAAGTGACAATGTTTTTTCACTCAGAAAATTTAACTTCAAATCAACCGCAATCGAAATTACGTAATGATCACACATTGACGTTATCGAATCGGAGAGAAACTGATCATAATTATGTTTCAGTGCGTATGAAACTGAGAACAATGAACAAATTTTACAATTATTTTAATTACATTATTAGAAAACTGATAACTGATAAAAGATAAATTGATCACGAGTAAGTAAAATTTTGGACAAAAAGCGATAAAAAAAAATAAAAAACAATAATCGAGTAGAACGATCTTTCGACTATCGATAATGTAATCGTTTTTTTTTTCAAAATTCATCTTCATCATTTTTTCGTGAGATTTATATGCCGTTTACCA
Organism: Pseudococcus jackbeardsleyi; assembly: GCA_038380155.1. Lineage (NCBI taxonomy): Eukaryota > Metazoa > Arthropoda > Insecta > Hemiptera > Pseudococcidae > Pseudococcus > Pseudococcus jackbeardsleyi. The sequence goes on along the minus strand of CM076240.1, from coordinate 57,168,456 downwards.
AGTAAGTGTACATTTTTGGTAAATATGTACACTTTGTAAGCAAATGAATGGTAAACGTGTCGAAGTAACCTCAATATATGAATCCTTGTTCGTGATTTACCGGCGAAATGATTGAAGAAAACATCTTTTAACATGCCGAAGATTTAAAATTTTTTCAGATGTGAAATTTAAGAAAATGTTTTAGAAATAATAGTTTAATTACTGGCTTATTACGCTTTTTAATCGTTTAGAGTAATTGAGGTGTTCATTAAACTATAGATAAACTGTCGATACCATTTTAGTGAAGTTTTACGTTCTTGTATGAGTGAGTTGATACATTTTGGAAAAAATGCAGCATCATCTTCCTAGAGCTCTTCTCTTCTCATCACCTGCGAACATGGTAAAGTATCGGTCATCTCGTTTATTTCCATTCTTGATTGTAATAATATTTGAAAATTAGGAATTTCTATTAACGAACAATTTTTTTCCTTCAAGTGAAATGATCCAGCATCTGCGATACGATTACGAATCCTGATGAGAATGAATGATGATAATTCAAATTCAAGAAATCAGATTGTCGAATGCAGATACTTTAGAACGTGATAGGTAATATTTTTATTTCATTATTTTTTTTTACCAAAAATATTCGCTATTACTTATTGCTCGTTTTAATTTCGTTGTCTGCGACTATATTAGAAGTATTTATCTGTAAAATTAACCCTTGTGAAATGAAGAAAAAAAATCCGCATTCAATTTTCCATTTCATCATCTTTTCCGAGTTTTATACTTTGGATTTCAAGAAACATGGAAACAGAAGTGTCCCTAGAATAACAAAACTGATGACAGTGATGACAAGTTTTTTGAAGTCACTAATATGTACATATTTCAATTTGATAGAGGGGTAATAGGAAATAAGAGAACAACGAAAAAACGTAAAATACCGGAATACGATCGGAGCGTATTTTTTTAACAACACTTAGTCTTGAATTTTTTTTTCCAAATACCATTTTATTTTTACTTCTGCGTTTAAAGAACCATAATTAGGTACAAGGTACAACTGTTCGAAATTCTGAACTGACGAGAAGAAATGCTTGACCAATTATTTATATCTACTATACCGTATTTTAAAATTGAAAACTTTTGAGTTTATGAAAAATAGAACAATTCATATAGAAATTTCAATTTTGAAAACTTCTGAAGTAGAAAAAATTTGAACATCAAGAAATTTTGAAAACTAAAAAAAACGTGTTATCATATTTGTTCAGTGTGGTACAATACTTTTTCCGGAAAAAAGAAAAGGACTGAATTTCACAATAATGTAATTGAAAAATCTATCGTATAGTATAAAATTATTTGCACACTAAAAAATATTTTTAGAGTATAAATACTAGCTGTACGCTTAATACTTGAATTTTAATGAACGATTGAATTCCTTAAAAATAAATTTATAGCCGGTAATTAAATTACCAAGCTTCATAATCATGGTTCATAATAAGTAAATTAATTCTATTCAAGAATTTTTATAAGAAAATATCACAGCGAAATATTTCAAGATAATATTTAATCCCAATCATCATTTATGAATAATTGAATTACCTCCACTTGGGAATTTTCTATATCAGCGGCTTCCTTAATTTTCATATGATGCTGGATATGAATCTGTAGAGAAAATTTATCCACGAACGGTTTATCGCATTCATCGCAAATAAATTTAGCCCGTTTTATATCGTGCTGAAGTCTGTGTTTTTTATAATAATCTTTACGAGTGAACTTGGCGCCGCAGATTCGACATTTAAAAGGTTTCTCACCGGTATGACCTCTTTCGTGATTATCTCTCGAATGTTTATAACTAAAGTTTTTGTCACAATACTGGCAAGTAAAGTAAGGATTCTCCGAATGTAATAATCGTTCATGATTTTTCAAATAATCAAGACGAGCGAATTTCTTTCCACATTTCTGGCATTTAAAATCTACTTTGTTTTCATGTATCATCCGTTTATGGCGATTCAGCGTTGGTAGAGAGTGGAAAAATTTTTTGCATATCGTGCATTGGGCAGCGTTATCGCACAGCGATTTTGAAATATCCTGTTTACGTATATTCGTTACGTATTTATCATAACGACTGCACGTTTCGTCGCTGTTTTCATTTTGTTGGTTCTTTTTTTTCGAATTCAGATTTTCTTGATCGTGTGAAAATTTCTTCGACATATCGCTGATTTTATTTTTTTGAGAAGTTTTCTTGGAAGATACTTTACGACGTTTTTGTTTCGCCGAAAGTTGTTCATCTTTCTCTTCTTCGCTGTCATCTGATCCTTCAAGCTGCCGCAATAAATCTTCTATCTCCAAATGGTCTTCTGTAGTTTTACCGTTGGTTTCTTTTTGAGCCGTCGTTTGGTTAATATTGCTGCAACTTGCGATCGGCGAGATCGTTTCAGTTGTGTGTTTTGACTGTCTCGGGCGAATGAATCTAGGTTTAACAGGTGTTCGTTTCAAAGAAATTTGTATATTTTGAACGTCAAAATCACTTATGCTCGATGTACTTTTCACTTGAGAGTCGTTCGATATTTTTTCAGCAGTTTCTTTTTGGTTTGAAGAATTACGAATAACCGTCTCATCTTTTGAACCAGATTGTCGAATATCACCCTGACTCGGTGTACTTTCTAATTCAGAGTCGTTTAATATTGTTTCACTGGTTTGTTTTTGACTTGAAGTGCTACGGGTAACTGTTTGATCTTTAGAACCTGACTTGCTCGGTGTACGTTTTACTTGAGAGTCACTCGATTTTTCACTGGAGTTTTCCTTGCTTGAAATGCTACGGGTAACTGTTTGATCTTTGGAGCCAGGCTGTCGACTCTTGCTCGATGTACTTTTCAATTGGGAGTTGTTCGATATTTTTACACTGGTTTCTTTCTTGCTAGAAGTGCTACGAGTAATTGTTGGATTTTTTAAGCCAGACTGTCCAATTGAGCTAACTTTTTGAAGAGTAATCTGCTGAACAGAAGGATCATTTTCAGTCGAAAGGGTTTTCACATAAAAATCGACGAGAGAATGGTTTCGAATTACTTTTTGATCTGCGAAAGCCGACCTTTTTATCGATTTTTTCTCATTTGTCTGATTTTTAAGTAAACTATTCCGAGTAACCATTCGATTTTTCAAACTCGAACTTGCTACCGAACTACTTCCTCGAGTTACTGACGATAGTTCTAGTGCATCAAATAGTCTAGATTTATCAGGAGTACGAATAGTTCTAGCGGGTAATTGACTTTTAGAAGTTGATTCAGTTCCTTTGTTTTCGACGACTGTACTTTGTTCTTCGGTAGAGTTTTCATCGCTAGAAACCAAATCAATGTGGGCGGAGGGTTCTTTAATTGGTGCCAAAGAACGACGAGGTTGGCGATCGGAAAGATTGTGTTTTTTAGAAACATTCGATTGTACCAAATCGAGTGGAACTGAAAAATCATCGTCACGTGAAGCTTTAGCAAGTCGGCCAGTTTCTATAAGTACTCTAGTTTCGCTACTCGTACTGTCCCCTGAATCGCTCGTGTAAAGTACTTTATTATATGTTGAAATCGAGTTAGGTTGCAGCGATCTTCTTGTGATTCGCCTAGAAAAACTTTTACGTTGTAGATTTGAGCTACTCGAAAGCTTACTGACTGTGATAGCTTCTGAATCGCTGGCGTCGGATGAGGATGAAGATGACGACGTAACAGATCCTTCAAGTACTTTTTGTACGTGACGTGTTAGGTATTTCCCTCTCTTTCTTTTCCAATAAATTCGAGCTTCTCGTTTATGGTCAGAACTCTGTTTTAGACGACGCGTATGAACCATGGTTTTGAAGCTAAGGTTATCGGTTTTCGTTGCGAGGTTCTGTGAAATGGTGACATGAAAGAATTATCAAATGACCTAATATTTTTACGATAAATATAAACCTTTGAAAGACTTTCATGAACAATTCACGAACGTACCTGCTGTTCGTGGGTGATTGAAGTAGAACAGAAGACAATCTTCAATATTGTCAACCTTTGAATTTATGATTAAAATAATCTTGCGAATTAAAATTAAATAGTTGAAACAAGACTCGAAATTTTCATTCAATATCGGCGATATCAAACTAAAAATTGTTTTGATTTTGAGGTTCATTTTTCAAAGTGCGCATGCGCGAATCTGATATTTTTGTTGTGACGCACGTCACGTCACTTTTTTATCATTTATCACTATTTTTATTTTTTTTTTTTCGAAAAGAAAACAGCTAAAAACAAATTATATTGAATTGAAGTTCTAATTCTAATTACTAATTAGTTTAATAACCGACGAAGTGAGGTCATCTAAAAAGAGGAATTATTGAACTTCGTAGTGGATTCTGTAATATTGTTGTAGTTTATAATGGCGTGGAAAATTTTTGTCGAGTTTTCAATCATTGCATTGCCAGTAAAGTAACCATAATACGAATATTGTAAGATTGATTCATATTTATTTAGAGTTCTTATTTTTATCGCTGTTTAATACAACTGGATGATAATTATGAATTGACAATGGGTTTATTTTATTGTTCATTTATTTGAAAACTGAAGTAACGTTCAATTTTCAAACAATCAAACTGACAGACCTATACCGAATACCAACTTACGTTTTGAAAGTTCGAGTTATTCTTTCATAATTGTGCGAATAATTTCAATATACTATTTTGAAATCTTATTTCAGAATACTTACAGTTGTCAAAACATTACCGACCTTTGATCAAAAGGAAGATGAAAACATGGCCGACTTTTACAGTTGCTGGAAAAGCCAGAAACCTTGAACCTAGAAAATAAACCGAATGTTGAAGATACAAGGATTATGATACTACAGCAAAGTAAGCCTTTCGTGTGTGAAATATTCATCTCGAAATTTTCGTAATCAAGTGTGTTTTTTATTGATGACACTTTTTTAAAAAATAGTATTATTATGGTTGAATGGCTGCGTTAAAGAGTGCCTTGAATGCATATGCGATTCAAAAATGATTCCAAAGTTCCGAAGAATCATGAATAGGCATGATTGTAAGCATTGCTTTTTATCGACCTCAACTCCTCGTATCAGCGTTTTTTTGATAAATATTCGGTGGATACTGGATATCTATTTTTTTCAAGCATAACATCTGAAAACAAATGTTTTTGATTTTTTAACTCTTTTATTCGAAACTTACGAACTAACCTCAGAATGTTTTGATGATATACTCACCTACTCATTTCTTTAAAGCTTGATGTTAAATTCATAACAATGATTCCGATTATTGAAAAATATCGCTTGGGTAACATATCAAAATATATTGTGGACACTTTTCCACCAAATTGGATGAAAATTTTATATCGATTTTCCTAATCTCGGTAAATCCAACAATTTTTAGTAATTGTAGAGTCCTCATCGTAAGTATTATTTTCTCAAAACACATAATTAAATATTTTCGAATATCTCCAGAAGACGTAGGAATCAACTTGAACTGCCGAAGATTGAGTTTCCATCTTCTTTTGAGTAGCTTGATGATGAAAGTTCACTTTTGATCTTGAAATCTTGTCAAAATTAGATTTTCCAACAATCAAACTATTTCGAAAGGAAGATGAAACTAAATTTTAAACTGTACAAATTCTGATTTCATTTTTATGATTTTTAGAGATTTGGAAAATGTTTTAAATTTTGGAGAAACTTGAAAATGTGTTTAAGGTTGTCAGAAATGATAATTTGGGTTAAAGGAGTCAATATTAAAAGATAAACAACTTTTCTTCGAACTCGAGTTCAGGTACACCACTGTTTGAGTAGTATGGCAGTCTATGCCTGTTCTATTTGAAAATTTTCAATTTGGAAAGCTAATCGGGAAAACACACCTCGAGAGAAGTGATTTTCTCGAGTTAATTATGAATAAAAAAAATCAACGTATTAAATTGCTTGGGAAGTGGCAAGAAATTGCCTTGGAATTGCTTCTATTAATTATTTTCATGTCTTCTGGACGAATTCGAAATTCCATAAGAATATCAAATTCAAAATCTAACGGAGTTCAATTTTAGAGGGATTGACATTTCGTAGGAAGAGGAACGAGGAACCTGATTTTTCACTAGAAAATGAATTTTTATATACGTTTTGAATTGATTTTTCAAACCTATTCAAAAATTGAAATTTTTGTCTAAATTCATTATTTGAAATTTCTTTTCTCTATATAATTTCTATCAATTGAATTTTCTCAAGACCATTGTCAATTTTATTACAAATTTTTCTCATCTAGAAAAATTAAATTTTTCATTTATTTATTATAATCTTAAATTCTTAATCGCTTTGTAAAATGAATTATAAAATAGTTAAATAATATAATTTCTTGAATCGGAAATTAAAAAAAAAAAATTGAAAATCACAATCCGTGACCGTGAGTCAACGTGAGCTTTCGAAAACCGAGAAAGTTGAGCCATTGCACCTGATTACGGTAGCTTTGAAAAAGGGGGGAAAGAGAAGCGGAGCAACGTTGATGGTGGTTGATTTATTTTACCTTGATTACACAATTATCATTTACATTAAATAATTCAGCTTTACGTTTTAATAGTTTTCAAAGTTATTTCGTGATCAATTGTTTTATTCGGAGTGAAAAGTGTAAATTCTGCGCGTATTGTTTTAAAGTATTGAATTCCGCGTCTGGTGTTTTAAAGTGAAAATATGTTGATGTGTTAATGTCGAACTGATGTACGCAATTGCACTATGTTATCGTTTCATTACGATCACTATGCCCCAGTTGTAAAATATTCGATTATCCAGCATTTCTTTTCGTCTATCAATTCAAAATGGCATTGCGATAAATTATTTAGTATTTGGAAATCGATAAATTCTACGAAGCAAAGATGCCTTTCAACGACTAATTGCGGTTATAATGAAACCCGCAACACCGATAAAATGGTGACGTCTAAAGTTTCTGTATATAGAGATTTCAACTTAGAAACTAGTAAAATTTGTACAAAATATACTACATTTTTAAAAAGACGGAAGAATAGTACGTTTTTCAAATCGCATTGGCGACCTGTATTGAAATCCGGGACCGTTTCGAAGTCTGCCCATCCAGTTATTTGTATATATTAATTTCTAAGTCATTAACGCCAAAAAAATGAGAAGAAGATACCGAAAACACCGTAAATCCAACCATCAAGAAAATCACCTCAGAACAATAGTCACCAAAGCTGGTAACGCGGACGATATGCCTTGTGGCAGAAATCTGCGTCACTTTAGCGCCAAATCAGAACCCATATCCAGTAGCCAGTTCAACTTAAACGTAAAGAATAAAAAAACTCCGAGAAATAACTCCAAGAAGAAAGAAAAACGTAACAAGAATTCAGAACCTATTACAGAGTGGCTGGAGAATAATCTTTTAGAGAGCAACATGTACGAATCGTTTCCATCAGCCAAAACGACATCGGTGGCGTATTTCATATCGTTAGAGTTCGATTACTATCCAAATTTCAACGATTATAATTTGAATACTGTGATGGATTGGAATCGTATGATGTTTTACGGAAGCAACAGTTCCTCGATGATCTCGCATTACAAAAACAAACGTAAAAATAGCACTCAAGATAAGAGCATGGTATTAGAGTTCCCTCAACTACGCAAATCCAGATCTTCTAGCGAATCCTCAATTAATAGCGACGATAGTTTTATATGTTTCGAAATCACAGCAGACGACTACGATAACGATAATGAAGTGAGTGCGACAATTCATACGCCCATTCGATCGATTTTAATCAAAGTAATTAATTTGACGTTTCGTCTTTGTTTACATTTTCAGATCCGTTACGCCGAAGACATCAGTGATAAAAATTACCCGGTCGATACTCCAGACATTCCTGCTAACGCTCCAGACTCAGAGCCTACATCAAAGAAAAGAAAACGAGTATGTTGTCGTTGTCACGTACACATTTCGCCTCGTATTATCCCGCTAACCAGTTCTTTTTTCAGGTTCGTTTCGCCGATAACTCCAAACTGGTCACTGTTCATGTTATTATTGCTTGGGATTTCGCTTACAGAGCGGCTCGTATCAGTCCCTGGGAGACAGCCGCTCTGGACGCGTATCGATTTAAATTGAAAATTCAATCTATGGAACCCATTATTGCCCCAGTTCTCGATCCAGAACACAGATCAAAAATTTGGTACGATAGGATGGAAAAATTTTATAAATAATGTAAAAAAAAAAGGTTTTTATTTTGTAAGGTAATCATATTTTTGTTTGTACAACCAAAAAAAATAAATTGCAGTGTAAATATTTCTGATAATTTCGCGATTTTTCTTTTGTCTCATTATGGCATTGACCGCGTGTGTCGTTCAGATGACGTCACGGATTTTCTTCGAATCGAATACCAATTTTACAACTATGCGTTGGTGCGTTGTATTACGAAATAGTTGTTTTTAAGCGAATTACTCACAATGTTGTAATTCCTCGTCTCAAGTTGAGAAAAACAACGAATTTTGGTCGAAATTTTGATCAGCTCTGAAATGTTTAGCGATTGTGGTCGCGTTTCTAAGGTTATCATGACTTGAAAAAATATTCGTCTTGATTACCCACCACGACTATACGTCGTGTGATACTTATCAGAGAATTTGAAATGTTCGAGTCGATAGCAATATTTTCTGATGAAATTCATCTTACGCGGGAGTAATGCACGTGTTTTACAGTTAGAGAGAAAGTGACGAGCAAATGGTTTCAGCGTAATGACCAAAGTCACTGGAGTGTGACTGAAAAGGGGGAGGAGGGTCTCCATTGAAATAAATGTTTTTCAATGAGAGATAACATTGTTTATATTGGACTAGAGTAATTATAATTGTTTGGAGATACTAAATTAATATTTCGTGCCATTTTTTTTTTGTTTGTTTTTAATAAGTATCATATTAAAACGAAGGAAAAATATGTTTTTGGTGGTTAAATTTCACAAATGGAATTCTTTTTTACCTCGTGTATCATTTTTACCTTTCATTCAGCCACTCCTACAAATACGGTTTTGATTCTTTCAATTGGCGCCTTATTTCCTGTCTAGTCATAGTAAAACAATATTCCTTGGTATTTCCGCATCCCGGAAGTCGCCGAAGTCGGACTTGTTACCTGTGTCGAGATACGAGAGACTTCAGATTCAGACCTCCCAACCTTGATCTTATATCTACTTGTATTTTTATATGTAAAAGGAGTGGACAGTATGAAAAATTTTAGTACTTAGCTGATAACTGTGGGTTATCTATCTACAAAAAAAAAATGAAACTTACGGCGATATTTTTATCATGTTTTTTTTTGAGATTAGAAACATAAATTAACGATGTTTTTTTTTGACGAAAATGATCATTCATAAGTACTTATGTAATCGAGTTGTTCGAAAAATTGAGTGAAATGGGAGAAACTACGAAAGGTGAGAGAGGGAATCTAAATAATCAATGATCCAAAATTTTGCAAAAAGTATCTCTATCCTTGAAACTGATTTGACTGGAAAATAATTTTTACGATGATTTTAGAACCCTAGCTCGAGCATTGGGAGGGGAGGGTCGTTAATTTTATTTCATCATTTTTTCATCTTTTATCAAAAATACTGATGTCGATTTTGCGTTTTTTAGATAGCTTTTAGAAAACTTGAGGAACCTTAAAAAATTTTGTTTATTCTCGAGTTATGACCTTCAAAAAATTTTGAATCCTTTTTTTGTAATTAATGGTCGAATTAATCAATATAAAATTATAATTGAGAGATTAAAATTCTCAGAACCTCATATTAGGGCCTTCATTCCCACTCAACCCATTTTGAGTCTGTATAAGGGGGCAATTTATATAGGTGTCGATTTCGCATGAGTAAAATCTGAATTCGAATATAAAATAAATAGGTACGCTAATACCTTATGTTGACTTGAAATGGAGAGTGAGGGGCCTAAAATGGGGTTCCAAGAGATTTCTCGGGACGTCATAAGCAACCCTTTCACCCTTTTGGGGTAGAAATGATCAAAATCGGTTTCAAGGCCAGATTTACCATACTGAACCAGTTGTACTCAATTTATCAATGTTTCGATTCAAAAAGAACTGACTCTATGAAAAAATTTATGGAATTTTCTATCACGAATGGTATTTTTGTAAATCAGCAGTTTATTCAATAAATTACTCGATAATCGCTCGTAATTACATAGGTACATAGGTATGCTTGAATACTTACATACTGTATATCTAATCAGGTCGTTGAAATTTTGTTGATTAGTTTTTCTATGTATCTATGTAATGTACATTATATTTTATTTGGACTATTCCTCCTAAATTTTACTGTTATTGATTTTATGAACGGATGATTAATGGTCATGATTCGGTAAATATTAAGGTCATTAATCGAGAAAGAACTCGAAATTATCCCTACCTGCTCAATTAAAATTTCGTAATGGCGCCTCGCAAAGGAATACTTAAAAAGAAAGTATTGAAATCGTTTCATCATTTATTTTCGACTTGTTTAAAATAAAACTTGGCGATTGGAGAGGGATCAACAATTCAACATAGGTTCTGAGGGTATTATCGAGGTCTGGTAAACACTAAGCACTGGTACCATTGTATTGTCTGTAAAGTGCATGATGCAACATTGACGTTGGTCTTGGTATCACATTTCTCAGATAGGCTAAACGTAATCGTATACGTGACGATAGTCACAATTGTATGCAACATTGGACTTACTACTTACGCGCAGATTTTTATTGTTTAGTTCTTAGTTGTTGTGATTTTAAAAAAAGTTGTAATCAATTTTCAAGAAGAAAAAAATTGAAAACAAACAACTACCAGTTACTGAGTTACAGATGATAATCCATTCGATATGAACTAAAAATAACTCTGAGAATTGTTTTTTTTTGTATTTTTTTTTTTTTCATGATTAGAATCTTGAAATGTTCAAATATCAAAGTAGCTGAGCTTTCAGCTTAATTTTCAGAAATGCAACAAAGTTCAACGATTTTATTTAAAAATATTTTTAAAAAACTACTTTTAAGGTCTATTCCATACTAAAACAGGACAAAATTGAAGTTGGGTCTTCCAATTTCGCTCAATTTTTTTAATGAGTTTCCCTGGTGGTCTATTCACAAAATCACGATCATTTTTCCTAACCCTCAAGGAAGCGAGGGGGCAGACTTCTAAATGTTTATGCAATTACGATTTTTAGCAAAATTGTCCAACTTCGAGGCTCATATCTCGAGATAGGTTGTACTTGGAGGAAAACTGTTTGCAGGGTCTGAAATAAAATTGATAGGAAATTCAAAATCGATAATCACATTTTGAAAAGCTCAAAGTTGTACTTCGGTGATTAAAGCTCAACTTTCACGATGATCACAATAGATGAAAGCTAACATTTAAAAATCTGAGAAAATTACGGTAGGTAGCCCTTTTTACCCATTTTTCAACCTACAAATTTTCAAGATGGGATCTCTAGACTCTAGACCTCTAAAAGTACCGGGGTCCACATTTTTGAACAAAATTTTTAAAAAACGAAAAAGTAAACTATCGATTTCTACTAATTCGAAGGCGCTGATTTCGAATATGTGCTTGGATTTGTCATCGGACCTTTTTGAACCTTCGTATAGCCCCCTTGATAGGGGTCAAAATTCGAAAAAAATGGAAAATAACGTGCGACCTGTCGTTTGTTGAATATTTGAGAGCTTTGAGTTCGAATATTTGTTTTTTTTGGATTTGACTCTTCAGTGCACCCCTAGCCCCCAATTTGGGGGAGGGGACGTTTGATTCATCATGTGAACGAGAAATTTAATGTCTCTCGAAAATTGAAAAAAATTTCAATAGTATAATTTTCTGCCAAACTTGAAAATTTAAGGAGTTACAAAATAATACTTTTAAGAAATCAAAACTACAAAATGAATAGTACGTTGAGAACTGAATAAATGTTGTTGATCGGAGGATTGTTTGCCTTACATTGAAATTGAAGGAGCTACGGATAATTCGAAAAAATTTGAAACTTTTTTCGATTTTAAAAGACCTGTGACCCCTTTAATTTTGGTATTTGGAAAAAAGTCCCTAAAACAATTTTTTTTAGTTTTTAACAAACTATGGGATTTTTGTGCAATTTGTTGTACTTCCTTCAATTTTCAAGGTAGACAATTTGTTCATCTAGCGTTTTCGAATATTTACGGCAAACCGGTTATGCAATCTTATTAACGCCAATGAAAGGAATCGTCCAGCTGATTTTATCAAAAATACTGTACGATCAAATGATTGATAACGAGAATGATGAAATACGTGCTTTTAATCCTTTTAGTATGTGACATAAATAATGGAAAGCAACGTACTTTTATGTTTAATTTTTGCAATTTTCGTTCCCTCCGACGATGTGATTTCTCAGGGTTTTGTATGTATGTAGATGTACCGTACCTATTACGTTTTTTTCCCACATAATTCTTGGGATGTGATTTTTTCTGAAATCCATAGGCATCATCACTCCTCAATGTGTAAAATTGATAAAATAACTGCTGAATGGTGAAAATATGCACACTCTGATGTGGCTACATTGCTTGGGCTTTTATTATACCAAAAATGCTTTCAGAATTCGAAAGAAATTATTAAACCATCAAGTTGAAACTTTTAAATTTTGTCGATTAGTGGGGCAAATTTTTGATAAAATTAGTCCAATTGTTCATTACCTGGATTTAAGAAATCTTTTAACCGAAAATATTCGAGAAGGGTTGATTTTGTATGGGATTTCGGATGATGCGATGTTAGTCATTTAATTCAGTTGTGATGAAAATACCACAACTGATGAGTTTGTTTCGTTCTAATTCCACGAAGGGAGATTTAATGAATGACATGAGAATTCGAAAATCCAAGATAATGACTATAAGACTAGAAAAATGATGAAATTTTATTTCAAGAGGTTGATTTTACGATTAATTTTTATTTCGCGAAGGAAAAACGAGTCAATGATGACTTGATAGAGGTATCTTATATTTTTTTGAATTTCGATGTAATATGTATCAGTGATACGAATAACTTCTAATTCTCTACTTAGTACTCATGTTTAAAATACGTACCTTATACATTATAATAACAGGACTCCATTTGGTAAAATTTATTCTGAAAAAATGATATTTATCGTGAAATTTGGTAAAATTTGTTTCGCAGTAAATTTTATCAAATTTTTCGATAAGTAAATAGGTATATTTTTTCGATAAATATTATTTTTTTAGAATGAATTTTTTCAATTTTTTAAGTAAATGGGGCACTTTTTACCATGAATATTTTTTCCCTCTTGGGTGGGGGTCATTCCAAAATTTTTAAGACCCTTTTTTGCGTCATCAAAAGTCAAAAACTTATAAATTTTTATATTTTCAAAATAAACTTATTAGTTGAAAATTGATTTAATATCAGATCACATTCAGGATCAAGTTTTTTTCCTCCTTGAAAGTATTGACTTCGAGTTACGTAAAATTTCACTATCCACTCTACAATTGTTTTGTTGGAAGGTGAGTTTTTTTTTTAAATTTTGAATCGTAGTTGATAATGAATTTCGAAAACTTTCTCAACAATTCAAAACCTGCGAACTATCCGAGAAAATTTTTCTGGCCAGACCTAGGGGGCGGTTGAGTACTTTCCTTCAGTTCAAAAAAAATTTTTTATAACAAAAATACGAAAAGTGCATTTTTTGCTCTTAGGACATGATTTAAAAAAAAAAAATGCCATCGATTTGCACGGTCAGTACGTTAGTCATAGTTTATTTCATAGTAATATAAAGTAAGACTTACTCTATGATAGTAATCTCTATAAATCTGAATCAGTGGTTGATGAACATTCTGCCTTTCATATTTTTTATTGATTTTCTCATCAAAAATCCTCGATTTCTTGATAAATTCCAAATTTGTCAAATCAATAATTTTAACTAAACAGTGAGAATCTCTGATTTTTTGTTGAATTCATTTCGCTGATTCAAAAAGGTAAATTTTATCTAAGGAGTTTATTAATGTTTGTTCCAAAAAATTCTGTCAAGTTTTCAATTTTATTTCTGAAATCTGTTTTTGTATCATCAACCTTTACTGAATAAATAGATACCCTCACTACGCCAGCGCCATTGAAATAACTGATTAGATCCTCAATTTTTTCATTGAATACAATCCCCTATAATTTTTTTTTGAATTCGTAGCCCTTTCCTTGGATGATATGTTTGGATTGGGTTATGCTTATGCCTAAAACCACAACATTGATGATTATTAATTTATTAGTCGTTCATATTTATGTATAGGCAACTTACCTAACTCCGGTATCGAATAAATTACCTAAAATAATATTTATCGTGATGCATGTTAATCTTTGACAATAAGTATTGGGTTTTATTACTGGAAAACTATGGAATTGGTAGGGCACTAAACGACCCATAAAAAAAATTGCACAAAAAATTTAAAAAAAAAAAAGAAGAAAGAGACTGATCAAGGAATTAAACATGAACAGTAGATAAAATTTGAAAATAATTTTTTCGCTGGAATAAATGATTGGGATAGAACGGAATGAGACCTGGAAAAATTTGAAATTATGCTGCGCAGTGTAGTGTAGAACTTTCAAAGAAACATTGAAGTTTCTAACACTGAAAAACGCTTTTAAATTTTTTTGTGAGGCTGAAATTGAAAATTTTTTGATTTTTTTTTTTAGGGAGTAAGTCATTTTGCGCTAGAGCCAAAAATATTGAAAATAGGAGATTTTTTGCATTTTTGCTTAAAACCTGTTTTCCTCGTTTTCATTATTTTTTTTGAAACTCATGATTTTATTATTTTCAAATACCTCTATCTCACCGAAAAGTTGACCTGGGATGCTCATCTACTAAGTCTTATAATGTTCCACAATATAGTCTCCCCTATCATTTAGGCTGAACTGAAACCACCATTTTTTGAAAAATCCAACTTTAGGTACCTTTTCCCTGCACCAAACACAATTTTTAAAAAATTTATAGAGTGAAATTAGGCGATTTTTCGAGCTATCCTCGTTCATAATCCAAAATTTTGGACCAATTGAGCCGAAAAAATCATTCGACAGAAAATTGATCGAGTTTTCAAAATTTGGTGCCATTTCAGCTCCGGAGCACAAAATAGAAACTCATACAAAGCCAACTACAAATCGTTTTAGGGCATCTTTACGGGTAAATATTCAATGTGAAAACTTTACTGAACTTCGGAATTTTTTTTATGATGAAAATTTTTGAAAAAAGTAATAAAAACATGCCTGCAAATAGAACTTACATCTCACAGGTACCTAATATCGTGAAATAAATAAAACTCGAAACTGAACAAACACAAATAAGATAACTTCGATACCCAAATACAGATATCGAGACCTACAAAATGTATACAATTCGTCGAAATATCAATAAACTGCGCCTGCTCGTACCCCTCAAGCCTAACGAAACACATAGGCTCATGTATTTTAGATACGCGTCGAATAAATTCTAAAACAACAAAAAAGAGACTCGCAGCAAAACGGCAGAAATGTGGATAAAAATAGACGAACTAGCTTCATACGAGAGTAACTGGTAACTCGTAAAACATCGCAAATACGATAATAGTAGTGACAAAAGAATGAAAAAATAATACGACGGTGGAGTTGGGGGAAAAAAACAGTTAAGTTATATAGTTAAGGACTATAAGCAGGCAGTAAGGACAAGGAGACGGTATGCAGTGAACTAAAGTGGCACCCATATTAACATTATACCGCTTTTCAACATGAAACGTACCTCATTTGTCATAAGACGTCATATGCACGCTCCGAGAGCGCTGCTATATCCACTATAAGAGAGCGCTCCGCTCTCTTACTCCACCACCCCCAATGCGGCACACAGCGAGAGCAAATTTGGTACTCAATTACAACTCGCATTCATATCACCATCTACCACTTACCCTACTCTCGTATAGTTTTTTTTTCTTTATCTAATAAAGCTCTCTCGCTTTCTCTCTTTTCCTCGTGCGCTCGCTCGCTTCAAAAGTACCCCTTTTACTCCTTACGTGCGCTGTGCGCATATATACCGTATACTTATACGTGTGCACATCACATACGTATACGTCCAAGCCTAAAGCTATGAATTTTCCTAACAGCTCCGGTTTCAGCCCCAGCCCCACCACCGATCCCTCCTTCAGTGCTAATACATACCTGTCGACAAACGTGAAATTAAATCGCGTTTAATTTTTATAACGTCAACGGAGGTAGTTAAACCTGCAAAAGTTTTTATACCCTGTCACCTCTTTTTCCAAGAATTGAAAGATTTAAGTAATGTACAAGCTCGTTGCTATTTTTTCCCTTCTTTTTATTCGATTTATAACTAACAAGGGAGCTACTTGAGGTCTGAATGACAAATTGAAAATTTTCTCACAAGCTTAGAGCATCACATTAAACTTTCACAGTCAAAAGAGCCTTTCCTAATCCTAATAAAGGTCAGAAATGACTCTTGACCCGAAATTAGCTTATATTGCCCCCAACATGTTACTTATGGTCTAGAAACATCAAAAAAAATCGAGCCCCTACCCCCACCCCTTCTGGGATTACCGCGCTTTTCAACACGCGATATCTCTGGAAGGGATGAGAAACGTTTTGAAATTTTCACAAATTATACAGTATGACACAAAAGTCTTGTCCACGAAAAACACTTCATGATATCTCGAAACTGAAAAGAGATATCGGGATGATTCAAACGGCAATATGTTCCTGGAGACAAGAACGTTGAAGATTGAAAGTCAAATTTTCAGTTCTACCTACAGGGTGTCCACAAATTGAGAAACCGGTTTTGGTTAAAAAATGGGGGGTCTGGGTTTTTTATGGATTTGAAATCTACACACTGAGACGATTAAAATGTGATAATTTTTTTTCGAAACCGGTTCGATAATTTGCAACCGGTTGTCAAAAATACCTCAAAAATCGAGATTAGAAAAAATTTTCCAAATGAAATTTGTAGAGCTTTGTAAGCCAAACATGGTCAGTGAACTCAATTTTTGAATCGGTTCACTCTCGGCATTTTGACAATTTCAAAAACAAGAAAAGATATGAAATTTTTTTTCAAATGAATGTTGAACACCGCACCGTTAAAAATCTAAAAAAATTTCATATTTTTTTTGTTGTTGATATTTCAAAAAATGAGTTCACTGACAATGTTTGTCTTACAAAGCTCTAAAAATTTCATTTGGAAAATTTTTTCTAATCTCGATTTTTGTAGTATTTTTGACAACCGGTTGAAAATTTTCGAACCGGTTTCGAAAAAAAATTATCACATTTTAATCGTCTCAGTGTGTAGATTTCAAATCCATAAAAAACCCAGACCCCCATTTTTTAACCAAAACCGGTTTCTCAATTTGTGGACACCCTGTAGGTAGAACTGAAAATTTGACCATCAATCCTCAATGTCCTTGTCTCCAGGAACATATTGCCGTTTGAATCATCCCGATATCTCTTTTCAGTTTCGAGATATCATGAAGTGTTTTTCGTGGACAAGACTTTTGTGTCATACTGTACATCTTTCTGAGCCCTACGAATGAGCCTTCAAAAAAATTTTCGGCTCACATTTTCCCAATTTAATTTCATATTGGAATTTTCAAAAAAATAAAAATAAAAAACCTTCCGCATTCTGCGCAAGGTTTTGCCTGAAAGTGTGAGAATAATTCCCCACTCAAAAATGTGAATTTTTTACTCAAAATTAGAATTTCAGAAAATACGTCGATTAATTTACTCACCAATATTGGTAATCCGTGATTATTGGTTCATATGAACCGTTTTTATGGGCTTTTTTTCACGGCTGGAAAATTCCAAAATTTTCTAATGGCTCCAAAACGTCTCAAAACCGCTTCCAATCGATTCGGCAGGTCAAAAATAGGGTATTATACCAATTTTTGTGAGTAGTGAGCGTAGTTTTGAATTTTTTTCAGGAAAATTTTTTGCCCAAAAATGAGAATTTAAACTCGAAGTTACAAATTTTGGAAAATTTCATTTTAATCGATCAAATAGGTCATCAGTCATCAATAATAATCCGCAATTATAGATGCTGAAGTTCATATGGACTGTTTTTAATGGCTTATGTTCAGAGCTGGAAAATTTCATGATATTCTGGTGGCTCCAAAACGTTTCGAAACAGCTTCCAATCGATTTGGCAGATCGAAAAAAAAGTTATTTATACCAAATTTTTGCTTTTTTTGTTGATGAGATCAAATTCTGATTTTTTTTATAGCCCATGAACAATTTGAATTTTCGAAAATTTGCCAAAATACGAGAAATACACTTCCAGCCTTTTGAAATTTTGGATATGAGATGGGCGTGTAATTTAATTTTTTTTTTCTTTTGGGTTCAAAATTTCACTTTGAGTTGGGATAACTATCTCCTTTGGGCTATTCCATACTGAAACAAGACTAAAATGAAGTCGGACTTACAATTTTGCTCAATTTTTTTTCGGGTTCCCCTTGGTGGTCTACAAAACCACGATCATTTTTATCAAATCCTCGATGAGAAGGGGGTGGGTCTCAAAATTTTTATGCAATTAAGTACAATTTTTAGCGAAATTGTTCAACTTTGAAGATTCTGTTTTTTGGATCTGAAAGATAATTGATAGGAGATTCAAAATCGATAATGACATTTTGAAAAGCTTAATGTTGAACTGTGGTGATGAAAGCTCAACTTTCATGATGAAAACCAAAGATGAAAGCAATCGTTTAAAAATCTGAAAAAATTACAATAGGTACCTAGAATTTTTTACCCTTTTTTCAACCAACAAATTCTCAAAATGGGATCTCTGGACTCCTGGGCGGGTACAGGGATCCAAAATTTCGACAAAAATTCAAAAACATCGGAAAAGTAAAGTAGCATGTCGATTTTCACCAATTCAAATGCTCTAAGTTCGAATATGTACTTGTTTTTTTCACCCGACTTCTCTGACCCCTCCCCCTTTTAGGCTTCTTGCTAGGAGTCAAAATTTGAAAAACTGAAAAATAAAGTGTGACCTATTGTTTGTCAGGCTTTTGAGGGTACTAAGTTCAAATATTTTTTTATTTTTTAGATTTGACCCTTCAGTGCTTCCCTAGCTCCTTCCCCCAATTTTGGGGAATAGTATGTTAATAAATTAAAATGGCGTGTTACGCTGTTACACATCGATTATCACTAATTTGAGGCCATAGAATTCGAATACCATCTTACTTTTTAATTTTACCCCTTTCCTCCTGCTCTAACCGAGCCCCTTCCTAATTAATTGTACATAACTTTCGATTAGTAACATACTATTCCTCTAAATTGAGGGATTAGGGGTCCACTGAAGGATTAAATCCAAAAAATCAGCAAATATTCGAACTCAGTGCCCTCAAATACCTGACAGTCGCACGTTATTTTTCAGTTTTTTGAATTTTGACTTCTATCAAGGGAGCTAATAGGGGATTTCAGGGCAGACGAATGAAAAAAAAAAACAAGTACATATTCGAAATCAGCACCTTCAAATTAGTAGAAATCGACATGCTACTTTACTTTTTCGATTTTTTTGAATTTTGGCCAAAATTGTAGATCCTTGTACCCTCCTTCTCCTCCTCCCATTTTGAAAATTTGTGGTTAGAAAAAAGGAGAAAATGCTACTTACTGTAATTTTCTCAGATTTTTTCATGGTACCTTTCATCTTTTGTTTTCATCACGAAAGTTGAGCTTTTACCACCAAAGTTCAACTTTGAGCTTTTCAGAATGTCTTTATTGATTTTGAATATCCTATCAATTCTCTTTCAGATCTTGCAGTTTTCCTCCAAGTACAACCTATCTCGAGGTATGAGCCTTCAAAGGTGGTCAATTTTGTAAAATCGTAATTGCATAACAATTTCAATGCCTGCCCCTCGCCCTCTCGCCCCGTTTAGGGTTAGGAAAATAATGATTGCGGTTTTGTAAATATACCATCAATCGAAATTCGTAAAAAAAATTGAGCGAAATCGAAAGACCCGGCTTAATTTTTTATTAACAATAATTGAATATCTAGCTAAAGTAAAGATACCTTCCTGATTGAAATTTAAGCCTAGGTACATATTTTTATCAACGAAACGAATTACTGTTAATACGGTACAGTTGGCAACATATTCGAAATTCTCGAGATAAATTCGAATACCACGAGTATCTCAGCCAACTAACCAAGATATTGGATTTGGAAATCGTATAAATTCGGGTTCATGTATAATTGAAGAGCCATAAGCGTCTACATCGTTTACCCCATCATTAATTGCACAAAGGAATCATCCGTTGATTATACGTTGGCCGCAAATGCGACAATACAAACGTAATTCATAATGTTCAATAAATTTCAATACAGTCGACATTTTATGGTATTTGATTACAAGTAACATATTTTCATGACGTCACAGCCCTACAATGATACCGGCATCTGCGTTTCTCGTATCTTCTCCGCATAGATGAAACACGGTATCTTGTAGCAGAGCCCATTTATAACATAAAATCATAGGATACAGTCGCAGCATCCAATATACGATTATACACGTACTAAACAGAGAGAGAGAGAGAGAATTATCAACGTAATTCATCTTCTCGGTATGTAATATGCAAACAACAAGACTCCGGCGTATTCGTTTTATCGCTCTGACGAATAATATTCGAAACCGGACGAAGAATCGAACGACCCTCTCTTACAACGTATGAAAAGCTATTTCTATTAATATCTTCAGTTAAAGGTTACATTTTTTTTTTAACTGATGCGATTAGAATTGAAAATTTTTCCACCATGTTATTTTTATCTAAACTTTACTTATCGAATAAACGCATCAAAAGCTGTTTTATACCGCCATTATAACACAATAAGGTAACTGTTTTTGATAGATGCGTTCCACACAACGCAAGCGAGGGAAAACGCCAGCGAGCGAAAAAAAAATCGACCGAAGGAAGCGGAGGAAAAAAAACGAAATTTTCTGCAAGATTAAACATCGTTTTTCCAAACATAAAACATCGACATTTTGGGTTTTCTTTACACTGTTCACGTCAAAAGCACGCCAAATGTATAATTATCGAGCATAAATAAGATTATACGGTATTGCAGCGGCGGCGGTAGCAGCAGCGCCATCGCTAGCGTCGCGTATAATACGCGTAGTTGGATTTTTTTCCTCGCCCGACGCGAAAGGATTGCGCGTCTGTGCGATGGAAGTGGATATTTTCACTTTCTGGCGTAAATGAAACGCAGATAGGAAATACATAAAATGGTACTTTTTTCAGCGAAATGTTCCAATTTTAGTTTTTAGTCCCTTGTAAGGCAAAAATCCAAAAGATACATTTTAAAACAGGGTGTCTAACGGCCAGTAAAAGTCAGTATTTGTAACTAATTTACTCAAAAATTCAGTATTTTCAAAAAAAAATCCATTTTATCTTGAAAAATAAGAGATTTGAAGTTTTCGTCTCTTTTTGAATACTACATAAAATACTGATCGAATAATGAAGAAATGTTTAGAATTTAAATGCATTTTTTTTCGAAAATTTTCGCCCTCGCTTCGCCCGGACTTGATAAATTTACACACTTTTATTTTCAAAATGATGGTATAAAATTTCTTCCTTTCCAACCTAGACAATTATTATTTTCAAGTGAAAAAAATTGTCCCTTCTTGACCTTATTTATCATCAAAGGACTCGGTAATCATCTTGACGAGAATTTTCAAAAATGTTTCGATTTTTTTGGAAGATCAAGACATGAGTCAATAGATATCGTTTTTTCAGTAGTCAAAACAAATCACAAAAAAAGCACAATTTTTTTTAGGTATTCAATTATGAAATTTCAAATTCTGCATGAATGTCCTTTTTTCAAAAATTTTCACCCTCTCTGTGCTCGGGCTCAGTCAGGCCGAGACCCAGCAAAAGGGGGACTCAGCAGAGTATATTTGTAGTTGTACCGGGCTTGCATTTTTTTTCAATTATCAAGAGAGTAAAAATTTTTTACTACAAAAATGTGAAAAAGTGTATTTTTTTAAACCTTCTTGAACAGTATTACTTTGAAAAATTTTCGCTCGAGTCGTATTTTAATCACTTTATCTTAAAAATTAATAATTTTTTCACAGATCTTTCAGTGTAAAATCACTGATTTCCAATCAATTTCTAATTAGTCGAAAAAATCAATAATTTTGACTGAAAGACCAGTGAAAAGTCACTGATCTGAGATAAGGTGAAAAAATTAGCGAAAAATTCAGTCAATAACGTCAAAATTTCATTTTTTTTTCGAATAGCATTTTTGCTCTACAAATTTTGTTAGACACCCTGTAAAATTACTTTCTCTCGCTTACCCATGAAATATCAAGATAATTTCGTCGACTTTTTTAAAAAATAAAGAAAATCTGTTATTTCAGAAATGCGAAAAAAAAATACATACTCGTAGGTAAATTTTCTGTTCAAACAGGGGAAACTTGATTTAAAAAATTTGAGTGACATTTCCGATATTCATATCAGATGAGAACTTGATGACAATTTGAACGGAATTTTCTGAAAATTTTAAATTTTTTTGGAAGAGGATGAACTCATTGAATTGTTTTGGAAGTCCAAAAAGTAGCATGAAAAAAATGCGAATTTGTATTTTTTAAATTTCTTTACACTCGCGATTTTTATCCAAGTTTTGAAGGAAGTTTTGAGTAGGATAATTTGAAGATTCCCCTCCCTCTCCCCCACCAAAAGTGTCTAGTTTTTGAAGTAGAATTTTCAAATTTTATTTATGATTGTTTTTAATTTTGATTTCAGTCACCGGTGCTACCATTTTCCAGGATTTTGAGTTTCCTCCATTGAAAATGTGACTTGGAACTACGAAAAATTCGGCTATCCAGTCCACCATAATTATTTTACTGAAAGGTGAGTGTTTTCAAAATTTAAAATCGTAGGTAATAATTGATTACGCAATTTTTTTTTATCCGGAGCTATAAAAATTTGAAATCCCACAAACTACGAGAAAATTTTTCTGATCAGTTATAACGTCGGGATGAAATCTGAACTACTAAATCACAGCTAGAAAAATGATTGTTGAGTTATTGGTCTTCCACTCTTACACGTTCATGAATAGGCAACCTACCCAACTCTAGTGTCGAATAAATTACCTATAGGATTATTACGAAGGAAAATGATAATTTATCGCGATGTATTTGACAATACGCCTTTATTGCTGAAAATCTACAGTGCAGTTAGGGTACAGCATGGAGAGAAATTTTTTCCACTTCGCCGTAATTCCATTTTTATTCTATTGAAAAATTCGAATGAAATGCGCCGTTTAGAAAAAAAAGCTTTATTTTTTCCCCTCGAGCTCGAGGGAAATATACTTGCTCGATAAAAATTCGTTCCAAGTATAACGCTTTCGAATATTATTTATGTAATCCGAATGAAAAGGTTTTTAATATTTCGTTCGCGAATACAAATCGTACACAATTTCGTTGATCGAAGAAGGAAAAAAAATATAGCGAAAAAGATGCTGCGCTCGGAAAAGGGAAAAAACCCAACTCGTATTTTTATTTGTTTGTTTATATTGTTTGATATAGTAACAATAATAAAAACGTTTAAACGAGGAACTATAGAACTCCGTGGGCGGCCTTTTATAATTCTTTTAAAAGTATTTTCTGGGCGTTTCACCGAAAGCGTTCGAGTGAAAAGCGAATTAAAAATGGAATTTGGAAAGGCTTGGATAAAAAATACCTTTACAATGCGCAATTTCATAAATCCGTTTCGAAAGATTTAACCAGATCCTTTATTAATTTTTTTCGTGTATTTTTTCACTCGGTTTGTATTTTTGGTTGCATTCCAATTGTCGACGTTCGGGGGTGTCGATAATTACGGTCGAGTTGAGCGGCGGCGGGTTCAAAAAAAAGTACACGATAACGGGTTTATATAAAGTTTGAAAATACCATTAAAGCGGTGAAAATTACCTTTATCGGGTAGGTGGGTGTGTAGAAAACGAGCTGTTTGAACTTTATTGTTTATTAAATGAACCAGGCTCGGATTAAGTGAAAATTTAACGGGTCGTGGGGCATGTTCTTTGTCGATTTTAGTTTTGGTAGTTGTTGATTTTTATGAACACGATTTATGTGGGAGGTGAGAAAGATGAATCTGGGGGTATTAATTTTTTGATCCAGGTTGGAAGTGTACCAGATTTGAGATTTTTGCTTTTTGTTCAAGGGACTCGAATATTTTTGAAAATTGATTTATTTAACCGACAAGACGGTCATTGACGGTTATTTGAGATGTTCAATTTCGATTTTTTGGATCGAGGTAGTGATTTTTGGAAATAATGACGTCTAAAATCATTTTAGCCAAAAACACCGGTCGACACGATTTTTGTTTCTGGGTCCTCATTGTGAAATTTGGGTTACTTTTATGTAACTAATGAACGAAAAAAATTTTTGTGACCAAAGTTTGCTTTGGGGGTGGGGGCAAAAACTGATTTTTCGAGGGCAATAAGCCTGAGCATTACAAAAAAAATTGAATTTTTTTTTTGAGCTAACCTTATAGAAAATTTCACGGCGAATCCCATGCCGCAAACCACAGACCTCCATCTCGTTTAGAAAAAGTTACAGCTCACTCTTTAAAATTTTGTGAAAAAAATCACATTTTTGTGTCTGTTACGAAAAAATGAAATTCGATTTTTTTCACAGAATTTTGGAAAGAATGAGCCGTAACTTTCTTTCTAAAAGAGATAGAAATCCGCGGTTTGCGGCATTCGATTCGCCGTGAAATTTTCTACAACTCTCATCATGGTCATTATGGCCTTAAAACCCTTATTTTTCTCTCAAATTTCACTTTTTTGCGAAAAATACTCCCCAAAATAAGATTTTTTTACAAAATTTTGGAAAGAATGAGCTGTAACTTTTTTTCTAATCGAGATGGAGCGATGGAGGTTTATTTCAAATTTTTTTGTAATGCTCAGGCTTATTGCCCTCTAAAAATCAGTTCCCCCCAAGTAAACTTTGAAAGCCAGGATTGAGCAAGATGATGTATTTTGATGTCTAGGAACCGAATTTTGGCATGAGAACCCAGAAACAGAACTTTTTTTTTGTCGACCTGTGAAATTATAGCTTCCTAAGTTCACATCTCAATTTTGACAATTTTTTAAAAAACTTTCAGAGCAATTTTAATTTCTCTAGTATCTATTTAAAAATTTCTTCAGAAGACGCCTAAATTTACTTCAACAGCTAAAAATTGTGTTCTTGCTTCCTTTCGATCATTTTGAACGAAAAAAGCTACCAAAGTAACTGAAAAAAATTGTTTACAAATTTTAAGCCTAAGGAGGGACGACACACCTCAACCGATCGGGTTGAAAATTTTACTATAAGGTCCCTAAACCTTCCTTTGTCACTCCTGAAAATTTCAGCTCAATCGGTCCAGTAGTATTCGAGAAAACAAAATTTAAAGCGCACTGCAATTCTTACCTTTGTTGTTTCAAATTTGAATCAAGTCCCACGCCCCCCCCCCCACTCCTGGGAAGCACAAAAAGTTGAATATTTCGAAAACAGCTGAACCGATTTTGAATCAGTTTAAAAATCTCAAAACTACGTTAGAAAAGCTATCTTTTGGGATCGGTGTCTCCTTCTGAAAGTTCACAGATTTCGAGTTTAATCGCAGAAGAAATATTGAAAATTTTGAAAAAAATTTACTGAACATTCATCATCAGGCAGTCATGAAAATTTCAATTCAGTTTTCTTTTTCTTTTCCCTCTTTTTAAAGGACGACAATTTTCTTTCTGGACATTTGTCGTTCAGCATGAAACGATTTTTTGAAAGAACGATTCATCCATCTTTTTTATCATAGCAATATACTCTTATTCGTAATTCTTGATTGCTGTTCTTTTTTTTTTTTTTTTAAGGAATGATTCAATCTAGTACACCAGGTACCTACGACCACAAAATAAAAAAATCTTAAAAAATTTCCACTCCAACTTTGGCAATTTTTCTAAACTTTCCTCCCTTATTTCGTACAATACAAATTCAAGCAACCCTATTAAATACCAAGAAGGGGTATTTTTTAATGAATAAAATTTCACCAAAAACTCGAATAATTAAACTTTACACCGAGAGTACGTTTCGACGAAAGGCTCGCGTTAAACTTACACATTAAAACCAGAATCATTATTACCATTTTGTGAGAATAATAGTTGGTAAGAGAATGGACGACGAAATACAACCACTAGGAACCTTTTTTTTTTCTCCAACTGCGAATAATTCGCCAACGAAAAATTTGTTCTAGACGACCTTAAAAAACACATAGCCACCGAGGGAAAAAAATCGTCCGAAGATTATTTAGCGAACGACCCAGCGAGTGAAAAAAAAGCCCCGTTTACTACGATGAATGGAATGATTAAAATAATCTCTTTATCATTTCATTCGCGAATTAAAAAGAGAAAGGAGGTTGGTTCGCAGACCTGTAATAAATTTACGGTACGCACGATGAGGACGAGAAAGCGAACTGTTTTTGGCAAAGATTGCTTCTATTAAAAAAACTTTTTAAAATGTAATTTCGACCTGCCGGGTTAGAGGCGCTCTGTCATCGGAGTCGGACGGGGTGCCGGATGCGGGGTACGCCCGTGTAGACCGGAGAACATCGCGAAAAGAATGCAAATCAGACCTGACAAAAACAGCAGCGGCGGCGGCACGGCAGTCTTTTAATACACGCCTTCGGCTAAAATCTCCCCTCATTTTTTTTTACGTTCTGCCTGCGTTAAACGCTATTAATAAAATAAAAAAATAATATAAAAAATAGAGAGAACGCGCTATATACAGCGCTGGAACCCAATTTAAGTGCATCCTATTGTGTTGGCGAATCGTTTAAAAAGACAACAATCAATTGTTGTGAATACGGAACCGAAGTGAAGTCGCGTTTACAGCAACGATTGCGGTTCAGGGGTAGCTTGTTTGCTGGCGGAAAAAAAACTACCCGCCTAATGTAGTGTATTTCATAAAAGCGCGATTTACGCGAACATGAGATTTAATTCCCTCGCTAACCCCTTCGTCTTCAGTGGTGAGATGGTTTCAGCACAGCTATGAACATCGGTCCGTAATCCGTTCTCAAATCAAACCGCACGTTTCTTTTTGTAGGGTGTGTTTGCTGCTCTATGAATTTACACTCATTAAAGTGTTACTTAAATATTTACTCGAGTGTTTATACACTGCTGTGGTATCTGTTCTGGAGGCAGCAGACGGAGGTATTTGTGTTTTTTTTCGAGCCACTTATAATTCTACTTGAGCTTATAACGCCTTGCCATAAGAAGTGGTTTACTTTTAGGCTTATCTCAGGTTTATTTGAACCAAATTCGAAGATTCGAATTGTCAACAGATTTACAAAGTAGCATAATTATGGCCATTAATGCGAAACATAATGATATAACGGGGCGAGATCTTTTCTCGGACTAGTTTAAAGCCTCGGAGGGACTGTTTGTGACAACTATAAATACACCGGATGAATTTTCTTCCTACATTATAGATTTTCTGTTGCGATATTCCACTTGGCGCGACAAGTTTATTTAATTTCCTGAAAAGGGACCTGCTGAGTGGGCGTAACACGAATGAAGTTCTATTGAGGAATTTTTTGCTACTGTTGAGGAAATTGCGTTGGGGGTGGATGGAGAAGTTGAAAGGGGCAGTGAAGCTGAAAAATAAGGATGTCTATAATCAACGTCATGAAGGCTAAAAAAGGAGGCAGTCCAATTCAAAGTAACAATTTGATCCGAAATGAAGATGAATTAAAATCTCACCATAGGAAAATTGCATACTTATCTAAAATTTCAGGTACATTTCTCTAGTTTCTTTGAATTTTTGAAATTTCAAAATTACCTGCGAATCCAGAGATTTTCACGGGGTGATTTCAAGAAATAACAAGTTTATTGTGGGGCAATTACCAGAAATGACGGTACCTTCGCGGGGCAAATTTTTAAAATCACCGAGCTGGCGAGCTATCGCAAAATTTTCAAAAAATCGCCTAGTTATCACATGGCGATTTCTGTAAAACATGGGACTATCACAGTGCTACCGTTGGGCCAATTTTTGAAATCACAGGGCCATCTAAGGATTATTTCTAGTCCTGGGGCTATCCTAGGGTAATTTCTGAAAATCACAGAGCTATTTTTTTGAAATCAAAGGGCCATCAAATAATAATTTCTGAAAATTGAAAAACTATCATTTGGCAATTCATAGATAGAAATCATGGAATTGTCGCAAGGTGATTTTTCTAGGAATCACAAGTTGGTCTCAGGGCCAATTTCTAAAAATCATGGAGCAATTGTGAGGCAATTTCAAGAAAGCTTGGGCTATTGAAAGATAGACATTTCTGATAATCTTGGGGCAATTTTTGAAATCACTGGGATATCAATTTTTAAAATCACAAGGCTGTTACTAGTCTATTTCTGGCAGTGATGGAAAACTGGAATCGAAACTAGAACTGAAAACTGAAAAAAACTGAAACTAAAACTGAAAAATTCAGTGGCGTCGTCAGAGGGGGACAGAAGGAGCCTGGCCCCTCCGGAAAAATGCCGGTCCTCGCTTGGCCTCAGAAAATTTCTGCTGTATTTAAAAATTATATGTGAATCCTTTCCCATTACATCAAAATGAGTATGTATTTTCAAAGCATTACAACCTGAAAAAAATCTTTTTTTGACCTTTAAAACCCCAATTTTTTTTAGAGCTTCGCCCTCGCCTCGCTCGGGCATGAATAAGTTTACAATTCTATAAACCATCTGCGGCAAAAAAAAAATGCAAAAGAAGGCTTCTTTTTTATCCCTCCTCTTTAAAATCCATCTAGAATTTCAAGTCTTGTCTTTCATACCCACTTGTACCTACGTACACTTTCAAAAAAGTTCCCGACGCCCATAGGCGCACCCAAGGGGGGGGGGGCGCTCAAGGGGCTTGAGCCTCCCCTTAAGCTCGGAAAAAAATTTTTTTGCTGCAAAAATGTAAAAAAGTGCTTTTTTTGCTTTTCAAAGTATAATTTTTCAAAAAAAAAATTCTCTAGTTTCGCTCGGGCAGTATTTTAGTTGTTTTATTTCAAAACTTGATGATTTTTGACTGATTTTTCAGCCAAAAATCACTAATTTTTTCAATAAATTCTCTGTATGTCAGAAAAAATTGATGATTTTTGACTAAACGATCAATGAAAAATGGCTTAATTTGAAATTTGACCCTCTCCCCATTTTTTCTCCAATTCTCAGCCCCTCCCTTAATTAATTTCTGGATGCGCCTATGCCGACGCCACTGGATATGTGAATTTTTAGCCACTGAAATAAGTTGCTCCCCCCCAAAATTTCGAAAAAATCAAAAAAAAGTTGTTCCACACACGGCTCTTTGTGTGCCCCCCTCCTCAATTTTCGATTATAGCGACGCCACTGGAAAAACTGGAACTGAAATGATAAGAACTGGAACTAAAATTCATTTCAGTTTTATACCAGTTCTAGCATTTTTTTGAAAATTGTAATTTTTCTTTTTCTTTTTTTTTTTTAAATTTTACCCAATTAAAATCATATTTTCTTCGTTATTTTTCCCCCGAAAAATTCGGGGTTTTGTCAACAAATTTTCAAAAGGAGTAAAGAACTGTAAAAATTCAAAATTTTGAAAATTTGACTAGAAAAAGTGGAGAATTTAGGTGCTGAAATTTACTAAAGCACAATAGGTATTTAATTGAAAATTTGTTACTAAAAAACAAAAACGACTCGAATGAATCTTGAAAATTTATGTGGAAAAGTGAATGAAGAAAAATTGTGTTGTAAATTTCAAAAATTTCATCCAATTAAAAAATCCTCATTTTTTGTTGAAAAATTCAGAGCTCAAAAAGTCAGGAGTCAATCATAATTAAGCAATAAGTTCATTCAATCTTCAAAAAATGTCCTTTTATTTCTCATTTTCCGCCATTTTTGCATTTTTGGTTTTCATACACTCCAAAAATAAGATTTGGAACTAGGCATAAATTAAATTTAAAAAAATATTTCCCGTAAAAACTGGGAAAAGTAATACGA
This sequence comes from Pseudococcus jackbeardsleyi, assembly GCA_038380155.1. Classification (NCBI taxonomy): domain Eukaryota; kingdom Metazoa; phylum Arthropoda; class Insecta; order Hemiptera; family Pseudococcidae; genus Pseudococcus; species Pseudococcus jackbeardsleyi. Next base: position 57,138,526 of record CM076240.1, on the reverse strand, counting down.
CACAATGCATTATTTTTCATTGTATAAGTAAGTAATGATCGGTGTTTGACTTTCAGATACCAAAGTGATTTATTTTATCTCAAATACCAAATCTTCTACGACCTACCTACCACTTTGCACCATTTAAATTCCCCCCCCCCCCAAAAAAAAAAAATCAAGCCATTCAAAAAACAATCCAGCTAAACGAAAATTTCTCGTCAAATCAACAACAAAAAATGAACCCAGCCAAACCCTCGAACAAATCGAATACATCGAATAGCGAACAAAAAATCACACTAATGATCGCGGTTTCCATCCATCGTCGAAAAATTTGAAACGCAATCTTGCAGAAAATAACCGCAAAAAACACAACCCTATTAACGTATCAAAATCAGCAAACTCGATCCATTCGATATTTATTTCAATCCAACGAAACGATTTCTTTCTACAAGAGGCAATCTATAATCGTTAATTTCAGTTTTCAAAACAACTACCTTTCGACACCGTCGCGATATCGACCCCTCTACCCTCCTCGGGTCAGTTGAAAATCGCGCCAAAACGCCGTGAAATTTAAAATAAAAGAAAAAATATCGCGACTGGTGGATAAAAAAAAATCACGTCGTTCCCTAACCTCGTTTATAACATTATCCGTTACCTTGGTACAGATTTTGAAATTATAACATATCAAATGAAACCCGATGATCCGATCAATCAAAATTAAAATAAAATTAACCATACAAGGGTGCCGACGGCTCGACGTCGGAGAATGCTCCAAGTACGAATTTCGTACTCATCTGGAACAATGTGTAACTCAGCATGTCGCGAGATCTTTGAACAAGTACGATGCCAGATCGATTTATCCGTCGATAAAAAGTACACGATTTGCAGCGTGAAAAAAGGGATCGAATTTTTACAATAAAAATCATTTATTAAGTGTTGTCATTTCCCTTTCGAGCCTACTTATTATTTATCAATCGGTAATCCTCGTTCGAGATGAATTGCGTTTATTAATCTTTTCATTTTTACGTCATCGCTTTTCGAAGGCGATGTTGACCAATTATGCTACATCAGGGCGAGCAATATTGGATAATTTTTGCCGGAGAATTGGGAACCGACGCGACGGTTGTGCTTGTAAAATGATCCAATATAGCAGATGTATTTCCCAAAATGCATTTAGTTTTTGCGAAAGTTTACGCAGCGTACAAGTTATTTACCGAATACTTCCCGGTATAATATTGGTTGTTACATTAACATCGACGCGACGTATATTAGCAAAGTAAATACACTCGGCGAGACTCTTATATGAATTCCACGTTTCCATACAAATAACCAAGTTTGTACATACGTTGCCAGTACATAAGATTTAGTTTCATTTCAGAGTGGAAAAAAAATCCACCAATCTACGCCTTTCAGTTCACTTACCCTCGATTTGTTCATCGCGAACAGAGTACATTAAAAAAACGTTATGTTACTAATAAAAAAAAAATATCAGACTAATGCTGGCTAATAACAATATAGCGAGCATGATAAATAAACATCGCGTACGTATAAAAAAATCCTCGGTTTTACAAAAGGGATACAGATAAATTTTGTATATAAGAATAATAAAGGCGGAGACCCAATAATTCAAATCGACGCGGGAATATCCGAATTGAATACGCTTCTTGGGAGGCTAAAAGGCGGATTAAAGTAACCATCGAAGCACCTTGTATATTGTACATCGTGTTTTATTATATGCTGCCGAGCACATGTATGGTTTTTTGTCTTGTTATTCTGGTTATATAAACAAATGTGTTGGCCAATTATTTTGTTATGTACGTTAAACGCCTTTAATACCTTTTCAAAACAGGGGCATGGTATATAGGTGGAACCCTCGGAATTAGCGAGGTATGCTCGATAAACGAGCCAAAGTTCACGTGGGCGGTATCCCAGAGGTTAAATTAAAGCATTTGAGGTGGAAATTGAATCAAAACACGAGGGCTCGAGGGGTGGTTTTTTTATCTTTTTGAATTTGAATTGTGTCTTGCTCGATTTGGTGAATGAGTCGAAATAAAAATAGATCGGAAGTAGATCATATCGAAAATTTCAAATGTCGAAGTATATTATTTCTCGAATTTTTGAACATTTTCAAAATTATTTCATGGCTATGCAAAAAATAAAAAATTGATGTAATGAACGAAAAAAACTAAAATTTAGTATAATTCCTTATTTTCGACTGCCTAAATCGATTGAAAGTAGTTTTGAGATATTTCGAAGTCTCCAGAAAATTTTGGAATTTTTCAATGCTGATGCTTGAGAAAATTCCTTGAAAAATAGCCTGTATGAACTTCTGCATCTATAATTGTGGATTACCCATATTGAAAACTTATTTGATTGATCTTAAAGCATGATTTGCCAAAATTCGTAGTTTTGAGAAAAATTCGTTAAAAGTTTTTGAGTGAAAATTTTCAATAAAAAACATGTTTATGAGGCAGAAATTTTATTTTTAAAAATCTTATGGGAATTGGAAAATTTGCTGTAGAATCCGAAAAAATTGATTCTACAGACTACAGCCATATCAGGCTTCCAGACTTTCCCAAAATAACACCGAACATAAAGAGCTATTCCATACTAAAACTGTTAAACAGAACAAAAATAAAATGAGGGGGTCTTCCGATTTTGTTCAATTTTTTTTTACGAGTTCCCCTTGGTAGTCTATTTACAAACCACGATACTTTTTTCCAACCCTCAAGAGGGCATGGGGCTGGCCGAAATTTGCAATTACAATTTTTAGCAAAATTGTCCAACTTTGAAGTCTTATATCTCAAAATGGGTTGTACTTGAGGGAAAACTTTTTGCGGGGTTCTGAAAGCGAATTAATAGGAGGTTGAAAATTGATAATCACATCTTGAAAAGCTCAAAGTGGGGGTACAGGGGATACATTTGTACCGAGCCAGCATTTTTAAAAAGGACCCGCATCCAAAGAGAATCTTTAATTTACAACAATGTAAAAAAGCAACTTTTGCTCTTCAAACACCATTTTTTGAAAAAAATTTTGCCCTCGGTTCACTCGAGCAGCATTCTGATCATTTTAAAAATTGCTGATTTTTCACCGATCTTTCAGTCAAAATTCACTTTCTTCGATTAATTCTTAATTAGTGAGAAAAATTGAACATTTTGACTGAAAAATTAGTGTGAAATCACTGATTTGAAGTAAAATGAAAAATGAGTGAAAAAATCACCTAGGTAGGTGGTATTGATATTGAAGCCAAACTTTCTAACTTAAACAAAAAATTTTCGCCCCTCGCTTTGCTCGCGGGCTGTAATATGTTTCTTATTTTCAAAATTTTCATTCGAGTTTGGCTTAATCCAGAGGATGAAAAAAATCATCCTTAGCTCCGATGTCACTTCAGATCCTTACTAAAGTTTATTCGACTAGGTGATGATGCGATGAAGATAACTTGAAAAATGGATTGAAAAAAAGGCCTACAAAAAATTCAATACCGGGCCCCGAATTTCCTCTCGCCGGCCCTAATTACAGCTACTATACTCAAAAATCTTTTTTATTTTAGAAATGCAACTTGAAACGATCTTTTTTAGGTAGGTAGGACTCGTCGTTTCCTGTCGTTTCGTAGAAAAACGACAGTTTGAAAAATTTTCAACACACTGAAATTGCAGCCACGACTCAAATCTTTTTTATTTTATCATTTTTAGGGATGTTAGATCCGTCGTTTCCGGTCGTTTCTTTAAAAAACGACGGTTTGAAAATTTTTCACCACACTAAAATTTCAGCTACAGGAGTGAGGGGTATAGAGAGGTCCGCAATTTTGACCAAAATTCAAAAAAATTGAAATAAACGCTGATTTCGAATATGTTTCAAATATGTGCTTGGTTTTTTCACCCGACTCTTCTAAACCCTCCTTTTAGTCCCCTTGAGAGGGATCAAAATTCGAAAAATTAAAAATTACGCGTGAACTGTCGTTTGTTAGGTATTTGAGGGCATTGAGTTCAAATCATCCCAGACTTAAATTTTGAAACGATTGTGAGATGAATACCTATTGGAATCAAAGTTCAACCCAAAATTTTATTTCTCCCTCAAATACTCAAAAATAATCGAGGATGAAAATTAATCCCAAAAATCCTCCCAGTCTTCGCAATTCTTTTTCTGGACGTTTCGAACGGCCCACAGTGAGCCAAAATGAGAAAATGATGGACAAAAATAACTTTCGATAAAAGGGAATTCGAGGTCGCTGATTTCGTTTTTAAAATTAATTTTTGATTTTAACTACATCTAAGTCCCAAAAGAGAGGGGGGGGGGGTCAAAACCCAAGTATCGAAATCTAGGTATTTGAAGTCACTGATTCTGTTTCTGACCTTTATTTTTTGCTCCGACCAAATTTGAGTTCCGATGGGGAGGGTCAAAACCTTGAGTTTTGAAAAAATTTCGATATAGGTGTCAAAATCTAGATATTTGAAATCACTGATTCTGGTTTTGGTTCTGATTTTTTTGTTCGGACCAAATTGAAGCCTCAAGCGAGAGGGTCAAAACTCAAAATTTTGAAAAAATTCAATATGGTTGTCAAAATGTTGGTATTTTTTCTGAAATGTGGTCGAATTATTCTGAGAAGTAATTAATCTTTCTTTTTTTTTGCTTGTTCCAGGATATTTTTAAGCTTCATCAATAATCATATTGTACTTCATCAGCATTGATCATGAAGACTTATTCGTTCAAATTGCTATTTTCTAATAGTAATTTTAATGCAAAGAAGTACAGTTCCTTTAAACGTCGAAAAAGAAAAAAGAAGAAACTCAAATGAAGAAATCAAAGAAAAACCAGTAGTAGAACCTTTTGAAAAAATGTGAGTAAAAATACTAATTTTCATGTAATCGTTTTATAAAAATAATATTTCGCCTTCGCCCATCACATTTATTAACCAAGACTTAATGGAATCACCGCATCCTTTGCCAATCTCCATCCTTCTCCTTTGCCATTTGTCGCTCCGCTCATTCCCCCTCCTCCAGTCAAGACTCATTTTCGAAACTTAAATCATCCTAAATGATTTCTTTCCGTTTTCGAACCACCCCCTCAAGAAGTAAAAAGAACCCCTCAATTTAAGTACGTGATTGCGTCAAGATCTGCCAGCTCGAACGTCTTATTCGCTGGAGCAGCCGGAGAAACGCGCGAGGGACACGGAATCAGGCTCGTCAACTCTCAAACGAGAAGAAATAACTGGAAAATGGTGCGCTTTCGGATTTCGGGGGAAGCGAGTATAAAATGATTATAACGCGTCACTGAATTACGTATAATCGGCAAATATAAATTTACTTCGAAAACATAAGCCCCGAATAACGCCAGTCAAGAGGAAGTATAGGGGTAGAGAGGAGGTTTTCATTTTGAAATATTAATATTAAGAGTTATTAGCGTTTAGAGCGTTCCCGCTCGAACGAAAGTTGCGCAGGGATTTTCATCGTTTCCAGGCAGGCGACCGAAGGGAAAGGTTTTCAGAAGGGAGAAGCACCACGTACAGAATTAAACGACAAAAACCACCTTCTCCTGTAAGGTCTCGCAGGTCCCCCTCGTATCCTCGGGTACTCCTTATGGAGTCGTCGAGGATCCGGGGATGGGGGTGGCAGCGGCAATCGCACACATCAATGAGCTAATTCCTCGTTTCCGTTACCGCACAGCGCAGCTCGCTATTTTCTGCGCTGCGAATCTCTCGTCGTATCTTTTTCTCGTTCTTTAACGTTATTTTCCATTTATATCGATATGTCCCTTTAACATTGACACTGCTGCAGATGGCGAATCTCTCCGCCACCTCGCCTCGCCCCCATCAATCCACCTACCCACCCAAACACCCGCGAATCCAATTAAATTATACATAGCGAAATTAATTTCATCCTATTCGACCCGGTTCACGGTGTTTCGCGACGCTTCCCTTCTTTATCAAGCGTATATTATACCTTAACCGGAGCTGTAATTGGTCATTTCGAAAGAATCAATTTGCCCGTCTGTAAAGTCGCGTCAACGTCAGCAAAAACCTCCGGCCACGATAAATATTAACACGTAAGAATATATTTATCGATTTTCTCTCGAAAACATCTTTTATTCATTTTGCTCTCTCTATTCGGCGGTGTTCTTTTGCTCGCGAACTCTCGCTGTAGCAATCAGCTCAACCTATTTATCGGTCGAGGTGTGTATTTCGATACTTATGTTATTGCGAAATGTGACATTTTTCTGTATCGTCGACGTCGTCCGATCTTTATGGTACCGCTTTCGGCTACTTTTTTTCTTCTTTTTTTATTAGTCGCTGTATTCTCGAGTCAACGAAACGATTAGGGTGAAATTTGAGGCTTGGCGTATCCACCATAAGGCGTCAATTGGTACAAGAATGAAGCGTATGTATCGGAAGTAGTAGCACTTTAAGGGGACTTGAAATTGTGCGTAACAGATGCGTTTGACGCCTCGTGTATTAAAGGCTCACAGGCATATTTTTCAATTTTTTTTCTCTCTTCTCAGTTCGTTTCTAGTTTTTTTCTTCGTTTTTTTTTTTGATTTTTTTGTACCTGGTTGCAGTAACAGAGTAATGGTGAAGTTTATAGCGAGACGTCGAACGATGAAGATTTTGAAAACGATTAATTGCCAAATTATTGGATTTTGGATCGATTTACGGGGTTGGTAGTTGGAGGGAAATTTGAAAAAGAAATGATCCGTATCCATGAGTATCTAATGAAATATTAATAATTAAATATTGGGTTTAATATTCACTTAAATATCGCCCATAATTAAAAGAATTGACTTTCTATGTAAGTAGGTAAATCTTCAGTTTCATAAACGTAGAAACTTTTCATTTCCAAAACCTTCGATTCAAATGGAAATTGGATTGAGTGGAAAAGTAGCGATTTTAAACTCTCTGAAAATCTCGTCCCTCAATTTTTGGTTGATGAATTCCATTTTGAAATTTTTGTCAAATTTTTGAAATTTTGAGCAAAATTTTTAAGATTTTAAGTTTCAAAGAATTCGACACCATACTTGTAAGTATTCACATTTCAATGAATTTCAACAGTTGAAATTGTTGTCTAGGACTTTATATCAAATTTTTCTTATTTAATTTTTTTTTTCAAATCACAGAATCACAAATATTTTTTGAAAAAAGAGGTCTTACGAAGGACTTGCCCAAAGTGTTAGTGTTACCTACCTGTGTCGATCCAAAAAAATTCTTGCAGGCGAATATTTGGAGAATAAAAAAACAAGAGAAAAAATTTCAGTTCCGAAAGTTGACAGGGATGGAATTATGGAGGGCTAATTATTGAAAATTCATCTAACTCACTAAATTTTTTTATAAAATTTCAATATCTTCACACTAAGTTCGATTTATTTTAAGACTAACCGTTTAACCCGTCTGTTCCGGACGGGCTACCGTGAACTTCTTTTTAAATCGTGGATTCTTTTTTGAAAAACAACCATAATGCATCACTTCTTAAAAAAAGAAAATCGCTTGGATTGGTACCCGGAACTGTGACATAAATCAATCAAAACTTCAAATCAAATATCTCGTTAGATTCGAGCTTGAAACTTTGACGAAAATCTATGAAAATTCAAAATGGAACATACCATTAGATTTGTGCCTATAATTCTGGAAAAAATTGTATCAAAATTCCAAGCCGAGTAACCCATTAGATTCGTGCCCGTAACTTTGGCAAAAATTTGCCAAAAGTTCAAACGTTTTTCATTTGTGGTGAAATGCATGGATAATTATTATCCATAAAATTAACCACAGTTTCGTGGGTTTCTCCCAACTCTAGAAACGTTAATTTTGATGGAAAATTTCTATCCACGAAATTTGCCACATGTTCAAACCTTTTACATTTGTGGTGAAATGCGTGGATAATTATTTTCCATAAAATTAACCACAGTTTTATGGGTTTCTCCGAACTCCAGAATTGGTACTTTTGATGGATAATTCTTATCCACAAAATTGGCCACATATTCCAACCGTTTACATTTGTGGTCAAATGCGTACATAATTATTATCCATAAAATTAACCACAGTTTTATGAGTTAACCGAAATTTTAGAACCAGTAATTTTAATGGATGATTCCTATCCACAAAATTTGCCACCTGTTCAAACCTTTCACATTTGTGGTGAAATGCATGGATAATTATTATCCATAAAATTAACCACAGTTTCGTGGGTTTCTCCCAACTCTAGAAACGTTAATTTTGATGGAAAATTTCTATCCACAAAATTAGCCACGTTTACATTTGTGGTCAAATGCGTGGATAATTATTATCCATAAAATTAACCACAGTTTTATGGGTTTACCCGAAATCTAGAATTTGGTTATTTTGATGGAAAATTCCTATCTACAAAATTTGCCACATGTTGAAACCTTTTACATTTTTGGTGAAATGTATGGATAATTATTATCCATAAAATTGACCACAGTTTTATGGGTTTCTCCAAACTCAATTCAAATTCAAAATCGAATTCTTTGAAAAACCAAAATGTACCACTCTCTTTTTAAAAAAAGAATAGAATATTTCTGTAATTTGATGTTTAAAAAATAATTTAATGTAAAAAAAAAAGTCAAAAAAATTCTTTAGGCGGGGTTCGAACCCTGACTTTTGAGGTGGTAATCCGAAAGTCAGTCGGTTCAGTCATTGTAACTCTCGCCAAGGTCATGAGGGCGGGGGGGGCGAAGATGAAATCGCATTTCGAGGAATATCTCGAAAACGAAGCCGTTTCAGCAAAAATCGAAAAGAACCAAAATTGTAGTCCGTAAAATTTCCTATCGTCAATGTGTCGTTAGAGTTTTGATTCGATTCGAGCTTCGCGTTTCCAGTTATTTACGAAAAACTGGTTTTTGCCTATGAGGAGAGGGATGGGAGGGGAAGGAGGGGAAGCAACTTTAACTCGACTTTTCTCCACTTTGGAGGCAGCTTTTTCGAAACTTTTTGAGTCATAAACCACCTACTCTTTGAGCTCTTTCTAATGGTGTATTCACCTTTCAAATTCGTACAGTACTTTCGGCGTGATGCTGTTCTGTAAAAACAGCCCTCTTCTTGGAACACCACGAAATCAAGTCTTATGGTGGTAGGGGGGGGGGGGACATTTTACACGTGTAATGTAAAGTTATATTGGCATTATGTGATATTTGCAAAACAGAAGGAAAAATTTTTATTGGTACATTGCGTCCAAATTTTTCGGTGTTTTGGGATTCTCATCTTTCTGTCCTAATTCTTTGCTGAGGGAAGGAATTCTGTGTTCGAATGGGTATTTTTGATTTGAACACATTGTTCGAATTGGAGTATTTTTGGACATTGCGTCCAAATTTTTCGGTATTTTGGGACTTTTTGTTCTAATTTTTTGTTGAGAGGGAGAATTCTGTGTCCAAATTTGGATTTTTGGACACTTGTGTCCAAACTAAAGTATTTTCGGACGTTGTGTCCCAATTTTCCGCATTTTGGGACTTTCTGTTCTAATTCCTTGTTGAGAGAGGGAATCCTGTGCCCAAATTTGAATTTTTGGACACTGTTCAAAATAAAGTGTTTTTGGATGGACACCGAATCTACATTTTTATTAAAATCAAATTCATACCGAGATATTTTTTTTGATATGTCTAAAATCTATATGTTAATAATTTTTAATCAGCGCTCCATATCATCACACCTACGCAATAATTTTTAGGAAAATTGAATTAAGAAGTGACAGTGCTGCTCACTTTGACATCCTTTTTTTTCCAAAGTCGCAGGTTACCGAAGATTTTAGGCAAGTCGTGTGCCATTCCGCAGAAACCCAATGAATCACCAAACCTCTCAGACTCTCACTGCTCCTGAGCTCTTAGCGAATACATAAATCAAATTCACTTTGAAAACTCGATATAGAAAAGTCAAGCTGTACTTATAATAAAATGCCTGCGCGAACTCGGTTTTCACATAAATCACCCTTTAGTTCCTCATTTCGCAAACTTTTCAACCCAGCAACTATTCGATTAACATAATACAAGAAGAAAAAACTTGAAAAGAAGACAAAAATCTTTGAAAATACGAATACATCAGCTAGCAAGACCAACCGTACAGCAAACCTCCATAAATAAAGCCCTGTTAACGAAAGGGTACGAGATGGCATTTGCGAGGGGATATATAAGAAGAGAATCGAGATACATAGAATGGTAAAAAAAAAAAAAAAAACAGCATCGAATAAAGTCTACATGTACTATAGCCATATACATAATACATTATATAGCCTATACCTATATCGTACTTTACAGTCTGATGATTACAGTGAAAAGGGAGAGAGCTCTGTAAACGTGATTGGCTTGTACATCGAGCTTCGCTCGTTTAGGCTCCACCTCGCCCTGCTCAGTACCACCAGAGAACAGAATGAATGCAACCACTCTCCTTTCATACCGCTCGTCTTTTCCTTATATTTTTCCTTTTTCTGTATTCGCCGATGCTGCGGCGCTGCGCTCGTATAATGTTGAATCAAAAATGGAAAGCCGTAAAGTTTTCGCTGTTTTTTTTTCCTCAACTCGAGCTTCGCGAAATCGACAAGTATTGCGCTTTTGTGTTCTTGGAAACGGTATGGCGAATGCTCTTTTCGGGTATTACATATTATATGAGCCGAGTGTTTATGTACAGTCTAAGCTGCTGGTAACTTTGAGTTCGCACTTGATGGGTTATTTTATACCATAGGCGGCGCCACAGCGCGACGTACCCTGTTCTTTGAACATTTTAAGAAATTCGCACTCGCAGCGTAAGACGTATTTGCCCCTCCGACGCGGCATTCGCGCGTTAAAATCAGAATTACGGTTTTAAACTCGAAACAGGGGTAATGATCCGTGTAAATGTGACTAATTAATTTCATCAACAATCCAAAACAGATAGCCGAGCTTTTGGTACGCGAAATGCGCTTCATTTTGCCGTTTAAATTAACCGTGAAACGTGTGCAAAGATCGTTTCCCTAATAACCTCCTCTACTCTGCCTCTACGTCTATATAGCTGTTCCCCGATTGCTCCGCAGTTGGAGGCGAATTTCAAGAAAAATGAAAATTAAGGTTTTGATTAAGTATACCCTTCCCTTGCGTATGCCCACGCTCGAAGTGCCGGTACCCTCGGTAAATAAACGACTAACATGACGTAAGCGTGATCTCGATCTAGGAAATTAATCGAGGACGACAGGACGAGGCAGATTGCAGTAGAAATGAAAGGTTGAGAATTTGCTCGACTTGGGTAATAAATACAGGCGTATAGGCGTCTAAATTATACCCAACTTTATTGTGTGTGATGGTATGCTATGCACGTGTGTGATAATGACCCTTTCTCGTGTTTTATCAACCTTTCTTCCTCATTTGTAACAGAAGATTGGATTTGTTTAGCCTTATGACTCGATGTTGTGAAAGTTCTGAAGCAAAAGTTATATCAGGTATGCGGCCCAGGATCAGGATTCGGATCTGAAATCCGAGAAAGTCTCGAAATTTTATTTTCGGGTCTAATATGCAAGCTCCGAAACCTTGAAAACTTTACGATGCTTCGATCGAAAACCTGAAACCCTTTTTTCTGAAAGTCCAGCTCTAAATGTGTGCCCCAAAATCCCGCAACTGTGATCGAGTCTTTTTGGGAATTTTCAGCTTTCTGTAAAAATGTTGAAAAGGTTTTCTCTAATATATTTCGCCTACTCTTTCAAGAGCCTGCAAAATATTAAGCTTATGGAATTTTGTAAAATTGAAAAATATACTCGAATTGAGACTGGTGAAATTGGTTCAATTTTGTCATCTACATTTTTCGAGATGACCTATTGGTCTGTTAAATTTCACGTAGGTATGAAATTCTCATTCGATTTGAAAATGATTGAGTTTTTTTGTGAAAGGCCCAAAATTTTTCAAATTGACCTTTTTTTTCGATGTAATTAGAAAATCATTCGTGAGATGTAAGATTCTACAGATTATATCGAAAAATGTAAATTTCAAATGTTTTTTCGAGAGTGGGGGGGGGGGGGGGTCTGCTGAAAATTAATTTTCGAATTTTCAATTTGATGATGGGGTGTATTGTATTGTAAAGCTTCGATCATTTTATTCAAGCCTCGAAACTCAAAATCATAATTCTCAAACCTCAATTTGAGTCCAAGACCGGAAACCTGAAAGCAAATACGTTCAGGGCCCAGTGGCGTCGTTAAGGGGGGAGGGGGCCTGGCCCCACGAAAAAAGTGCCGACCCCCTGCTCGGCTTCCAGAAAATTTTCGTTGTATTTAAAAATTATACAATAATGTGAATCCCTCCCTATTACATCAAAATAAGTAAGGGTAAGGGTCCCTAATATGGACCGCATTTTTGTTTTGAAGTGCCTACGGCGCTAGGAGTGAGATAGGAATGTGGTAAATGGCTTAAAATGTAGCCACATCTATCTAGTTTAACTCCCCAAAATTTCACCCCCCACTGTTAAGTTTAAGTGGACCAAAAACAGGGTTTCCCAAAAAGTGTCAAAAACAGAAATCGAAATTTTGGGTTCCTAATATGGACCGGTCGAAAAAAACGAAAATAATGGGTAAAAAATCGTTAAAAAGTCATTTAATCGAGTCGAATACATTTGTGACGCGCCATGAGAAACCGACCCCTTAAGGTGAAAAATAAAATGTTGAGAAAAACGCAAAAATAGGTTGAAAAGTTGATAATTTGGCGTTTTTCGCGAAATTTCATTTTTCACCTTAAGGGTCGGTTTCTCATGGGGCGTCACATTTAAAAAGTACAATAGAACATTTATTTTGCTCTCGAAATCGACATCGCTGCAGAGAAACACACGAAAAATGTAAACAATGTCAAATTCGCCGGTGGTCCATATTAGGACACCTCATAATTTTTTAGAAAAAAAATTATAACTAAACTTACCGTAAATCGTATCAAAAACTGAATATCACAATTGAAACATACAACTTTGGAGTACAGATTAAAATTAAAACCACATTAAATTTCATTAATTAAAGTCATCACATTGTCAATCGAAATGATGAGTGAAAAAAATTTTCGACTACTCAAAATCTTTTTTTGGCCGTAACTCCGCGAATTTTGGCTTTTGGGCTGCGATTTTGGTCTCATTGTGTTTCTCTGTGAAAACTGAACAAGATAAAATTTTTTCCCGCCAAATCGCATCATAAACGGACGAGATCGGCGACCGGTCCATATTAGGCACCGGTCCATATTAGGCACCCTTACCCTTATGTATTTTTAAAGCATTCCAACATGAAAAAAATCTTTTTTTGACATTAAAAACCAATTTTTTCAGAGCTTCGCTCAGGCATAAATAAGTTTAAAATTCTAGGATCCATGTGAGGCAAAAAATGCAAAAGAATTCTCCTTTTTACCCCTCCTCTTTGAAATCCTTCTGGAATTTCAAGTCTTTCATACCCAATTGTAGGTATATGTACATTTTTCCGAAGCCTCTGGATATGTGCATTTTTAGCCACTGAAAAAAGTTAATTCCTCCACCTAATACTTCGAAAAAACCAAAAAAAAGTTGTTCAACACTCGGCTCTTTTTGTGCCCCCCCCCCATTTTCGATTCTGATTAAGCCATGGTCAGGGCTGCATCCCTGAGTTATACATATAATTATGTAAGTCCTAACAAATTAACATGCTTGTGCAGAGAGCGGGAAAAATTGAGGTTTTTCTCGGACCGAGATGTTTAGGGGGTCCGCAGGGGTCCGCGAGGGTCCTTCAGAACTAAAAAACATCTTTCAGTTCTTTGAAAATTATCAAAAATGCAATATTTTCAAAAAATACAAAAGTTATCAACACCAAGTTTAGAAATTATTGCGATTGTGTAGACCAAAAAACACAATTTTTCGAGAGAATTGTCATATTATAACATTTTTAAATTTAGATGAAGTCTATTTATAACAAGAGAAAGCAAAAAAGCTATAAAACATTGGGTTTTCCAAAAAAAATTTTGCTTTTTGGTCTACACAGTCACTGAATAATATTTGAAATTCAGTTGATCATTTTGAATTTTTTTAGGAGTCAAAAGAAATCGAAAATACCTATTTCCTGAATTTTTGAAAATTTTTAAAGAATTGAAGGCTCTTGCGCGATCGAAAGATCGTAATTATAGGTATTTCATTTTTTTTCATTTTCCAAGGTGCACGTGCAGTTTTTCTACTCAAAAATGAAAAATTTGAATTTTTTAACCTCCCTACTATTGTGAGATTATCTTATCTCCGCATTCTCAATTTCTCTTCAAAATTTTAATTAAATAATAACTCAACTTTTTTTTTTTAAATTTTGGGGGTTTCAAAAATCTAAATCTAATGCTTACAGATTTACAGTAATTATCTTTACCGTACTTTTTCATTCCATCCTCGAGACTAATCATTTTTTCTCGTGGGTACTCTAGCCCCTTGTAATGATTTAATAATCATTTTTAGATTTACCTTCACCCTCTTTTCAACTCTTTCCTTTATCACTGAGATCGATTGTTCGGCGCAATATTTTCATAAAAATAATCGTTGCGAGAGGTAAGTATAAGTACAGTAGAATCCGCTTAATGTATAATCACGATTGTCTGAGACAATATTGATCACATTAACCGGCTGATTGCATTAAACGAAAAAATTTTTTTTTGTATGTAAAAATATTCACTTTATTGCACGTAGGTACAAAAATAAACCTTTATTTTTTGAAAACGTTCCATACCTAATTAATTTGATTTTTTGGTCACTTCAACACTAGTAGGCTGTTTTAAATCAAGAATCCGCTTTGGTTAAAAGTAAGCAATAAAAAAATTGCTGGATAATCTGTAAAAATTCTGTAGAAAATCAACGAAAATTCACTAGGAGTAGGAAAGCAGTGAAAATAAAATTGAAAATATTTGAAAATTCACTAGAAAATCTGCAAAAATTCTCTAGAAAATCAGCAATGGGTATGGGCCTCGGGGGAGGTTTCCGGTCCCAAATCAGAAAAATGTGACTTTCGCCAAAATGACTGCTAAGGTCCCTTTTTTCCTGAACCACCATATAATCAGGTATGCACAATTGTGTCTTCAATGAAAAAAGATGAAAGAGAGAGGCAGATATGTCGGAAATAGCACACTAAATTACATTTTTTTCAATGAAAAACGGCTCGAATTGTGATTCCAATAACCGGTGGGTTGATCACATTAAACGGCATAATTTATGGGTAAAAAGGACAAGAAATCGGGACCGAAGCATTTTGATTACATTATCCGAATGATTCCATTAAGAGGCTTTCCATTAAGCGGATTCTACTGTACTAATTTTTTAAATGGAAATTCATTTTTGCCTAGATTTTGAATTCAGTAGTAAAAATTGAATGATTCTAATAGTATGCTACGTGAATGAGGAATTTTAAATTTCCATTTTTCTAGTTCTTCCTGATCCTGGGTATTCACTTTTTTAGAAATAATTTTTTGCCGTAGGTTTTGCAGACTTTCAATCAGCTTCTTTAACAAAATTTCAAAATTAAGAAACAAGATTTCAGTGGAAAGTCTTATTTTTTTCTCGAAATTTACATATTCATCAAAGATGAAGAAATTTTCACACCAAAGCAAATTCTCAAAAAAAAAAAATGGAAATTTTACAGAATTAAAAAAAAAACATCAACTTTTTGTTCACTGAAACTACATAAAAGCCATGATTTTTTATAGTGAGTTCAAGTTGTCTGAATCCTCTACCATTTTTGTTTTGTACTGTTTTTATTTTCAAAAAAGAGAAAAAATTCAAAAACTTGAAGTTTCGACTATTGCAAAGATTTCTTTTTTGAAAGATGAAAATTTTGAATTATCTACGTATATAAAAAATCGATCTTTCTTCACTTCAAAGTTTGAAGTTGAATTACGAATTAGGTCCAGCATAGTGAGCAAAGAAAAATTGAGAAGTTGAAATTTGGAAGAAAAAAAAAATCATTTTCAAGGAATATGATTCAAAAGTACTTGGAAAAAATGTTGTGTTCTAAAAAAAAAAAAAATTGGATAAGCATTCTAAAATTTGGCAATTTTTCTTATCAAAGCAGTAGCGCAACCAGAACTTTTTTTGGAGGGTCTAGAATTCATGAGAAAAGTTAGGGGTGTAGGCCTGTGTAGAGAAGGGTCCCTCAAACCCCTCGTTTTTTTTAGAGGACCCTTTAAGGCTTGCTATGGCTGAGGGACCTTGAAATAAAGGGGACATTTACTTGATTGCGTCAGATATCGATGTTAAGAATGCCTGAAAGACCTTTTTTTCGTTTTTAGATTTTCCCCCTGGGGCCCAAATTTTCTCGGAACGACTCTGAAAGGGGGGAGGGGATGGACTCGGCTTAGTGTCTATCTACTTTCAGGGAATATTGATATTTTTGGAGGAACACCTCATTTGGCTAAAATGAAGGCAGAATCGTGTAAATTAGAGTTTTTTCTACATCCATACCACCTCCTCAGTCTCATCCTAGAACTCGTTTTGGTCGATTTAGGGCAATAGTTTTGAAAATGTACTGATTTTCGCCTCCAAACTAGCAAAACAGCGAAATTCTTGGAAAATTAGGATCCTCGAAGACATAAATCCGAAATATTGCCTCCTTGTGACTTTTCTCCATTCTCCAATTTAAAGAAACGTCTTGGGGGACACTAATTTTCATAGAATTTCATTGTTTTACTGGTTCGGAGGTGAAAATCAACACGTTTTTAAAACCTTTACCTCAAATCGACCCAAAGTTTTGGAGGGCTTTAGCCCCTTAGCCTCCCTTAATTGTGCCTTTGTATAAAAGTATAACAAAAAGAAATGGAAAAATTTAATTTTTTTCCTCGCCTTATTTTCGGTAGAAAAAAAAATGTGTCTTTAAAAGTGGAGCAAGTTGAGTAAAGCCCATCAAAAAGTTGGCGGGCATGAATTAAAATTTCAGACTGTGAGAAAATTTCACGATAATGAACATGGTATTCAGCAAGGACGCAAACTATAACGACAATGGCATCGGCGGTGGCTGGCAAAAGCCATTTAGCAGTCAAGTATCCTTTTAGGAGCTCCAAGGGCACCGGGGAGCGAGGAGAAAAACGAAAAGGAGAAGCGAAGAAATAATAAAAATTCTATAAATTCAAAATACATACTGTTTAACAGTTTGAAGAATAAGTTAGTAATATAATTCGATTATTATGATGGGGACAAGCGGCTGTGGCAGCGGCGGAAACGAAAGGGGGGCTATAAGAGAGCACAGGAGCCGCGCCGTGCGCCCGCTTAAAGAAAGCAAAAAGGTGGAGCCGCGTTGTAATAAAAAATTATATCCGTTTAAACGTTGGTCGGATGAGTGAAAAACAGGCCTGCCCCTTATACCACTTATTGTATATGGATAAACCTCGCGAAAACACTTCGGTACTCTTCGGCTATAATCATCGTTGTGCGTGGATGCTGTGCCTGTGCGAAGTGCGAAGCAACGCATCAGTATATTATACAATTATCATCTCCGAGGGATGATTTATGCCGTGATTTTATATCGATGTTATCGTCGTGGTTAGTTGATTTCAATTGTACGTAAATGTGTGTTCTGTTCGAGTGAATTTTTGAATTTTTAAAAAAAATTTCGCTGCTAGAGAAACTGTGAAGTGCGTGGAGTTCGTGGTTGTGATTTTCTCTCATTTTTTCCTTCGTTTTTGGTATGGTTTTGAGTTATTTTGGTGTCGTGATATGAGTTCCATGGTGAGTTTTGGTGTTTTTTCCTTTTATAGGTAAAGTGAGATGGGATTTGAGAATTTCAGGGGTATTGGAAATTTTTTTTTTCGAAATTTGATGAATTTTGTTCTGTAAGATTTATTTATAGAATGATAATTTTCTCAATTTGACCCGTAATTTTGCTCTTCTGGGCAAATCACAGATACCTAAACAACTTTAGGCAATCCTCATTAGTGCTCGAAAATGAGAATATTACAAATCATCTCAAAATAGACAACTTTCATTACTGTTGTCGAAAATATGGCTCAGGGCTGAGATATAAAAGAGTTGAGTACCTGTAGTATTTTTCATTTAAAAAATTGGGATTTCGCTTGGAATTTTAGCTCTCAATGTAAACTTGATCAATTTTAACTCTATCAAGCATTATTCCTTGAGAAAAATGCTTAATAAATAAGCTTAGGGTTAGAGTTGGTAATTTCTTAAATTTATATTTCGAATTTCTCTGCATGCAAAAGTCATCATCTGCCAAGACGAACAAAGTTTCTTTATGAAAAAGGGGGGAGGACATAAAAAGTCGAGGATTTCAGATCACTGAGAATAATTTTTCTAACATTTTTCCCCAAAAAATGTGAAATTTTGATAATTTTTCGCCACAAGCCACATTTTTCTGAGTGAGAATGCAATTTTATCATTATCAAAGCTCAAGGGCAATCTATCCTTTTTGTCATTATTCGATCTGGTTTTGATGATTTCGGACTTGAAGGCTCTTTCTTAAATGCTTTTATCATTTTTCGTGCCAACGACACGAAACTTTTTTAGGACTTGGTTAGGGACAGAAAAATTGTTGTGGGTTGATGCTTTCTTTTTTACTCGATTTCGTGGAATTTTTTGAAATATCTTTATCAAGTCTTCCTGATTTTCACAATATTATACATATTATCTCAATTTTTGAAAAAGAATATCGAAGAAAGGGATTAATGAAGCAGGAAGTGAAAAATTTGTGATTTTTTTTTTAAAAGTTCTTATGAGGGGGTACTTATTAATTACATATTAACTTTTGTTTTTGATTTTTATTCAGAATCATGATACTTCGGAAATATCAAATTGTCGAGTCACTCAAATTATTAATCGATATCTCGCATGTTCATATCACAAGAACTTTAATTCAACAAAATATGAAAATAAATATGTATCTGCAAGATTGGAAAACCTCGATCCTAGATTGAAGATTGACCTGATGATCAGTATTTCATCAATATTTTTGTACCAAAAGAGACGTTTGATTGAAAATTTAATTTTTATGGAAAATCTTAAAATTCAGAACAATTATTGATTGGTATTATAACAATAAGGCGGGCCCGTTTGGAGGAGGAGGAGGTAAAAGGAAGAAATTTGTCTTCCCATTAAAAGGCAAACTTGTTTTTTTGTGGAAAAATTGAGATTTGTTGAAATTTTGTTGAATTAAGAAAAAAAAACTTAAAAAAAACCTAAACCAAAAAGTCGTGAAATTGAGAAATTGAAAATAGTATTCATCTAAATTTTTTTTGAAAAGGTCATCTTTAAAAACATATTTATGATTTAATAGCTTCTGATCCAAAGTGCAACTGCATAATTTTTAAGAAAATTTTGACAATGAAGTCAGAAAATCAATTTTTGTCAAATTTTTGTCCTCCAATATGCGAAATTCGATTAGATCTTGCTAAACAGATGTCTCACCAGTGAACACCAATCACCAAATTCAGATTTATGCACTGATAAATATACCTACTGAAGGTGACCAGACTTTTTCTGCTTAATTTTTTCTCAAGATAACGTAAATTTTCTGCTTCTAATTGAAAATGTTTTTTCAGTAAATTCAAGTCATTATTACATATTCGTTTTGTTTTTTTTGTTTTTTTGAGAAAGAGAAAAGGTCGGCCATTCGTCCATTTTCTTCTGATGGTTGAGATTGAGAGTTTTTTAGAATTTAATTATTTAATTTAAGTAATTTTTATGATGATTGTGAGCAGGGGTTTTATGAAATTTTTGATTCAAGTTCTCGAGTGATTCTTTACAAAAAAAAGATTAATCAGCCCCAAAAAAGTACACACCCAAACGCACAAATCTCAGCCTTTTTCTGATATTTAGAATCTATAGAATGAAAAAATGAGATGGAGAAGTGTAAAAAACACAAATTTTCATTTTTCAGAGTCATTCGACCCCATGTTTGGAAAAACTGTATCTTACCTTTTCGTTTTCATTCTAATACCACTGAGCTTGTAGACTTTGCTTTTACTCAATCGTTTGAAAATTTAGGGTAAGTATCTCTGAATCTCTTAATCGTGAAAGTTGAGTGTGGAAAATTGAAAAATACCTAAAATCGTGAAAAAGTTTCTATTTTTATGATTGATTCGAATGAATCGTAATCATTTTCTCCTTTATTTGAATGCTGCAGAAAACTATTCTTTTTTTCGGTCTTGAAAATGTTTCCACCCCAACCCCCCGCCCTCGAATCTCTCAATCATGTTTAGGTATTTTTCAAATCAGAAATGGAAGCTCTGTAAAAAAAAAAATTGTGAAAAAGTGATGAAAATTTGAAGGCCTATGTGATAGGATAGACAGTAGACACAATTCGATCGATGTTAGAAAAAGGATTCCTTGAATTCGTATGGCTTGATATTTGAATAGATACCAAATTTTTTCATGGAAAAATTATTTATTTATTCGAATTTTATTGAAACGAAAAAGTATGGTGATGTAAAAAAAGGCTATTATTTTGAAATTTTAGGAATTTCATTTAAATATTCAAATATTTTGGATCACTTCTCAATGAAAAATTGGTAAAAAAATGTTTGAAAAATCATCTTTGAAGTACAATTACATTCAAAATATTCATTTTCGAGCTTATTTTTGGAAATTCAGTTGACATTTTTTTTTTCTTCATCATTGAAAATAAGTATTTCAGAAAACAGTGGCAAAAATTTCTGTAAAATCAGCGAAAATTCACAAAAAATCAGTAAAATGTTTAAAAAAAAAATTGAAAAAAATCAGGAAATTTTTTTTGAAGCATCAGTGAAGCTCTTTGAAAAATTGGCGGAAATCCATTGAAAATCAGAAAATTTTGATCAATTTTTCTGTGCTGGAATTCTGGCTTTTTTTCTGTGACTTTTCACTGCTTTGAAATGATACAGTGTTGGTTTTACCTCTGAAATGACCTAATTTTTAATCCAGCAGAATTTTCAAGTCACATATGCCACCTACACGTTATTTTCATCCCATCTTGCTAAACTATTGAGCGATAAACAAATTGAAAATTAGTTTTATGCACGTACAAAAAGGGGTGAAACGATATGCCAAAAGCTTACGCATATACACACCGTGTTAACGACGTTGATCCATTGAGATTTAGACAGCGGTTAAACCCTTATATTGTCACTGGTCCTTGTATACTTTTAATTTCAAGTTCAAGCAGTGCAATAAAAGGGGTATATGGTATCACGAGAGACCATTATGTCATTAGCAGACAAGATCTGATATATCTATTCGTATCACAGTCATCAGCAGAAAACACCATTACAAAATTCAAAGGATTCATTCTTAGGTACCAATGAAAATGTTTATTACGATGCTAGATTATGGAAAACGTTCACCCATGAAATTGAATTCAAACACCTATCAGTTGTAAAAAATTTGAAACAAATCAAAAAACCTGTCTAATTACACCGAAATTTTCTACGTGTGTTGGCCTGATTTCCGTCCAAACATATCCACTTTATGTTAATTCCAGCGGCTAAATGTGTTTACTAGGCGCACCGCGTCGAAAATAAAGCACCGAAGCTGTGTTTTACAAACGAAATTTATGATAATTAATTTATTGGTTTTCTATACGTGTACAAATGGCTGTATCAATACGGCAAATGAATGCGGTACAACGTGTAAAATTAGCTTACAAAAATAAGTTCGGTACGCGAGGGAGGTCTTTCAAAGGCGTGTCGATAAATAACAACAAACGTCGCACATTTCTACCCCTTTAATTTCGGCGGCGGGCCCTTGTTTTCCAGCGAAGCGACGTGGTAAATCGCAAATTTAACGGTACTTTGGCCGGATATGACGTCGTCGTGCATCGCGTGCGAGTGATTTAATTGAAAGTACTTTGTTAAAAGTTGACCGTATCGGTATTTGGAATTCGCTCGAGAGTTCGTGATTTGTTTTTTGAAATTTGAGTTAGATTTCGTGAGAATTTCCCACAAATAGGCTATTCAAGTGTGTGCCTGATTCAAGTGTTCATTTTTCAAAAAAAAAGAAGAAGAAGAACACCATAAGATAAAATTTTGTTAATTTAACCTCAAGTTTTTGAGTTAAATCTTGTTTGATTCTCATTTCAACTCCAAGAAGGCGATAGGAAGATCAAAATGTCTAAAATTATTTTAAAATAGGTAATTCGAAATTTTGAATTATCAAATAATTGCTTAAAAATAGTCTAAAAATCGTTTTAATATTGAATAAATTGTTGATTCCCATTATACCTTTGGTCAAATCATTACATCCAAAAAATAGTCTAAAAATCATTTTAATATTGATTGAATTGTAAAAAAAAAATCAATAAAATCTTCGTTGATGATCTGGTTAGAAATTCTCATCAAAAGTTGCCAAAACATTACAAAATTTGGTTTAAAAATCATAAAATATTCTGAAAATGGCATTAAAAATCGTTTGATTGTGCAATAAAATTTGAATTTTATGAAAATTAGTCAAAACGTCGCAAAGATTGTGAAATCGTCCATAAATTTTTAATTTAAAAAAAAAGTGGGAATAATTTCAGAAACTCATCGTTTGGAAATATTGAACCTTGGTCTGGAAAGGGGGAGGGAAGGCTGAAAAATTGTGATAAAATTTTGTTCAAGTTCGAAAATCAAATTTGAATTCTTCTTCTTTTACATTGTGAGTACATAAGTAGTTAGTGGGTACCTATGTAATTGGATTAAATTAAAAGAGGAAAAATTTGAAATTATTTGAAATGTTGGATTTACTTATTAAAATGCCAATGTCTTGAAAAGTTCATATTAAGTTTTTTTCAATTTCTTTTTTATTTTAAAACCATTTTTAATTACGTTTCCAGTCGTTTTTTCTCATTTTTTCTTTTTTTTCAAAATGTACCCTAAATTTTTTGAATAAAATAAACTTAAGTCACTTTTTTATTCCTGGAAACCAGTGTTTCCAATAATAATTTAGACACTAAGTATACACAATTTTTTCATTTTTTGATAAAATCAAGTTACAATTCAGAGAGAATATGCTGCCAATCTTTCGAATTGAAACCTTTTTTATTTCAGATCAAATTTTATCACTTTTCATAAAAATATCAATGCACTTTTCAAAAATTATAACTTTAGCATTTTTACGTTATAAATTCTGATTTGAGGAAGCAGTGGTGCCAACAACATAAATTACAACCCCTGATTCACAATTAATTTAAAAGATTTTTGGCCACACTGAAATGAAGTTACGAAAAATCATAAATAAAAAAAATAAAACTGAGAAAAAAAATGAAAAATTGAAGTACGTTTCGAAAAAAGGAAAAAATATTTTTAAAAACAAGGAAAAAATGGAAAAATATTTTTAAAATTAAAAAAAAAAATGAAAATAAAGAAAAGAAGTGACCCTTTAAGCCCAAGACATATCCATGTCGAAAATTAAGACCAGGAAAAAAATTCACAAAAGAACTGCAAGGGTCAATATTCTTTTTTCTCTCCTTCCCAGAGGTTTCAGAGGTTCAGGGGTCTCAGTTTTAGGTCAAGGGTCAAAACAACCTCAGGAATGGATTCTTAGAGTAAAAAATATGCATTTTGATACCTCACTTGAAAGTTTTTCGATTTCTACTTTTTACCTCAACCTGCGATGAACCCCTCTTAGGTTCTTTTAAGAAAAAGTACCTCAGAAATGAACTCAAGAGGTCAAAAAAACATGGATTTTAATACCTCACTCGATAATTTTAAAAAATTCTCAATTTCGACAAATCCCCTTTCTCAAAAGGATCGTAAAGTGAGAAAATGACTTTAAAATTTACCTCGGAACTTTCTTAATTTGTATCAGTCAAATTTGACTGATGAAATCAACAGAATTAAGTACTTACTGTGGAAATCGGTGAAAAATTTACTGATTTAACCAGTAAATTGAAATTTTCACTGATTCATTTCATTAGGTGGTTAAGCAAAAATTACGGATTCAAAAATGAAAACTTACTAATTGAATGAGTAATTTTTCACTGATTGGCAGTTGGATTACCAATATTGGATGTGCATGAAATTCAGGTCTCCATCTTTCAACTTCCATTTTCCAGGTTCCTATTTCCATAAGCCAGAGATTCGACGAAAAAAGTCCCAATCACGAAACGAAGGGCACCATTCGATTCGTCTTGACGAGATGATTCCAAAAATTTAGATTCTCTGTCCCATGTAAAAGATCCATCAACTATCCGCACTCAAAACCCATATTTCACCCGAATGCTTAAAATTGAGTGGTAAAAAAGCCATTCAATTCGTCTCGACAGACAATTCCAAAAATGTATTAGTTTTTGGATTTTGATGGATTTTTGTCCGAGTTACAAGCGATTTTCAATCCTATGTAAGAGATCCATCAATTATCCGCACCTAAAACCTAAAACTCATCTTCAGTGAAATTTCGCTGCCAATCAGTGACATGGTTCTGCCTCTTTCAATCAGTTTTCAGATTTTGACTGATTCAAATTAAGAGAGAATTGTCAAAAAAAAACATGAATTTTGATTAAATCTTCCACATTTCCGAAACTTTTTCATCCCGACCCCCTCCCCCTGTGATATCGGATTCGAATTTAGAGTGAACAGAACCTCAAAATTGAGTCTAGGAGCTTAAAATAATTCTTGGAGTCTCATATTTGATTTTTTCATAAATTTTTCCTTGTTGTTTGTCTTGATTTGCAATTTTGATTTGCTCAGACCCTCCTCCTTCGAAGGTGGAAAAAAATTGAAAAATACCACTTCCTAGTCAGAAAATTCCAAGAAATCAAATTCCGCAACCACAAAAGCTCCAAATTCATATCAGTGATTTTGAAGTTACCATGCTGTAATTCTGTACTTTTCTTTGCAAAATTCGACTTTTTGCATCTATTTTTTCGTAAAATTAATTTTCGATCATTTTTGTGATTCCAGGTCAATGCACCATCGCAAACCATCTCTAGTCATGACCTCGTATAAATCCATCAATTGAGTGGCAAAAAACAAAGTGTGATGTTTCCGAACGTTTTGAACTCGCAATCTCTGCAATACTACAATAAATACATAACAGAATACAGACACCACTACGAAGAGATCCTGAAACACTACTCGTCATCCAAATCGAAAACCATCTATCAAAATCAAGACGCCATCTTAGTCCCTACGCCGCCCTACTTCGTCGAAAACCTATTGAATGATAAGACAGATAAAGAAGAAAGTTCGATAGAGTCGCCTCTATCATCCGAATACAACGACGACGTATCGCCTCAGAAAACACCTCCCATGACGACCAATCATCTAAACGATGCCCGTGGTAATGCAGAATCACCTCCTATGTCACCTGTCTCCCAAGATGGTCAATACGTCGACGGTGTCTATCAAAAAACTGCCAAAAAAGCCAACCCTTCGGATTTGCCCAAAGATTACAGCGTGTACAGGACGCAGCAGCAGTACAGACATGTGTCCAGCTACGCCATCGATAGAATTTGCCCCAGTCCTAAGACTGTAGCTTCGTCAAACGGTACCAGCAGTCCGGTAGATTCGGAGAATCTGACGCCTCCGGCTGTTGGCGAATACAATTCGTACTCAGAGGATGCGTATGTGGCTACACCGTGCTCAGATAAATTATATGGTAAGTTGGAGTTTCATCTCAAATGTACTTAGATTCAGTTTATGAAAATCATACTTGACTGGTGTTTGCAGATTCCAATTTTAGGCCCAGTTTAGAGAACGATGATTCTTGGGAAAGTAATCGTAACAGTTTGATCAATTATTATAAATCTAAACCTCGAAGTAATTCCGAAAGCCAATCGGATGACGGTGAAATGAAATGCAAAACTTCGTTCGCCGATTCCACAGATGTGCCGCATTCTGAACCGGAGGAAGAATGTAGTCAGAGATCAGACAATAATAATCAGTGCAATAGTTACCTAGCCAAATCTAAGCACGAATGCGCTTTATCGTATGTGAAAAACGAAGATGGCCAGACGGTGGTTGTGAATCGGCCAGAAATACCAAATAAGCCTGTGCTCAAATTTAGTGTGAATGCTATTTTAGGCTCTGATCATGGCAAAAGCACCAATAAGCCGGGTAAGTTTGAATCAATTTTTATGGATGCTAATTTAGTTGAAACTCCAAAAATTTCTACGATAAAGAAATCTTGAATGTTTTTAATAGTTCAGTCACTGGGTGTAATTTTTTGGCTAATTGAGGTGAAAGGATGTATTTGAATTATTGAGAAGAACAATTTTTTTTCTATGAGTACTTTCATTGAATGATACAAAAACTTTTCAAGAATTTTGTCAAAATTTTGTAAATAAGTTGGGCTTTTCGTTTCGTGATTTTTCAGCTATTTAATCAAGTTTGTGTTTTTGTCTCCTTGTTAATTTTTAAAGATTTGGAATTTTTTGTCACACATTTTTCTTTGAAAAAGTCAGAAATCAGAAAACGAAGCACAAATTCTATCAATGATTTTTTAAATTTTTTTCTTATCCAACTGAGAAAATTTTTAGATTTTCCTTGGTCCAGTTTATATGAAAAAATTAAAAAAGTAGCTCTAGTAATTTAATGAAATTGGTCGAAAATTACAAAAAAGTAATTCAAAAATCCTTGGATTTTTAAAAATTTTTGTAGGGCAGGATTGATTGAAAATTTTAAAACAAACTCAAAATAAATCTTTTTCAAAAACCTGATTGAAAAAAATTGAATTTTTTTAAAATGAAAATTTGACATAACTGATTAACTGATATGTATTTTGTCGGATTTTGAAAAAATTGAGGAATTTTTTTCACATTCTATTTACCATTTTAAAAAGAATGTCGAATCGTTATGAAATTTTCTGAAAAAATTTCAGGTAATCTGACAAAAATGAAAAACTTCATAAAAACTCGAGAAAATCTCCCAAAAAATAAAACATTGATTTTCCCATAAGTACATATTTTTATAAAACCTGTTCAGTCGGAGTGTCGGAAAATGAGATACCGGGGGTACATTGTGGCTTCCTCTCCCATTAAAGCAGATCTAAAATGTTTTTTTGGGCAATTTTTTCAATGGTTTGCCTTCACATTGCTCGGAAATAAACAAAATCACAATTATTGAACTATTTGAGACACAGAAGCGGGCTCTCCTCCTCCTTCTCCCCTCTCTCTCCAAAAATGAGAGATTTCAACGCCATTGCTTTTCAGAGTTCAGTTCATATGAAAAAATCTCATTTTCTGAGATGAGTTGAAAGCGTCGATTTTTTACTATCCATAATTTACTCTCATTTACATGGACTGTTTTTCCCTCCTTGAAAAAATCTTGACAAAGTTGCTGAATTTTCAAGTACGATGTCCTTTCTTCATTATAATTTTACTTCCTACATTGTTTCTTCAAAAATTGTGATTTTGTCTCTGAAAATTTGAAGACCTTAATTTTGAAAGAATTTCTCATTCCAAATCAAATTTTCCAGAAAATAACAAAAAATCAAGAAAATTCGTAAATTCAATGTGAATTTCTATTAATTTTTCCAATACTTTTCCTCTTCCCTTCAACTAGAGTCTTGAAGTAGAAAAATTCTGTCATAAATATCCCTCCTTCCCTATCCCTAAGCAAACCATAAATTCATAGAATCGAATTCTCATCAATTACAGAAAATCGCCAAAATAAAAATAGCTTTTTCTCAAGATTAATGACTCAACATTCCAGCCTTAGTATAAAAACATTAAATCTATTCGTTCTACATCTGCAATTCCTTGTTTTCTCAGTACAAATCCGACGTAAACTTTTAATAAGATAACCTAGGCACTCTTGGAACCTCAAAAGCTTCGATCGTACTCGTATTCCGGCTGAAAATGGAGTAAAAAGAATCAAAGCGATAGATAAAACACGAATAATTACATTTAACGAGTGCGTTGACGATGCGCCGCGTAAAACTGGGTACCACCTACGGCGAACGATGAGCTCGCGGAGTTGCGCATTTCGCGACCAAGTCTACGCAAAGCGAGACCGAGATAGGACGAAAGAGAGAAGCCCAACTTGACGTATCAATTTGAGAAAACGCGAAAGAAGAAAAACGCCATTGAAATACGCAGGGGGTAAATCGTACTCGTAATATAGAAAGGGGGCACAGGCGAAAAGCCGACAAAAATACCAATAGGGAGAAAAAGAGAAACGCACTGTCGACGAAAATTTGCCGATATTGCTTTTGTATGGATGTGAAAATACGATCTTAAACGAGCCGTTACGTGTAGATGGCAAATATAAGAATGGGTTCGGAGGTTTGTTACATTACAGCCGGCGACGAGGGAAGAGAAAGTATCGACATCGACTCCTATACTCGCACACAAAGCTCTCGGTCGCTGCAAAAGTTGACTTTATACGTTTATATGTGGCTCATACACGCGCACAAATCGGGTATATGGGAAAGCTGAGATGGGTGAAATTTAGGACTACGTTATATTATTGTTACTAAGTGGTTTGCCAGCTGACGCCGCCACTTTCTGTTTTCTTTTTTTTATGTATGGTCTCCCCCGGCTGCTATCGGCGTGGCCGGCGAAAGGGAGAAAAATCTCCTTGGTTGCGCCGACGGCCGGGTCAAACAATATGTTCTATCGATGGAAATTTGATTCCTTCCTATGTAGTGCTAAAGACAAATGATATCGGTAGCCGAGAATCATTTGATAAATATTTTTGCGCGAGGTGACAGCTGATACTTTAATTTACCATCGACGTTTAACGTTATAAACCATACTATGTTTATACTTTTTTTTTACCCCTTCCTTCGGTTCGGTTTCGTTGTAGTAACGAAATTTTGAGATTTCGGCGCTTGATTTTTTCGGTGTGGTGTTACTTTTTGAAGCTTATTTTTGTGTCGAATTTTTTGTTCATTTGTAGGAAATAATGCGCAATTTTTGAATTACGGAGCTTGCGGTACCAGTCCGAGGGGTATTGCGAAACCTATTCCGAGACCTGCTTCGTATAGTTTGCATCACACGTTGCTGGCGTGTGGCCAACCGTATTTAACAGGTGATTATTGGATTTTGGGTATTTTTTAGTGATTTGGTTATGATGTGGTTGTATTTTGTATTTTCTTCACATTTCTCTGTATTTTTTCGACTTTTCGTTTACACTTTCTCATTTATGAATCAGTGAAAATCGTCGAAAATCGGTGGAAAACTGTCAGCACTGCAGCACACTAATCAATCGACGTAAAAAGTTAACTAAAAGCAAAACAATGAAAGGAATTTCTGGAAAATCAGTGAAAAGTCAGTCTGAACATTGCTGACAAATCAGTGAATTTTTTGAAAAATAAATAAAAAATTGTTGAAAAACCAGTGGATTTTTCTGGAAAATCTGTGGATTTTGTTGGAAAGTCAGTGAAAAGGCAGTCTAACATGGCCGACAAATCAGTGAATTTTTTGAAAAATCAGTGAAAATTTTTTGAAAAACCAGTGATTTTTTTTGGAAAATTAGTGAGCATTTTTTGAAAACCCTGTGAATTTTGTTGGAAAGATAGTGAAAAGTCTTTCTAAACATTGCTGACAAATCAGTGAATTTTTTTGAAAATTCTGTGAAAATTTGTTGAAAAACCAGTGAATTTTTCTGGAAATCAGAGAAAAGGCAGTCTGAACATTGCTGAGAAGTCAGTCTTAACCTTGCTGAAAAATCAGTGAAATTCGTTCAAAAAATTAGTGATTTTTTCTGGAAAATCAGTGAAAAGTTAGTTTGAACATTGCTGAGAAGTCAGTCTTGATCTTGCTGAAAAATCAGTGAAATTCGTTCAAAAAATCAGTGAAATTTTTTTGAAAAATCTGCGAGGTCAGCCTGAACATTGCTGAAAACTCAGTGAAAATTGTCAGAAAATCAAAGAATTTTGCTTACTATCCGTATGTTTCAATTCTGAACTTTTTTGCAGTTGCTTTTTACTGATTCAAAATGAGAGAGTAGACTTATTGAATATCTTGTCAACAATGTCAACAGGTCTTAAAATTTTTCCTCTTTGAGTATAAAAAAAAGTGTTTTAAAAACATTTAAAAAGAAGTTTCTGTTTCCGTGAAATTTCTGATCCAAAACTATTCTTTTTCCTAAATACCTACTTATTTTTTGAATCCATTTCCAAAAAACAACACTTTTAGCCATACTTCTGAAAAAATCATGTGTAACCTCTCTTCTTTTTCTACCGTCGAAAATGGATTTTTTACTTTTTAATAATAATTACACAAATTGCCATCTACAGAAATGAGGAGAACTTTTTTTTTGAAAAATTGAAACTTTTTATCAACTTTATGCTTTTACCTGTGGAAAGAAGGAATGTGGTGGCGAAGAAGTAACCACGTACCAAAAAATTTGAAAATTTTTGCACTAGGCTTGAAATTTTTATAGTTAATAAATTTTTTATTTGAAAATTTTCGAAAAAAAATTCATTCAAAAATTAACATTGAAGGATGAAAAATATCATTTTCAATTTCGCTTTTTCCTAAAAATGTTCAAAAAGAAAGTTTTTCGGTTAGTTTAGCAAAATTCCTCAATTTTCGAAAAACCAAATATCCATTTTTCGAAAAATTGTCCAAGTTTCGGAAAATTTTCAGTTCTCTGAAAATCACGCAATTTTAGAAAATTGTGAAACTCTCATAAAATTCTTAATTTTTAGTAACCCTTTAGAATTTATAACTGGTGAATGTTGGAACGAAAAAAACAGCTCAGCAATTAATTTGATAAATTAGGTATTAAGTACCTATTCAATAAGGGTAATTATTATAAAGAATCTAATGCCTGAAATTTTTCTTTGTTGATTTGTTCAGTTAGTACACCTAATCTGAATAACCTTTCTTCTGGATCTAGCGCTGTGTTCCCATTACCAGGAAATTTTCCGTGGACCCATAGCACCAGAGGTAAACCCAGAAGAGGTATGATGCGTAGGGCTGTGTTTTCTGATCTCCAAAGAAAAGGCTTAGAGAAAAGATTTCAAATACAGAAGTACATTTCCAAACCAGATAGGAAAAAATTGGCGGAAAAACTAGGTTTAAAAGATTCGCAAGTAAGTGACCTACCTACGCTACATCAACGTAGAAATTCATTGCATTTTTGCCACGCTTTGTTGTTGCAAGGAAAAAAATATTTTTGGTCAAGGGTGATGAATCTTCCCTGAAATCAATTTTGAATACGCCTTCACCAAAAGGAGCACCTATTTTGACAAATTCGATTCGTTTTTTTTTTTCAAAAGGTTTAGTTCTCGAGATAATTTCAATTTTTTTTAAAAAAGTTGAACTTCGAACTTTAAACCAAAATATCTTGAAAACTAAGCTTTCTATGAGCAGAACTATCGGATAGGAAATTTGACGCTCTACAATTTAAGTTCTATTCATTTTTTTCTAGAAGGCTTCCTTTGTTCAAAAAATCGACTGCAAAGGTCAAAAGTCATCAAAAAATGTGAAACAAGAAATTAAATTTGTAAAAAATCCATGGATAATGGAATTTTTCACTATTTTTCTCGTGATCAGCGTGAAAAATGGTATAGAGAACATCCCTCAAATTTCAAACAGAATTTCCTACATCGACTTATCTAATTTTTACAATACGGAATTTTAAACCCCTACTTCGAGAATTTGGGAGAGAAGGCCAAATTTATGTGTTTTTTTTTTCGTAATTTTCCCACCTTCCACCAAATTTAAATTTGTAGATTCTAGAGGGTTAGAGAAATAGTAAAACAAAATTTTTTAATTTTTGCACAATTTTTTTCCGAATTAAGCCCTTTTGAAAATTTTGAATTCTTTAAAAATTGTATTCAATATTTAAAATTTTCTAGTAAGGTTATCAACAAAGGAAAATTGAAAAAAAAAATGAGAATTTTTTCGAATAGTTGAAGGGTGACATTCCAAAGTGGCCTTAGTCCATTTTTGCAACTTTTCAGGAGAAGCATAAAACTGTCCACCATTTTTAATTTTTTTATTTTTGTGAAACTGAATGGCTAGTTCGTTAGTCAAAGGGTTTCCGCAAACATCCCAACAACCAAAAAAAATTTTCCATTTTTTAAGGGCGTACCACGGGGGTTTGAAATTTGAAAATCGTGGATTTAGGCCATTTTGGAAAAACAAAATTATATTTTTTGACCTTGTATACATTCAAAAACGTTTTTTTTTACTGAAGCGATGAGAAATTTTCTTCTATTTGTACTGTACAGTCGTTTTGGAGAAACAAAATTTAAACTTTCACGTGCATACATCAAAAAAATTTATTTTATTCATTTATTTTTCGGATTGCAACGAAAATAAAAATAACTGATTATCAGCTAGATACAAAACTTCTCGCTAAATTATTCATATTTTTCGAACGTTACAATAAAAATAAAAATACTATTTTCAAGTAAGTAAACGTCTCGTTCAATTTTTTTTCGGTCTTCATAAAACCGTTGAATATGGGCCGTTTTGGAATGACAACAAGTTCGTAAAAAAAAATGTTTTGCAGTGTTACCCATCTTAAGATTCGAAATTTTGCTGTTGTGATTAGTAGGGAATGTGTCTCGATGCCTAAAGCACCAGATGGCACCACTAACCGATTTTTGACCAAAATGGACTAAGGCCATTTTGGAATGTCACCCTTCAGTTGGAAAAGTGGAAGGAAATTCTTCATTTTTTTTCAACTGTCTGCATGAAATTTTCACAGTGATTTTTTAAGCATTAAAACGAAAAAAAAAAAACTCTTCTTGGGCATTGAAAATCCAATTTTTTCAAAACTTCGCCCTTGCTTTGCTCAGGTATAAACCAAATCATCATTATAGTACATATTTGAATCAAGTATTCCAATTCCAAAGCGACCTAAGTCTAAAATTCGAAAATGAGAAAAAGAACTTTTATCAAAAATTTTTTTATTGTCAAAAGCTGAAAAAATTTCATTCAAGCTCCTTTTCTCATGTACAGCTTTTGGATTTACGCCGTTTTAAAATTGAGACCTTCAATTGATCAACAAAAATTTTTCTTCGTCCAACTGGATATTCTCACGAAAAGTTGTCATCCCAATTTTTTTTAATTCGAAGTTTCAATCCCGGTAGTTCCAAAATTTCCTTAGAGTAACCCCCGTTCAAAATTTTTGTGGCATACCTATCTATGAATAAATGGCATTTCATTTGAGGGGAAAAGTTCTATTACACCTTCAACCCTTCATTACAAAAAAAGGTTTCAAAATTTTCAAAAAGACACGACTCATCGAAAAATTGCCTAAAAATTTTGAAAAATATTCTTTTCAGGTGAAAAATTGAAGAATTGCACATTTTGGCTCCTCCTCTCCGCAAATACTTCCCCTAAAGGTCTAAATTTCTATCGAAATATTAAATATTTTCTCTTCTCGATTTCAAGGGCAAATTCACCATACTTGTCTGGTTGCATCACTTTTTGCTCTTATTGGACTTTTCGTTTCCTCGAATTCGCTTTCAACGCGTGCTAGGCCCGAGAGAAATCTCGGATTAGAAAAATTTTAATGGGTTTATAAATTACGAAATTTGGTACCCCAGACGAATAAGCGAAGCGTGTGCGCCAGAAATAAGAGGAAAAAAATTAACCGAAAGGATGGCGCCCGAGCAAGAGGACGTGCGTCGAGCTCGAGGTAGCGGTGTAACGAGTTTTTAAATAAATTAAGCTACACGTCTGACTGGTAACGCGTCACCGGGGTACCTATTCGCAGTTTAAAATTTCGATTCGTTTAACGCCTTTAAAGTAGGTATAGAGAGAATTTTGAATAGAGAATACGGTAAACGGCGCTGCCGCGTTTGAGGGTGAAGTATACACGATGGAAAGCTGGTGATCGGGGGTGAGGTTGGCGGTGGTGGCGGCGACGACGACGACGGTTTTCCCATTATTATTCTTTTTATGCTTAAAGCCTGTCTCTGACATGAGATACCCGCTTTGACTAATCTTTCCTCCGTTTAAAACTGTGCTTCCTGTTTTCAATTGCTTTTTGGGGTACGCCTTTCGCCCTTAAAGCTGCCTTCACAGTCAGCGTGTGGAGTGCACCTCCTCGCTCGTATTCTCACTGAGCTGCTTTCACCGCTCCGTTTCACCCGACCTATTACTGTATTATAACTTTCTATTCTATCGCGTTCATAATCGTTTGCCAACTGTTACGTAATTTATGCGACTGTAATAAAATCAAATAAGTAAACCGGCCGGAAAACAGGAAAACTCTTCGTTTTCAGCGCCGCTCCGCCGCTCGCTCGCTTCGGCGAAGATTTTTCATAATTCTTGAACTCGCCTTTCTTCGTCTCGAGCCTTTATATATCTAGTCCCGATTTTCATCCGTGATTTGTAAAGTAGTTATATTAAAAATACTCTATTTTTTCCCTTTTTCTTTCTTTATTTATTTTTGAAATACGCGAACGGCGAAGATTTATTGCTCTTTTTGGAGGCGTCGTAGAGAAGGACGAATTTTCGACGACGTTGTTTCCTTAAATAATGAGAAGCTTATTAAATTGTGATGGTAATTTTGCGTTCGGATTCATGAATGTTGATGTAGGCCTATTTTTTAGGAGAGGAAAATGCCTGGAATGGGATAAAAATTGGTTGGGAGTTTATATTATTCTTGGAAAAAGAACGATTGTTTTCGTAATTGGGTCATTAATTCGTTAATTATTGTCTTTTAAAGCCATCAGTTTGGAAGAATGAGCTAATGATTATAATGTTTCAAAAGTAGGCTTAATCCAACAGGGAGTAGAAAAAGTTGCCCGGTGATTGCAATTTTATTAGGAAAATTTTTGAAAATTAAGACTTTTGCAAGAATTTGAAGTCTAAAAACTGGAATCAATTTCATTAGAATTGGAATTTTTCAATTTTCTCTCTTTCTGGTGGTTCATTTCTCTCTCCCTCCCTCCCTCCCTCCCTTCCTTCTTTCCTTCCTCCCTTCCTTAAAAAATTTAATTAATTGAAATTTTGGAATAGATTTTCAAAATGGAATACAATATTGTAGGTACATATACGATTTATTTTCAAACTGGAAATTTAAAAAAAAAAATTGTATAGGTTCGCCTCTGATTTTTACCCTTACTCTTGTCAAGTGCCATCATTGAAAATTTTCCCATCGAACAAGAAGTTAAAATTGGATCGAATTTTTGTCCTTGGGAAGGAAGAGGGAGGGAGAGAGGTAGCCAAGCAGGTAAAAAATTGTGAAAAACACGAATTTTTCAATTTGGGCAGCTCTCTGAAAAAAATCTCAGAAATATACATTGCTTTTTAGTAATTAGTTGAATAGAGAATTTGATAAATTATTGATGAATTTACAATTCGAGTCAGAACAACTTGGATAAATTGTGTGATGAACTGAAAAATTGTATCAGAAATCAGAATTTTAAAAATTTGATTAATTTTATTCCTTTTCCTTACTTGTGATCTTGCAATTTCCGTTTACCATCCCCTCCCCACCTCCCCAAAAATTCAAATGAACTGTAAATTTGAGAAAACGATGATTTTATTCAGAATATTTTTAAAAATTTTGAGTAAAGAAAATTGGAAAAAGTCGTACCCTGAGCCAAAAAGTTGAAAAAAAAAGAAATTACTTAATTTTGAAAACTTCAGTTTTTTTTAAATTCCTTTCTCCTTTTTTATTTTTTTCTCTCACAGTAATCTAATAGCTGAAAAATTATTTTTCAAAAAATAAAAATGGTTCAGAGAAATTTTAAAAACATATTTTTGAGTAGAATTGTGTGATTTTTCGCCATGTTAATTAAATTGCATACTTGATTCGCCGTAAATACAAAACAAAACAGTAGAACAAGATTTTTAGTGGTTTCGAATGCTTTCAAAAATGTAACTTCCGTTCACTCTCTCGAAATAATC
Organism: Pseudococcus jackbeardsleyi; assembly: GCA_038380155.1. Classification (NCBI taxonomy): domain Eukaryota; kingdom Metazoa; phylum Arthropoda; class Insecta; order Hemiptera; family Pseudococcidae; genus Pseudococcus; species Pseudococcus jackbeardsleyi. The sequence continues at coordinate 57,102,895 of CM076240.1, read as the reverse complement.
AGGTGAAAGGAAAATGTGGAAAAGTTATGATTTTCTTAAAAGTATTTCCCTAGAGAATTTTGGGAAAAAAAAGTATTGTACGCCGAAAAATGGGGAAAATCGTGTTTTTTTCCTCAAATCTATAACTTACTTAATTTGGATTTTTATTCTGTTTTCTGTCATTTTGAGCAATTTCAAAGGATGAAAACTCAAAAAAATGTTAATTTCTTACTCAAACAAGGCCGCAGATTACGAATTATGGATATTATTTTTTTAGCTATCATTGAAATGATTATTCAGAATCTACATTTTTCTCATAAAAATGAGCAATATTTCAGAAACGAATAGTCCAGGCAAATTAACATTAAAATGGGGTGAAAGTGGAAAAAATTTATAACAGTGATTTTTTTGCAGGAATGTGTTCAGAAGGGTCCCAGTAGTTACCAAAAAAAACCCAAGAGCCCCAAGTCCGGGGGAAAATTTTTTAGGGGGTGAAACATCCCCCAAAAATGAGTTTTTCCCCATTATTTCGCCATTTTAAAATATTTGATGTCTCATACTATGTGTGATTTGGCGTTCAACTATTCATATGTAATGAATCTAATTGTAATCTAATCTCGTTAAAACAAAAATAACGTAAGGCATTATTATTTTGAAATAAATTATAAGGGAAACAGTGCATCAGATACCTAATGTCTGCAGAATTATCGAAATATTCAACCCCCTTTGTCTTCAATGGTGACTCTGGGAGCCTTCATAAACGTCTATATTTATTAGTCAGGGAGTCAACAGGCCCTGTCCGGATACCTAAATGGTTCAAAACACTTATATCTAGTACAAAGTCGAAAATATATTTTTTTAAATTGTAAAAACCTCAAAATTGGGAATATTGTGTCGCCTCTTACTCCTCCCCTTGAAGACATGTGGATTTCAGATATGAGTCAATAGATCGGATTTGACCTATACTATCAGAATATCGTATTGAAAATTCGTTCCTGACGGTTGTGTTAGGTGTAAGGGCAAAAAATTGCGTTTTGGGGGCATTTTTCATAGATATTGGTGAATAGAGGGGGTTTTCATTCGAAATTAGTGGCACTTCTAGTTATCGGTTTTCAAAAGTAATGACATTTTCGTGTTCAGGGAGGTCGATATATACTAAATCAACCCTAAAAACGTCAATTTTGCTCAACCCTACCACATAGGGAGACTGGAGCACCAAAAGACCACCCCTCACACTTCCTACGGCAAATTTTAATTCACCCCCTCTCTAAATTTTTTTTTCGGTCTTTATGGTTTATTATAACAACTTACAGTTTGTAGCTGCACTAAATGTTGCGATTTTGTCCAAATACTGCCTATTTTCCTATGGTATAATACGTATTATGTACGTGAACTCTTCAGAAATATTACAAGGGTCCACCTCCCACCCTTGGGTGGGGGTGCGATTGTGTCCTTGTACTTCTACAATCCCTTGCAGACATAAAAGACAGCCGTTGTTACTCAAAAAACATTTTTCGGGTACAAATTCACAGTAATCAAATCGGAATATCTGAGATTTTCAAAATTCTGAAATTTTGAACCCCCCCTTTAGGGCTTTTGTTTTACGTGAAAGGGGTCATGTTGGGTATCATCTGATCGGAAATTTGATGCAGATTCCGAATTTGTTATTATTTTTTACTTAAAATTTATATTTTACGAAATAATGGGGAAAAACTCATTTTTGGGGGATGTTTCACCCCCTAAAAAATTTTCCCCCAGACTTGGGGCTCTTGGGTTTTTTTTGGTAACTACTGGGACCCTTCTGAACACATTCCTGCAAAAAAATCACTGTTATAAATTTTTTCCACTTTTTTTTTTAAAATGCCTGGACTAGAACGACATTTGTTGAAAATAGATTCCGGATTCGAAATCAGCGACCTCGAATTAATGATAATTGGCCTTTATTTTAAATATTTTCAGCTTCAAAAATGACTTCAACATCCAAACAGGTATTTTCAAAAGAAGTAGGTAAGGAAAAAGTTTCAATTTTAACAAACTTTTTGCACATAGGATTTTTTAAAGCCATTTTTGAGGTGAAACATTTGAAATTATAGCTCAATATGATGGATTCAAGGTCTCTGATTTCGAATTCAGAGTCCGTTTCCGGCGTTTGTTTTTCGTTCTTGAGATATCGTTCATTTTTTCTTCAAAAGAACAATTCAACTTTCGTGTAAAGATGATGAATAAAACTTTTCGAAAAGTAATAATTTTTTGAAATAAAATTCGCAATTTGGTTAAGGAAAATAGCCTGGGAGAGATATGTTTTTTATTCTGACTAATTCCTATAGTCGTTTTTTTTGCGGGATTCTGTAGTGGATGGGGTCCTAATCAACATGCCCAACTCTCCCCCCGACTCCCCCGCTTGCTTTCCGAGGGGGGTGGACCCCTTGTGTAGGAGAAAATTGTTTTGCACCGATTTCGCTCAAATTCGGGTGGAAGGTTAGGTGGATGTAGAAGTACGCCTACAAAAAATTTCAGCTTCCCCCGACCTCAGGGAGCTGAACTATCTCTCCTCAAAGTTGAGCATTTTTGACTAAAATGGCAAAAACCAGAGTTTTGCGAGTATAAAATCACCTCATAATTTCAATTTTGAAAATTTTAATGTTTTCTATATACATTTTGAGATGGCGAATCCGACCAGCCCATCAACTTTTTCGTTTGGTGAGTTTAACCACCCTTAGACCCCTTTCAAAGCATACAAAGATCATTTTTTGCTGAAAAAACCACAATCTGTATACTTTGAAAGGGGTTTAAGGGTGGTTAAACTCACAAAGCGAAAAAGTTGATGGGCTGGTCGGATTCTTCACCTCAAAATGTACATAGAAAACATTAAAATTTTCAAAATTGAAATTATGAGGTGATTTTATACTCGCAAAAATCTGTTTTTTGCCATTTTAGTCAAAAATGCTCAACTTTGAGGAGAGATAGTTCAGCTCCCTGAGGTCGGGGGAAGCTGAAATTTTTTGTAGGCGTACTTCTACATCCACCTAACCGAAATCGGTGCAAAACAATTTTCTCCCACACAAGGGGTCCACCCCCCTCGGAAAGCAAGCGGGGGAGTCGGGGGGAGAGTTGGGCATGTTGATTAGGACCCCATTCACCACAGAATCCCGCAAAAAAAACGACTATAGGAATTAGTCCGAATAAATTCCCTTATTTGACATATCCCTCCCAGACTAAAATGAATTTTGTGCCGAGTGCCTAAAATTTAGATTTTTTGCCCTTTCCAATAATGCTTATTTCATTTTCTTCTCTACTTTCCCCTCTAATCTGATGGATTAAATTTCGAAGCAAGAACTAAAATTTACTATTTGAATCAGAAAAATTTTAAAAATTAAATTAAAGTTGAAAGTTTCCAATTTTTGCTCTTTCTAAATCTCCAGTTTACCTTCTTTCTTCCATTGTGAAATTTTTTTCAAAATTTTTAAATTGGCCCAGAAAAATTTTGAAAACGAATTTTTTATAGAGAAATTTGAAGAAATGCTATGGGTGTCTGAAATCTTGATTTTTTTCACCTTCTTCCTGTGATTTTGACTTTGGTTCATTTTCACCTCTCTTCCCAAATCTGATTTAAAATATTGAATTAATGATGACTTTTTCAAAATGAATTTTTTTATTTCCGCTCAGCAAATTTGAAAAATTGTATTTTCAGTCGAAAAATCAGAAAAAATTCTGCTTCGGTATATTTCCTCACTTTGATAGGAAATTTTTCGATTCTTTTGCTTCGTCAATTGAATTTCTTGATCTATTTCACCACATTTCTGAAAGATTGAAAGACATACAAAAAAAAAATTCTATCAAAAAAGGGTTATGAATTTCGGAAAAATGCAAAAATTGCGCTGTACGATGAACAGCTCCTTTTTTTCAGAGACTCAGTCTGATCCCTGAGGCATAATTTCAAAATCACTTGCCATTTTAACTGAAAGAGGGTTACAACCCCCATCCCTTCTACCCGTTCACGTGTCTAAATCGACTCGAAATCCTTCCACGGGTAAACTTTCGGCTTGGAAAAAATAAAAATCAAACCGACGCGACGTATAAGTACCTAAAACGATTCGGCTAAACGATACACTTGGCATTGATGCGTAAAATTAATTCGATTAATTCATACACGTACGGCAGGCATCATAAACACACACGAGGAAAATGGCGAAAGAGAAAGATGACGGGTCACGAGAGCAAAGGAGGCGGAAAGATACGTTATTAATTCTCGTTCGTTCTCTTTTTAATAATTAAAACTTTTCGTACGTCATGGTTTCTTGGAAAAATGCTCGTTTATAAATGAGATTTGTCGAAAACATGTGTTCCACGTCTCATTGTGCAGGGCAAACGAGATATTTAGGGATCCGAAGCACACCCTTCTTATGAAAACCGTTAAAAGCTGGCAGTTGTCGTTGATTTTTCCTCTCTTTTAATCGGCCTACTTCTCTAATCTTGTCTAAATGATAAACCTAGCGTATAGCACGCCGTCGTTTGTTTTTTTATTAGCGGCTTTTCCCCTCGTTTACTCGGTCCAATTTGTAACAGCGCTGTATCGAATCGAAATCTTTTATTAGTTCGAGCCATCGACGCGGATGGCGAGCTTTTGCGATGCTTTTGTTGAAATTGTGACATTTCGAGAGATCGGTTTGAATTTTGATATGGTAACCAGGTCAAAATATGGTTTCAAAATCGTCGTATGAAGTGGCGGAATTCCAAAGAACGAGAATTATTAGCCAGCGGTGGCTCCAGGGAGCAGACTTTACCCAATAAAAATAACCCGAATCCTGATCTCAGCGATGCGGATGCTGACAGAACGAAGATGGATCTGTCCGACGTTGCGTTGGATGACGAAGATGAAGATGTTGTCATGAATCAATCTAAACATAATCCTAATGATAGAAATCAATTCCAGAAACATGGCGAATTTAGTCAGCAGCAGTGGCCTCCAGATGACGAAGAAGATGTAGAAATTAATGTTACCTAAATATTTTTTATATTAGTTGAATTTTAATTATTCTTGTTGCGTTGTAAATGTGTGTATATTTTTGTGAATACGCGATACTTTTCCAGGTCTCTAATTGATTACCATATCGTTTAATTTATACGAATACGATTTTATTCAAGGATGTCTATTTTGGATTGTATTGCTCTCGATGTGAGGTGGGCTCGAGGTTTATTCTGAAAATTGTGAAGTGAAAATGCCCTGTAATTATGCTCGAGAGTTCTGATTGATTTGGTACCTTATTGATTCATTTGTATGGTTTAAAATTTTATATTCAATGATTTAACAATGTAATTATGTAAAGCTGAATAAACGATTCGATTATTTTTTGAATGGTGCATTAGATCGAAAAAAATAAAATAAAGCATTATTTTTTACAGGTGAATTTTTTTGTGCAAGAATTTTATGCTTTATATGTATAAAGAGGTAGGTTTTTTTTTTGTAAGATTAGAATTTTTCTCGAAGTTTTTGAGCTGAAAAAATTGTTTTTCGAAATGTTTTGTCCTGGGGTGAGGCGATGGGAGGAAGTTGTGTCGAAAATGATTAAGTACAAAATTGACCAAAAAAAAGAGAAAAATTTGATAAGGCAAAAATATTTCAAAATGAACAACAGAAAGGAGGTATAATGGAGGTAGAGGAAGCAAAAAAAGAAAATTTTTCAAAATTAAGAAGTAAGGCATTTAAATTTATGTGTTTCGACCTCCATAATATTTTTTTGATGTTATTCTGACCTCTTTTTCAAAACTGCGATTTTTGCGGTCTCTGAGGAGGAGAGAAAAATTTTAGTGGTGAAAATTCTCCAAAATAAATTCTGTGGAGAGATAGAGGTCAAAAAAGTAAAAACATGAATTTTGATACCTCACTCCATAATTTTATGATGCCCTTTTTTTGTGTTTTTCTTTGTTTAGTGACCAAATGACTTCCAAAAGTCCAAAACGAACTCAGAATGTTGAAAAAAAAATTATTTGTTCTCTTTTCATATCCCAGGGACCAATAGCTCAGATGAGAAAGCCTAAGACCCCTCAGAAACAAATTTTGGAAAGTGAAAAAACATTCATTTTGATAGGTACCTACCTAGTATCCACCTTAAATTTTTATTACTTCCTCGTGTCTTTTTTGATTATTTTGCGATGTAAGTAAAATGGTCCCAAAAAACAAACTTGGAAACAATTCGTAACAGTTAGTGTCGGCCCAAGACAAAAAATTTCGAGCCCCTTTTCTAAAAAAATTCAAATTGAATTATCAACGCTATCCTTCCTTACTGTAAAAACAATAAAACATGAAAAAATTAAAACAATACAATTTGGAAATTTTTTTAAATAATAGCTGAAATTTAAAAAAAAAAAATTGCTAATTTTAAAATCCACAAAATGAATAATTATTCTTTATTTATTAATAACGTTAATCGTTGGATGATAAGGGTTTCTGTAATGTCTCAAATTTTGCAAAACTTTTATTGTTTTGGGAAATTTTTCAAAATTATTGATACTTTTTTCTGGTGAACTTCATGTTTCATTAATTTTTTTTGCAAGCATTTCTAGGTTTTATCGAAAATTTACCCACTATTAATATTATTTTTCAAATGATCCAGATCCAGTCTTCTGTAGATATTGGCCAAGGTACCTACGTTCGATATTTTCAAATTTTGATAGAAAATGCAAGTTTTAGATTTAATTTTTTAAAAATATTGACTTTCGTTGCTTTCGAAAAAAAATCAACTGAGAGACTGTGGCAGTTTCAAAGTTGAAGATTATTGGGAGTTTAGGTTTATTGAAAAACTAATAAATTAATATGACCATCGTTTTTCTTGTAAAATTTTGAACCTCTCATTTTTGTTTTGTAGGCTTCTGAGATCTAATCCAAGACGTTTCTCAAGTTGTTACGGTGTCCGTTGTTTAATAAAATGGTTCTCATATTTATGATATTTACTTGCTCAAAGGAAACAAAAAATTCTTTCAAATTGATTCCAACCCAAGCTCTGTTTTGTACTTCTATAGAGACTGTGGAGATGAGCGGATTGCCTATACCCACGCCGTGAAGCTACGTCGTAAAAATGTAAATAGGGAACTACAAAAGGGGGTATGCTGGACCGCCATATTGTGCCTTAGAAAACGTCCGAACGCTGAAACTCGTTCCACGGCGTTACGCGAGACGTTCGAAGGTGACGGGCTTGTTTAAACTCCCACGGAACGTCGTGGAACGAGTTTCAGCGCTCGGGCGTTTCTAAGGCACAATATGGCGGACCAGCATACCCCCTTTTGTAGTTCCCTAATGTAAACAACAACGCAACAACAACGTTGGGACAACCTAATTTTCGAATCAGTGTTGTCTAGTGTTGTAGCTTGGCGATGAATCACCACAACTGGCAACACTGATACATGCTTCCGACGTAGCATCACGGCGCAGGGGTATAGGCAATCCGCTCATCTCCACAGTCTCTATTCTGTTTATTTTTTTATTTAAAAAAAAAATGAATTTTTAACTTGAACAGTCATTGGTTCACTTTTTTGTGACGTCATTCAAATCATACTCTGTGATTGATCGAATTTAAAATTACGTCACAACTCACAACCCGAAAACCAAAACCTTGTTTATATTAGTACCTTGCAAATTTCCATGAATGGAAATTTTTCTAATTTTTTAATCAATTCAAATTTTTTCTCGAGTGGTGGTGGTCAGTGTTTAGCTCGTTGCGGTAAAACGGTGTTCATGTTCAATTGGAATTAATTTAGAATTACCGTCTCTTATTAATCCCAAGGGTTATCTTAACACGTGAGTCACTTGCATAACGTTTTACAACGTTATCTTTCGTTTTATTTTAAACTCAATTACTCAGTACACCGTGTTACATGTTCTTTTCAGTTGAACATTTTTTGAATCGAAAATTCGAGATGTCCTAATCGAAAATTCTACATTTCCGGCTAATCATACCGAATACTTGGTTGAAATGGGTGCCAAAGTTTCCAGAACGGATTTCGAATGGACTTACACCGAAGAACCTCATGCTAGTCGACGTAAATTGATTCTAGGTAAAAAGAAATACTACTCGTTATCAAAAAGCCGGGTGTGTTAAATACTCGATTTTCAAGTGTTTCGTGTTCAACCGAATTATATTTTCACAGAAAAATATCCACAAATTAAAGAATTATTCGGTCCGGATCCCAGATTCAAATGGATTGTTACTTGCTTGGTATTGTTTCAATTATCGACGCTGTTTTTTATTCCGTATTTATCATGGCCGACTACTCTCATTCTAGCTTATTGTTTCGGTGGTGTGATAAATCACACTTTGATGCTGGGTACGTGATTTGGAACATTATTGAAAAATGTGATAACGTGATTCATAGTCATAATCTGTTCGTATTTTTACAGCTATACATGAAATAGCCCATTCAATGGCATTTGGACCAAGCTACCCACTCAGGAATAAATTATTCGGTATGTTTGTCAATTTACCGATACCGTTTCCTTTCTCTATCACATTCAAACATTATCATCTGATGCATCACCGAGTATGTACATTTTGTTATCAATTCGTCAACTTTATATTCAACGATTCAACGAATTGTTTGTATATTTTTTTCATTTAGTATCAGGGAGACGAAGTCAGAGATACCGACATTCCAACAGCTGTAGAAGCGAAACTGTTCTGTACTACTTTGGGCAAATTGATATGGATGTTTTTACAACCGTTCTTTTATGCCTTTAGACCGATGTTCATGTGTCCCAAAATGATGGACAAAATGGAATTCTTGAACGTAGTCGTTCAGCTTTCGTTCGATTACCTTTTGGTTCATTTCTTGGGTAAGTTGAGTTCATAAATAATTCATTTTTGCTGTTCAACGTTGGACTAGAAATTTATTATGATTTCCCAGGTCTCAAGGTTCTGATGTATTTAACGTTGGGTTCTTTATTTGCTATGGGATTACATCCTGTTGCTGGTCATTTCATATCGGAACATTATATGTTTAAAAAAGGATTCGAAACGTATTCTTATTACGGTATATTGAACTGTATCACATTTAATGTGGGTTATCACAATGAGCATCATGATTTCCCTTTCGTTGCTGGATCTAAATTACCATTGGTACGAGTTGAATTTATTATGGATTATTTTTCTCTAAATTATAAAACTTGATTAATTCTGATTTTATTCTCAGGTGAGGAAAATTGCTCCAGAATTTTACGATAATCTACCTCACCACGATTCGTGGTGTTCGGTTCTCTACGATTTCGTTACTGATCCTGATATAGGACCTTATGCGCGAATCAAGAGGAAAAGCAGAAAATTAGATTAATACGTAAATTATTCGAAGTATGTATGTTATACCTACGTTTAAAAAAAGCTTTACTCAATGTTGCGTTTTTAATCGCTAGTTACCAGGTGATAGTGAAATTTGTAGTCAGCTTTTAACTTTCTTTATATTTTCCTTTTTGTGTCAATTAAGAGATAAGACAACTTGATAAGTGAAAAAAAAATTGTGATCGTTTGATTATTATTTTCTAAGTTGTCGTAAACTTTAGTCCATCGTCAGTATTTTTTTTTAGATTAAAAAAAAAAGAGAGAACGGTGATCTTTAAATCTTCCTTAATTATTACTTATTTTTGTTTTTTAAAACCTGGCTACAAGTACAAACTAGAACAATTTTAAGATTGTAGTAAAGATAAATCTTCGTACTGTATAAAAAGAACTATATAGTTAATCGAAATTCATGAGAAAATGATTATTTTTAATTCTTACTATTACAAACTACCGCTACTTAACTTGAGTAACTGGATACGTTAACTATTTCTACTTATGTACTTTTTTCCTACTTAAAAGACGATACTTTATTTAATCTTGGATTTTTCTTGATTTCTCTGTCTGTTTTTTTCTCTGTTTTGACGAAATATTTTATTGTGGTGATTTTTTGGTAATATTTCAGACGTAATCAACTTCGAGGTTCCATTGGAGTAATCTGTACGTTTGTAAGTCGATAAAACAGCGAAGAACGGAAATGATAAAGGTTTGATAACATTTTGGAAACGTTTATTACTGAAAGTGGTGGTGGTTGATGTGTCATTGAAATTTAAAATGAGTGAAAATGTATGGTTAAGATTTTTAAAAAAGTGTTTTCTTTTTGCTGTACCTTATACGCAGCATTATAGGTTTTTTTTACTATTCAGAATATTTTGATTGGGATGATGAACTTCTTTAGTGCTTTTTTGTCCGTAAATACTTAAAAATTCTTATTTTTGCCCATGAAGTATGGAAATACTGAAAAGACTAAAAAATCGTTAAAAAGACACCAGAAACTTTAAAAATATTTTTGCTTTTTAATGAATGAAAAAAATTGAAGTTCATAAAAAAAATTAAAATTTTCCAATATTTTTTAATTAGAAAAAAAAGATCGGTTCAATTCAATTTGGAGCAATTCTATGAGTTTTTCGTTTGAAAAGATCTACTTCATTAAAATATTTATTATGGTATGTTTTTGTTTTTTTGAGTATCTTGTCTGTTTGTTTTCACTACTGATTTCGGGATTTTTGGGGAGAGCCAAATTTACTTTTCTGTATATTTTAGAAGACCCAGAGGTCTCAGTTTTAGGTTTAAAGTCAAAATAACTTCAGAAGTATATTCGGAAAGGGATCGTCAAAAACATTTATTGTAATATTTAGATTGAAAATGTTTCAATTCTGGCTCTTTATCTCGACCTCTGTGACCTCTTTTGGACAATAATGACTTACTTTAGAAGCTCAAAAATTGTGGATTTTGATTTCGTTCAATAACTTGGGAAAAATTTTCAATTTTTATCTCTTTCCTTTCATCCCATGGGTCTTTTTGAGTTGGATTTTTTTTGTAAAATTATCCTGAAGATGAATTTAGAGATGGTCGAGAAACGTGGTTTCAATCTCTAAAAAAAAACAATGGTTTTGTAGCATCTGACATAACAAACTTGTAAGATATTTTTTAGCTAAATTGAATTGGCATAGAATGACCCTTTTGTATTATTATGTATTTTTTAATTAATTTTTTTCTATCATTTTCATTTTTACTTTATCGTTAGGAGTTGGAAATTGAGAACAATCCGTTAATTTGTCACCTACAGCTGAATTTCGAAAAACCAATGGCCTATTTTTTTCGTTTCTCTACGATGGTAAGTACACAAATCTGTCATAAAACAGATACCCGAATGGTAAAATCGAAACGAATGATATACTGACTACAGACATCACAAAGCTCTGTTCTAATTCCAATCAAACTTTGAATTTAATTCACATTCAAGGTTCTGAATTCGCATACGTGGCTCCGTTCGATAATAATATTAATACCCATCTTTGAAAAATTATTCGTCTCGTCATTATAATCACGGAAGCTGCAGGTACACATCATTATGATTCATTATTTTATCATTTTTGCTTTCAGTGATATTCGAATCGCATCGTATGAAGTGTTATCTACAACTCGCATCCATGAAATTCCGATTCGACAAAGGATTAATACGTCCATCGGTCACCGCTGGTCGTTTAATAATGCACCTAGAACAAATGACGTCGAATCTGATAAAAGTAATTTAAAAAATATTCCGGTCTGACGCTAAAGTTGACCACTGATATCCATCCAGTCTATCATTGCATTTTTTTTACCCTTCGACGAGGAAACATGACGTAGCCGGCAGTGATATGAAACATTTATGTAGATTTGTCAAAAATAATTCGAGCCGATAATGTGTTTTGATTGTATGGATACTAATTAACGTTTCGTGTAGAAATTAGATTGAAAATAACGATAAAAGTAATTGTCGTGATAGGTTTTTTCAAAGCATGCTTCTGTTTGTATTTTGTAGGTGGCGTTATTTTTACAATTTCTGGTAAGAGAATTTCTCTCGTGCGTCGATAGATTACGTTTGTGGAAGGTTTTCGGCGCTCCTTAGAAATTTTCAGCCTTGTATCAACATCAAAACAGAGAAGAAAATTAATTTTGGCAGAAAAAAAGTACATGAATAGAGTTATCAAAATGTACATCGTAGGTAATTTATGATTCAGTGATTTTTTTACCGGTAACGGAATGGTTGCGTGCTGAGTCGCCTTAAAATACGTATTAACGATTTACGATCCACAGTTCCCCTGTTTGATGTTTTAATGGGTCGTAATTACTTGCTACTGTGTAATTAATATGTCTTTTTTGTTTATATTTCGCAGGCGATGGCGACGTGGATCGAAAAAATGTAAGTGTGATGATGGAATGTACTTAATCAGAGTAGTCCTCTGATTTATTTGAAGATATTACGATGGTATTCCATTAAATTATAAATTTTATTGAGTAGATCGTGGCAAGTCCAATATAACTGGTTTGAGATCTGCAAAAATCAGTGCTGGGGAAAATTTTAAACTGAAAACAGCGCAGATGTGCTGTGATTTCTTTGAGTATTTGACAAACGTCTCTCTAAATACACCCCCTCCCTCCTCGCTCGAAAATCCGAGCATTGCTTCACTTAGTAAAACTTATTATTATTTTTTCACTTTTTCTACTTATTCTTGACCTTTAGGTATTTTACCCTGATTTTTGGTTTTTATTTTATTCGATAAGAAAAATGTGTGATTAAAATTATATTTTCAGCTTCTGAAATATTTAGTTTTCAGTATAAAGGTCTTTTTGGATTTTTTTCGAATAAAATATTTTTAAAAAAATATGTACAATTCAAACTGAAATAGTTTCAATGAAAAAAAAAAAATTGAATTATAGTTCATTATTAAAAATAAATTAAATTTATTTGATTTTTATAAAATAAAATTAAAAATTTAGGTAATTAAATTTTTTTAATACGAAAACAAATAGGTAATTGCTCGAGTAAAACCTGGAGAAATTCTTTTATTTCAGGCTTTTCGCAAAGGCTACTATACAATTTGGAAATTTTATCAAGCTTCAAATGAAATTTCTGAAAAAAGGGTCCTTTTTGAAATTATGAGATATTGTTGAGTTTCGATCATGAGCAATATGTCTAACCAACCAACAATTTTATAGTCTCAACTATTTTGATACTTTTTTTTTTTGGAAATCAAAATTGCTTTTGGATATTTTTAATGTTTTAAAATCAAATTACCAATTTTTTCAAAAAATTTACCAATTATTTTCAAAATCTGTTGATTTTTTCATACGATTTGTCAGAGGTAGTGGAGATATTAATCTTTCCAGTTTTGTCCCAGATAGCAGATGATTTCGGAGGAAGGGAGAATTTCCTGCCCAAAAAAGTCGCTTTTCAAGCAATTGTCACGTCTTCTCTCTAAAATGGCCAGATGCGAATTTTGCGATTTTTTTGAATAAGTGAGCTCCTTAATCAAAATATTCCGCAACCCTTTCAACAGACAAGATCAACAAAATGTATAAGTTTTCTGTTCCAGGCATGTTTTCCACAGTAGCTCAATTTCAAATCAATATTTTATTTTATCCTAATAATTTGAAAAATTAAAAGATTCAAATTCTCAATTTTTGAAAACTGGCATTCAACTCTTAATTATAATCCTGCTTGATTGAGAAACTAGATACAGTTGATGAAACAGGCTTTAATTTTGAATTTATGAAATCTTCTTACAAGTTCAATTTTTAAAATTAAGTAGGTATGAAATCGGCTTGATCAAATTCTGAAAAATGAGATTCTTTTTTTTATTAAAAATTTGAATAAATACCTAGGTATAATAATATGTATTTTGGTTTTGGATATTTGTAAAAAAAAAAAAAAAAAAAAAAAAAAAAGGAAAAAGAAAAAATTGTAAACTGGATCATTACGATTCATCATTTCTGCAATTTATTGAAAAATCCAAAATTAAATTACTCAAGTACTTGAAATCACAAAATTATTTTATTTTAGAAAAAATTTAATTAGGGTTCTCAATATTCTTTTTTCTGGTAGGTACTGTAAGCTCACGATCAATAGATAAAAGGTATGCCTATTAAATTGGATTCTTCTGATCTCAGACTTGCCTCGATCGCTCAAACTTCATGTAAAACTTTGTATGTACTGCTGGCTGGTTAATGAATTCCATGTATGTATTAACAATAGGCTTCTAGCAACCTACTCAACGAAAACCGCCCTTTCATCGAGCCATGCTGGATTTCATGCCTGATCCTACCAACTTTCAATAAGTAATGGATTTTTATCGTTATATTTATGAAATCTTACAACGTTGGCCGCGGATCTTATCTTTTATACCACACGTGAACCATGGAAAAACATCGAGATACAGGCCCTCGGCTACTATCCCAATGTGAGGCCACAATATGATGAGTTATTATAGATAGAACTACCTATGTAAGCCCGTTTTATGCTTTATTTTTTGTTTTGCCCAAAATCTAGCACGCTATACTTCCTATATTGTGTATAACAACGGGTCAACATATATTATTTTAACGGTGCACGTCAATATGAACTGACCAGGGAAGCTCATACAGCAACGGTCGTAGAAATTTAATGGAAAGAAAACATGCTAGAATTTTGCGTATACGTAGGTAGGTATTTAGTAGCATCCAACTCGATTAATATTTATTAAGGAGTTTCTACGTTTATGGATTGCTATTACGATGATGAAGGGGCAGGGTTTGGTGATTGTGATCCTGAGAGAATTAGTTGGTTCAAGGAAAATTTGCTGCGGTGATTTGTCGTAAGCGCTGAAATAGGGTTACGTACGTGATTATTTTTTTTCTACTCAAATTTGAAAGGTAAAATTCAAAATCCGGTTTCATTGACAGATTCAGACAATTTGGACAGTTGTGCTTTTTTTAAATCTAGGACTAGATTTACTTCAAAAAATGTATTATCAAGAATCGAAAAAAAAATGATTATGAAGTGATCAATTTTTTTTTTAAAAAAAAAGCTTGGTCAAATTTCTAAAAAATTGGACAATTTTCCAAAATCAGATCAATTTTTTGAAAATTTCAAAGATTTTTAAATGCTGTCTTTAAAAAAAATCGAGCAATTTTTTTAATGGTTGAAAATTTTTTCAAAACTTGCGAATAATGTTTTAAAACTTGATCTTCGGTGGTTAAAATTCTATGAAACGATCGAAATTCAGACGAAACCCAAAGTTCTCAAATTTTACAAAAATATCCCATAAACTGTTGACAATTGGAATTCAGCGAATTCCAAATCGACGCCACACTTCATCAAACAAACATGATTACATCGCAGGTGTCTGGATCCCCGCATTATCCGGGCATAAATTCTTATCCATTAATCCAAATCTGCGGCAGGATGTTCTCCGTCGACAACACGCAACTAGAAAGAAAAAAACACACGTTGCTTTAATTCGAGAAGAGCGGCGGCGATGAGAAATCATCCATTTAATTCCTCTATATTTTTTTTTCAGAAGGAGGAGAGATACGTTGAAAATATATTCCATCTTTGAAACCAGAGTCCGTTCAACGCGAACATTTTTCTCGCTTTGTTAAATTCTTTATATTTCACTCACACACGATACTTACGGTACGCGAACCCATCACGAAATATAGCGTCAAGATTTTCCACGCCGAAAGAAATATTACTTCGGTGGGCAATTTCGATTTTTCTACGAAGGGCTGCTGTGTTGGAAAGAAAACCCATTTACGTCTTTTTACATATTATATCGTGTTTGTGTGCGAATGGGAATGTATGAAAGATGAAGACAGAAAACAAACGTTACGGGTTGTAAATTTGACAAATTCTCGCGAGCTGAATTATAAAAATGAACATTCGACGGGATATGTGACTCGTGGCGCAGACGAATTCATTTTATTGTATTCAAAATAGATGGGTATCTGTAGTTCGATTATGATCTGTTTCAGAGCCCTGCCACCATCTTTTTAAGCCTGTTTCGGCGACGTAACAGTTTTGAAAAATATAGCGAAAAAAACGCCGAAGCACGAGATAAAAACACCGTTTATTTTCCGCCAATGGATAATGTCCGATGAAATATTTTTCTTGTGTTTCGTACTGCTACAGATGGACCAAGAACACGAGAGGGTTTGCTTCGAGCAGTTTCCTCGCAAAAGGTATAATTTTGTAGGCTTTATAAGCTTTTCTTCAGTTTACACTTAACGTAGTCATATGGCCAAGTTCCCACCGAGCCGAACGTGAAATGGACACAACTCATTCCGGTAACTTTTTTTGTGTACTTTTTACGGCCGCTTTTAAGACAACTGCAGCTTTTATTCGGGAACCTGTGACATGGCTAAATCGCCTGCCTATTTTTTTAGTTTACACGCCCGAGTTTTGTTTCGATCACGTGTAGGCCTATGATTCGTTTGAGGTTTGGATGGCATGGCGAAGGTGGGAGAGCTCAGCTTGAGGTTTAGAAGTCGTTTCGATGATGGTCGATATTTTAAATCAATTGAGTATTTTGGGATCAAATTCGAGACTGGATTTGGGATCAGGGTGAAAGGAGTAGGATTTGATTCGGTGTTGGTACGAAATTCCTCTAAACAAATCCATAGAATTGAAGTGATCAAAAATCAAAAAAATTTATGAGCAGGGCGTTCTTATTTCAAATACAACAATCAAACTAGGTGTAGGCACTGAGTATTCAAACAATTTTCTTCAAAATTTTGAAATTTTTAGAATTTAATTTTTGGAATTTTTGTTTCCTGATTTTAAGGTAATTTCTGCCGACAAATGAGAAATCCTTTTCACCGCTTATGCAAATCAACGCTGCTTAAAAGAAAAAAAAAGGAGACTTCAACGTGACACCTCTGGGAAAAAAATCTTGACCGAACCGCCGTCTCCCTTTTACGTCACATATTCACTGTCACATTAAATGACCACCTGATGCTTGGACGAAAAATACAGCTCGACTTTCTACTTGAGCAATATCTTCTCCAGAGGATGCCATGAGCAGGAACTTAATCCTGAAAAGTTTTCCATCTAGCCGAGATCTCCGCATTTCAGTCGACGAACATGTACCAAGTTGAAATTGGTATGCTCGTAAACAAAACTTTCAAAGTGATCTGCGAAATATTTACACGAGTTTTAAAAAAACAGAAAACAGTGAACGACTCTGTATAAAATTTACATTTTCTCTCCTCCATCCGTAGCTCTTCGTACATATACCTCGATGTCGCGTACGAGTTCGGGGGTTTGAAGGGAAAAAAACGCAGCATCACGCGTAGTACTCCCAATGCTCCAATTTTTCGTCATCGTCGTACTATTTATGTACATTTGCATTTTGACGTAGCGCGAGATACCTACCTGGTTCGTGCCAGCGACGAAATGGAAATACTCGACCGCGTTTATAATATCAATTTTGAAATATTAACCGCGGTGCTGCGCCGGGCCCCTCGAACGTATTCGTCATTGCCAGATGAAAAGCTCTTCCGTATGTGTGTCTACGAAAAAAAGAAAGGTTCGAGTAAATAGTTTCCTAGGTTTTCGTATACGTATGGAGAAGGGAAACGTGAAAATAATACTATACGAATAAAATTCCTGTCAACGTAAAAATAATACATAGCATTTTGCCCCCAAAAAAACAACAAATGTAATAGGAAAATTGCCACTGTCGACTGATAGTTTATTTTCTGGTACCTGTATATTGTAAGCACGAAGATGAAGATTTTTGACGAGTTTTTGGTTTATTTTTTGTATTTGCACGTTTTACGAGATAAGATTACCAATTTCATTCTATTTTGCAGGATTATGCACCTGAATTTGATACCTGTACGTTTGAAATTGGAGTCGTGTAGTTTACAGATGTTTCCCTTTTCACTATTTGGTTTGAGGTGCTGCGTAGACGTGATCCGAGACAAGGTGCAAGACTTACCTACCGCAGAAGTGCAACGTCGATCAATGTAAGCTCCTTATTGGCAATTACGAACATAGGTACTTACAAATTGTACAACGTGTAAAACCGTAGATGATTATCCATACTTGGTAATCGTATTACAAAAAAGCTGGTTTTACGAACGGTGGTGTTGATTATCTTCAGGTAGAATTCTTTTTGCTGTTGTTTTTCAATTTTATGTACTTGAGCGATGTACAATATTTTCAAATCGGTTTCGATTAATTTCGGGTTTTGACCTAAAGTTAGTCATGTTTGACTTTTAATTTGATCATTTGAGACGTTTAAAATGGTCGGCAATTGTCAATTCCGTAAATTTTCGAAAAGAATGGGGCAAACGAAACATGTCAAAATTTCATATTTCGAAAAAATATTTACATGTGAATTATTTTTGTGTTTACGTTGATAATGACCAAAAAAAAGAAAACATAGGTAACCAAATTAAGTATTTTTTCGAACGTATAGCTATCTATTCATTTTGATTGCTGAACTGATCTATAAAAACATCAGATTAAAGCAAAATCATAGATTCTGAGAATAGCTATGAAATCATTTTCTTCATCTGATTAACATACCTATAAAGTCTGTTGCGTTAAAGATTAATGTTGGATTCCGGAATTTTGCGAAATCTAGCTTTCATGAATGTTTGTAGATATGTCAACACGTCTTTCGTCGGTATTATAATTAGCAGGTCAATGTTTTTCGTCAGCTTATTATGCGAGTAAAATATTCGACTAAAAACTATAGTGACTTATCATTAATGAATAGATGAAATTGCGTCGACTTACATTGCCTCGCAATATTTAAACTAAAGGGAACTATTGTGAGTGTTTCGTTTTAATAATCGTTGAACGATGAAGAATTTGAGGACGATCGTAGAATTAGCTAATAATTGATTTAATGACACTGTAGTTCAAAAAATGTATTTGACATACCAGAGATCATCAATTATTTGACGAAACATAATTTTTAGTGTTACTTTAGTAAATTGGTAATGTAGGTATGCTGTACGAAGCTTCGAACGTAAGACCCAAGACTTTGAGCTTATCTTATCATTTTCAAAATTCTAATTCGCGTGAAACTCAAAATTTTCAATTAACAAATTATTGATTAGATAATGAATTTGGCGTTGAAAGTTTGAAAATTTTATTTTGCTACTTTAAGGGTATGCTTTCGTTTGTTATCAATAAGTAAAATTTAGGATCGCGATTTCTCATCCAATATCGAACGAATTTTTATGAAATTTTCGATAAATGCTTTATTAATGCACTGTCTTTGGAGGACTTTTGCGATATTTCCAAAAAGTATTATATTAATCGAAAAAAAAAGATTTAAAAGAATAATTTTGCAGACTGGAGCAGACTTTTCCACAATTTTATGATTTTTGTAACGTAATTTTTTCAAAATTGGAAGGATTTAGGTGAAAAGTCTCAAAAGTCCTCCAAAGATCTCACTGTACAGAAACGAAATATTAAAAGATATTAGAAAAATGTTGAATATTTGCTGAAATATAACGATCCTAAGTTGTCTAAATTTACCGAAAGCATACCCTTAATTTTTGAATTTTTTTTGAAAAACAAAATGTCACGTGACGGCGTGAGGCGTCCGCGTGACGGCGTGAGTCGTATTTTTTTTCAGTCAATATTTTTTTTTTCAGTGGAAACAAATTCAAAACTCTATACATTGTAGTATTAGAAAATTTGAAGCAATGAAAGAATCAAAATTTATAGTTATTTTCAATAAATCATCATAAAATTTATGAAATTTTGAAAATGAAAAAAATTGAAGTAGGCATAGAAATAGGTAAAAAGTTGAGGCTCTGCATCAACTACGATAGCTTTATCCACGTTGTGTCATTGTCTCATCGATGAGAACCCCGATGAGTATGAGTCAACCTGTTGGACGTGATGCGGTGGAAAGTGGACGTGGAATTTATTTTGCAACCATTTTCATGAAAGTGTTTGCTCTTCGTCTTAACTACGTTCTTGTTAGCGTCCGGTTTTAAATTTAATTCGATTTAATATGAAATTTTGGTTATTAATTAGTTAATTTTGAATATTTGCGTCACCATTTTAGCGGATGCTGCGGTAATGCAGTATTCTTAATCGATTTGGTAAGTTGAGTGTTTTATTTCGAATCCAACATCTTACTTATTCGAATGTACATTTTTTACTCGCGACTTTTTTTTTGTCCTTGGTTCGTTGAATTAGAAATGCAATGCACTTGGTGCTTACTGTTTAGTGATTTTTCGCCTTCGGTGAAACGATTTCGTTGTTTGAATGATTGAATTGAACCATGGAAATTCGTTATGTTATTGCATGTGCATTTTCAAGTACCTTTTCATTCTCTTATTGTGATTAATTTACTATGTAATTTCTTGTCTTACAGTACTTTTGGAATGTATGGAAGAATCCAGTGGAATATTTTCAGAGCTCTAAGGAATGCCTAATTAACGCGAGAGTATCCACGTTCGGCGCGAACTGCTGCGAATTTTATGCAATTTTTAGGTATGTTTTGAGCCGTGTTTGTTGTGATTATTTTCATTTTGAAACGTTCGAAAAATTGTTGATTATTGGTGTACTAGTGAAAACAGAAAGATGAAATTTTATTCCCTTCGAATGCGGTATTTACTTGCATAATTTCGGAGTTGAAATTTTTCAGACAAATCGAATTTGATGTTATAGCTATTTCTCAGCATAATAATTGCTGCTCTTTTTCGTATACATTGAACCAAACTTCCAACTCCCGTTCGCCCATTATTATTCAGTTATTACCTATTTTTTTTCAATTTTTTCTCGAAATGTTCGGTATTTGTTAGTTTTTATTTCGATTTTTATATTGACACTTTTTTATCCGAACAAAACGGGTTAAAAGTCGTTGTAAATTATCCGTCTCTTTCTGTGATTGACGTTATTTTTATTTCTTACAGTAAAGTTGACGGAAGAAATGGAAGAATCACTGCAAACTATTTCATCAATAGAGGTGTAACCAATCAAACACCGCTGATAAATCTTCGAGAAGCTTGCTTATAGGTAGGTAGATTTTGTATATAGTAATTTTGATCATTGTTGGATTAGGTAGTGATCAAAAATTGAATCCCTTTAGCTAAAATGTGATTTCATTCGAATGATTTACTGTCAGTCTTTTAACAATCTTTGTAAAGAAATGGTATACTTATTTAATTCATTGGATACCACATTCCAATATATTTACGTAGATTTGTGTTTTTCAGGTGTATAAATGCAGCTTACTCAACGAATACCTACCAACCAGTGTAATTTACTCGATTAGCCATGAAAGAATGATTGTAACGTATTCATCGCTCAGCCTAGTCAAATTACCGGATATTACTTGATTGAAAATGGAAATCGTCGTAAATCGATTGACACTATCCTGCTGCTGAAAAGATTACGATACTTACTAATTGCGATTCCATCAACCAACTACAAATATGTGTCCAATGTAAGTAAATAGAGTACCTATTATTTGACGTATTTTTATTATATTCGTGTTTCATGTCTCAGTTTTTGATCTATCGATATCTTTTTAGTAATTTCTTGTCCGACTGTTCGAATTTGTGTTCCGTCGTTGTGTTTGAATATTGTTCCTGTGTGAAAATTGAAATTCGTGTTTTCGTGCCGAGAAATTGAACTACGTAAGGTGAGTGTGCAATAGTATTACGTAGATACCTGTACCTACTCGTTTTTTTCCGTTGCTTCATATCAATTAAAATGTCTGTAAAACGCTATCTATTTAAAATCACGATGTTTGGTAATAAACTATGTGCTTTGGATAATCGCCACCGCAAAAAATTTTCTGTCGTGTTACATTTTGTCTCGTGGCGCTATTTATTCAATACGATGGCTGGCTTTTGTTTGAAAAATTATGTATATTTGTACGTTTTTAGAATATTTATCAAGCCGACTGTTCATATTTCGATTTAATCGCAGAATTTGGCACCGAGAAATTGTATTTTTTTTACGAGATTTTATACATATTGTGTTTTATTTGTTCTGCTAACCAATAGGTAATTATCGAAAAGTAACATTTTCTCATTTATAGTTGTAGGTAGAATGCGGATACTTGAGAAGATGTTTTTAAATTCAGTAATTCATTGAACAAGAGGTTTATCATCCGTTTTATTCAGACGCGAAATAATCTTCGAGGGAGTTTCAAAGACAGATCGAAGTTTTAGCTCAATTTTCTCAAGACGGGTCTTGCGGAATATTATAATCAATAGAGGTAATGATAGATCGTATTTTGAAAGAAAAATAATGTTTTGTTGGAATGTTTTCCCCCCGTTTTTAACGAAATTTGTATCATACTTACGATTCATTTTCTCATTTTGATCGTAATTACGTACCAAAAACTTGATAGGTACATAGTTGAAGTGTTGAAAGAAGTAGCTGAGGTTTACTACTTGAATATTTGAATCTTATCGATGCCGAATCTTACCATTTTTAGGCAATTGTTATTTTTATTTAGAAAAAATCCATAATTTCTACGTATTTTTTTTTTTGAGATTGAGTCACCTAGCTACAGAAATCATAAGAGTATGTATGCGTTTTGCACACCTGAAATATGTTCTCACTTTTATTGGATTCTGAAGGACTGAATTAGTTCATGTTATCGATAATTACAATTCGTTAAAGAAAAAATTACTGTAAATTGAATCGTAGGTTATGATGATTTTTATTTCGAAACGTATGAAAATCACCGATGAAGAGTAGATGGACGATCAAGAAATTGTATCAGGTACCAAGACCTACGTAATAAGTACAAATTTGGTACTCATAGTTTCGTTGGAAGATGCTAATGTTATAATCACTTTGAATCATTTTGATTTTGGAATTTTTAAAACAAACCTACTTGCATGTTGATTTTTCATTTTCAAAATTTTATATTCAACGTGATACTGAGTAAAACTGGTTTTTTGCTCGCACAATGTTATCCTAGAAATTTTGTATTCGACATTACGTTGAACGAAATTTAGCTTTTTGCTCGTTTTGTTCGATTTTATCACAGGTACCAGTTTTGTGACGTGAATTGTATTTTATGACCAATTTTAGAATTTTTTCCGCCAGATACTACCAATGCAACATTTTAGCTTTTTTGTCTAGATACCTATCTAGATTTCTATGGATTTTTTTCATCAGTTTGATGAGAGCACTTTCCCAAAGGAATTTTGGGCAGGGGTGCTAAATGGAAGTATTTGAAAAAAAAAATGAACTAAAAATAATAATTTCAGTTGAGCATCACTGAATTTTAGGAAAGAATAGAAAAAAACTGGTCAAAATAGGGAGACAGGAGGAATATTCGTGTTTTTCTATTGTTAATGATGTCTCATATCTGACGATTATTCAAAATTTAGGTTTTTTTTTGCAGCGGTACAATTTGAAGAAATCGTGTGAAATATACTTAACCTGTCGCAGTACTACGTAGGAAATGCTCACCGAATCAGCTGACCGAATTCGCCGCTGGGAATTTGCTAAAAAATGAAATTACGATGGATCGAGTCTGGTTCGTGTTTGTTTTTTTTATATTTTGATGACTTTATTTGAAAATGTTCGGAAATAATTGCTGTCGAATTTCATATTGATACGCTAAAAGACGAAGTTCATATTCTAAGAAAGTTATGCTGTACTACTTAGAGAGAGAAAAAAAATCGAGTTTCTTGTGTATTTTGGATAAAGAGTGATTCGATAACCTATTACGCGTGCATGATTGGAAAATACGAGAAAATCGTTGACAAACGTTTTGAATTTGGAAATTTTTAAACAAATTTTATCGTTGGATTTTCATTTTCTACAGCTGGTATTGAGCTGAAGCGTGATCGAATGCAGATCGTATTTTCATAAAGCCGAAGAAAATTTTATTCGCTGTTTTCGTCGACGTCGCCTTATTTTTTCTACATCCACATCGCGATATATATTAAATGTATTTTATTATACCTATTAGTATTATTTGTTATTTGGTTGGTGGTACTCTTTCGTTTAGGTTCTGATTTCCGATTTTTTTTTCTAATTTCAAGGGTAAATTTTCCCCCCTCTGTGGTGTCCTGGGCGGGATAGGAAACGACTTTGTCAGATGTGGGGGTAGAGGGTCGGTGGATTAGTTAGAGAATGCCAATGTCGAAAGACTTGGTGAAACCTTCGGATTCTGATGGTGCCCAGAGCTCCAAACATGGATCGGAGGTGGCTGTGGTCTCTTGATCTTTAGGCGCCAGCCCTGCCTTATTGATCACAAGAGAGTCAGCGAGTATTCTTCCATGGTAGGCTTGGTACTATGGAAAGAAGCGTCTGCTGCGGGTTGAAATTTTGTTCGCGCCGGTGTCGGTATCTGTGTGAACCTGGAAACCTCACGACACCGGAAGAGACTCGGAGTTTTGTACGATGCCTGGTGCGATAGTACCGAGAACACTGAGAATATTGCAGTTTTTTTCTTAGCTCGGGTAACGCTACATGCCAGGGTCGTACCTAGCGAAGGGTATCGAGGATTTGATCAATTTCGTACCATTTTAATCGTCACCAAGCACGGTAGTAAATCGCAGATGAAAGTTGGTGGATTAGCGATTGAGTGGGCCCATGAGTGCATGTTTGTGTATATGTGAGAGGGGTAGTTAAGAGTCGAGTCTTGTAGTGTCCCGGTGCCTTTTGTCGAATTTATAAAAGTAGGATTTTCAGGGTAGGAACACCCCAGTTGGACTCCGTTGAGCTTCTTCTGGGGTGCCATTTTCGGAAAGAATTCAGAATTCTGTCCGGCAGGGCTTCGGTCGGTGGTGTTACTTGAGCTTACCGGTTAGGGACTTCGCCTCATTAGCGAGAAGCTGCTTACCTCGTCGTTTGCACTCCGGCCATCTAGTGATGACGGTCCCACCACCTTTGGCACACGATCCTTCCCGCCTAGCCGGGAGTCTGTTAGACGTCAGCAGCGCGACTGGCTTTGTTGCGACCGCTTTATTTTTAATTTTTTTAGTGGCAATGTCCAGGTTGCTGATGAGGGTGTCGGCCTTATCCTTGCGGATGTAGGCCGGCATCTCTGTGGACGGGAATGGCTAAATACCTTGCCACAAGGAGAAGGCCAGCCTGTGTATGAGGTCCCAATGTCGCGTTCTGGTAGGTAAGGAATTTTTGGCGCTGCCTTTGCGACATCCTGCGATTTAATATTCGTGTTTGATTGACGTTAAAATTACGATTTTGATCGGCTTTTCATTTCAACAAACAATGGCGTTTGTTACGAGTGTAAAATTACCGGCGGTGAGTGTGAGTGAATTTTTAACTCCCTTGTTTCGTTGTAATGAAGATGCGTCGTCTTGTCCCCTCTCTTTAGCGTCTTGTCTTATTATTTTCGTACTTCTAAATTTAAAAACATGGGTGCGTAAAAAGCCATATTTTTTGGGAGGAGTTTTAATATTTTGCGTTAGAGGGTGATTTTATGGATTGACGAAAAGTATTTAGGCTGAAATTTGAAAATTAGTAGTGTTTATATGTATTTATTATTTCTGTGTACTGTGTAGTTGTTTTTAAGTGTAGCGTCGAATTTTTAAGATTGTGATAACCGATCACGGTTTTTTTCATTGTCGAGCGGCCGACAGTGTTTTTTTTAACCCAGATCGGTTAAAACTTAGATATTAGATTGTTTGTTCTTTTTTTTTGCCGCTATTTCAAATAATAACAATTTTGGTTTTGATCTATGTTACTTTATTGTCGCCGTCGAATGGTTTTCGATTTCGACTAACAAATCATATACGATGAGACTTCATTATCTGCCGCTTGTTTTCAAAGACAATGGAACACGCAGAGTAATTGATTAATTTAGTATCTATAAAAAATATTAATGGTAATGAAAAATAAATGCCAGGAAAAATTCTGCGATATCTCAATTCGAGAACATTCCGTACTACGTAAAAAAAATCTCAAAGGTGTAGAACTGTAGATTTTGCAACCAAAATGATGTCAAAAATTAGATACATGGACATTTTCATCGTGTTATGCTGGAAACTCCTGCAAAATTCCAAGGTAGGCAACACAAATAGCACGCACTGAAAAAATCGTTTCCACGACTCGTATTACATTGAAATATTATAAATTTTATTGTACTTACTTCAACTCATTAATTAATACTTTTTCTGAAGTTTATTTAATTTTTCCTACCTTAAAAAAAAATCGATAACCTCATAATACCATAAAATAACCATTTCCGCCTATAAAATTGGTAAATTTCGACACACACTCGAAATTCCGCAAAAATCAACCAGTTGCCCCTTCAATTCCATCATAAGCAACCCAAACAACACGACAATATGCGCATTCACGCGTAAAATAACGCCAAAATAAGCTAATTTCACTAGGAAAATATAAGACATCGAGAGGTCTCTGGTTCTCCTAATACTACCCAGTACCCTTCGAGTCTAAGGATATGCAACCCAAATAACACAGGGCAAACTGGAATAACGGCTCACTTTTAGCGAAATAACAGCTATTTCACTAGGCAAATATGAGATATTAAAAGGTCTTATGTTCTTGATACACAGCCGACTATGGAGTTGTTTGGATTGCATAACTGTATTTTTTGCAGGCAGAATTTTCATTTTTTTCAAATAAATAGTTCCGTAATAAGTTTTCTTCAGGTTTTCAAGTACGGTGATGTTTTTAAAGTTGCAGTTGCATTTTTTTTCAGGGTGATTTAATTTTTGAAGTATTTTTCGAATTTTTGAAGGCGCTAAGAATGAATTATAAAATATTTTGGGAGATTATGGATTTCGAATGGTTGAAGCTGGAGATCGTAAATTTTTTCGATTTTTTAAGTGGACGCGATTTCTTTTAATTTTTAAAACAGGGTTGCCTTATTTTGAGTGGTTTTTTTTTTCAAAGAAATGAAATTTAGGCAAATTCTTAACATCTATACATAGGTATGTTTTAATTGTTTTTTTTTTTTCAATAAAATGTGTTTTTTTGGTCACACTTTTTTTTTAAATTGAAAATACATGAGAAAAAAATTCAAAAATTATTTTTTTAAAAAAATTGTGTAAGGTGAAAATTTTACTGATAAATGAATCAGAATTCGATACTCATGAAAATACAATTAATTTTGAGCTTGGATTAGGATTTTTAACATACTTGGCGATTTATCAGGAAACATTGTACAAAAATGATTAAATATAGAGAATTTTTTAGTCAGTTTTTACGTCTAATAATAATTGCTAACAACGCATATTTTAAAAATACATAATTTTAACGATAAATACCAGATATTCCAAATATTATTCAGAATATTTAGTAAGTATTTATTTTCAAATTAAAATTAATATTAAATATCACAATAGATCAGTTCAACGTAAAAATTCACATAATCACTTGAAACGAAGATACATACTCGTATTTTTTCTTCAAACACAAAAAATTTACAATAAAATTTTTTTTGAAAATCAAAAACAGACGAAAAAATCTCAACTCATTCTCCACAAATGTTCGTTGAACGTCAACGTCACCAAATCCTCGACATCGACATCTCTGCAATACTCTTCAATAATGTAGAAAACGATCAATCCCAAACAAACACACATCAATGGCAAAAAAACATCTTCCCAAGACATAGCTTTATCTATGGACCAAAAATCATCCTTTTCGGTCACCAATTTCCATCCAAACGCCATGTTCTTCTCAATAGATCAGCCAAATCTGCAACACACAATAAGAAAATTACACCATATGCCAATTTATTTTTTCTCGAATTCGTTTCGAGAATTATCAACCCAACAAGGGTAAAAAAAAATAGTCGCGATTCGGTTCACTGTAACGAGGTGTTCGCCATAACTATCGTAAATTGTCTGCTCGAGCGAAATATGGCAGAAAAAATGAACACGGTATTTTTTTCGAGCAGGTAAACAAAGTAACGAAATTTATCGCGAATTAGAAATGACGACTTGGAAACGAGATTACATTCGGGAGCAGCTTTGTGCAGTAATTTTTCGCTTTGCTCGCTCCACCTTTCGCTATGTACTTTTTTCTTATATAAATTGAGTAAAGTATGACGTCCGTTCGGGTTTATTCGAGGGTAATCCTCAACAGTGAGAAAATTGCGCCTGCCGCTCTGCAACTTATTTCCCATGATGGAAACAAACAATGTATACACGTTGAGAAAAGAACCCGGCGACGAGGCGAAGCGTACGGCAGCGAGGAAAAAAACTAAAGCAATTTACTACTTTTTCGTAAACGAGTAGAAAAATAAACGTATATAGCAAAAAAACCGGACAATCTTGGCCTCGAATTCGAATAAATAGTCCGCTGAGAAACCCATCTCTTCGTTTCTCATCTATCTAATCTACACACCACACATACAAAACTTCTCTTCTTTTAACAAAACGTTTTCTCATATCCCCGCCCTTCTCTCACCCAACTACCAAAGGGTACGTCTTAAATTACCCTCTTTTACACGTTTCGCTACCTTACAAACGCGATTAATACATATTCCTCCAAGATCCATCCATTAAATCAATCCTCCCGCTGACTTCAAGTTACCTAGCCAATCAACCGCCTTGATTACACCTGTGCTGCTGGTCATTTTTGTCCGAGATGAAACAATCTTGTAATAAAAACGCCTCGTATGGATGCCACTGCTGTGTGTTTTTAGGGCTTCTCGACGGTGCGATGAAAAGAAATAAATAAAATGTGCTGGACGTTCAATGCGTTACTCGCGAACAGGTAAATTTATACTATCGAGTCCCCGCAGAGACGGATCAAGATTTTGAGAACACGTGTGGTGTACTTTTCGCTATCAAATTGAGAATTACATCGACTTTTCCAAGTATGTATTACACTAATATTTTATCTTGAAACAGGAAGCTGATTGAGGAAAAAAATTAGGCATTAAAAACAATTATCTTGGGAAAGAAAATTTTTCTAGGAAATGAATACGTCGGTAAATGGAACTATTCAAATTATAGATCAAATCAACCCCACTATACTGTATTATTTTGAATTAGTGAAAAACCAGTGAAAAAAGACAGAATTGCAGAACAGGATAATTGAGCGAATTTATGATTTTTCCGCGGATTTTTGCATTTTATTCGAAGAATTTCACGAATCGAAAAAAAGCATGAACTAACCCCTTTGGTAGGGTGGCAGCGGATTTGGTTTTTTCTTTTTTTCAAAATGTGTACCCTCTAAAAACATTCATTTTTATATAAAAATAACATCCCTAAAATTTCATTTCGATAAATTAATAATAACACGTGCCGCAACGCCCTCAAAGTTGAGAAATGCTCAGAAATCGTGCATTAGCCCGAGCGTCACTGTTCAAGTCCACGACGCGCCGTGGAGTTTCACGTTGGTCGGGCATTACGTTCAGCTATTATAAACGACACGATTTACGATTATTGGTGATATCTTTTTTCCTCCACAACCTCATAATCGAGTAAACATTATTAATAATGGATAATACATGCAATTTTGTAGCACAAATAGTATTTTCGAGTTCATTTTACACTCTTTGACACAGATATTTCCATTTATACTTATTACCAGTTAATGTACTTTCAGTGCTCACTCAGTGACGATTTCAAGTGCCAAGTTCATACATTTGTGAATAATTTTATCCAAATGCCGCGCTCCAAAATCAATCTAGTTGGTGCAGAGGTGACCAGGGTCCGTTCTGAAAGTGACTCGAGGTCAAACTCTTGGACTCTGAGTCAGAGTCCGAGTCTATTTTGCATGGACTCGTACATCATGGACTTGCGAGTCTAAATTCAACGATTTGGAAACTAGTCTTTTTACGTTCCAATTGACCAGAGTCCATTAAATTTTGTAATTCCCAGACATTGGGAAAATATTTCAGAAATTCGCAAAATTTTTTATTGTTCTGTGTCTGTAGGAAACCTTTTTTCTATATGACCCCTGATTTTAACGCTAATGAGAGGTGCACTCGCAGATTCAAATTTTTTGGACTCGAAATGGACTCGAAAACTGACTCTACGAGTTCATTAATTGGATTCGCGAAAGACTCTAGAGTCAGACTTGTAAATTTAGACTGGGAAGTCCAATTTTCATGGACTCTTGTAATCGCACTTGTGAGTTGAATTTACTTGGACTCTGGTCACCTCTGAGTTGGTACTATAAATTCCGAACTTCTCGTAAGGAATGTTTAAGCGTTTTACATATTTTATGGCATGAGAAAGAAAAAGAAACACATGAACCTTAATGATGGAATTCGATCAGAAGTTCAGAATTGCTTGATTTTTTGGGTCAAAGCGCATTTTCCTGCCTGTGACAAACTGAATTGTATGAAGCAACTGAAGTCACTTTATGAAACTTGGAGAAATTTTGAAAAAAGAAAATATATAGAAAAAACGAAGCGCACATAAAATCTGTGAAGAAGAGAACTTAGATATGTTATTTGACATCACCCATATGAACACACTCCAAAATGATATTTTGGGGATGTTATTTTTATGCAAAAATAAAGAAGTATTTTTAGAGGGTACCCGTTTTGGGGGAAAAAAACAAATCCGCTGCCACCCTAATCTTCATCAATTTTGATCATTTTGAGTGAGTTCATATGGGCTCGAAACAATTTCACAGATTTTATGTGTGCTTCACTTTTTCTATATTTACTTTTTTCAAAATTTCTCCAAGCTTCATAAAGTGAATTCAGTTGCTTCGTAGAATTCATTTCGTCACGGGCAGAAATATGTGTTTTGTCCCAAAAAATCAAGCAATTCTGAACTACTGATCAAATACCATCATTAAGGTTCGCATGTGTCTCTCTCTCATACCATAAAATAAAACGCTTAAACGTTCCTTACAATAAGGTAATTTACTTCCGAGAAGTTCAGACTTCAGAATTCATATAGATTTTTGAACGCGGCATTTGGATAAAATTATTCACGAATGTATGAACTTGGCACTCAAAATCGTCACTGAGTGAGTACTGAAAGTACATTAACTAGCAATATAAATGGAAATATCTGTGTCAAGGAGTGTAAAATAAACTCGAAAATACTATCTGTGCTACAAAATTGCATGTATTATCCATTATTAATAATATTTACTCGATTATGAGGTTGCGGAGGAAAAAAGATATCACCAATAATCGTGAATCGTGTCGTTTATAATAGCTGAACGTAATGCCCGACCAACGTGAAACTCCACGGCGCGTCGTGAACTTAAACAGTGACGCTCGGGCTAATGCACGATTTCTGAGCATTTCTCAACTTTGAGGGCGTTGCGGCACGTGTTATTATCAATTTATCGAAATGAAATTTTAGGGATGTTATTTTTATATAAAAATGAATGTTTTTAGAGGGTACACATTTTGAAAAAAAGAAAAAACCAAATCCGCTGCCACCCTACCCTTTGGTGTTTTTTGGGCCAAAAAATTTTTTGTCCCCGATTGGCGCGCGAAGTGTCTAGAATGGGGTTTTCGGCCACGGCGAATTCAATGGCGTGGTCGGTTTGGCCTCATTTCGCTTAGTTTTCGAGAAAATGGCCATTTTTCAGGCCTTTTTTGACCAATTTCAAAAAGGTTTTTGAAAAATTGCAATACATGCGTATTCTGACTAATTCGAGGTCGCTGAACACGAATTTGACGTTCGTTTGCAGCGATGGCCTTTGCATTGCCCGAAAATCGCATTTTTCGTGCGAAAATCGGCCATAACTCGACAACAAAGGCTCGAAACCGAAAACGGACACCGGATTCGGAATCAGCGACCTCGATTTAGTAAATTACCGCTGCTAACTCGAAATTTTTGAAAATCGTCAAAAATCGAAAAAAAGCATGAACTAACCCCTTTGGTGTTTTTTGGGCCAAAAAATTTTTTGTCCCCGATTGGCGCGCGAGGTGTCTAGAAATTTTCCTATTTCATAATTTTAGAGAACTTTGCTGATTTTTTTCAGTAGGTAAATTCTGATTGAGGAAAAACGAAGCAACTTGAAATGGGAATTTCCAGTCAGTTTCTCTAGTAAATAGCTTAGGCTTACCGGGCAGTCTGAACTAATTTTTGAAGAAACCCTGATAACCTAAGCAACGTGGTCTACTCATGAAACAACTCAAAATACCCAAGTAGTCGAAACGAAATAACCCAAACCGACAATATTCAAACTTTTGCTAGAGGAAAAATATAAATTTAAATTGTCATCTAATGCACAAATCAATAAGGAATGATTCTGAACAAGTTTTTCAACAGACGTAAAACATAAAATTTCATAATTTTTTCAACTCTCACAAAAAGTCATTTCGTGTTCGACAAAACATATCAATCAGAATGCCAGAAAAATCAAAAATATGAAAAAATTATTCATTTTCTCAAACTTAGATATATATTTTTTTCAAAAAATAACGATTAATTATAGGCATAAAAAATTTAAATACCTGAAAATTTCTCGACCTGGCAAAAAAACGATCACAATAAATCAAAAGAAAAAATACCAAACTTCCTCGATCGATCGATTAAGGAAATATAAGCCTCATTTCATAATCTCGAAATCAGTTTTAAAATCAAACCGATCAAAACAGCCTTCGAGCCCGATGGAAATTAAATTTGATAAAATGCTATAAGTATTTATTAGATAACTCGAAAGATACTTCCTTCAAGTTTAACTTTCACAAAACTCGTAAAAATATTCATTCAGTGAACAAATTCAACTACATACCTCGAAGTTCCCAAAGAGGATTTCTGCAAAATGCCCAATCAGACAGTAAGTTGACCAACTTTTCAACTTTTCGACATTCCTCAATTATCAAATTTCAACATCCAATCAATACCCATCAACACTTCTCATTCATCTTGCACCCATCGAAAAAAATGACACTCACCTCACTCCCTCTAATTTTCATTTTGATCTCAATTATTCGCATCAAATCCGCCACAAATCCAGACCCAGAACCCAAATTCGACGAAACCTTCATCAGCCAGCCTTACTTCATCGATAAAACACTCCTGCTCCGAGACTTGTTCAAAAACGACGGCCCAGACTACAATTACCTCAGCTACCCGCCCAAATTCGGCAAAACTCTCACCTTACAAATGATCAAAACCTTCGCCCAAATCGAACCGGTCAAAGGTCGAGTTCACCTCAACTGGACCGAGACAAAATCTTACCAGCTCTTCAAACATCTGAAAATCGCTCGATACAGGGACGTATTCGAAAACCACATGGCCCGCTACGCCGTCATCCATCTCAATTTAAAACTCGATTTCCCAGATCCCATCAACGACGAAACCGTAGCCAAAGCTTTGAACACAGTAATCCGCAAATGTTACACTGAATATCGTTGGGTCATCAAAATAACCCAAAAATTAATCAAAAATCGTTACACTTCCGAATCAGTGATGGAAAAAGCCCTACAAGGCGAGCTGGATAAAGTCGAGATACGAGAAAGTATCCAATTTCTGGCTCAACTTCTCAGAGATTTTTTCAACGCCAAGGTCCTTCTGCTCATCGACGATTTCGATTATTTCCCCAATAAAGCCTTTGTCACCGGACGAAAACATATCGAAAGATATAGAAAAATTGTAAATTTACTCATCAAAAAAGCTTTCACTTATGGAAATCTGCAAATAAGCCACGCGATCATTTTTGGTACCAGCAGCCTGAATTACAACTTCAGCTCGTATAATTATCCAGGCTTGGGACATTACGAATTAGGAAACTGGATGTTCCTATCGGATAATAGATTCGGGCCCTTCATGGGATTTACAGAATTCGACGTCGAAGGCCTCTGCCGAAGGTACCAATGTTCAAACGAAGAAAAATCCAGCCTCAAATTATGGTACAATGGATACCTGACTCGAAAATCACAGTTACACGAAGAAGATGAAAATAAAATCAAATGGATCGATTTCCAGCCATTCGGGAAACAACAAATATCAATCTACAATCCTTACTCCATATCTCGATATTTTTCACACCGATCTTCAGCCAACTTTTCTTTCAAAAGTTACTGGCCTCTGAGTCAAGATCACAAATTTATTTATAATTTCCTTCGAGTGCCAGAATTCCGTAACAAATTCGTCGAGCTTTTCAAATACGACGGTCTAGAAATACCTTTCGATCGAGATCGAATACCCAAGAATTTTCATCAATTTACGTCTCTGGAAACCGTCGATGACCAGACGATCGAGCTGGAAGAAGCTGACAACGTCCTGGTGGGATTTTTTTTCGATTTAGGGTACCTAAGTTACACCAAAGATTTATATTACGTCGCTAGAATACCGAATTACGAAACGCAACGGACCCTTTTTGACATTCTGGTCGAGTTTTATCGTAAGAGGAGCATGCCAATTGATGAAATAGGCGACTGTTTTGATCAGATCATCGCTACTAATACGTGGAACGAGACTTTTCACGCGTCATCCAGAGTTCAAGAGGTGTTATCGAAAACTTTCAGGATTATCAGCAAACCGAATTTTTATCGAGGGCTGAGTACTGATCAGGCCGTCGAACCGGTTCATCGAGTGCTTTTGCCTAAAGGGATGGAATTCCATAATATTATTTTTACAGCTGCTTGGCACACTTCGTTGCGAAGGTCCAATACTGTGGTGAACGTGACTGAAATAGGAGATTATCGAGAAAGAGATGATATTTTGGTACACGATCGTACAAATAATCACGCTTTGATTATTCGAGTCAGAAATCAAACCAATATGGAGAAAACAATTCCGATGGGATTCAGACGAGGATTGAAACCGAAGAGAAATGTCACAAAAATTAAATTCCTCATCGTTAAAATCGATCGAAAAAGTGAAATAGAAACATTGGTACAAGTTTTTAATTAAGTTGACAGAAAAAATTAGAATTGGTATAATTGATTTTCACGATTTCCAAAAAAGGAAATTAGAAAAGTATTTCTCATAAAAATGACTCTCAATTAATTTTTTATTCGAGTTAAAGAAAATGCAGACCAGTTAAAAAAAATCTCGTTTTTTCCAAAAAACAGAAAATTAATTTTCAAGATTGATATAAAATTCCGGAACAAAATTACAACAGAACGGGCCATTTGTAGACGACTTCGGAAAATCTGTCAATTAAGGGAAAAAAATGAAAAGTTAGGTGTTTATTTTGAAAAACATTTTTCACTTTTCCAACATTTTCTTTTACTCTTCATTCCTCGATGAAAAAGTGCAGGAGAAACTGAGAGAAAAATGATTTAATGTTCTCCCTCATTTCAAGCAATGAAAATCATCGAAAATCACAGGAAAACAATCAGAACTACAACACTGTGATAAACCAGGAAAAAATCATTGAAAGAAAACGGCTAAAAAATTGCCAGAGAATCAGTAGGTAGAAATTCACTGAAAAATCAGCGAAACGAAAATTCGATGAAAATTAACAGATAAGACTGATTTTCTCTTCAGTAACTTTTCACTGAATCAAAATGAGTGAAATGACATTTTTCTAAACCTTCCACTTTCTATAACCTTTTTATCCCTACTCACGAATTGAAAATCCTCTAACTCACAGAGAAAAGAAAATTAAATATCTCCAAAAAAAAATGAAGAAATGATCATTTGGAGGGCAGTGATTACGAATCCTCAGTCATTTTGTGCAATGATTTTTTTTTAATTACACTTTTTCACCAACCAATTTTTACAAAATTTTTTGAAACATTCTTTCCAGGTCACAAAAATGAATCAAATTCATTTTTTAAAATCTTTGGACCCTTCCTTCCTTCCTTCCTCACTATAAAGCTCGAGAACATGAATTTATTACCGAGAAATTTTCAAATAAAAGAAAAACTATTAAAAGCAAGAACATGAGAAATTTTTTAAAATTTCATTTCATTTTAAATTCATCCCTCATTCTTAAAATCAATTAATTCCAAGTTCAAGTAAAACCATTAAATTATTTCGGAAACCCAACGAATGAGTTTTGAAAAATGCAAATTAATTATATTGACTTATGTTCGTTTATTAAGTGCAAAGGAAGCCGGAGCGATTTTTTTTTTTTAAAAGGACCTCTGACGGATTAAATAAAACCACCTTAAGCCGGAAACAACGTCTCCAACACCACTTCTTTAGTAGTACTTTCAAAAGGTGACTGAATATCCGATCCATTATTCTTATACTCCCTCAGCAAAACATCCATCTCAATCTGATCATTAATTTTCACATCGAGAATTTTCACATTAATTCTGCTCATCTCAGGAACTAGAGCATCATGCAACGCAGACGGTAACTCGGGATTCAAAGGAATTCGATCTTTAATTCTCACAATCATGGTTTCATTTCGATCATACAGCAAAATATGATCTTGATCCGGATATCTGCGCGAAATACGAGCCACCAAGATCACATTACCAGTTAAATGCATTTGTAAAACAGTCGTCATAATTATATTGAGCACTTCCAGCCTGATGACTTCTGGTTTGAAGATCCAAGCACGAGGTAAATCTTTGGTAACCGAAATATTTGTCCGAGGAGGAGTCGAAGAAGTCGAATTTATCACCACGCCGTATCTTTTATTCATCAATTTCAAAATCTCCAATAAATTTAATTTCAGATTCGAGATCATTTGATCTAAGGACGAGTCGATCACTGGATTAACGAGTAACTCGTTCAAACTTTTATGTAATTTATCGATCGCATAATCGTTCTCTTTGTAAAACTGAATCAAAACCGAAGATAAAAATTGTTTAATATCATCATTTGGTATACTAATTTGATTAAAATCTTTACTATCATAAGTCAAATATCCAGAATCGAATAAATATCCCAACAAAGAGCTGTTATAAGGCTCGTACCAAGTTCTCAAATGATCAACAGTCCAATACGAAGTTGGAAACAATTCTCGAGGTCCGATAACAATCGATTCGTATTTCAACAATTCGACGAATTGTTTACGAAAATGCAATCCTCTCAAAAACTGGTAAATAAAATTCGTATCTTGGCTTCTGATCCAATAGTTTCTAAAAGGTACCTCTGTCTGTCTATGAGCTATGAATTCAGTCACAGAAAATGGATTGTACAACGATCTCAGACCGGTCTGAATCATCGTTGGGTTCGTGTAACCACCGTATAGCTGTTTCAAAAGCCATTTTTCATCATTGGAGCATTCATATTGGTCACAAATTCCCCTCATATCAGGTTCAGTGAACCCAAAGTATCCAGAAAATCGATTATCCAAAAGGAAAGGATGAGTTTGGATCGGAATCGACACCTCGGTCGAATTTTTATCATTATTCAGATTATAATTCCACAAACTGATCCCAGCAATAATTGCATGACTCACGTAATTTTCTCGAGAACTCAAACCGGCTTTAACCATTGCTCTGGTCAATGGCTTCAAATACATCCTCGCTTTCGATTCGTAGACAAATAAACGATTTAGAACAAAATCGTAATTATCTATCAATAAAACGACTCCAACTTTGAAATAATCTTTCAACAAACGAGCCAAGTGTAAAATCCCATTGACAATCTCTGGCCCACTCAAATCACCTTCGAGGGCTTTTCGCATCGTTTCGTTGTAAAAATACGTATCGGATTTTTCAGCCAATTTAATCAACCAGTCGTACTCCGAGTAGCATTTTTTGATTTGTTCGTTGACTCCGGCCAATATCTGTTGTTCGGAGACAACTCCTTCGATGGTGAAATTCAAATCGAGCCAGATGACGGGGTGTTGAGCTAAATGTGCTGAGAAGACGTCTTTGTTTTGAGAAATTTTTAAATTTTTAAACAAATGATAGGATTCGGTTTGGGTCCAGTTTAAAGGTTTATTTTCAGAGTTTAGAAGCAATTGGCTGAATCGTTTTATCATCTTGAGATTGACCGTTTTACCGAATTTCGATGGGTAACTTATGTAGTTGTAGTCAGGACCTTGTTTTGTTTTGAAAAATTCGCCCAGGAGGTCTGTTTTGTCGACGAAATACGGTTGTTTGGTGAAAGCTTCGTTAAATTCTGGGCTGGAAAATGAGCTTTCTGAGGTTGCAGGGACGACAAAAATTACGAAGAGCAAATTTAGTAGCATTATTATCGAAATCATCCTTAAATTTGAACTAGGTGTAGGGTCTTACTGAAATCAAAAAATGAAAATTCGTGATTTTATTGTGCTACCTTTTAGACTTTGGAAAAACTCCTTACCTACTTTCTTTTTTTTTACCTCCAAATCGAAAAATTTATGAAAATCAAACTCACGATTGCTTCTATTTTTCAAAAATGATATTCCTCAACTTTTCTGACTTCCCGCTCTCAAATTTAAAAGCAGTGAAAAATTGCTGGAAAAAAGTCAGAATTCTAGCACAGGGAAAATCAACAAAACAAAATTCTTCTATTTTCATTTTCACCAATTTTTGAAAAAGTTTAACTGATTTTTCAGAAAATTTCAGACATATTACTGACTTTTCAGCGAATTTCCATTGATTTCTCAGCAATTTTCGGACTTTTTTCTTGCAGTGAACTTTTTTCTTGCAGTGAACTTTTTTCACTGATGTATTATCCACTGTGCTGCAATTCTGACTGTTTTTCAGGAAATTTCGAAAAATATTAATAAATCTGTCACAATTTTTTTCAAACTCTTCAAAACAAAGGCTAAAATTTTAAAAATTTTTAAATGTTTTAAAACTTGAATGAGAGACGAAATTCTTCAATTTCTTCTTTTCAAGTCTTGAGTATTAAATGCTTCAGAAAAGAGAGGTCCAAGTTTCGAAAAACAGACGATTTTTCAAAAACAAAACGAAAAATTTTCATCAATAACTGGCTTTTAAAAAAAAAACTTTCATGACATTAGGAAAAAATTCCAAGATGCCTAGATTTTTTCAGGTTTTCAGGTTTTTCAGGAAAAGGGAAAACACTATAAGATATTTCACCCAAAAAATTGGAAAATTTTCACTCGAAAAAAATGTATCTTAATCGTGTAAAAATGGTTGAAAGAATTAGAAAATTGGATGAAAATTGCATGAATGTGGCAGACAAAAATTATTGAAATCAAAAATTCTGTGATAATTAAAATTTCAACAGATTCAAGAGAAATATAATTACACGAAAATCAAAACAGTTCAAAATTTCACAAATCTGATTATGATTCAAACATTGCAAATGTACCTTCAGGAAACAAGAAAAATGGTCGAAACGTCTACATATAAAATCTTCACTTAATAAAAAATTGTCATTTTCAGTTTGTGGCATTCTTCGAGCATTTCATCAGCTCTTCCCTGATTATAGATCGACGTTTTCCAACGATGACCAAAAAAATCTATAAGTGGCGAGAAGGGACCAAAAAGTGGATCACAACATTATGATTTTTTAAGAAATTAGTGAAATTTTTCAGTTCATGTTTTTTTTTTCAAGTTGGAAATTCTTTAAGTACGACTGATTCGAGGTCTCAAATTCAAAATTTTTTTTCAACCTTTTCGCAATTACGGACTCACATTTTTAAACCTTGAATTATTACAAAATAACAAATCCTATGAAAGTTGAATCTTCAGGACTTTATTTTCATCAGTTTTTTTCCCCTCAAAATTTCGAAATATTTTAGAAATTTATGATACCAAATTTTCATAACATTATTTCAGTAAATTTGACGATACTTATCCAAGTATTTCCACAATAATATTTCCAACAAATTATTTCATTCATTTTAAATTTCAAGTTCATAAATTCCACAAACTCAATTTTAGCCTCATTAGAAAGATTTCAAGGTCCATCCAAAATTGGACACAAATTGACTTCAAAAAAAATTCCAAATACATTTCAGGGTGGAGGAGGGGAAGGGGCGTAGATGGCCTAAAAAATTGAAGCTTATAATCATTTTTGCAACATACTCGAAAACAATGCAATAAAAATTCAAGGACAGCAAAAACCCTAATGAAAGAAAAAATATTAAAATTTCACGGATTTGAAGAACACAAAATACAAACCAGCTCAGAAAAAATTCAAATAGGTACCCTATGTATTTTCAACATTTTTGTTGGATTATTCATAGTTTTCAGAAATTAAAAAATAGACATACAGGTAGGAAAAAAACTGAACAAAGTCCTAGGAAAATTGAATAATTACCTTCGAATAAATATAAATGGATTCAAATTCGATGAAAATGAAACTATGAATCCAAACAGACCACTCGAATTTTTACAAACTATCTAAGTTGCCTCTTAAAATGAACGAATCGAACCCAGATAAGCAGCTGGCTTCAATTCGATCAAATTAAATTACTTTGATAAAAAATCAGGTATGCAGATCTTCATTTCTTATCTGATATGTTTTTGAAAAAATCTTCAATCACTACTTCAACTAAATATTTTTTAGCTTTCATTAGAATGTTTTTAAAGTGGCAATATTTTCCTCGACATGAATTAAAACTATTCAATTTTCTTCAAAATTTTGTGAAAATGTTCAAAAAATCATCTCTACCAATCAACCTCCGAGTTATAACATTGCAATGGCAATTTAAACCTTTCGACTGAACCTCCACATAAATCCCAATCTCGAAATATGTTTTTTACAAAGCCCGCATTGTTCGTAATTTCCATCAAATTACTCTCAATCAACCTCCTCGCAGCTCAAAACTCCCACTCAAACTCTCTATTCAACGACTACTTCGTCAACTCCGTATACTTCGTCGACAAATCCGAAATGATCCTCGAATTCTTCAATCCAAAGGACCGCTGGACCATAATCGGAGCACCTCCACAATTCGGTAAAACAACCAACCTCCACATGGTAAAAAAATTCTTCTCGTTCGAAATGGACGACTCAGGGGTACCCAAACCATGGAACCAGACATCCGCCTACCATCTCTTTAAAAATCTCAAAATCGCCAATCACCAGGCCATTTTCACCAGTCACCTCGCCCAACATCCAGTCATCCATCTCGACTTGAAATTCACCGTCGAAGGAGTCATCACCGAATACAAAGTCTTGGCCCAGCTGCGGCAAAAAATCCGCAAATGTTACTTAGAATACGAATGGATCTTGAAACAAATCCATCAATATGATCATATTTTGAACAGCTACGCGGACTACATGGAACGAGTCTTGGACTGCCAACTGGATTTGAAAGGCTGGGCTGAAAGTATCTTCATGCTTGGGAGTATCCTTCATAAATATTTCAACAGATCCAAAGTCATCGTCCTAATTGACAATTATGATTTCGCTGTGAATGATGCTTTTCGCGAACAGAAACTCGGAGGTGACTTTATCCATCGACTAATCAACCCAGCCATAGCTTTCGGCAAAGGTCACGTGTTCAACAGCGTTGGTCTAATTTTCGGCAACAGCTTGATGAATTACGATCTAGGCCACAACGTGATGGCTGAAATCAAAGGCTACAATTTCCTTTTGCAGAACGATTTCACTCCATATTTCGGCTTTACCGCGCTCGAGATGGACCATCTGTTTGAAAAATTCAATTGCACTCGAGCCGAACGAGTCGACGTGAAAAAATGGTACAATGGGTATCTGACCAGCAGAGACCATCAGCCAATCTACAACCCTTATTCGGTCTCTAGATATTTTCTATATCGATCCACCGTCAATCGAACGAAACCTCGATCCTACTGGAGTCTCCTGCAAGACCCTTTGCTGGTGCTTGATTTTTTGCCCAACGGTGATTTCCGTTACAAACTCGTCGACCTGTTAAAAGACGGTTTCTTAGTTCTGCATTCCAAACGATTAATGACCTACGAATCGAATCCACGAATACCGGAAATAAAAGGCCACGTCGACGAAGTGCCGGAACCCTGCGTCACCGACGAAGCCCTTCGATACGTTTTCGAGATGGGCTACTTCACTTACGCCTCCGTCAACGACGAAACGTTCGTCAATCACGAATTCCAAGTACCCAATTGGGAAGTCGAAGAGCACCTTTGCGATATCCTATCGAGATACTACAGCTCGCACAAAATACCCGTCAGGGAAATTCGCAACTGGCTCATAAAAATAATCGAGACACCCGACGCCCATGAAAACTTCACCTTGGCCGATCAGCTACAAGAAATTCTCGACGACGTCTTCAAAACCGT
Organism: Pseudococcus jackbeardsleyi; assembly: GCA_038380155.1. Taxonomy (NCBI): domain Eukaryota; kingdom Metazoa; phylum Arthropoda; class Insecta; order Hemiptera; family Pseudococcidae; genus Pseudococcus; species Pseudococcus jackbeardsleyi. Next base: position 57,061,155 of record CM076240.1, on the reverse strand, counting down.
GACCAAGCCTAGATTCTCATTCTATACGGATTATCTATCAGCCAAACTCCTGGAATATCATTCGATTCTGTACGTGGCCGCGTTGCAGACGAAATTCGCCCTAAGTGGAGTCGACGTCGTGGCCAACGAACTGTTTTATTACCCCGAACGCGAAGATATATTCATTAAAAAAAACGACTCGGTCGTGATTATTCGTATAAATACCGATATCGAGGATGCCAAGTATTCGCCGAGGGAGAAAGTGTACTCGAAAATGGATCGTAACTCGACGTCGTTTAAATTGATATGCATAAATGTTAACGAGACGCACCTGTTTAACGTAGCCCTAATGGGAGGGTATAGATTGCCTCATGATAGTCCTTTTTGAAGAAAAAGTGCTCTATTTTGGTACTAAAATGTTTTTAAAAAGTAGCTGGGAATTTGGGCGATGGTATTCGTCGTTTTAATTCGAGAAAGTCGTCGGATAATGGAAAATTATTCAGTTTAGGAGCCAATCAGTCATTCAAAAAATTTGTTTTTGATCAATTCCTTTGAAATGTTCTTGGCAGTGAATCGTTCGCGAACAATTATATCGAGAAAAATATTGCTTCGTGAGGTAAAGGTTTGACAGTCATAGAAAAGAAAACGAATCCGGTTTTTGGTTTTCAGAAAGCAGTGATTTTGTTTTGGGGTTTCAAACTTTTGGTTTCGATTTTGGTTTTCCAAACGTTTTTTTTCCTTTTCTGTTTTTAGTTTTGGTTTTTTGGACTTATAAAATAGGTATGAAAATTCTCAAAACAAATTAGGTCGGTATTTTAAAAATAAAATCATGCGAATGAAAATTCGAATTTTTCCGTATTGAAAATTTTGTAATTTTTTCGCCATTTATTATTCCTATACCCCTCTTCCAACTCAAAAACACATGCTTGAAAAAAAACCATCAGTTCATTTGAAAAATGGGTTTACAAAAAAAGAGTGTAAATTACCCCTGCGAACGTGGCGAGTGAGATTTTTTTCCTTGGAAAATGCATAATTTAATGGACAAACACCATGAATTTAAAATATCCCTTTTTTTGTGTATTTTTTATCAACAAAAAACTAAATATGAATTTAAAAAATAGAAAAGGAAATTAAGAATTGAGCCTGAAAGGAGAGAGGGCATTTTTTTGAAAAATTCACAATAAAATAAACAAAGAAACACTTTTTTAAATGATTTATTCTTCTAACAGTTTTTTAAAAATTTTCAGAATTCCCTGAAGTTTCCCTGACTTTTCTAGGTTTTCCAGAAAATGGAAAGTGGACACCCTGTTTTAAATATAATATTCATGAGACATTTTGAAAGCAAAAAGTAATTTTTTTCGCTTGTTGTCAAACGATTTTTTTTTTTCAACAAACACAACTTTTCATGAGATTTTTAGAATCTAAATGCTCTTTTCTAGCAACACAAACGATTCAAATAGCAATTTTAAAAATTTCTGCACCCCACTTTGAATACAAAAACTCGAAAACTTAAATTTATTACAGGAAAAATCAAAATAAAAGAAAAAAAACTCTGTTTTGAAGAAAAATTAACGTTTTGAAAAATAAATTAAATTGGGTATGCCAAGATGCCTACCAAATCACACCATTCAAAATTCAGAATCGAAATGTTTATCAAAAAGTGATTTCAAGTTTTTCGTTTCAATTTTGAATTTTTGTTTCGATTTTTTTCTGAAATTCAAATTTTTATTTGTAATTTAATTATTCGTAAGCAATATAAATCATTATTGGTGGTGAAAGTTTGAACATCTGGGGCACTTTCACGTTTTAGGTAAAGTTTTGCCCCCTCTCCCCCCCAAAAAGCTCTTCCTGAACCGAAAATAATAAAAATAGGTTTACGAAAAAAAAAGTTTAAAATATCTTGATTTTTGAAAAAAAAAATTCCGTCACTTAGATCAGTAATAATAATTGATCAATAATTACTAAGAATAAAACATAGGAAAAATTATTTTAAAATGACTCACCAGAACTGTACACTTCTTATTCTTAGGATCAAAAATTGAAAATTCTATTTGTGACTTATCTGAAACCTGAAACAAAAAAAAAAAACAAATAATAGGTCAGTTTATTTCATGAAAATTATAAACAATTTTCTGCGGCATTTAAATAAAAAAGAATTTTTCATAAAAATTCATCACTTTTTACGATTTTTATGACTTACCTAATCTTAAATTTTATGATTTTTCGTGACTTTGAAGACCAGTGGACACTCTGTCCACTAGAATGGAAATTATTTTATTGGATTTTGTTCAATATGAAGCAGTAATCTCGAAATAAATCGAATTTTTAAATCATTTTTACCATAATTTTTTCCAGCTTGAAAAAAAACCATGTTAGTAACATCAGACAATTTATTCACTAATAATTTTATTGGTTTATCTCATAGGCTGATGATTATAAAAATGGCCAATCCATTTTTTAATTTAAAATTTTGATAAAATCATGAACGATCATTTTCATTGCCAACAAAAAAAAAATCAGTTTTCGGCGGATTCAAAGAGATCTTTTTCATTTAGCCAAGTTTGAAATAATTAATTTTAATTTCAATCAGTATTATAATACAATTTTTTCCAAATAAATTTATTTTTACCCTAATATTTTTGTTTGTATGTTTTCTGTTAAAGTATTTACGTAATTCAGTCAATGACGAATAACCAATAAAATTCAACTTTTTGAATCAAAAATCTCACAAATACTTACTAAAATTTAAAGATCAAATTGAAAATTATCAGCACAGCAGTTCTTATTGATGCCGAATCGAGATTGGCTTACTTAACAGAGGAAAGACAATTTTCAACTGAAATTTGATTTTTTTGATTTTTCGACTTTGTTTTCCCATTTTTTTCCCCTTGAAAAAAATACCATTTTTGAAAATTTTCCACTCGAACTTTGCTTTTTTGCCCTTTTCTCGTTCTCCCAATGGGTCATCCATTAAAGAAAATAATAAAAATAAAAATTCAAATGAATCGACTTCGTTAATTTTAATTTGCCCGATATTTGAAGATTTTTCGCAATATTTTCATCAAATGCTACCAGATCACTCAAAAAACTTCAATTATTATTTCAATACCCACGTTCAAAAATTTTCAAAACCAAATCCTTCCAATCCCTCCACCACAAATCAAAGCACCTTACAAACACCTTTCATCCAAATCAAAAAAGCACCCTGAACTTCCGCAGCATTCTTCACTTCAACATCCTCTACGAAAAAAAAACCACCAGCGAAACATTCAAAGAATATTTTTAATCACGACGAAAAAAAACACGACGTAAAAAGTACCCTGTCGAGTTGGTTTCGGCTACACACACACTTATTGAAAATATGAACGACAAAACAACAAAAATACCACGTCAATGGTTTACCGAGAACAGACATTTCTATTGCCTACATTTTTCCGTGAATTTTTTCAGGCAGAAAATAAACATTTCGTTGGCCGAGAGAAGGAGAGCGCCGGATAAAAAAAAATACGAATCGTCATCGTCGAAGTCGTCCTCTCGCATCGTATAAATAAAAAAATACGTACGAGTACGAATAGTATAAGGACACATTCGACCATACCAACTCGAAAATTATTGACTTGACTAAATTAAAATTAGTTGGAAGCGTTTTTTTCTCCTTTTTTTTACCATACCCTTTTTTCAAATATGTTTTCGTTTTATTTACATGTTGGCCGGATTTATACATCGCACGCTATATTATACTAGTACAATTCGTCTCGCGTATTTATTTTCGAGTTTTTTCCCTTTTCTTTACATCATTTTTTTCTTCTTTACGAGCGAATTCGTTCGTTCGGTTTATTTACGCTGGTGCCATTTTTTTTTTGGACGTAGGCGGAGGTGGTGTAGATATTTCGCCAACACAGTATGTGTACCTATTTGTTTTATATTTGGATAAATTACCCTTATAAATATATTTCACGGGTATAAATGACTACCCTTCTACTTTTCTTCCTGCTTGTTCTTATACCAAAAAAATGAGAAAATTAGATACACATTTTCCTTTATATCGCGAGTTATATGAAAAGGAAGAGTAAAAAAGGTCTTTTGCAGTTTATTTTAGAAATTTTCTGAGATGGGAGGGGAAGGGGTAATGAAAATTCGCACTATTTTCTGAATAAATTATACATATAAAATATTCACATAATTGATTGCTTACTTTCCCACATACTCACCTCTCTCTCAAAAAAATTGAAAGCGCTCGAAAAGAACTCTCCAAATTCCTATTCAAATTTTTTGAAGGCATCCGGAAACACTGGAGAAAATCTAAATTCAAGTGGAGATCTCTCAAAACAGTTGAAAATCAAGAAATTACCAAACATTTTTTAATTGCATAAAAAATGAACTTCAATTAGATCAAATGAAAAATTTCCTGGATTTTTTACGAAAATTCTTACCTATTTTGGCTCAAACTTTCTAAGACTGGATCAAGAAAGTTTGCACTTTTTTCGGATTTCAAAATGACCACTAGAGCACTAGAGCAGTTGGTGTTTTCCACGACTTGAAACAGTCGTGCAGTCGTTCTAAATAATTTGTGTTTTTATTTTTCGTTTTTTGGAATTGGCAGGGGTTGTTTTGACCTTTTTTTGGATTTTTTTTCCATTTTCATACCAATTTTTTTGCTTCAAATTTGTTCAAAAAAGCATCTCTCTCTTTTGAGACCCTTCAATTGATTTTTTTTTTCGAATAAAGAAATTCATTCGGGTGTATTCTATTTACCGATTGAGAAGCATAATTACTATCGCGCCGAGCGGCTTCTGTCATTATTAGGTATTTACGTTTCCGGCCATTCCGGGCCATTGTCAGGGTTCAACATCGAAGGCGAAAGCAAGCAACGTGTACGACGTACCGACGTAAATAGCTAGATACCTGAATTCGCTTTTACAACCGAATACCTACGTATATAGAATACGTGCACAAAAGTACAACAAAATTTATTACAGCTTCGCGAGGTACTAAATACACCTACAGAGGGAGGGAAGACAAGAGGGCTGGAGTGAGGCAAGGATCGTGCTTCGCTAGCACCAGAATTATTGTATACGAATTTCACCGCGAAACAGCGTGTAATCGATGTGTTGTTCATAAAATACGACCAACACGACGAGCATTAATTAGGGAATTTTGAACGACGAAGGCATCGACATCAGCAGCCAATCGTGAAGTTTTTGGGGCAATTCTGAGGAAACAATTTTTGAGGGAACAAAACATGGTGACAGAAAACTAAATATTTGGCTGGTTTAAGTTAATATTGCAATGAGTGGAAATTCTGATAAGATGTCATTGTTGACTCTCCTTGAGAGATAAATCATGGAGAAAATTCCCGCAAATGATAATCTCACCAGTCGTTTGTAAAGTTCCTCAAATTTTTACAATTTTGGGCGAGGCTTCGATTGAAAATTTTTTCCATTTTTTGCATTTTTTCAAAAAATATCATTTTCAACAATTATTTTTGTAAAAAGTACAAATATTCAAAATCAAGTTTCACAATTTTCAAAGATTTTTCAAAAAAAAATCAAAATTTCACGATTTTTAGAGGCTTAATTGACCGAAAAATCCTTCAAAAAATGCTTGTACCAATTTTACGATTGTATCATTTTCTTCATAAATTTCTTTCAAAAACTTTAACCGAAAAAAAATGATCATAGCGGAGTGAGGAAACTGAAATAATGTTAAAATCTCACTAAAATTTTACCTTAATTTCAAGTGCTGATTTTAATTGAATTCTTTCCATGACGCCCGACAAACCTTGTTATTTGAGCATAAACGATTCGTTCGTAATGGTTGATGGAAAACTGAACGATAGATGGGAATATTGGGAGAAAATAAAGAAAAAATACACCATCGAATAAAAACCACAATTCCATCATCAAGTCTACTGGATTTAAAAAATGAAAATTTTTGCATTCTTTTTTTGATTTTTCTTACATTTACATGATATTTTTCTTCCTTTACACTAACCAAAGATAATTCATTTTTTAATCATTCGATTGATATGTAAATTCAAAGAGAGGAAACTTTTGAAAATTCTTGTTTTCGGCAATAATTAGAATTATTTGAATTTTTGATATTTTTTGGTGTTCGTTTTGGCTACTACGAGCGAAATTTCTGCTATTTTCGGTCATTTTTTTTTACCAGAGACATCGTGGAAAAATTTGATGAAAATTTATTCTTCTTAGCCGACTCATGAATAATTCTAAAAGTGTCCTAGTGCCAATTTGATTTTTTTTTACAGGAAATTCAAAAAACGAAACATAATTTGCATTGCGCTTATGGACTTTGTAAATTTCAATCTCATTTTTTTCAGTTCTGAATTAATTAATTTACGTTTTTTAAATTTTAATTGATGCAGCTTGATTCAGAGAACTTAAAATTGTAAAAAAAACTCAATTTTGAAAAAAATGGCACTTGAACACTCTCTAAATTTGAATCAGTTAAAATTGACTGATTAAAAAGCCAAAAGTATGCAACCGTAGAAATCAATCAAAATTTTACTGATTTAATCAGTAAATTTTCATTTTTGAATCAGTAATTTTTTTATGCTGAAATGAATCAGTAAAAATTTTCATTTACTGATTGAATTAGCAAATTGAAATTTTTACTGATTCATTTCAGTAGTTGAAAAAAGATTACTGATTCAAAAATGAAAATTCACTAATTGAATCAGTAATTTTTCACTGATTACCAGTCAAATTTCACTGATTAACAGTTGTTTAATCAGTCAATTTTCAGTTTTTTGACTGATTCAGATTTAGAGAGCACTTTTAGAATTAGTGGGTCGATATGTACCTAGTCAGGCCAACAACCTCAAAACAAAAAATTTGATTCCGATAGTATTGTTTGATTATTCCAAACCTTCGCACGGGCAAAAGATACCGTTACGAGACGGGAAAGGGGGGTAGGAAAAGTGGGAGCCCAGTGACGTATACATTGTGCATATCACGACCAATCGAGCTACCAGCGTATACCGAGTAAAAAGAGCGCGTTTCTGTGGATTCCTCTTGGGGAATTAAAAACGTGAAATTGCAATGAAAATACTCAATCGGGAGTTTGAATTTAAATTCGATTGTAAACAGGAAGCAGGCTGTCTTTTAAAACGAACGATAAAAGAACTGTGTGCGCGGCGTTTTTAAAATGCCCTAAGCGACCTTTTATGTACCATTGTAAAACTACGATCAAATTAACGCTTCAGTTTTAATTATTAATCCGCGTATACGCGATCGTTTTTCGAAGATTTCCATTCGATATCTCTCGTGCACCCCCCAATACCCCACCAGCGCTCTTTTTTCTCTCTCAATACCATCTGCATACTTTTTTGTATGAAAACTACGTCGTTCCTGGTTCCCTTCTTTCTCTCTCGCCAGCTACATCGTTCGCGGTCATCGATTACGAATTAATATGTATTTTAATCGACCAACATTGAAATTCGTCGTCGCAATTTAATCTCGTAAATGAGCTTTTTCTTCTTTTTTATCGTTCGTCGCCGCTTCTTACCCCCTTCACCCCTTCCCCGAGCTAAGTATCAATGTGCTTTGAAGACGACGAATAAAAAACTACACCGGATTACGTGGCCGTTTTCCATATTTTACGGTGTCGAATGAATTCAGAATCGTCGTATATCAAAAGTACGAGCAGAACGATACGACCGAGAAAAGATGAGATTTGGGTCAATTTTTGCGAAATTAATAATCATGGGGTACTTACTACTTATGAAAATACCAATTTGATGAGATTATTGAAAAATATGATTAAATTTTCAAACAGGAGATTCTGACAACAAATTGATACCAAATTTTCGACAAAAAATCATGTACAATATAAACGACGAGAAATATAAATACGAGATACGACGCGTCGGTAGGTCATTTATCGTGTTATTCAAACTTTCAAATCGTATCAAAGGCCCACAAAAGAGTTTTCCAGTTTTCAATTCCTGAAATTGAATTTACGTAGTGTATTTATATTACAATCAAATTTTTGAGATGAATGATTATTTTAATAAGGTTTCACATAATTTTGATTGAGCAGTTCGAATAATTTTTTCGATTTTTTATAAAAAAAGCCTTCCTGAGTAAGATGGTAAAATCTTCTCTTTCGCCGATTCGAACGAAACTCACTCAAAAAGTCAATCTTTATGTAAAACTATAAACTACTCCAAAAAATTTCGCTCAACCCTCCCCCATCCCCCAAATGCAATCTTTTGAACAAATTTTACTGAAGTTTTTATACGATTTTCAGCTGAATTTTAATTTTGATGATTTTCTGTCCATGTATTTTCATATTTTTCTCTTTTCCTCGCACTTTTCATTCCATCACCAAAGTTACACCTCCTCCTTTATTTCTCGCATTAAAAGTACAATACGAAAAATTATTCCAAAACTGGCGAGCGAGGTTATGCGTATACATCGGATAGATATATTCATAGGTTCGACGGTCGACACCGTCCGCTTCCGGTCATGATAACCGCAGAGTCTTCGCAAAACCTGACGAATGAGTAATGTCGATATGGCACGCTATTTCACCTTTTTTTTCACCTCGGCTCCCCTTCGCAACCCCCATCGTCGTTTCCTTATCACGTATAAAGCCGCTTTGTTTGTCCGCAGCGACGTCTTTCGATTTGCTATTTTCTTCAGATACCAACGGTACGCCCTTTTTATTAATTTTTCATTCGATAAATTACCTACTTGGTATATAATGTGACGTGACGTGCGGTAGGTACATGAAATCCGAATAGAAGAGGGGTGAGTTGGTCTCTGATTTGATGATGTTGCGATGGAAAGTAATCGCGGAAAAGTGAATTATACTGTAGGAGATTTTTTTTCTGCTTCGAGGGAAGAACGAGGGAGAATACTTGGAAAGTGGTGGCGATAGTTAGGCAATTATTTTGGCATATTCTTACTCAGAATCAATAGAAATGTCAATTAAATCAAAATTGGTATTTTTTAGATTGGAAATTTTCAATTTTTCACTAGTTTCAAGGAAATTAATTTGGCTGCAAACGTAATTTCGAGGATCCTTAATTCTATTGAAAAAACATTAAATTGAAGATGTATAAAACTTCTTCATAAGAAAAATTTACTATATTTAAATTTTCACAACATTTTTTCAACTTTTGATCATTTTATTTTTTAATTTCATAACCACAAAATTTTATTTTAGTTACGTACTTACTTAATAAATTGAGAAGAAATTTTTTAAAAAAATGAAAATTTGAAGTTTTAAAAAAAATAAAAATCAACTTTTTTCAGAAGAATAACTTAAAAAAAATCTTAAAATTACCTAGGTATTGGAAACAATTCTAATTTAAAAAAAATGTTGAATTAATGAAGTTGAAAGGAATTTGAAAAAATCAAGGCTGAAAAATTTTTCAGTGGGGAAATTTTTTCCAATGATGATTTTTTTTAAAAAAAAGGCAATTATATTGAAAACTTTTCCCGACGAAATTTTATTTCAAATTAGATACAATTTGGAAAATATTAGGAATTGAAGAAATTAAAAAAATTGTAGGTAATTTGAAATTCGAAAAAATTGAATTTTGATCGTTGAAACCAAATTTGTGAAATTAGGAACTCATAATTTTTCCCATAAATTTATCACTTACCCTTCAAATATGGTACGTACCTAATATAATTGCAGAAATCATAGCTTTTCTTCGTTGAAAAAAAAAATGACCAGAAATGACCAATAAGTACTGGAAAATAATTCTTGTTTGTCGTTTTTGAATAAACAAAACGACCAAAAAATATCGAAAACTTGAAAACCATAGGAAATTGTCTCGTCTTTTGTCATTCTTAAAGAGAATACAAGAAACGATTATGGAAAATGATCTTATTTCGTGGTTTCAGCTTTTAGGAAAAACGGCCCAGAAATAACGAAAACCACCAAATTACATTAAGTATTGGAAAATGGACGTTTTGGAAGAAACGAAAAAAAAAAAAAAAATACCGGAAACAGCATCATCACAATACTGAAAAATGAACGTTTTTGAGGAAACGACAAGAAACGACCAAACACGATAATTTTTAGGAGACTCAAAAATGACGCAAGAAATGATTGTTTTTCATCATTTTCCAAAAAACGATCAGAAATGACGATTTCAAGGGACTTAAAAATGATGGAAAATAATTGTTTCTCATCTTTTTTGAAGAAACGACAATTTTTTGATACTCAAAACTGAAAAAAAAATTATAGTTTTTCCGATTTTTTGAAGAAACGACAAAAAATGGACAGGAATGAAATTTTAGAAGGCTCAAAAATGATGAGAAATAATACTTTTTCCACCATTATTTCGAAAGAAACGACAGAAGACGATCAAAACGACAATTTGTGAAGACTCGAAAATGACGAGAACGTCTGGAATCGACCAAAAACTACCATTTCAGTTGACTGAGAAAAAAAGGAAGTGATCTTTTTCCGTCGTTCTTTAAGAAAAGCCAAGAAACAAACCAATTACAATGCTGGAAAACTTAATTTTTCGTCGTTTTTGAAAAATCGATCGGAAACCACCAAAAAATATCGTCTCAGAAAACTCAAAAATAACGAAAAACGATCACTACACAAATTACCAAATTAGGAAAACGGTCTTTTTTCGTCGTTTTTGAAGAATTGAACCAGAAACGATCAGTCATTTTCACAAAAATGATCAAAAACGATAATTTATCAATAGGAAAGATGTTGGTGGAAAAGTATGGAGACGCAGACGAAGAAAATACGTTTTGAATACGTTTAAACGTGGCTTAAGACAATAAATAAAAATGATCTTTCCATTTTTTTCTGCATTTCTCCATTTTATTTTTCGAATATTATGCTTTAACGCAGGCATAAAAACGAATCAGCCTCTCCAACTCACCCATTTATCCCATCCAGAGGATGTTCAAAGATACGAAAAAATCCAGTTTCATAGCCAATTAAAAGGGAGGAGGAAAAGGGGTAAACACATGCGCTGGCAGAGATCACGTAAACTGGAATTTTAATTTTTTTTCGCCCCTTTCGCTGTAAATTTTTGAAATTTACGAAACACCAAAATATCGAAATAAAACATTACCCGAGCTACGAAACGAAACGAAAACCGAGACTATGGTTTTCGAGAATGAAGAAAACGTACCAAGACTGAGCGCGTGCACCGAGCAAACGAGTATGGAAAAAAGTATAGAATACGTTACTATAATGTAATGGTATTTTGCATTCCGCAAAATTTCAACATTACAACCGTACGATGCGACGGATTGTGTAGAAATACTGTACATGTAGAAAAAGACAGAGATAGCTATAGGCAGACATAGTAGTCGTACACTCGTGTGAGCGAGCACGATAAGGTATGGTGTAGCATATTTCGTATACTTACGATATTATATGACTCACACCAGCGCACAGTCGACTTCGCCGGCACCGAAATTGTTCACCTTTCTCAAAGGCGTACTTTTATTTTAACGATGACGACGGCGACGGCGAAAGGAACCCCCACGAAAAATGGTGAGGCAGTCGAAAGAAAAACTTGGCTAGTTATCCGAGCCATTTACGTTTTGTTTTAGATTTTTCTAGACGGATTGGTTTTGGGCGCGATAAATTTACACCATTTACTATTTCGTGGGCCGAGTGGATGGGCCGACGAGGAGACGAACAAAAGTATTATGGACATGTTTTAAAAACTATCGAGTAAATTTACCAAGTTTTTCTCCAACGGCTGCGAGCTTTTTGATTAATGTCACACACATGCTAACCGTCATTATGAACCTTTCATTATTGTTCGGTAAATTTCATACGTACTCCCGGATCGAGTTTGAACCTTGAACGGTGCTTTAGTTTATGGCGAATATTTCGCCCGTTTTGAGAGATTTTTCGTAGTGTGGTGGGATTCGATTTCGCAGATACATATTGGTTTTCAATTTTTAGTTTTCTTTTTTGTATTTCAAAAATAACGAGCCAATTTTTTACAATATTTTCCTACATCCTTCTTTTTGATATTTTACAAAATTTATTGTTATTTCTATCGAAATTTTAGGAAATTTTGGTTTCTTTAAAATGTTGAAAATATTCAATTTGAAAAATGTGCTATAATTTTAAAAATTTCAATCATTCAAAATCTTAAGTGTCCCACATTTTACGAAAATTTGATTATTTTTCATTTTCTACTGTGAAAAAAGAAACGATCAAAGATGGAATTTTTTCATAATTTCAAGCCAAAACTTACGTTTGGATTTCATTTTTTATAGAAACTCTTCAATTCAGTCCTCTTTCGTAAGAAATAATGCTAAAAATTCAAAGTAGGTAACAATTAAAAACTTACCCAAATGTTAAACGCAGATATTTGTTGAATAATCAAGTTGAAAATCTGAAACAAAAAAAAAATGAATTTGGCGATTAAAAAATATTGAATTTGTATGTACTCACTTAAAATCAAAATACATAATAAATATAATACTTTGTAGAAAATGAAAAGCTGGAAATTGGATTGAAATAATATTTTCTATCTAATTTTAAAAAAGGGGAAATCAATGAAAAATAATTAGGTAATAGGTACCTACACCTACTCGTTTAATATTAGTAGTTAATTTTGAACCAATGATTTTCTCCATAATTACTGATTCAAACTGTAAATGTGAGTCGGGATATAGAAAATACTCTTGGGGTCAAAAATTGTTTTTTGAGTTGGCAGTTTTGCACTAATTTTGGGCCTTTTAAGAAGGATAGAAATGGGGGGGGGAGACCTTGACTCCTCAAGTTTTTCACTAATCAACTGTGGAATTTCACTGATTCAAATTAGAAGAGTAGAGAAGCTCACAAAAAAACCGTGCAATTTTCATCTTTATTTAGTAAAGAAAAATAATTTTAAAAAAACATTTCGACCCTCCTTTTTCAAAATACCAAAAACCACCATTGGAAATAAAAGTTTTCTCCCTTAAAAGAGCTTTAAAGCAAACTGACCTGAGATTTTTCATCATCAAGTTGAGACCGAAATGAACGAGCCAAGTCGAATAGCATCGACACCAAATATTTGAATTTTTTGCAAAATTTTACCCCAATTTCATGGGTCACATATCAATTACCATTTAAAATTACTCAAAAATTACTTCGCGCTCAATATTCTTAAAAAATTCTCCAAAAAAATTGGGGAATATAAAATTTTACCACAAAAAAAAAAGGTTTACATATGTACATGATGAGATTGGAGCTACAACCAAATAATGGGAATTCACGACACAAAAACTAATCATTGCAGAATGAACTATGAACGACAAATTGATGAGAATGAACGATAATTTCAAGATAAAAATTATTCATTCCACGACAAAATAATGATATTGCAGCAAAATAAAGTTTTACACGACAAGATATGTACCTAAGGAAGTCTCTAAATTTGAATCAGTTAAAATTGATTGATTAAAAAGCCGAAAGTGTGCAACTGTAGAAATCAGTGAAAATTTTACTGATTTAATTAGTGAATTTTTATTTTTGAATCAGTAATTTTTTTCAGCTACTGAAATTAATCAGTAAAAATTTTAATTTACTTACTGAATAAATCAGTAAGGTAAGGTGCCAGTGGTTGAATAGTGCCCAGTGGTTGAATAACTTGAAATGAAGTGCTAATATTAAGGCTCAGGAAGGTAGTTGGCAGTACTTCCCTGTCTCATATGTTACTGTACACTTCTGACTATAGTATAAAACTGTGATATTTCATTTTGGTTGAAATGAATCGCTGTCAGAAAATTTTTACGAAATAATGGGGAAGAAATTTTGAAAAATCGCAATTTTGTTAAGAAAAAAATTATAAGAGTAAGAGCATAAAAGTTGCCGTAGTTTTTTTTCTAATGCATGTGAGAGTACCAATGCGGTATCATTTTGAAGCTTAAGGATCACTGAACATATTCTATGCTTCAAATCCGGATTTAATTCAATATTGGATGTTTACTGTCCTATTCAACCACTGGAACACAAAATCGGTTGTTTTCCAGTGGTTGAATAGTATTCAACCACTGGGCAATTGATGATAATTCCGCGATGCCAGTAGTTGAATATCAATTTTTTTCATGCAGGCGTTGACCTTGGGCCCCTAAATTACCAAAAACACGAAATACTTATATTTTTTATTGGGGTGTAGGCAGGATATCAATCGAGAAGGGCCAAATCCATAAAATAGGCAAACATTCTAACTCAATGCCCTAAAAAATCCCACAAACGACGTGTCGCACACTATTTTTTTCTCTTTTTTTTTGAATTTCAACTTCGTCAAGGAGGCTGATAAGAGGGTTCAGAGGAGACAGATGCCTTCTATTTGGGTGTTACGATCTCATTTAAAAAAGTAATTAGTAGAAAATAACCTAAAAAGTCCTTCTCTTGATAAAAATTCCAAAGGTTAGTCTCCACTCCTAATGTATTAGGATCGCAGTGAGGGCGATTCCGTCACTAGATCATCAAGAGAACCCATAAAAATGTTTTGAGTGAAATTGGAAGACCCAATGTACTTGATTAAAATAAAAATATTCATTCAACCACTGGGCAAAAATTCTATTCAACCACTGGAAAAATGAAAATTTTAGTATTCAACCACTGGGCAAAACAAAATCAAAATTCAAAAATCCATATCTTTGGTTCTATTCATTTATATGGCTTCAAATTTTTATTACATGTATGTTGAAGCCACTAGATTAACTTTACGAAGTTTCAGCGCTTTAAATTAATTTTTAGTTGTTTTATAAGGAAAAGAATGAGCATACCTCCTTAACCATTCAACCACTGGCACGTTACCTTAATTAATCACTGATTGAATTAGTAAATTGAAATTTTTACTGATTCATTTCAGTAGTTAGGAAAATATTACTGATTCAAAAATGAAAATTCACTAATTGAATCAGTAATTTTTCATGATTGACAGTCAAATCTCACTGATTAACAGCTGCAATTTTTTTCGCTGTGTAATCAGTCAATTTTCAATTTTTTGACTGATGCAGATTTAGAGAGAAAAAATAGAACAAAATAATGACAAAAATTGAAATTTTCACAATAAAATAAATGAGTGAACTACAGAAAATAAAGTTATTTGTCAAGATAATGTATTTTAGCGATGAAATGAAAAAATCACAGCCAAAATTTGTAATGAACAGTGTATGTACTCTCTAAATTTGAATCAGTCAATAACAGAAAACTGACGATTAAACAACGAAAAGTGTGCCACTGTTAATCAGTGAAAAATTACCGATTCAATTAGTGAATTTTCATTTTTGAATCAGTAATCTTTTTTTAACTGCTGGTTCAAAAATGAAAATTCGCTGATTAAATCAGTGAAATTTTCACTGATTTCTACGGTTGCACACTTTTAGTTTTTCAATCAGTCAATTTCAACTGATTCTAATTTAGAGAGTTATCATTACTTTGCTACTTCAGTGTTGCTAAATGGCACCCAAAAAAATTAAGGCAAAAGTTTTTAGTGAAATTCTACCTCATTTTCACACATCAAACGCCAATTTTTTGAAAACATAACTAAACTCATTTTGGGCTCAAAATCACTTTAAAATGCCCTGATTACATTTTCTCTTTCATATTTGTACTGCTTGCAAAATTTTAACCCATCTTGATGGGTCGCAACCGTGTTTCAAATGTTCCAACTTCAAAAATCATCAAATCTCTCTCATTTCAAATTGGTGAAAAGTTACTGAAAAAAATTCAGAATCGCAGTGTAACAGAAAAAATCTGTGAAAATCTTTGATTTTCAGCGAATTTTCGCTGATTTTCCAAAGAATTTCACAGATCTTTCAGCAAATTCATTAATTCAAAATATTTTTCCAAAATTTCACTGATTTTCCGGTAATTTTTTTCACTGTTTGCTTTCAGCGATATTTTTTACTAATTTCTATTATAAATTATTACTGTGCTGCAATTCTGACCGTTCTTCAGCGATTTTCGATAATTTTCACCGATCTATATGTAATAGAGAACCATTATTGAATCAAAAATGGTCAAATTTCACAAAAAAAATCGCAAGTTGACACCCCATTGTGCTAGTAACTGAAAAACATTGACTTAAATTTGAAGCGAGGATTTATTTGGGCTAGGTTAAAATTTAAGGTGGGAAAAAAAGGGAGGATTTCAGGCTCCAGCTTCCTACTGTGCAAGTGCAAAATTTTAAAATGCGCCATTTTCGGTACCATAAGACCTATACACATCCAACTGATTTTTCAGGCTCGTAAAAAAAACACGATAATTTCGATTTCTGAAGCACTTTTTGCCAGTTGAACTGTAAACTATCACTCGAATTATCCATTCAGGAACTTGAAACGAATTAGGGATCATTTTCACATAAAATCAAAAAACTCAAAAGAACAGGGATGAATTCGATAAAAGGAAATCAGTTTTTTTTCCACCGCGTAAAAAAAAAAGGCCACTGTAACTAACGCGCCTCTTCATCAACTTCTACTAAAGCCGCGATTCCATTAAAAATGAAGATGTACGAGTAAAAAACAGGGGCCCGTTTGCTATTGTACCCTCTTCTAATCCTCTCTGGTTTTCTAAAGTAAACTACACGCACGTATGGTGTATTGTTGCACGTAAAGCACGGTATACTTTCGCATGCCATGCAGGAAAACATAGTAATGGTGGTATTCAAGGTCGAAAGCATACGATGAGTTAATTATTGAATATGAAAACGTACATAGTACCAACGTAAGTATATAAATATACCTATACCTATGCCATATACTTCGTATCATATACGTAGTACTCGTAAAGATAAAACGATATCGTATTCCTACCCTCTTCGCCTTCCGGCCTTGCTGGAGTATAAAACACCACACGTATAAACTCTTACGTGTATGTGGTATTTTGTTCGCCGCCTTTCGCCTTTTCCGCATGCATACTGCTCGGTCTAAGGTGCACAACGCCAAGTCGCGGCGCCACGGCGCGAAATTTACCTCGCGATTTGAATAATTTTACGTCCGATTTCATTTCGCGTTCGCTTTTAAATATTTATTCAATTTTTGCCGCCTCGTCGCCCCATCGTCGCTTCGTCTCCCTTTCGACATTTTTCTTTTACAACGCGTATGTAAAATTTATCCTCATCTGGTAACCGACGTAGCTGTAGGTAGCTAGGTACCGAGTACCGACCTTCTTCACGTGTATCTCTCTCGTCTTTACGTGCTACGTTAATTTTTCATATGTCGCGAGTTTTCGAAAAAAATAACCCCCACCTTCGCCTCGCCGATCCTGGATACAAATATTTTTCGCAGCGTCTCTCTTATTGAGCCAAAATACTCGGGGTTTTTTGATAGCTTATCCGCGAGATTATCTCTCTTCGGTGTAAAAATTGTAATATACTGGTCCGAGTTTTCTATTTCGAGTTTGTTTTTTATATTTTTGTTTTGTTTCGAGTCGAGTTGAATTATTTATTCGGTTGGGAATTTTTGGAGCAACTGGATAATTTGGTATTATCAAATTGTATACGTCGTGTTCGAGAAGAATTTATTCATTTTTTCTGTCGAACCATTTTCCTCCTCCCATCCTTCGATTTTGAAAATTTCAAGTGCAAATTATTGGAACAAGAATTTCCCAATTTGATAAAAACATGCTCAAATGAAAAAACCAGCCAGGTCGAGAACCCTCAACCACCAAATTTATTTGATTTTTCACAATTTTTTTAAATTTCAAAAACTCAAAAATTTATATTTTGAGGCAAAAAATTAATTGAAATCTTTTCAAAAGTATTTAGAATATATCTCATCGAAAATTATCCAATTTTTATCAGCCTCAGCGTAAAATTTTTTCATAAGAATATTTATTTCGAATCGAGAAATCATTACAGAAAATGACAGATCTGTAAGGAATCAAAATATTGACCCAGAAGACGAACGAATGACAATTTTGAAGAGGCAATTGAAAAAAACCGGTTCTTGCAGAAAAAAAAACTGTACAGAAACATGCAATGTTGACTTTTTCCCCTTCATTTTCCATACATTCTGAAATTTCTTTTCAAATTGAATCCATAACTGGTTGCGAATTAACAAACCGGTTACAAAAACGAAAATTCCACAACCTTTGATAGAAATTTTTTTGGACCTCATTTTTTCAATTAAAATTTAAAAAAGGTGCTAAAATTAATGAACCGGTTTGAAAATGTTTGGTTTTTCAAGCTCGACAAATGTTCTCCTACAAAATTTCTTATAGATTTACTTTTTGGTAAACTTTCGACCATTGGTTGCAAATTAGTGAACTGGTTCAAAAACTACTGAATTTTAATCGCCTTCGGATAATTCTCCGTTTTTCGGAGAATTCAGGAATCGCCGGGGAATTTTCGGAGAATTTTCAAAAGTATCCTAAGAATTTGATTTTTTTTTTTGAGAATTCAGCCTTTTTCTCTTTTTTTTCTTCTAAAAAAGGTCATTTTCCAACTTTTTATGTGTATTTTATTCGAAAATTTTCGTACTCGCTTCGCTCAGGTTATGGAATATTTTAATATTTTTGAAAAAAAATTTATTCGATTCCGCCCCAAATTATAAAAATATTCACCCTTTCCAGAAAAAATGAATGGTAAGACGCCATTTTTTTTGTTTTCGCGTTTTTTTATTTCCTCGAAGAATTTTATATTTTCGGAGAATTTTTCAATTTGAAAACCGCAGTTCATTTCACCAAAAAAAAGGACCTATTTTTTTTCTACCAAAATTGGTTTTTCAGGGGTGGGTTTCCTGTGGATGGGGCTGAAAATATGATCATCAGCCCTCAATACTTTCATCACTTGAAGTATATTGCTGTTAGAACAATCTCCGATCGAAATCTTAAAATTTGGAGGAATGAATTTGGGATCAAATTGTTCGGAGTAAATGTTAATTTGGAAACTCAGATTCCTAGAAACAATCCGGGATCCCAAGTTCGACAATTCAAAACTCTTTGTTTCTATGTTTCTTAAACTTTTAGAATAAGCCAAAGTAGGATTCAAGTTACGAATAACGTTTAATATTCAGAGCTTTGTTTAGTTATTCCATTACAATCGAGAGCTAAAAATTACAAGTATTGTTTTAGCTTTTTTAAAAAATCTGAAGAAAATTTTTGAAAAAAAAAATCAAAAAAAAGTCCAGAAATGAGATATTTGACCAAAAATCGGAGATGGAAATATTCCAAGCTTTCGAATCACAAACCATCGAAAATCCAATTTAAAAATCTTCTTTGAATCATTCTTCTTACTGAATTCTATAAAAAATTGATTCGACCACTTTTCAAGAGTAAAAAATTTTTGATTCAAATTATACCATAACAGAAAAATTCCCCTCCCAAAAAAACCAGAACAATGAATAATTAGTAAATAATGCAAATTTTCCATCTTAAAAAAAATATTCTACATCAAATCAGCTTCTCACCCTCTCCTTCCTTATTCCCCTGCCATGCGGCCATGCCATATCAATATATCAAAAATACGAACAATAAATATCTCAGTAAATAAAAATCTACAACTCTGCGAAAGAGAGAAAATTAATCTCAATAATCGCTAATTCGTAAATATACCTTTTAATGAACACCGAAAACGATTTGTAAAACGAGCATGCGTAACCCCATGATTTAAAATAATAACATCGCGTTCACTGAACGAAATATTATTCTTCAGTTTACCGGCAATCGCCAGCACGATACGACGCGGCTATATCCGATCTCGGGCCGAATTCCATAAATTACGTAAAATTTGATCATTTTTAATCAAATACGAGATAGAATTAAAATATCAATGTATAAAATAAGAGGTGACCGGTGTTGATATTTTTAAATTAAATTTGAACGAAAAAATTTCCAAAAAATCCCATCGTAAGAATACTTTGGATATGCGAAATGTGAATTTTTCGCGTCCGTATGAGAAAATACGTAATTGTACCCCAAAGAACAGGTAATTAATAGAAAAATGAGAGAAAAAATTGTTTAAAAAAATTTTATCATTTATTTTTAACTAGTTTAGTAATTTAGAAATTGATTTATGAGCGGGGAAATTTTTTTCAAGTTGAGAGGAAGTAATTTTCGAGAAATACGTGCATTAGATTTTAAATATTTTTCTTCTGGAAAATTTTCAATTTAATTTTTTTATTTTCACATCAAAGGTTCTTTTTTGCTGAGATTTTAGTTCAGAATTTTTTTTCGTTGATATTTCGAAATAAGTTAATTCGATTACAATTTTCTGCAATCTTTCCAATAATTAAATATTAAATACAAAAATTTCATCGTTCGATAGACGTATCGCCGCATTACCTATTTATGAAATGCATAGAAACGTGCAAAGCTCATTAAATGTGTCACTCTATTCGCAATATTTCACTATTATTGAGAAAAATAACGAAAATAAATTTTGAATAATTTAGTTCGATTGCACTTCATTTTTCATTCAACAGACGTCATCAAAACTTTGAAGGATATTATTTTTCAGCAGGTAAAAAAGTATTTTTATCTAATTTGTAGCGCGATGATAGAAAGTGTCGATTATTAAAGCAATCCAATACTTGAACTTTATTTAACTGAGTTTTATTGTGAAAGCGAAAAATTTTCTGAATAATCGTGAAATTCAACATTTTTAAGAACAGAAATTGAAACAAAAAAACGAAGAAATATTTTTTTAGAATAATTTCTTTTGAAAACAATAGTAATTTTTTTTGTGTTTTCAAATATTTTTCTATTTCAGATCATTTCATATCCAGGTTTTGAAAAATTCAAATTTTTGAAATTTTAGTGTATCCAACAAAATTTTTAAATCGAAATGCAGGATTTTTTGCAAAACATTTGTAGAATTTTTGAAAGATCTTCGCCATGATTTTCTGCCTCTGCACCTCAACCTTAAATTCACCTTTGCAAAAAATTCAAATAATCTTGAAATTATAATACTAGTTTATATTCACAAATTTACCGATTTCTTTGAAAAAAAAAATATATAAATTTGGAACCTTCGAGTTAACGTTTTCTTAGTTTTCAATTTCATTATTTTTTTTTTCAAAATTACCAATCATTTTTTTCAGAACTGAATTATTTTAAAATCAAAATCTTATTTTTTTTCAATTTTTACAATATTTTATGAACTTTTTCATTATTTTTACGATTGAGTTAATTTTTTTCAAAATCATTCATAATTTTTTTCAAGAATACGTGTTATGTTTCCAAGTATTTTCCATTAACAAATCATCGTTTTGCTAAGGTCAAGAAAAATTAAAAATTTTGAAAAATGAAAACCCAAATTGCCGTGTATTCAAAAATCGCGTCGAAATTCAGGATTTTCCACTTCAGAACCTATTTTAATTATTCTACTGTCCAAATTCTTTAAAAAAAATTTTTATTCTAAAAAGAAAACAAAAAATACAAAAATATGTCAGATTAAAAAATATAAAAAATTAATTTCAATTTTTTATTTTAAAAATTTTCACTAAAATCTTGTTTTTACTAATTTCAAAATTTTCTTCATTTTCTCATACGTAAGCTTAGATATAGAAACCATCCTTAAATGTCAAAAATTGATTTTTGAATTGACACTGATTTTGGACCTTTTAGAAGGGATAAAATCAAGAGAGGAATATTAACTCAAAAACCAATTTTTGATCTCTAAGATGTGGTTTTTTGTATCCAGGCATACAATTTAATCTCATATAGGTACATATATTTTTTTTTTTAAATTATAAACAAAAGTATTTTTAATACTGTTCTTCAAATAATTCAAATTAAAAGTACAATTATCCGATTTAATTGGGGCGGGAAAAACTCGGTTGTGCGAAAAAGTCGGATAATCAAAAAGTTTAGTTTTTTCAGAAAAAAATGTAATTAATGAATTTACTTGAAATTTTTAAAACATTTTTGGCATGCATGAACTTTCAAATAAGATATGAAACCCCGAATTTGAAAAAAAACAACTCCCAACAAAAAATTCAAAAAATAGAATCCGTAAAAATCGAAAAGGAATTATGTACTTCGAGTATACAAACACAGTATCATGTCAGATGTATTTTCATAATACAGATTTTGAGCAAAGAAAAATTGGCGAGATGTAGGATTTTCAGGACAAGCAATCAATTTAGGTACTAATTTTTCAAATCTGAATCAGTAAAATTTGATGAGAAATTGCATTTCTTCAGAAATCTGTGGTGAATTAATCATGAATTTTTCATGAAATTTATTTCACTCACTCAAAAAGAAAGGAATTTCACGTAAGTAATTTATCTGATTCAGGATTTTTCATTATTTTTTGAAAAATCATAGTTGAAGGACAGAAAATAATGTATTTTGTGATATTTTCAAGCTGAAAAATATGTTTGTCGAGCTTAAAAAAGAGCTAAATTTAAAAGAAGTCGGATAATAAAGTATTATCCGACTTTCGAAAGTCGGATAACCGAGTAAAATCGGATAGAATTTTATGCTCGGATAATCGAGAAATCGGATAATCGAGGGTCGGATAATCGAGGTTCTACTGTACTTAGAAGATGAAAGTTATTTTTCAAATCTTACATTCTTTCATCAATTTTTTTCCACGAATTTATCACACTGCAAAACACAAAAACTTGGGTCGAATTCTGCTTCGTTTGAAACACGTATTCTTTCAACTTTTTTACGATTTTGCGTTCGCTTAATAATTGGGAATAATATTCTCATTACGAACATCCAAAAATATGACTTGAAAGGGAGCATAATAGGCTTCAAAACATAAATTTAGAATAACAATTAATTTTTTTCGCTTGAAAACATAGGGGCTTCGCAAAATAACACCAATAGAGAACAAATGTTCAAAATTTGGTGGCAAGGAAAAATTCAAAGCTGAAAATTTACAGAAGTTGTGATTTTTTAAAATAAATATTATACTTTTTTCCAACAAAAGCCAATTCCAAAAAATTTGTAAAAAAATTGGCAAAAATATAGCCAAAAATTGAGTCCAAAATATCGAAAATGTATAAAATTTTGTTCACAAAAATTATCCTCGTTTCACTCATAATCAGATTTTCACCATAAAAATTTCATAGGAAAATTCCATCCAAATTTAACGATCTTAATTATTCGTTTCAATTCGACTTCCCCACTCCTTTCCTCCGAAATATTCACCCCATAATTTACACACCCCTGCGATTCCATAAGAGACCACCATTCACAAAAAAAACACGACTATTTTCCCAGCGACAAAAAATCCCTGCCATCGAATTACATATTCGCGTGTGATGGAACAGAACAATCCAGCTAATAAATTTTAATTACAATTTACGCTCAATGGACGAGGACGAGCCACTGTCTCAATCCCTTATCGAGAACATAAGCTCGATAATTTCACTCGGCAGCCCAAGTTTTTCGGTTCGATGTTAACTTTTTAATTTATTGATTTATTATATAGTATTTTTGCACTCTGCCGACTCGACTCGCGACTGGTGCAAACTTTCTTGCGTTTATGCGGCGCAACGCAACGTGGAACGAATTAAGATATATTTTGTAAATTTTACAACATCGTAATTTACCAATTAGCTCACTCCGAACTCGGTATCAAGCAAGTTCTCATCGGTTACGCGATGTTTTGTCAAAATTTTAATAATTTGTAGGACTTGGTAGCGCGATAAATCTAATCTTCTCCCAAACACCAACTAACTCACGTACGTTCACCTTGTTTTCCACACAACTCGAACACATAAATCCGCCATATTAGCCTGATCCGGCTTGACGAGAAGAAAAATACCATCCGTTAATTTAGATTTTATTCCGAGGTAATAATTTTCGCCGCGAGTAATATTCGCCGGTTTTAATTTTTATTACATTTCCTCTTCAATTTCGTTAACAGGGAAACTTATTGCTTTGGAAAAAATCGCGTGAAATTGCCGAAGAGCCGAAGAATAAGGTGGGCAGGGGCGACGAAATGATTTATTCGATCCATTATAACGCGGTAACTCGTACCAATATATCTCCAGCTGTCAAAACAAAATATCACTTGTGGATTGATTTAAATCACCCGGCCATATTATCGTTGAAATGCATCTCTCAAACAAGGTATATCCATTTGGGGGCGTTCGAATGAAATCTCATCCCTTTATATACCCAACATACGAGTATCAACTCCACTGTATTTCTACCGGAAATTGGTTACATTAGGCAATCTTCGATACCACTCGAGTCGTGTTACCCAAACATCCAACGGACTATTGTTTTGGAAATTTTCCTACAAGATTTTTCAATGTTAGAAAACAGAAAAACGAATAAAAAAAAAAACTTAATTTAGTTCGAGAGCTCGATCGTTCGCAAATTCCCATCCTCAATATTTCTTGCTTCTTCTCAACCGAATAAAATATTTATTCGACGACCGGTGTTTTTCGTCGCTCAGTCCAAAACGAATCGAACCTTTTCCAAAACGTGTGTATTTTCCCGCCGAATAAGAAAACGAAAAACAGAAAAGAAACGCCAACGATAGTACTTTTTCTTCGGCGATGGCTGCTTTATGTAGGTATTAAATCGAACTGCTACATACGTACAACGAAAACATCATTTGTACAGCGGTCTTCCTCACAGCACACTTGTTGAATGAGTATTCGTCGAGAGAGACAAAGAAAAATATTTTTAAAAATCAACCACTCGTCATTAGGGTATTTTACTCAGGGAATTATTTCTGGGAGGAGAGCTGAAAGTATATTTTATCAAGAAATCATTACGATTATAGATATATATATTTTCAGAAATGAAAAATTACGAAAATCATTACACTTATGATCAGTGAAATGTATCACGAGACGACAATAAGTGAGATGATATTCGACTGATGTAACTGAATCGACGAAGTGTTTTTCAATTTGAAACTGGCATGAAGAAAAGTCATCACTAGGTATACTAAATAAAATTGAAATATTCGTCCAAGTCCTGAAAAATTAACACTTTTGATCGAATATAATATTACAGTAATTACCGCAATCTTTCAGTAATTCGAAGATGATTTCAGTCAAATGCTGTATTTCAACTTTAGAGTAAATTATTTCAAATTACTAATGTACCTAATTTTGCCATAAATTACTATGATTTTCTAGAAAATTACCGTAATTTTACTGTAATTACCTGTAATTTTCCAGTTATTTACAGCAATTTCAGAGTTATTACAGCAATTTTACAGTAATTACCGTCACTTTACCGTAATTACCGTAATTACTGTGATTTGACCGTCAAAATGGTAATAATACGGTAATTCTACAATAATTACCGCAATTTTACAGTAGTTACCGCAGATTTACAGTAATTGAGGTATTCTCACAGTAATTACCGTAATTTTACAGTAATTATGGTAATCTTCCAGTAATTATGGTAATCTTTCAGTAATTACCGTAATTTCACAGTAATTTTGGCAATCTTTCAGTAATTACCGTAATTTTATACTCTGTAATTACGGTAATTCTACAATAATTACGGTAATTTCACAGTAATTATCGTAATTGCATAGTAATTACCTTAATCAACGAAATTTCACCATAATCACTCATTTTACCGTAATTACTGTATTTTTATTGGAATTACCGTAATTTTGTCGTAAATTACCACAGTTTCACAACAATGACTGTACTCTGGATCAAACTACAAAAATTACTAAACATAATATAGCTGCAAATTTTATGAGCCAACGTAATTTCACATTTTCCATCAACTTGATAAATTAGTTGCCGCTGAACTAGGTTTTTTTTAAAAAAAAAAAAAAAAAAAAACAGAAAAACAATCATACTTGAATTTTTGAACCCCCGACCTTTAACCAATTTTTATAATTTGACCCCTGAACCCAGACTGGGTCCAAACAGGAAGTTGAAAATTTAAAATACAACCTTTGAACACAGGTATCGATGGAGCACCTAAAAGAAGGGTTCAAAATTCGAAATTTAACCAAATTTGGACATAAGTATAGGTATCGACATAAAACGTTTCAAATATATTGTTACCAAGTTTTGAAAGGAGGTACTAGCACTAGGTAGTTAACTATAGCTCTGGGACCAGAATGAGGCTTTAAAAAAAGAGATTTTTTTCATCATTCTTCTATCGCTGTTTAGATTTTTAGAAACTATTCTACTTTGTGAGGGGAATGCCAATTGAACCCTCAAAATTTAAATTTGTCTTGGTGTTTACTTCAGTAAAAATATTTGCAATATTTATAATGAAATAAGCAAAGAAACTTCTATTCTATCAATTAATCTATTTCTCTAAATTTTCACGAAATTTCAGCAGAAATTTTAATGTCTTTAGACTTTTCCAGACTCTAAAAATTTTTCGACATTTTCAAGTTTTTCAGAAAAATGTATACCTACTTTGTAATTTTTCATACTTGTAAAGAAAATGGTGGAGATTTGAAGGCTCAATTTAAAAGGATCAAATATATTATCAAGGTTTTTTTTAAAAATCATTTATTTGAATTTTTTTTCAACAGCCCAAAAAACGAGGTGTCAGCACTGTCAACCAAGTAACAAGAAAAAAAAATCATACAATTTTTCGGACTTTTTCGAAAAAAAAAAAAATTAAATTTTGTACAATTTTGATAAGAATACATGCTTCAAATAAATCAGTTTCATGATTGTCTTGACGAATAATCCGATGAAGAGAGGGAGAAGATTCTTGACGAAAGAAAGCTTGCAAATTTTCAAAAAATATCAGTCATTGCGCTAACAAAGAGATCGAACCATAGAAAAACAAAAGTCAACATTTTTGCGGAAAAAATGGAAAATTGAAATTTAATCATCGTTTTCAACGTTTCAATCATCAGAAAAATCATGTAATTCGTAAATTTTGAGATGATGTCCAGTTTTCCACTAATCGAAGAAAGAAAATCAATTGAGAAAGTTTCAGACTCTTGCTACGTTGCAATCAAAAATCGTACTTTCTTCGAATTATAGAAAAATTTGAATTTAATTTTTCTCAATTTCACTTGTAGAGAAATCAATTCGTGAATTTTGAGAAATTTTTACCAATTTGTGAAAAAAATAATTACTTATGCCAAGAAATAAAAATCATTCGAGAAAATTTTGGACTCTTTTCCATGTACATTTTAATTTTTTTCGAATTTTTGGGACTTTTTCATCCAAGAGATAGAAAAAGTATATTACCTAGGAAAATTTTACCAATTAATTCGATCCTCCGCACGAATTACGATAATTACGGTAATTTGAAATAATCACGATTTGAATCTTTCATTCAAACCAATTAAAAATAATTTTCATCCAAAAAAATAGATACTTCAATTCAGCATAATTACACCAAAATCACCGTAAATTACATCGAAATCAGTATTTCACCATCATCTTATTACCCCTCGAAAAAATTCCGCGCAAAATTCTCAAATACAGTTAACAAATCGACCCCTAATTACATTCGGTAATTTACGACATCACCTTATAAATAACCGTCACGGTTTCTAGATTACCCGAAATCACGTCACGCGTTCATATTTCACTATCTCTTTACCGTTCGGATCAATAGAACATTACACCCGAAAATATCTTCACTTGGGCAGACCGCAAACAGTGCGTGGCAGTCATTTACTAAATGGCCGAAAAATGGCGCTAAATGACGTATCGGTTACATTATCGCGTATTAAGGTAATAGATTCCGGTATAATAATTTTTCACATGTAAAAGTATCTATTATATGCATAGGCGGTGTATTTTTAGACGATCAAGAGCTAATAATAGGACTCGTATAATGCACTCTGTTTTTTACCCCTAAACCAATAAAAATATACCTCGCTATCTGGGGACTGAAAAAAAAATTGTAAGCAGACAGGAACGTCGATAAAACACGACGAACCCTATCAATCAATCACTTTATGTACTAAATCTAAGCATCGTCGATGGACCAGCTCTTTATACTCGTCCTTTATACAAATTAATCTGCATCCAGGAAAAAGAATCGCGTCCTTATATAAGAATTCGAAAAGCTTACAGCTCGTGTCGACACACTACATTCGATTAAAACGGCTTTTTAAATCGATTATAAAGCCGAAAAGGTCCACCAGCACTTTTGTACTTTGACGAGGAAATCGCAATCGCCCTCGCGTGCGTAATAGCGTCATCATTACATTAAGCTAATTGATGTCGTCGTCATGTCCGTGTCCTATACAACGACGCGTAACGTACAAATACCGAATGGAAAGCAAAAGCTCGCCGTACTTTACCCCATTTTACCTATTTTTTTCTTCCTTCGTGCCCCATCCTATAGGTTCTTTCTCGTTTGATGTATGTAAAACCTTATACTACGAAAAATAATCACCTCAAATTTGCATCGGCAACTAGGTGGAAAAATAACCCCTGCTATTGTCGGTCTCCCAATCATACAGTACATTTCGATGACAATACGTCGCACATTCACACGCAGCTTCGGGCAAAAACACATTGAACAGGGGCAATTAATTATCGCGAATATGCGTTACATCGTTCGGAAACGTACGTATTGTTCGTCGATTACACGTTTTCGAAGAGGTGTGCTCTTCTCGCCGTCGTTGGGTTTCTTTCATTCAGACGAGTGTGAATTAACGTGGTCATGTAACGCCAACGTACGATTACATGGTTAATTCGTCGTATATCTTTAAATCTCGTTCGTATCATCGTATCTCTCCGATTTATATGCAATTCAACTGAAAATTTCGACTGAAGATTCATCTATGGCGAAATTCTATACAGGGTGGTACATAATTCGTGAAATTTTTTCCATTTTCATATAAACCATTCATAAAGCAACGCCTTCACTCTCATATCTCCTTAGGCACATCCAAGAGGAGGACTTGGAGCACTCGAGCAACTCCCTTGCTCTCGTGGGAGATTTTCCATCATAAAAAAAATGTCTACAGGGTGTTCGAAATATTTCAGAGATGATTTTATTCACTTTACTTATAAGATTTCCAGGCCAATTTTTCCAAAATTTTTAGATTTTTTAGGTGTGAAATTTGTATACTATGGAGAGGATAATTTTCCGAGTGATGCACACATTGTCTTCATATCCCGAAAAAATTCAGTTTTGAAAATTTTTGAACCCATCAAACTCCACTGACCACAAAAATTAGAAAAATTGAATTTGTGATCATAAAAATTTCAAATAAAAAGGAAAAACTGTTTCAAAGTAAAATAAAGTTTTTAAATTATCCTCCTCCCCCCCCCCCCCAAAAAAAAACTTGCCTACAATTAATAAATTTATGAATGTCCCTGTAATATTTTCAGCTTTCACCAATAAATCATTCATCCCTGTTATCTCATTTCATTCAGGTTTTCCAAAACATGATAATTTCAAATTCTATTGTAGTTGAGAAGAAATTGTAGTCAAATTGTAAATATGAATTCTTGAAGTTCATAAAATTTTCTAATGGATTATTTATTGTTTTTTTTTCAACTTGATAATTGTTTTGAGAAGATATAAGTAGTGAATGATCGTATTTCGTGTGTTTGTATTTTGCAGATTGATGAATTAAAACGTATCCATACGTTTATGCGCGGCTTGAAATTGCGACCGAATGAAAACCATCAACGGAGTGTATACTTTCGCTGTCATACTATTACCAGTTGGTAAGACATAGTATTTTACAATTATTCTTCTATCGATTTTATAATTTATTAATGATTTTTGAAAAATTGTTCAAAATACTTAAAATACAAAAAATAATTACCGACATTTCTGAAATCAGAATCCAGTACTATTGGAGTACTTTTAAAAGACAACAGAGAGACTGAGACAGGGCTGGTAAAAGAAATCTCAAAATTACAAAATTTGAGCTTTTTGTCCTAATTTTTCAACTTATTTGAACATTTGAACTTGGCTTCCTCTACGATCACTTATTTCCATCGGTCCTTAATTTTTATTTTATTTTTACCGAGAAGAGGGGGAGGGAACTATAAAAAATCAAATTCCAATAATTTCAATTTTTCATCAAGGATTTTTCAAAAAAAAATTCATCAACACCAGAAGGAGAAATAATTTTGTCCAAGCTAAGCAAGAACATAACTGTTTGAAAATCTAAAAATCAAATGCATCCAAAAAAAAGAGTTTTGTAAAAGAATGTAATATTTCTGAGAGTTTATATACCTGGATTTATTTTTAAAATGACTTCTTGTCACTTGGTTCTGTTTGACTGAACTCATGGCGCTTGAATCTTTCTGGCTGAATTAAAAATGTTCATTTTTGAGTCATGTCAAAATGAACCCCTTTATGATTTTGAAAGAACGCCTCACAAATAAATAAATGAATTTTTGGTTCGAGGTACTTGGTATACTTTATGCCAATTATAGAAATTTTTTATCAATGAAAAATTATTGTTGTTCAAAATTTAAAAAGTTTACAATTTTGTACTTGGTAATGATTAGAATGATGTCTATGGATAGTCGTTATTTATACTAGATGAAAAATTGTTTTGAATTTTTTCGTACCCCCCCCCCTCAAAGTTGTTCCTTTTTATGAGAAAATAATTTCCTGAAAATTTTAGCCCCCAATATTACACATGCCTGTAAGCCCCTCAAAATCCCTCATTATCCAAAATATGAAAAAAATATCAATTTTCAACAAAAAATTTTAAATTTTCATTTTTGTGACCGCACCTTTTCCAATGATTTATTTTTTTATAAAAAAGACTTGAGATAACATTTTATTCCCATTTATGAAAATTGAGAGGGTCCTAAAAGTGGTAAAGATTTTACAAGCTCCCTTGAGTTTTCAAAGTCATCTAATTGAAAATTTTACATAAATGTAGAATAGATTATATTGATCTCATTTTTGCTCAAGAACCAATATTTTGGCCGATAAAGGCTAAAAATTTGATTTGGGGGAAAGATCCATAATTTCGGGGGACGTCCAGTCAGGACGGGACTGGACACTTGAATTCGTGTTCGGGACATGAAAATGGATCAGCATATTAAAATTCAGCTTGCCACCTCAATATTCCCTAAATAATGTCGATTCTATTGGACCATATGTTATTACAGAAAATTGTAAAATTTTTACCACTTTTAGGACCTCTTCAATTATCATAAATGGGGCTAAAATGTTATCTCAAGTCTTTTTTATTAAAAGTAAATCATTTGGAAGAGGTTTGGGCACAAAAAAGAAAATTTTAAAATTTTTTGTTGAAAATTGGTATTTTTTTCATATCTTGGATAATGAGGGATATTGAGGGGCTTACAGGCACGTGTTAATATTGAATTTAAAAAAAAAGAATTATTTTCTCATAAAAAGGAACAACCTTGAGGGGGGGGGGGGTGGGTACGCTAAATTACTCAAACTCGAAAATAATGACCACCTCAATGATGCTACTTAGTTCTGTTTGGCTAAACTCAAGAGTTACCTAAGGATAGAAGATCACATAATTTTTGCAACTTCTATCATGAATAATTTTTGTAATATTTTTCATGAAAACCGATATTTTTGGGATAGTTTAATGTCATTAGTATCCAAAAAAATAAAATCTCAAAATTTTCAATTTTGTTACTTGGTTGCTTTCGGCATAACATGGTTCAATTTTCGTGTCAAGAATTCCCATTATATAGTCGTGCTTCAATTGCACCATCTTATTCTTATCCAATTGAGAGTTGGATTTTTTTGAAATTTCTCAAAATGAAAATGAAAAAAAAGAGAAAACCTAACGAAAAACCCACGAAGGACGTTGTTTTTGATACAAACCCATAAAATCACCAACCTCCTCTCAATTTAAAGTTAGAGGAGGGATCTGACCCCCAAAAAATCCAAGGCCAAACACCAAACTTCATCGACCACTCCACCATATCCCAGGCTGGCAAATACGTCGGCTCTCAATTTAATCAACCAGTAAACCATGTTTCGGAATTCTAGCTACGTCTAATTAATTAACCAAGCGCGTGCTGCTGTCGTCGAGTGATAAAAAAACCCACCTCGCACGCGATCCGCTTTATACCTTTACTTTATCACGTTACCGGGGTCCGTAAGGTATATGGGTACATGTGCCACCATACCATGTACCATATTAAAGTACCATGCCGCTAGATTAGGCGGCTATTGGAATGAGACAAGTGGGACACGGATATTTGACGAGTGTACGAGCACATTTGGAAAAAAAAACTTCTACGTAAGGTCTCACTTTGTCAAACTGGCCGCAACATTGTTAATATTTCTAGGTAGTTTGGTACAGCAAGAGGGTACCTCAAAGAGAACTTTTACGCCGATGTAGAGAAAAATACATAAAGGGAGGCGAAGAGAGTCGATAGCTGAGGGCTGCAGCTCGAGTATATTATATAGCGGTATACGTCTTATAGGAAGTCTCGCGCGTCAATTTATAAGTTGGATTTGGCGTGTAGTTGTAAGGTTTTCGTCGAGGCGAAACCGGAGACCAACAGGAAGAGCGAAGTAACAACTTTGATCGAGACGGGGACGTAGCACGTTA
Source organism: Pseudococcus jackbeardsleyi (assembly GCA_038380155.1). Taxonomy (NCBI): domain Eukaryota; kingdom Metazoa; phylum Arthropoda; class Insecta; order Hemiptera; family Pseudococcidae; genus Pseudococcus; species Pseudococcus jackbeardsleyi. Next base: position 57,028,820 of record CM076240.1, on the reverse strand, counting down.
GGCTATATACGATGTAAAGATTAAAGATTGAATCGAACTTCGGAAACATATTTTTCCTCTTTTCTACGCGGCGCGCAACCGGAGTACTTTCCTCGACGCTTTTATTCTTGGGTCGCCTCGCGACGCCCGGCCGCCGCCCGGCGACAACGCCAACAATGCTGAAAAGCGAATGTGTAAGTAAATTTGAAAAAGTATTCTATTTCCAAAGTTAAATAAGCGAACGAACGAAGGTTTTTCTTTCTAGGGGGTTTTTTCTCTCTTTTACTCAGCTCTTTTTTTTTTTTTACTTACAAAATTCTTAAGTTATTCGTCGACTGTGTGGCAATTCGGTCGATAGTTTTGCCGGCCTCTATACACCTATAATACGCGAGACGGTGCCCCCTCTCGCCAGTCCCCCGCCTTCGGTCGTCGTCTTCGTAAGAAATGGTAATGATGCACTTTACATTCGGGACCCGTAAATTTCGCCAACTTATACGCGTTTTTCTTTTCCTTTCTGCAGAAAATGTCGCCTCCAAGCCTTCGTCTCGCCGCCCCACTCAAACATTCGGCTTATTAAAAAAGATTAAAATAATGATCGCAAATCCGAAAGAAATCTAGCGCGAATATTTAACGGGTATAGACTCCGACCGACCTTTGCCACCCCACTAAAGGGAAAGACTATCGTAAATAATGTCCACGTGATTTTTAACGGTGTACTTGGCCGCCGCCTTATACGCCGGTACAATTATTAGCTACGTTTAAATATATATAAAAGGGTTCTAAAGCTTTTACATTGAATTTAGGGGATAAGGGGTTAACGACGTCGACGGTCGCGCCCAGTATCGAGAAACGAGTACATACGAAATAGTATATTAACGCGATTAATGACGCTATTAAGTGAACGTTTAACGCGTAGAAGCGAATGCAGGTGTTTGTTTTTCGCTGCGATCGCGACCGCAGAGAAGGAGCTTTGAAACTTGTGCGAAGATTTATTCTTAGCATGTGAATGGAGTGATTTTGAAAGCTCTACTTCTCTCATCTGCGATAAGATGATTGTAAGGTTTTCGATAATTTTCACAATTTTTTTTCACTCGATGATCTCGATTTTGAGAAGGACTTTGAAAAAAAAAACAGCATTTTGAATCAGTAAAAAAGTCACTGAAAAATCTCAGATTTACAGCACAAGGAAAATCAATGATTTTTTTTCTATTTTCAAAGAATTTTGCTGATTTTTCACCGAATTTCAGATCTTTTGACTGACTTTTCAATGAATTTTCACTGAATTTCCATAAATTTTTCACTAATTTATTACTGTGCTGCAATTCTTACTCAGAGTGTGTAACAAAATTTGTTGAGCAGAAATACTGACTAGAACTGGCCTTTTGGAATGACTTTTGACATGACTTTTCTGAGTCGTCCCCCCCCCCCCAAAAAAAAAATCGACATCAAGCAAAGGCGAAAATTTTTGCTAAAAATTCAAACAAAATATGAAATTTTGGCTTTAATTAGTAAATTTTCTGCTAAATTTTTCATGTTATTTCTAAATGGTAACTTCTCACTGATCTTTCAGTCAAAATTATTAATTTCTTTGATAAATTAGAAATTAATTGAAAATCAGTGATATTTCACTGAAAGATCTGTAAAAAACAATTTTTTCACATTTTTGTGGTAAAAAAAAATGCTGTCCCTTTGATAATTGAAAAAAACATGCGAGCCAATCAAAACATTTTTTAAAATTTCAATCGAAAATTCGAAATCATTAGAACCGAGTATTTTGATAAATAAGAAGGGACAATTTTTTTTTCACTTGAAAATGATAATTGTCTAGGTTGGAAAGGAAGAAGTTTCATACCATCATTTTGAAAATGAAATTGTGCAAATTTACTGAGCCCGAGCGAAGTGAAGGTCAAATTTTTTGAAAAAAAAAAGGCATTCAAAAGCAAATTATTTCTTCATTATTTGATCAATATTTTGGTATCAAGAAGGAAGCAAAATCTTCAATTCTCTTATTTTTCTGGGGAAAATAGAATTTTTTTGGAATTGTTGAAAAAAATGCCGACCTTTTGGGTGAATTAGTCAAAAATACTGACTTATGCCGACTTAAACAGGCCATTAGACACCCTGTTACTGTTTCCCAGCGATTTTCGATACTTTTCACAAATGATATGATGGAAGAATGGCAAGAAACCCATAATAACCAACTATTGAGCAAATCAACATTTCCAAACATAAACTAAATTTGGCAAAAATCTTGGGATGGGGCAGGGGTGGAAATTAAAAATTCCTCGACTACAGTTCGCGAAATAAACTCAAATTAAAGCAAAAGAAAATTTAAAAATTGTCAACAAGGTGAAGGAATGAAAATCTGGTACAGTACTTATTTTCAAATATACCTAATTTAAAAAACAAATTATGATTGAAAACTTACCCAAATGTCCAAATGTTGTAATTATTTGTGTTTTTTGAAAATCTGAAACAAAGAAAACGAATTTAATGAGTAAAAAACAAAACAAAATCGTAACAAAAATTTGTATTATCAAAATTCAAAATACAGGTAACAAAACGTGAAAAAAATTAACACAGATACTTTAGTTTAAGTGAATAAAATTTCTGAAATATGAATTAAAAAATTGAGACCTTAAAAATGATAATTCGTAGATGTACGTGAAAAAATTACAAGCTAAAGTGTTCGTATTTTTTTCGAGTTCATCTCTATGATTTCGTTTGCTGATTCCTTCCCCCTCTTCGTTTTCTGATCCGCACAAAGATAACTCAAGTAAAATCGAAAATGCAAATAAAAAAGAAACACATTCATTTTAAAAAAAGTACTCCAAGGGATCAATTTTGATTCAAATTTCATACCTTCAATATTTTTAGAAAATTCGTATCATTTTCATGTTGCAATGTTCTGTACAAACCTTGCGATGAAATTAGAAAATTCATCCCATAATTTCATCTTTTTTAAAAAAAAAAATCAGCATATTTTTCAAAAGATTCAATAATTTTCTAAAGCGAAAATTTTTTGAAAAATACCAGTTTTCCTGAAAAGGTTGACGAATTATTTGGAAATTAGAAATTTGGCAAGAATAGGTATACCTAATGTTTCATTTTTCAATATTCGTGCAAGAGCTTTCCTTTAATGGAAGACATAATTGAATTTGTTTTAAAACCTTGAAATGAAAATACTTGGTTAAAATAATTCATAATTTTACCACATTTATCTTAATTTTTTTTTAGACATTTGTCTAAAAAAAAAAAACACTGCTTGATCATAAATCTGAAGTTGGTTTTTGGCATCCGAGCAACCTTCTCTACAACATACATAAGTACGGTATCGTCCATTTTCTCAAAAAAAATAAAAATTACTCAGAAATGAAGGACAATAATTCAAATGGAGGTGCAGAAAAATAGAATTCCGATGATATGATCAGAAAAACGAAATTTTTTCAAATATTAAAGCCACATTTGAAGGCAAAAAAACTATTTTTGGAGAAAAGGAGGGTTTTCAGGAGTTTTTTAAAACCTCCGGTAGTGTTTTTTTTCACCTTTTTTCTTCCATTTATGCTGATTTTTTTCTTGATTTTGATCAATTTCATACATTTTTCTGGTTTATTGCAACAAAATAGAACTGCTAGTTGTTTTTGAAAAAATCCCATAGTTTTCGATTACTGAGAACCAAAAAAAAACTACAGACCATTATTCAACTTTTTTTTTCAAATTTATCAAAATTTAATTCGTTGAAACATCTACCGATTCTGCTCATTTTACTTCTTCTGAGAGCATAATTTTCACCCGAGAACAACTTACGTGTAACTTTTCACAGCTCTAATCGAGCTTGCGGTCAGAACCTCGGCCATATTCGCATTTTCATACGCATAAAGTCGGACTGGGGTGATCTTAACGCGGATAACACAATATGCGGGTGGTTACTGGTTACTCTGCCACTCGAGCGTAATTTACCCGCCACTATGAGACCGAGTAATGCTTCTCGAAGCATTTCATCGAGTCGAATGTCAACACTCGAGCGTCGAATTACTACACGGTTTGTTTTTCACACACGTACCCTCAACAATAAGAAATTTCCTTTCACAATTTCGAAAAACATTCAAAAACTGAAAAAAAAAAACAGAAAAACCTCGACGAATTAAAAACAGACCTCAAAAATCAAAGGGGCCTTTTACGCTTCGTGTATCCGCAGGCGAAAACTTTATGGATATTTGGAATCCGTATCCACCTACGATTCGTATCCGGTGTTCAGTCTCCTGTACACGGCTGTACGCTCATTCATCACTGAAACTTTGAACTTGGCCGCGTGTGAGATGGCCATCCATTACAATTTTTTATTCTTGGCACCTGTTCGGTGTATACGGCGTGTGGCCAAAGGCTACCGCCGTTATTACGAGTTAATACGACGACCAGTGTATAGTTTTTCTTTTGTAGTATTAATCAATTAGCAGTTAGCACACGGTTCGCAGCCTTGTAATTCGTTTTCATTATGTCACCAGCACGATTCACCTCGCTCATACATAGCCCTGGTTTTTATTAGCGTCTTCTGCTGCGATGCGTTCCCCCCATCCCTTCTCTTGTCTCTCGTCGTCAAATTAATCAGCGGCGTCTCTTTTACCGATAATTTCAGCACCGTAAAAATTTTCCCACTCCTAACCTAACCTTTCACCCTTTTCGTTCTGTCATTTTTGTTGCCTCCGTTTGAGAGAGGAAAAAAAAAGTCAACTAGTCCCTTCGCCCCAGCTAGACTTACATACCTTAATAAAAACGTGTCCCAAACCGTAACAAAAATTCTTCGCATATAGTGGCGAAATGCCATAAACAAGATCCATTTCTATGTGGCTTTGTTGCCGCGTATTACTTTTTTATGATGCAAGTTTTCTTTTAAACATTAATTCCCGCGCATACGAGTAAGCCATAGTATATACAACGCGAGTTATATCTTCTTTATGTTGTACGACACGAAGGTATTTTTTTTTTCAAAAACACACGAGTAGGCCGCGTTCCAACATTCTTTAAAATTCTTTTCTACATATATGCCTTTGTCATGGTCTCGCCAGCGACCGTCTTGAAAACGATTCGATCCAGCGAAATGAAAAAAATTAACCTATTATGGCTATTAAGACTTGAAAAGTGCCCGGTTGTTAAGTTTGAATAGGTGGAAGAAATTCTGCTCGTTTATGGTCCGCCGTTTCATCTCGACTGGTCAAAAATGTTAACCAGGGTCGGAACTCATGCGAAGACAATTCAGGCTCTATGAAAACATCCCTTCGAGCTTGATCGCCGATAAAAAGTAAATACGGAGTTGTATGGAGCGAAAACAAACCTTTTCGAGGGTTACAATGTTGATTTTTCCGCAACATAACCTTATTGTAAGAATTTTTTTTCGAATTGGCTCGCATTGGCTGGTTTCATTATTCGAATTGTGGGTGATTTGGAAATGACTGCGGTTATTCGTGAGGCTGGTGCGAAACTTATTTTTTGAAAGGGAAAAAGTATTGTTTGTAAGGTTTGAAAAATTGTTGAAAATTATTCTCAGTTAAAAATGCATATTAAATGGATAAAAAATGGGCAATTTTTAAAAATGCCGTTGGAGTTGTCGAAATATTGTGAAAACTGACTAAAATGCTGAAACTATTTTCATTTTTTCCCCATCTAAATTGTTTTGAAAACAATTCTACTTCATTAGAATATTTTTAAAAAATTAATGTACTTACATACATAAAATGAATAATTTTTAATTTATGAGGTATTTCTAAATTCAGTTTTTCAACACTAAAAAATACTTTCGGATTTTTCAAATGCAAGTATTACTTTCAAATTGGGAAGAACTTGAATTAAAAATATTCATCACTGTCATAGGAATTATTTCAAAATTGGGATTCATACCGAAAACGAAGTTTAGGTATGAAAAAGTGAGAAAAAGTACAAATATTGATTGAAGAATATATGTACAAAAGTACTAAAAATGTACAAATTTCTGAAAAAAGCTAGTGAAAAATTGAGATCTTAATGAAATTTTATCAACTAAAAAAAATTGCCACGAGAAAATCTTCCAGTGGTGTCAAATGAAAACAATAAAAAATCAGGAGTTTTTGATGCGTTGACTTAATGCTTCCTAAACTTTTTTTTGACATTTTTATAGTTGGTTTTCTTGTGGACAGTCACATATTGGTTTGAGAATTTATTTGTAGATTAGTAGCTCATTTTCCACAGGCATACTCAGAGATGTGAGGTATTTTATTCACGTATAATACAGCTGTATAATACGCGTATAATACTGTATTATACAAAAATAAAATACGGTATAATACATATTTTATTAAATTTTGATAAAAATTACCTAAAAATTTGCACATTTCAAAAAATGTTGAAAAATCGGACATTTTTCTTAATTTATGACGTTTTTATTACCAATAAAATACAGTATTATACGGTATTTTTGGTATAATACCGCGGTATAATACCCAAAAAATAAAATACCGTATTTTTACATCTCTGGGCATACTACAGGGGTTTTAAATGAACCAGATAACACTATCGCAAAAATTTCTTCCATTTCAGATTTTTGTTTCCTCACAGGGGGGGGGGCTCTGAAATATTATGGTAAGGTCCGAAGGGGCGTGGGTTTTTTTCATTTTACAGCTCTTTGTTAAGAAAAATTGAATAAAGTTTTTTAAAAATCGTTGTTTTGATGAATTCAATTTTTAATGATAAAAATTGTACAAATTTTCCATTTTACCAAATCGATAATTTTATGCTTGAGATTACAACATTCTGATGTTGAAAAAAAAATTTTTGCGATGTTTTGTGTGGGCAATGCAACTCTATTGAAGCACATTTCACACTTTTACATGCATAATGACTCATCCCTTACATTAAACTTCATCATTTTTTAAAATTTTGATTTTGTTTCATTATTTTCTGCAATAATAATAACAGTGATGTGACAGGACGCAACAAAATGGGATAACTGAAAAAAAAAGAAAATAATGGGAATTTTTAAGCAGATGTCGCACCCAGTGGGATAAAGATCCCCTTTCCTCGGAAGGGGAGATTAACAGGAGAAATGAAGAAAATATTCGTTTGACAGATGGTGCGGTTATTCTTGATGAATAAATTACAAAATTAGAATTTGTAATGAAGAACCCCCTCTCACCGAGGGGTTTGAAATGAAAATGTACGAGATTTTCGGATTCTACGCAAAATTTCAATCAATTTTGATAGGTCGTACAGGTATTTTTGTTGGAATATCGCAAAATTCGAATTTTGGGAGGAGGAACCATCCCCCCGAAGGGTTTAAATGAAAAATGGATGTGATTTTTGGATTCTACGCGAAATTTTAACCTACAATGATAGGTCGCACCGGTATTTTTGATGAAAAAATGACAAAATTCAAATTTGTGGTGGGGGAATTACCCCAAAGAGGTTGAAATGGAAAATGGACGTAATTTTCGGATTCTACGCGAAATTTTAACCTATTTTGATAGGTCGCACGGGTATATTTGATGAAAAATAACATAATTGAATTTTGGAGTGGGAGTACCTCATAAAACCTACTTGGCGGGATAACTCTTCGTTGAGCAGGTTTTTTTTTCAATCGTTTTAACGTAATTGGCAAGAATCTCTTGGTTGCTGACCGTACTTGTTCCTGCAGGGGTAAAACTGTCAAAATTGGTCAAAAATGCATAAAAACTACATTTAAATTGCAATAAAATCCGTTTGTGGAAAGTCTCAGTGAAAAAAATTACATATTTGGTATCTGTAGAAGATACTCTCCGTGACCCCTTTTGAATTTTTTGGTTGCGACCCCGTTCCCAAAAACACACATTTGAGGCTCCAGCCCCCCCTCCATTGTGCAGATCTGACATATTGAAATCAGGTTTTTTGGGATGTCGCAGCTTCTATCTAAATTCCCTCATATAAATTTCTTGGTTGGCAAAAAATTTCAGTAACATCGATTTCTAACGTACTTTTTGCCTCTTGGATTGCGTACTAATTACAGCAGAGAAATATTGGTCAGATTTTAAGGCCGATTGGAGAGATCCCATAAATTAAAATGTATACAAATAGTAACCAAGATTTTCAAAACCATCACCCAGATGAAAAACCAACCACCTGCATGGGTTTTTGTAATATATGACGGAATAATGTACGTAAAATTCCAAAAACCTAGTGTTGAAAAGCAACCTGACAAATTTTCGAGTGGAAAAAACCAGCTTATTTAGATTGATAATGATAAAGTTTTCATTTCATCTCGTCTGCGAGCCTCTTTAGATTTATTTTTTTTACCAATCTATAGACGTTATGCAACCCACAAAGCTTACGTTTCGCTATTCATTATACATGCGAGTCTACGTCCGCCTCAAAATCGAGCTCTCGTCGGAGCCGGGGTTCTCCTTTTTTCCTCCTTTCTTTCTCTTTTTTTTTTTGAGATATGTGTATATTTTCGCATGAACGAAGAAGGCGTTTAGGGTGCAAAGGTTAAAATGGCGAAAGTCGTTCGTTTCATAGTTTACTACATCCGGCTACATACGAGAGAATCTCGTCCGAATACACTTATCGATAAACATGAATGGGTTAATTTTGGGTCAAAAACGTGCTCGATTGAGTATATCGATAGGCGTGCAAAACCTTTTTCTTTTTTTTTTTGATGTCGTCGTTAGCTATTTATCCTTCTTTGGTGGCGCGAGGATTTACCACAAAGAAGGCCGAAAAGTGAAATGAAGTACTGAAGGCGAGGTGGGTTTTTTGAAGAGGTTTTTTCTCCCTTTGGCTGATTTATCACCTGTGTACTTTTTGACCAATTAGGACTAAGGGCACTAAGTGCAGGTGTTAATTGCTGTAGGATTTATGGGCGTACATTTAAAAGAGAAACGTTTTACGAGTTTGTTTTTGGGCTTGAATTATTGCTTCGAATATTAACATGTCTTGGTATTTGGATTTTCAACGATTTACAATTTTTTTTTTCAGCTCCGCCTGAAATGTAATTTCAAGCCACTGGTTGTTTATTTTTTCGACAAAATTCTTCCTACTCGCTTCCCTTTCCATTCTCAGTTGCTCAAAAAACTTTCAAGTGTCAGTTGGAAATCCTTTCTTGATTCTTAAACCACACAGGCGAATAGTTTTTGACAATTTGTCGTATCTTATCATCACCGAGCCATCTATGGACACACGTTTCGCTCCCTCGGAACAGTATTTCGTCATGTCACGCGATAATTTCAAAATAAACATTTCCAACACCAATGACAGTCAATCGAACGCTGTACAAACAATTCAACGAATATGTTCCCGTATCAAACTCCTTTCACACCTTTACTTCTATTTTTCGTCTCGTGAACTGCTCAAAACAGACGCCAAAAAAAACTCGAGCATTGTGAATGCAATTTAGTAAATTCGACCTACTCGATGATGGCCTAAAACGCCAAGTCCCGGAGATACAAACGATAAAAAGATGAGCAAATTTGACGCCAACGGTAGACGGGAGTATGTTTTTCTCGAGGAAATATGCCATGGAGTAAAAATCGGGGTGGAAAAAGTGTATGTACACGTTTGTCATAATAAATCGTTGGCGTTTAAATGTTTGTTCCACTCGAGTAGATACAGTTTGGTAAACAATAACGACGTGTATGTACAACACACGGAGACAGAAATCAAACATCATAATTTCAAAAACACGCGTAGTCCGGACAAAAAGAAGGGCAGGAGGTGAAGGCGAAGTGTACGACAGGTTCATAAACGTTACTCGAATGTCGAAATGTGTATAAAATAAATGCATCGTTGTCGCAGTTGTCTCTCGGAATGAGGTCTTTTTCTATCTTTTTGTGTACGGATTTGCGATTGGATAATATTAATTGCTATTGTTTTTTGAAATTATCGTTTAAATAGCGAATTTGATTGCTTGATCAGTTCGTAAGAGTATGAAAATTGTTTAAAAGTTAAAAATATTGTAAAAGTGGTTGAATATTTTTTGAAAAAGTCTAGGGGGCAGGATTTCATGGCGTCTACTGGATTGACAAAATGAAAATTCATGCTATTATTTTCATCTTTCTCACGATTTTCATGCCCGGTAGACACCATGTTATGGTGAAAATTTTGACAATTACGGGAGATTATGATAAAAATTCTAATAATTTTGGTAAATTATGATGAAAATTCTAATAATTTTGGTAAATTATTGTAAATTTTCTAATAATTACAGTAAATTACCGTAAATATCGCATTAATCATGGTAAACTATCGTAAATATCGCAGTAATTACAGTAAATTACCGTAAATATTTCAGTAATTACGGTATATTACCGTAAATATGCCAATAATTACGGTAAACCATTGTGAATATTTCAGTAATTATGGTAAATTACAGTAAATATTTCAGCAAATATGGTAAATTACAGTAAATATCTCAATAATTACGGTAAATTACAGTAAATATTCAAGTAATTACGGTAAATTACCGTAAATATATCCGTAATTACGGTATATTACCGTTAATATTTCAGTAATTACGGCAAATTACCGTAAATATTTCAGTAATCATCACGGTAATTTACCGTAAATATCTCAGCCATTACGGTAAATTATCATTAATATTTCAATAATTACGGTAATTTACCGTAAATATCTCAGTAATTACTGTAAATTATAGAAAATATTGTGATAATTACGAAAAATGACGGTAAATTTTTTAGTAGATAATTATGGTAATTCATCGTAAATATTTTAATAATTTCGGTAAATTACCATGTGTGTTTCAGTAATTATGGTAAATAATAGTAAATATTTCAGTCTAATAATTATGATAAATTACTGTAAAAAATATGAATTCTAATAATTACGATGAATTTTCGTAAATATTAATGATGACATCATTCGCCAGATCAGTTTCATTTTGAATTAAATTTTGATCTTTCTTATTTGAATCTCTGAGCCCCTTTTATGGCTTATTTCTATTGGCAGTTCGATTCGAATTTCGGTCCTTTTTTATCCAAATCCAAAGTAGTCGTACATACTTCATACTTGGTTAAGCTGAGCCCAAACGAAGCGACGGTGGAATTTTTTAAATAAAAAAAATCAAGTTAAAAAAATTGAGAGAAAATGTTGAAAATTGAACAAGTTTGGAAAAATTTTGGGCCCATTCAATTTTTTTTTATCATCCAAATCCGAAATATAGAAACTTTGCACTAAAAAATAAACATTTACGAATAGAATGATTTTTATGATATTGTTATTCAATATTCATCAAAATGAAAAATAATTTGACCGGAGTGAAATCAAAGCAAAAATTATTGAAAAATTGGAATATTAAAATATATGTACACAAGAAAGAGCAAATCATGGAAATTCTATCACAAGAAAAAAAATGTAAAATTTGTTTTAGGTGAGCACATAATTTATAAATTCTCAACAAAGTTAAAGAATTTGACCCAACTCAATCATAAAAGTTACCATATCAAATGAATCTGCAAAAGAAATCAGGATGTCTATAACAAAATCTGAAAACCCAAAAACAGGACCTTGTTAGGACTTTCAGCGTGACTTATTCAAATTAGGTACCACAGTAAAAAAAAAATGAAAATAATTTCAATGATCTACACATGAAAAAAAATTGCCGCAAGATCTTCAGTTCGCACCATTCTTCATCGTTTCAAACCCCCGACCTGAATGTAAAATTTGAAGGAAAAAAAATCAGCAATCCAGCTCAGTTTTAATCTCTACACGAATCCCAACAAACAGCCAAAGTTTCGATTTCACCCACACCAACAACTTACGGTTCAATAACGAATAAAATCTCGTCCAGACGATGCGACGACTAGTTGACGTCGATCTCACGTAATATTTAAAACCCCATCGGCAAATCCGTCGATAAAGATATGCCGGTCGAGTCCGGCACCGGACCGGGCAGGGCTCGGGGAGTCCGGCCGAAGACACGAACCACGCCTAAAGAAGTAAATGTTTACCAATTGTAGAATAGGATAAGCGGAATAAATGAGTTTCCTTCTTTTCGGGCTAATGGACTACGGTCTCTTCATTAACAAACGTCTGTGGAATTAATGGCAACATTTGTTACGGCTAGGTACCTCTATACGCGGACTTGACTACGCCGTTTACGCGAAATATACGACTTTCTGGCCAATTTTTCTACCCAGGCCGGAGGTATACTAAAACGCCGCCGCCGCCAGTACATAAGTAACCGCAATTTGGAAAATTTATCCGTTAATCTACAACACACCTTTTAACGAGCTTTTTCCACAGCCCGCCACACGTTTTAAAATACATGTTCTCGCAGTCGTCGTGCATTTTTCTCCCCCTCTCCCCCGTCACCTTCGTCGCCACGATCTGCTCGTTTATTTATATACATTTCGTACACACATGCACACATGTTCGCGTCAATCTATCGATAAGTGGTTAACCATTCTCGGTATACATTTGCTTTTTACGATCTACCCCTCGATGCCAACTTGGCCTTTTTTGTATCTTTATATAGAGTGTGGCTGCCTGAAGGTTCACCTTGGACTGGAACGATCCGCGTATTTTATTGGGAGTTTGGTCGGCTGTTTCTTAATCGTGTAGAGTTTAATTCGACTTTCACACGTGAGAAATTTGTTTACATTGAACGATATATCGTTATACGAGATTGCCTTCATTAGATTCCTCTCGGAATCTTTATTTTTCTTTTCTCTGGTTAATTGCACCCAACGTTGGTTGTACAGTTGAAAACGATGATTGTGGTTATTTGAAACGTATCTAATCAAAGGCCAATCAGATCGATTTATTTTACGATTTCAATATCTTACGTTTATTTTGAATGTTGTTTATCGATTTTCGTACATTTCGTAATGAGCCATCATAATTTTTATTTTTGTTGCAGTGCTTGCCTCCGTTAGCTGGGATGATTGGTGGACATACGACGGAATTTCAGGTAAGATATTTCGAGAAATTGAAAATTAGATGAAGACCTATTGACCACATTTTAATCAATTTTTCACTTGAAAAAAGTATTTTTTAAAATGTTGTTAAAATTTAAAAAATGAAATTAGGTTGCTCAAGTATTGATTCGAGTGATTTTTGAACATGATCTTTCTGAAAATTTTATTCTCGTTCAGATTAGAGGTAAGTACAGACCCTTTTTTTTTCAGATTTTTTAAAAATTGTCAGGATTTTGAAATTTTTTGAACTTTGTCAAAATTTTTAACAATTTTTCTCATTGCCAAGTACGGTTATTCTAAGAGTAATTGAGAGTGAGTAAAAATTGAGTTGGAAACAGGGATAGTGAGACGACTTTAGAGTCGGAGTCAAACTTACTCAAAATGGACTCAGACTCTGGATTAACTCCAAGTCAGAGAGTAAAGGTCATGAATTGATGCCAGAGTTAAGAGTCAATGTCACGAATTCATTCCAAAATCAATGATCAAGGTCATAGATTTGACTTTGCAGTAAAATTTCAAGGTCAAGTATAGGTACATTAATTACAAAGTCAAGAGTCAAGGCCATAAATTCACTCTACAGTCAAAATCATGGATTTACTCCAGAGGCAAGAGTCAAGGTCATAGATTCACTCCAGGGTTAAGATTCAAAGTCGTAGATTCACTCCAAGGTCAAAGTGACAATTGATTCTGATGTCAAGGGTCAAGATCATAGATTCATTCCAAAGTCAAGAGTCACGGTTATAGATTGATCATAAAGCCAACAGTCAAGGTCATAAATTCACTCCGAAGTCAAAAGTCAAGATCATAAATTTGCTCCGGGATCAAGAGTCAAGGTCATAGATTTATCCTGGGGTCAAAAGTCAAGGTCATAAATTCACTCCGAGGGGTCAAGAGTCAAAGTCATAGATTTGCTCAAAAGTCAAGGTCACAGTTTGATTCCGATGTCAAGAATCAAGGGTATAGATTGACTCCGGAATCAAGATGGAATCAAGAGTCAATTTTTTGACTCACTACTATTCTCTGACCAGAGAGACTGAATTTCCATCGGATTATTTCGGGATTTGAACATCACATTCGTTCAGACTCCTCCTTTCTCCATCAATTTACTAAAAAAAAAAAAAAAAAAAAACCGATCTGCCCTATTTGATGTAATAATGAATCAAAAACACTCATTTCTGATGTTTGAATACGCGACGACGACGCAACAAATTAATAAAATACTTATGAAAAAGTCTGGCAAAAGGAAACAAAAAGCTCGAGTAAATTTGGTTAAAATCCGTGTAATTGCGATATGGTATGTACAATGTGCTATAAAACGACTGTGTAATCAAATGAATGTCGCCGAGGCTTTGTTTAAAATAACTCCGACTGATGTTAATAATGCAACTATTACGGTCCGTTGAACCGAATCTATATGGAGTACGATTTGGCGAATTTTCGATACCTGTTTTACACCCTCTCTTTGTCTCTTCTATCATATTTTATCGAAAACATTCACCTATGTCGCTTCCAGAAATATATAAAATACACGTTACGTGAGGCCATAAGAATAGCGTCAATGGCGCGAGTCTAAATATTTTCACGAGGACGATTTATTTTCGCGGAGTGTAATTTTTTTCACCAAATTTTTTAAATCCCAATGTATTTTGTTCCTTTTTATAACGCTGAACATTTCTCAATTTTTTTCTAGTCTTAAATTTTTTCAACCCTTCTTTCGAGCTCTGAAATTTTTTCTCCAAAATTTTTCCAACTTGAAAATTTTTTCTCGAAATTCAATCCTTTTTCCCAATTTTGAAACTTTTGCTCAAAACTTTTTCTCGAAGCATTCAAGCTACAAATTATTTTCAATCTCAAACATGGTTGATGATGTCACATCTAGTACTTGGAAAATCATTCCACTCAAACGATCAAAATTTATCAAGGATAATTTTTGGAGTTGAAAAAAGTTCAGAAGAAAATTCTGCAAATGGATTATATTTTGAAAGAAAATTTCATAGTTCGAAAAAAATTTTCATGACATATATTTTGGAATGTGGAAAAATCAAAAAATGAAATGAAATTTCAGCTTGGAAAATTTTTCTAGTGAAAATTACAGTACCAATTCATAAAAATTTTGGACTAAAAATAAAACAGAAAAATTCATATGTAATTCGAAAAAGTGGGGAAAAATTTTTAGGAATGGAAAAAAAGAAAAATTCAAATATTTTAGAAACAATGAAAAATTTAGGATTAAAAAAAATTCCTACGAAATGAAAAAAAATGCCCCACTCGAAAAAATTCATTGACCTGGTGAGCCTACCTACTTACGTTAGACTCGCATAATTATCACAGTTGCAGCCGATTTACGGCGAACCGAGTATGCAATTTTATCAACTCGCATTCGTATTATTTACGGCAAACAAAGTATGCAATTTTATTAACTCGAATCGAATGCACCATCGCTCATATGTAATAATTCTCGTATTATAATCGAAGTTTGAAACAAATTGTAGGTTTGACAGCTTGGTGACATATGACAATAGTCATGTCAACGTCACCACGATGCTCAGCTGCCAGTCGAAAAAAATTACATACGCTGCCGTTCGTATGGTATATCAATAAAAACAACTTTTATTGAACTAAATATTTCGCTAGTTTATACGATGAGTGGTGTGTTGGGTGGTGGTTTGCATACGAAGGCGATACTATATTGGTATGCCGAATGCGAGATATTGGCTCGAGAGTGCAAAAAAAACTCCAAGTAGTAGAATTTACCCAAGAATAAGAAACGGGAGAAAAAAAAAACACAGAGAAAAAGTTTTATCAGTCATGTGGGAACAGATAATACATTCAATTCACTTTTGTATAAGTTACATATTTCCCAGTTTATAAATTTTGTAAAGCGTATAAGCCCACCTACGTGTGAGACAACAGGCAAAGAGAAACGAACCAAGGCGAAGAAAAAACTAAGTTATTTTTATATTCTTACTACGGTGATTTCCTTATTCGGTATTCGAGTTATGATGACGGGTTCTTTTTCTTATATAGTTTGAAGGTTTTTTTCTTGCCCTTTTTTTTGTCGTATTTATTGGCAGTCCTAACGTGACTGCAGCCAGAGAAGTTTAATTTTGTTACGAGTTATGGTACAGTGCATGGGAAAGTAAATTTATAGAATTGAATGGTGAAGAACTTCCTGGTGTTGGAATGATGACCTCTCGGTAAGATGATAGGTGGTTTGAATAAAATTTGATGGCATGGCGGAGGTTCTGATTTTATTTGTTGGCGAATTAGATCATTTAAAATATAGAAATTTAGAAAATACTGAATTAAATTTTTTTCAATTTGAAAAAATCGAATATTTGGAGAAGGTGATTAATTTTTTTTCGCAATATCTGGAAAATTCTTAAAATCAAATCATTCATATTTGATTTTTCAACATAACAGCAGGCCAATCAAGGAGATTTAATAAAATTCAGCTGAAATTTAAAGTGCCCTGACATATGTCAAAACATCTTTCAAATTTATTGACACAATAAAAAATGTAATAAAATCATCAAAAATATGAAAAATCGTTTCGAATATTTTTTTAAAAACATGAAATGAAATTGGATTCAAGGCTTTTCACTCAGACTGAATCCCAAAAACACTTTAAAAACCATTTTTATGGTCAAAAAACGAGATCTCTTCAATTTTTTTAGGTATCAGCCCACTTCCAAACCCTATCCCAACCTAAACTGATCGTCTGAAGCCCTGAAAAATCATGGAACTGACAGGGTGTCTAACTAACTTTCAAACCCCCAAAACAGGACCCTAACAGGGCCTTCAACAGGATCTGCAATGCAAAGTTTTTTACACATTTTTTGTTGAAATTCATTTTAAAATTTTTGAAGAATTTGAAATTTTTTTGATGACTCATGAATTTTTGAGTAATTTTCAGCAAATTTGACGATGCTTTTATAACAATTTTTTGGAGTTCCGTTCCATTTCAATGGACTTGAATGATTTATCTTACATTTTTACGAATTTTTTCTCATTAAACAACTCGAGAAGGCAAGATTGATTTTCTTTCGTCAATTTCCTAGCCTTCCACGAAAATTTGAAAATCCTGGAGAAAAATAATTCTAGGCTGAGAGCTCCAAAATGACTGAAAATGGTGAAATTCAGTTTTGAGAAGTTTATAATTCATAATGACTATTGACCAATTAAAGTTCTACTTTCAATTCAGATGAATAATTATTTATAAATTTTAGTGGCTTTTTCCTAAATTTTTGGTATTATTAAAAAACCGACAATTTTTCAATTTTAAATTTTTATGAGAAAACCCAATTTTACAATTTTTAGAGATTACAATTAAAAAAATCGAATGAAAAATAAGAAAAATGAATCAAAAAATCAACTTGGTCAGCTGAAATATGAGTTACTATGCCCTTTTAAAAATTTCAGTCTTTTTAAATTCAATAGAAAACATCTCGAGCATTTTTTGATTTGGAAAAAATGTTTGTAGGTACCAAAAAATACTAATAGATATTAAACTTTCATCTATACGTATTTTGGAAAATGATCACTAAGATGATTTTTTTGGCGAAAAATATTCAACGCATTCGATCAAATTTTACATCTAAAAATTGTCCAACCTTAAGAAACAAACTTCAAGCGCAAATTCCAGTAAACATTTTGCAAAAACACACTAAAAATGATATCACACAAAATCTCGAAAAACATTGCCAACAAATCTCCAATTTCGTAAAATTTTCTTCACTCTTCACCTCGTCATAATCTACAAATCTCAACATCTTACGTAAGCCTACGTAGTAAGAACTCGTGACAACCTCGAACACCTTTTGAAATTGTTTTTACCATACGAAGAAAAAAAAGGAACAGACCAGAGAAAAAAAGACGAGAAAAATTTCGTATTCGATATGAATTTAAAATACATCTCATCTGCGCTTGGATACGAGCAAGTTATAAACATCTGCCATATTCAATTAGGTATCGAAATCGGAAGCGTGGCACTGTGATACATATCCGTTTACATAAATAAAAAAAATTTAGTTTACATTTTATATTCACTTGTTATTTATGTTATTCGTGTGTTAGAAAGATTTTTTTATACCAGAGATTTTGATCCGATTTGCAAAAAGAAAAAGTTTCCTTTTCTCGAGCTTTATAATGTTTCTTTTCTTCGTAAAAAAGATCTTTTTCTTGGGTAAAAAAAACTTCTACGAGAGTATACCACGTACATGAGGGTTTCGGAAATCGATTCTTTTGACAGTTTTAAAAGCTCCACCGAGTGAAACTTTTTCATTACGAACCAGTTTAGGTAGTTGCACGGCCAAGATTCGTATCACTAGATTAGCACTCGCGATTTCAAAGTGTCAAGTGTGTATTTTTATTTTCATTCGACAGTGTACTCAAGACTCTCGACGTAATTCCCCTTATTAAACCTAAACTACGGAATGGTACACGAATCGAGCAAAAAAATTCCCTGTTTTTCCATATTGTTATTCATGGTACTCGTTGCCGGCAAATCCACCAGGGGCAATTTTATCTCCGTCAAAAAACGCCACTACCAATAAAAACGAACAGCGAATGACAGACACTTTTAGAAAGGACGATTGGGATTAAACCACCAAATCGTCGGTACTCTGGGGTCTGCCGTTCTTTTTTACCCAATTCCCAAAATGTCGACCTATCCGCCACGTATAGTAAGTTTATTTTTTTTCACAAACCAATTCAGTTACTCGAACAGTGTCTGAGTAATCGTGTATAATTCGCGTGTATACCGAATACAAGAGCTCCAGACTGAAGGCCTGGTTTTTCCCAACCGATTTCTTTCGTTTTGCTTTTTCAGGTTCATACAATTTAATTTCCATATATTTTTCGTTTCGTATTTTTTTCCCCAGGATTTTGAATTGAATTTCTATTAATGTGTGTTTACAGGTCCCGCATTTTGGGGTTTAATCAATCCGGAGTGGAGTCTTTGCAGTAAAGGAAGAAGACAATCGCCAGTTAATTTGGAACCCGATAAATTGCTGTATGATCCGAATTTAAGACCTTTTCACGTCGATAAAAGTCGGGTAAGATGAAATTTTCAAAATTTTGCTTCAACGATCATAATTTTATAATATTCCAGTTTATTTAGAAGAGAAGAGAAAATGAATCGAAATTGGCATTACTGGGGAAGGGGGGGGGGGAGATCAAAAATTTCAGAATTGGAAAATTTTCCTCTATTTCTTTATTTAATTTTTTTTTTCAGAATCAAACTTTGAATTTTCAAAAAAAAAGTCATCTCTTTCCCTAATTTCTCAACTCAAAAATGCTTTTTGAGGAAATGAAAATTCAATTTTGTTCAGGAAGGTACCTGGCGGAAGTGAATTTTTTCTCTGCTTCTCTGTTCAGCTCTGAAATCGTTATCAGATGGATGCAATATGTTGAAAAATTTGTAAAAAAAGAGAGAGATGGAAATTCCTAAATTCCTATTTTTACTTTTGACTTGAGAAATTTTTTGAAGATAACACCGAATTTTGAAAATAGGATACAAATTTAATTATTCAGACTCAAAAAAATTCAATGTTGCAAAATTTTAGAAAAAATGAAGAAGTAAACGAACCACTCTGCTCCTCGATTCGAAAACTCAATCTCATTGTAAAAAGTTCACTAGAGAGAGGAGAATCTGACAATTTGAAGCAAAATATGTATCATCGTCAAATATAATTAAGTAGGCACCATATCGTATCGTTTTATGACGAGTACTGAAAATCAAAAAGTAAAAACTTACCCAAATGTCGTAAGTAGGTATTTCTCTCGAACAAATTAAATGAACATCTGAAATCAAAAAAAAAAAAAAGACTCGATGAGCGAATAACGTCAAAATTGTATTAAAAGGGCATTAAAAATTACATGTAAAAAAAATGTAGAGATTTTTCCGAAAAATAGTTGAAGAAATTTAAACGTGTTTTTGCACTTTCTCATCAATAAATTTTCATCAAAATTGGTGATTTTCAAATTTTATTCTCAAAAACTCGAGCTCTTTATGTGATTTCTGTACTCTCGATGAACCATGAATAACTAAAAATTTTTCACATCAATTCAAATTGCCATTTTAAAGTTACAATTTTCCTGATCAGGGTAAGTATATAATAACTTTATTCAAATCCAAATTCATGTCTTTTTCGAGGTGATTTGGGAACCTTTTCTGTTATTTTATCATAAAAATGATACCCCAAAATACTTTTTTTGATGACAAAATATGAAGCTTTTCATTCGAACAAAGCTCTTGTTCTATTTAGAAGAGATTCGAGATTTGATAATCAGCACATTTTCCAACTGCAAAAAAATTAATTTTCAATTTTTTTTTTCAATTTTGTGGATTTTTAGACTAAGCATTTTTATTTTTAGAAGCCAATTTCAAGCTAATTTTATAGATTTTCAAGTGCCTTTCACAACAAAGATATTTAAATCATGATTTATACTTTTCCATGATTTTTTTTTTAGATGACTTGTCATTTCATATCAACTTTTTAAAAAAAATCATGACTTTTTCACAATTTTTCTCTAGAAATTCAAACATTTTACGTTTCTATAAAAATTGTCATCAAACCGTAATTTCTTTTTAAAAAATATAATTTTAAGCCTTTTTTCACGAATGCCGCATTAAAAAAAATTGAGTAATCCTCAATAAATCTTGGGGGGAAAATTCAAAAATTTCTCATTAATCCTCCACTTCTTTGAATTTCCATTCTCCTCCCTCATTTATGTATTACTCCACAACCCCAACCAACCATCTCAAACACATCCTTCGTATTATTCACAGATCAATGGCGAAATAATAAACACCGGTCACAGCGTAAAATTCACTCCGGAAAGTATAAACCGTTATTCGATTAACATAACCGGAGGACCTTTATCGTACAGATACCAGTTTCAAGAATTACATTTACATTTCGGAATGCAAGATAAAGTTGGCTCGGAGCATACCATCAACGGATACGCTTTTCCTGCCGAGGTAATTAAGCATTTTAATTGTACAAGAACTTTACATTTAAAGTTGGCAGTTTTTTTTCTCCCACTCTCTCACGCAGCTTTTTTTCTTATTTTTAACGCGAAATAATTGTTAAAAAGTTGAAATAAAATTTTATACTCGTTTATACGCTGCAATATTTCTCTGGTGACTCGCACAGCGAAGAATACTAGCGAACTATACGTATATTCGCTTTTGTATAATGAAAAAAGCTGCTACGTGATAGAAATAACTTGACGCAATGTTGTGATTTACTGACCAAAAGAAAAAATAAACGGAGCACACAGTCGTCTTAATTCCCACACTGTATACTTTCTTATATTTTTCGTCTCGAAATAGATAAAAATTATACCTGAATTTTTATTTAGATTTAGAGGATATTTAAATCTCTCACGAAGTCTATTATGTAGAAGTTTCTCATAATTATAATATAGTAAATATGAGTTTTAAGTGCAAAACATGGAAGAATTCATGGAGAAACGTTATTTTTTAAATTTAAATTATTTACTTACATAAAAATCAATTTTTTAAGAACGATAAAATTGTCAACTGTCAATTTTACAAGTTACAGCATCTTAATACAGCATTTGGTTTCTCCCTTCAATAAAAAATAATGATTTCTGGGATCGAAAAATAGAAAATTTCAGTATTTTATCAAAATCAATCAAAATAATTGAACAAGTAAAATATTCAAAACTTCATTTTTCAGGTATCTATCAAATGAAGACCATTAAAATCACATATCTACTTTAAATTTCGAAAAAGCTCTTCAATTTTTTTCGTCCCTTCCCTTCACAACGAAAAAATTAATAATCTCATGGATAACTCGTATTTAGTTTATGGGAAGAAGGAAGGAGGGGGAGAAGAAAAATTGAAAATTTCCCTCTATAGAGTGGATTTTTTTTCAGATGGTTTTCGATTCAAAAATGATTACAATTTTTCCGATTTTTTTCAACGTGAAACGATAATTTTTCATCAAAAGATGTCAATAGCCATTTTTAGAAAATTCAGATTCAATTTCCGACTATTTTGACTGAAAATGCAATTTTGCCAGGCCACGAATTGCTCCCTCTTCTCGTTCAAAAATTTCCATATCTCATCATCAGCCACGCTGTTTTTTTAAATTTCTTATTTCATGAATTCATGGTGTCTATTGGATTGAGAAGATGAAAATTCATGCTATTTTCATGTTTTTCATGTCCGATAGACACAATGTTACAATGAAAATTTTGATAATTACGGTAAATTACCGTAAATATAGCTGCAATTACCGTAAATATTTCCGTAATTATGGTAAATTACCGTAAATATTGCAGAAATTTCGGTAAATTACCGTAAATATTTCGGTAGCTTATGGGAGGGGTGGGGTAAACATTGGTCAGCACCAAAAAAAATTCATTTTGCTGCTCCACTTCAGTTTAGACAACACATCTCCTCTTGAACCTGTTTTGACCAAATAGACCTTAAATTTGCTCATAGCCCGAACTCGACACCAGCTAGGACAAAAATCAGCACTTCGACACACAAATTTTCCAGACTTCCTGCTCAATCCTTCTCAAAAAGTAACATCTTCATTTTACAACGTGTACACTCTTCACCTTCGCGTAACTTTTTACTCGCGGAACAATTGAAACTTTCGTACATATTTCGAAAGACGATTTCGATTTTTATTTTTACGTTTCGCGAGGCGCGCGAATTTGCGGAATTTCGAACGTCGCTCATTGAAAATGAAAAATTATTGTTAACTGTGTGCTCAGTTTAGCGAAAATTACTGGCTGCGTGCCATTTCTATATAATTTGCTCGTTTAGTCTTTTCTTTTATTTTCATAAAATAAAGCATATTTCTGCTTTTAATTGTTTCTCTCGACAATGACTCCGAAGTTAGTGTAAAATTACGCCTCGTCTTTACCCCTCCCCTGCTCTCCGGGCCACCGAGCTTGACGCGGCGAATTTAGCTTTATTAACCAACACATCTTCGGTTGGCGTGATGCGGAAAAAAAATCCCCCTCTTTGGTCGTAACTTCGAGCCTATAAAAGCTTAATTAGTTTTAATGGAATTTGCGTATATGGTGGATTTCATCATCGATAATAATCTTTACTCGTGTACCTCTGTTTTTTTCCTAATTGCGCTCGTTTCTTTATGTTTTTGT
This sequence comes from Pseudococcus jackbeardsleyi, assembly GCA_038380155.1. Classification (NCBI taxonomy): domain Eukaryota; kingdom Metazoa; phylum Arthropoda; class Insecta; order Hemiptera; family Pseudococcidae; genus Pseudococcus; species Pseudococcus jackbeardsleyi. The sequence continues at coordinate 57,005,757 of CM076240.1, read as the reverse complement.
CCACAGCTGCAGTTATACGGTTATAATTCTCAGCTTTATCGTAATTTCACCGATGCGATGACACGGTCTCAAGGTGTGGTGGCCATTTCGCTACTTATACAGGTAATGAAACTTTTCCCCATATTTTTATACGACTTATACGATGCTATAATTTATCCACCAGCGTGTCGTATCGCTCTGGAGCAATTGTCGCTTCTTTTTTTTTGGGTGCGAATATCGAAAGGGTATAATTTGTACATTTGTATTCGAGGCTCGTCAAAGTGTATAACGTGTATGTAAGGTGAACCCGTAAATCTTATTTAGAATACGCATTAAACTATATGTACAAGATTTTCTTTCTACTTCGATGCCTCTTTTAGACTTTCCAACTAGCCTATTTCATGAAGACTCGGATTCATCCGATGGCAGATTTCTTACATTTTTGAAAGGCAAAATTCGCCCGAAAAATACCAAAATGATGAATCGGCTCGAAGATGTATGAAATCCGTACGTATTTCGAATGGGTTTTTAGAACTACGTAAACGTGCTGATATGTGACAAAACAACGTGAATATAAACTGTCCACTTTGTGGGTGGAAATTTCCAGAGTATTAGATTTAGGTGTTTGCAACGTGCAACGTGCTACAGGGTGATTCAAAAAAACAAAAAAAAAATTGAAAAAAAATCTCTTGACGATAGAACTTTTTTTCCAAAATGAAGACATAGAAATAAGACATCAAACTTTGGGAATATCTTTGAAATATTCTCAAAAACAGGTAACCCTGGTTTTAAACAGATATTGATAAAGTTATTGAATGCTCGAGAACTTCAATTTATTATAAAAATTAAGATCTAAAACATCAAAATAGTTGATCAAAATGGCATGAAAATGGTTGAAAATTTTGAGAAAAAAAATTGAAACTTCTCATAAAAATTGGTTCAAAATTACCTAAAAATTGTCCATGAAAACCTTTAAATTTTTTACGAAAATCTTCCAAATTTTTTTTGAAAATTCAAAGCAATGAGCAACGTGTAACTTCTGTTTAATCCTTTCCAACCGTTTGAAAAATAAATTTTGAAGAATTTCTCAACAAACTATTTCCGAGATTTTACGACCATTCTATGAAAATTTCCACTTTTTTGGAATATGAAAAGATTAGAAAAATGCCAATTCTTCATGATCATTTTTCAACAATGATATAAAAAAATGGTAAAAGTGATAATTCTGCTCGCTATCATTCATTCATCACTCACAATTCCAACAATTTTTCAATTAATTCTTCGAAAAAATGTCTGCCGAGTATGAAATTTTCTTGGAAATTTTTCAAAATTAAATTACCATGGTCATTTAAAAGAAAAACACATTTTTTTCAATCAGGTTTAGGAAAAGTGTTTCTCAAAACTTGAAATAATGTGTCAAAATGATTACCCAGATTAATGTACAATAAGTCACACATTGTTCAAAATCGCATCCATTTTCTTGTTTTTTTAGTTTGTATTTTATCTATTAAATTTTAGATTTTATTTGGAATTTTAGCTTTTTCAAAAAATTTGTACAATATCGGGTAAATTTTGGAACTGAATAGAATAAACTGACCAAAAAAAAGTGGGAGGCGAGATTTTCAATTCCCGTCCCTTAAAATATTATATCGTAAGTAGAGATAGGGCGATTATTCAAATTTAAGAATAAGATTAATCAATTTTGAAGAATTGATTATGAAAGAAATTGCGATGGAATTCTTCTTGCGATTTTTTTGGTAATTATTTTTTCAATGTGGTACGAGCACGAAAACACAGAAAAATGCGTGCAAAATAATTTTTTGTTGAAATAAAAGTAAATTTTGATTCGTACGAGGTTGTAGCGGAGCGGGAGAGTATTAGGGAAGAACCTCCTTTGTTTCGCTCGGAGTGTTGAAGAAAAATTAGCGGTTTTTAGAATTGAAATAATCTTACGACTTCTAAGTAAAAATTCCAATAAATTTACTTTTCTACAATTTTTACATCGAATCTTCTTAAAATATCAGCCATTTCAACTTGGCGACAAGGGACGTAACCAGGGGGTGGGCCGAATGGACCAGACCCACCTTAAAAATCGTCTAGCCCAGCTTTGTCTTATCCAACAAATAATGAAAAAATTGCTGCATCCAAAAAAAATTTTTTTTGAAAACAAGCATTTTTAGCGACGAAAAAAAGTATATTTTGAAAATTAAAAATCCAAATTTCTAAAAGCTTTGCCCTCGCTTCACTCGGACATATGACCAAAATCCAAAGTCTATGATCTTTCAGAGAAGTTAGTGCGAAAAAAGCACCCTTTTACCTCCTCCCTTTAAAATTCTTCTGGTATTCCAAGACTTCCTACCCATTCTGTACCCCTTCCCCCTCAAAAAAAGGAGAATCATATTTTTGTAACTTACTTTTTTTTTAAATTTCATAGTCCGCCCTAAAATTTTTAAACACTTATTTATTTTCAGTAAATTAATAATGCTAAAGTGTAAGTAAGTACATAAAAGATTTGAGATGATTTGAGCAAAGAAAAATCGAAAAATTGCGGAATTTTTTGGAACAAACAAACAAACAATAGGTACATTCTTCAACTAAATTAGTAAACCTTTTTGAATTAGTAAATTGAATTTAATCAAAAATTAGTGATTTTTCACTGACTTTCAAGTCAAAATTATTGAATTTTTCTGAAAAATTGGGAATGGATTGGGAAATGAGCCATTTTTGATTGAAAAATTAGTGAAAAATCAATATTTTCAATGAAAACAATTTCACTGATTCTCAAAAGCAGAATTTCATCACAGCCTGATTCAGATTTTTAAAGTTCTATGTTAATTCAAGAAGTGGAATGATTAAAAAATACAGCCACAATTTTTTGAACAAATTTTTCGAAGAGTAAAATTTATTAGGAAAAAATTCCTTTCCAAATTCAAAAAGGGGCCTTTTGATTCTTTTGAGCCCCTTCGAGTGATCCCTTCCTCAGTCCAAAAAAAAGAGGTGAGATTACATTCGAGTGGAAAAATTTGCAGAATACGATGACTTCATTCGGAAAATTTGAAAAATCTTGCATTTTGAATTCAAAAAAAAATCAAAAAAATTCGATAGCACTTGGAAAATTTTACATTTTCGAACCTCTCAACCCGCCCTTTTCAGTTCTTCGTGATTAATCAACTCGTAAAAATTCAACTTCTAAACTCTAATCAAATTTTTTCATTCTGTTATCGAAACTATAAATGAAATTTCAGACCCAAATTCAAGTCAACCAAACTCAACCACCCTTCTACATTCCATTCAAGCTGGGTTACTTTTAAGACCATGTAAAAAAATCAAGATACATTTGCCCACGCCACCCTCCCTCCTCCATCCACACACAACACCGCATTCAAATTACCATAAAACCACCTCGGCATAATTTCCGAACACCCGGTACACCGTAATGTATATTTTTTGGCAACTGGCAACACACCGTCGTATACATTGCGGTGCGAAAAGAAAACGGCCATAATACGGTGGCCGCGTATCGTTAAACGGTTCCTTGTTCGTACTTCGTACAGCGTACGTTACTGAATAACAATTCGAGGTATATTTGTTGGTTTTTAGTTTTCTTTTCGGGTATATACAAATACATACGTGATACGGTGTGATTTTTTGACCGCGGGCGAGTATATATGTGTATATTTTTTATTACGATAATATCGCTTCCCAAATGCTATACGTCAATTTTGCCGCCGCACGCCGGCTGTGTCATAAAGTACGTGATAGTTTTTCTTTTATTGCCTAAACGATGCGATGGTTATGCCAGCGGTTCTTCTCATATACCGAGAGATACTTTCCGGTATACCAGGAATGGGTAAAGGCTGCCAAACCAGTACATATACTACGTAGTATACGTGTCACTTGTCTTATGCTAGTAACGTATAAATACATAAACGTTGCTGGCGAAAAAGATTTATCAAAGTAACAAAAAATCGTATGCGGGTATAGGTAGCAACCTTTACATACGAGATTCGTAGTCGTACTCGTATGCTCCTTCTTCCCTCATCCTCGCCTTCTCGCTATCCCTTTGTCGTGTATTCTTCTACAAATCGTATTAGAATTGCGGAATCTTGTCAAATATTACGTTGACGTCTAAATCTGACGGTATTCGCCTGTCGGCTATTTCGCGTGTGTCGCGTACTCGTATTTTAGCTCATTAATCGTGTACGCTCGACTTTTGCATCTGTATGTGGTATGCTTTTTGGTAAATACGAGGAAGACTCGCAGACGTCATCTCAAGTACGGTAATATCGCCAAGACCAACCCTTCGTTTGGTTTTATTACTCGGATCGAAAGAGAGGGCGACTATTTTGCTCCGAGTGTGATTAGGGTTTGATAGTGGAGCGAGGCGACGTCGTCGACACCATCCGAAAGAGTACGTTTACGTGCCTCCTTTGCCATAACGATATTAATACGAGATCTCGTCTGGTTTTGGGCATATTTCGTCTTGAAAAGGTGTAATATAAAGGTAGCGAATATGAAATTACAAACAGGGCGTCTAACTGGATCTGGAAAATTAAAATTCTTGCCATTCTATCAAGTTTTTTGCCATTTTTATGTAAATGTTTCCAGTTTCAAAGCTCCAAAAGACTAATTCTTTGGCGATTACTCGTTTTGAAGGAGAATTTTTTGACCCTCTCCCCCTCATAAATATTTTACAGAGAATTCGGCCGTTTTTCATGTACTCCGGATGGGATTTCCTCTCTCATTCATAAAATTAGCGAAAATTATCGAAAATCGCTGGAAAAAGGTTTAGACCTCGGATCTCTCACGTCAATTTTTTGGCAGTTTGGTTTTTACTGATAGCAAACAGAAAAAAATTGCTCGAAAATTGGTGAAAATTCACTAGAAAGCCAATAAAGATATCTGAAGTTTACTGTAAGTAAAGTGAAATTCGTTTGAAAATTCGCAAAAAATCTGCCGAAAATCTAAAAATTACTCCCTGTGCTGAAATTCTATTTTTTTTTTTTCAATTATGTTTCACTGATTCAAAATGAGGGAGTCGTGAATAAAACAGTCCATTTTCTATAATTACGGTATCGTTTAGGTTTTTTTTTTCTGTTTTTCTATTTATTTGTATACAATTTTTAAGTTTTTGAGTAATCCAAGTTAGAAATTTACCATATTATCCAAATTCACCTCAAACTTTGAGTGCTCATGACTGCCCTCCAGGAATACATGGAGAGCTTTTCGACTTTAAAATTCAAAAATTGAAAAAAAAAACAACTATTTCACTCTTGAGTTCCGAAAATACTCTCATTTTTTATCCATTACACCCCCCAAAAGAAACTTTTTGGAAGAATGATCAAATTTATCATTCATTAGAAGTTGATTAAGAGAGACTGAGAATTTGCGAAAAAATTGATAAATTTTTCTAACAAATCGGAAATTGATTGAAAAATAAGTAATTTAAGACTGAAAATTCAGTAAAAAGTGACTGAAAATTCAGTAAAAAATCATTAATTTCTAAAATAAAATTACAAGAATGCTGCTTGAAAAGCCAAAAAAATGCGTTTTTTTCAATGAAAAATCTTTTGTCCCTTTTTACAGCGATTAACGGACAAAATTGTACGCCGGGGAATTCTATTGGGTTCTATTTGGTTGCTTCTGATTCTGTTTTGTTCTATCACGTCCCATTAAAAAAAAAAAAAAACATTTTCGACTGATATCTCACTTGTTTTGCTTTGGTTCACTTTGGTTCCATTTGATGAGTCATTTCTATAACCAGGCTCACACATTCTGACTAAAAAAATCGAACAATGGATATTTCACAGACAAAAAAGAAAGACAGGAGTCCAACCCTACCGAAGCGAGAGCAGAAATTTTAAGTTGATGAAAAAACTAGAGGAAATCCTTCATTTGAAAAATTGAAAAGAAAAAAATTCTTGCTTTTTGAAAAAAAAATTATCAAAATACTTTCTATTTTCTGGTTTTTCTCGCCACTAAAATGAAATTCTTGCTATTTCCGTTTTTGCTAGCCATCAGACAAGACACCCTGCACACATCAATACGTCAAATGTCGAGTTCTTCAACCTACCGTCAAATGAAAAAAATTTCGCCTCGACGTCGCGACAATTCGGCAATTCGCGGTTAAGTAGAACTCTTAGCGCCGCGAAATTTATTGCGGTTTTGCGGCGCACGGTGACGCTGACGACCTGCTCACCCCTCCGGCCCACGAATTGGGGTTTAACAGTTTGTTTACATTAATACACCGCTGCTACTGCCGGAAACTAATACGAAAATGGAATTTGTCGTAGATGCGAATAATCTTTACACGAGTTAGTGTTCTGCAATAGCTTGCGGATACGTACGTATCACGATGTAGTTTTCGAATCTCGAATAATAAGCTGTTTACAGAGTCGAAATTTTTTTCCTGCTTGGGACAAGGTCGAGATGTTCTGATTCTTAAATTAAAATTCAACGAGTAAATTAACGTAGTCGCGTTAATTAATTTTTCAACATTTTTTGAACAATTTTTTTCATTGTCTTTGGAAAATGCGAAGAGGAACACGAAAATAGGAATATTAGGTCTAAAATTTTCGTTGATATTAAAATCTGACATCACTCTTCTAATTTAGTGTTTGAATGAAAAAGAGAAAAAAATTCGAACGGCTTCGAATATTATTTTTTTAGCCTAAATTGTCTGCAAACAGACATTTAATTAAAAATTATTGTTTCCGAGAAACGGTAAATAAAGAGTGAAATATTCGAGGTACGAAAAATTGACCGACAGTTTGATTAGCTGCCTGACAGTTCGTTCAAGAACATAAATTTTCAAATAAACTCCCAACAAACAAAATATTCAAAATTTGTTTTAAAATAAATGTTCGAATGATCTCTTTTGATCAAAAAATTTTTTCCAAGTTTTTTGAAACAATTTTTACTAAAATTTATAGCCTTTTTCAGTGTCTCACGAAATTCAAAAATTAAAAAACAAGATTTTTACGAAGCTTTTCTTTCAACATTTTTTTCAACAAGAAAAATTCAAAAAAAAAATATTTTAGACCTACAATGTTGAGTTTGGCTAAAAATTGAGTAAAAATTTCATTTGATAACGATAAAAAATCAATGAAAATCTGCAGGGTTGTTCAATTCAAGGTTTAAGAAGACGCATTTTTAACAATTGAGCCAAAATGCTTCTGTAAGCTGAAGACCAAAACAGTTGAGATACGTTCGACATTTTGCACAAATTTTTTTACCTTCGAGTATCCCTACTCAAAGTATAAATTACTTCAAACTTACAGATCACACTCATCTGAATGAATTTCTTGCCTAATTGATGATGATTTGACCTTTTCGGGCATTTTTTCTCATGGGACAGATATCCAAATCCAAAGTAAAGTTTTGAGCTCAAACAAAAATGAATCAAAGGAACATTATAACAATTCCATCGAAGTTCATTTCTCAAATTTTGGCAAATTTTTCAACTTTCTAAATCATCTCATCGCCTTGCAAAATATGAAAATTTGATCCAATCAACGAAAAAAATTGAAATTTGGTACCTTATTTTTGACCTCCTAACTCAATTGGAAGAGGTATCAAGACATTTCGACGCCCTCTTTGATTGGGTCAAATTTTTATATTTTTCAGGGTGACGAGGTAATTTTCAAACATTTACCAACATTTACCAAAATTCGAGAACTGAACTAAGCATCTGAAACTTTCAAATCTAGGGTTCTTTTTATGAAGTACTTTCAATTTATTTTTTTTCAAGCTCAAAATTTAACTTTTTGAGTCGAAATACCTCCCTTGCCAGCTAAAATCAGATGTAACCCCTTCCCAAAATTTCGCCTCAATCAATTTCATGATTTATTTTGGTTTCAGCTCGGCGACTTATCAAATCCAGAACTGAGAATACTCACAGATCAAGTGGAGAAATTAAAATACCGAGGTAAGATAATACATGTAGACGTGGCAGAAAGCTACGCTGCGGTCAAAAACACATTCCAGCTTCGGTACATTACCAAAGCAGCTAATCAACATTATACGACTCTAAACCGCTCATTTTACAACGTAGGTAACAAGCTGGAAGTACGTCGTTTATCAATCGCCGAATTAATTCCAGATACCGAGAGTTACATAACGTACGATGGCTCCACCACCATGCCAGCTTGTCACGAGACAGTCACTTGGCTCATATTAAATAAACCAATTTACATCACTAAACAACAGGTACGTATCTCCAAATATGCCATTTTCGAGTATTCACGTTTCCCATTTGATCGATATTTTCCTCCAATTGAAGTGCCAGGCATTGATCTCACATATAAACATATAATCGAACCCCAATTACCATCAAAATAGACACCTCAAAATTCTCCAGTACCAGGGTAAGCGTCCGCAAAAGCCCCGTCGACCCAATTTTGGCTCGGCAACCTTGCGGCGATAACGCGTGGCACGCTTTTCTAAGAATATTAAAATGAGCCCTTCTCGCCGAGGCTTTCTGCTTTCGACGCGCCGCTCTTAATCGTGGAATATTTTCCGGGCTATGTCGCGTAAGCGCTCGCAAAAGTTGGAATTTTAAAGAAGGATGCAATAAATCGTGCTAGTTAGTGAGTTGACTTGCCACCGTTATTATTATTGTTACTAGTCGTCGTCTTGGTCGACGCCACCGCCGCCACGCCGCTTCCATATTATTGTATCGTGCTCGTATAAGAATGTTGTATCTTTTTCTTTCTACTGTTTCTTTTCGTCGAAACGTGCATCTTGGGTGTTAGGCACGTTAACTTTTAAAACGTTTAACTGTCTCGTGTCTCTTATTCGGCGCGCCTGCTTCGCTGCTTCCTCTCTCCTTTTTTTCCCAGAGTCGCGGCGCGATTTACGAGCTGTGTCTTCTTTTTAAAGGCCAACAACAATGTATTCTTCGTCATAGCGTTTTTCATCCAGACGCGTAAAATTATACGGAGAGGCTGCCGATGCTGCGGTACCGTTTTCTTCAAAACCGGATACGTAATTCGACGACGTATTGTTTTAAAATTAATTCGCCGAAATTTTAGAGGAATTTCTAGCTCGAGGGTTTCGCTGGTGAGAAAGTTATCGAGAAATGAATGCCGGCGTTATGAAGTTGTCAAGTTTCAAGTTGATATAAATGGAGCTGTTTTTAACTCTTAAAAATGGCAACATTTTTTACGATAGTCGGAAAAATGTACTTTTAGGGCAGGAGTGGGTCCAGCCAGGAGGGAAGGAAGGAGAAAGGCAGCTTCATTAGTATCTATTAATGATAAAATTATATTTTCATCCGGAAAAATTAAGAATTAGGATAAAGTCATGTCAGGAAATATTCAATTGTGATATTTTCCAATTTTGGAAAATTAAAAAAAATGTGTATTTTGAATCAAAAAAATTGAAAAAATTTAATAGGGCTGTTGAAACTACGTGTTATCAGTGAAATGAACCAATAAGGAACTGGTGGGAAAAAACTTGAAAAAAGTAAAACTATACAATTTGAGCGTATTTGTACGAAAATTACACAAATCAATCAATTATATTGTTTAAAAAATCAAGTTTTGTAATAATCGTGCAAATAATAAAATGTTTAGCTATAAAAAAAATACTTTGAAAATTCCAAATTTTCCCACCAGTTCAATCGTGACGTCAGTTTCAACAGCCCTATTGGTGAATTTTTTTTTGAAAACTTCAACATATTTTGGGAATTGAATAGTCGAGAATTTTGAAATTTTTCTTTTCAAGAAAAAATAATCTTGTACAGATCCGTAGCTTAGGTACTCTTTGCAAAAAAAATCAAATACAACAAAAAATCAACAAAACGAACGTTTTTATCATTTTTTGCATTTTTTCAAAATTTGTACTTCTGTTTAACTTTTTTTTAAAAAAAAGGCGGAAAAAATCAAAGTTTAGGTGAAAATTATTTTTTTTACTGGAAATAGGACCTTTGCACCATTTTTATCAATTATATGGCCCTATACTTATAGACGCCTTTTTTTGAACACTTTCGTGGCTACAAATTTTACTCGACCTACATTAGAAACTTTTAGTTGAAAATACATATTAAAATATTTGAGGAATATTTTCAAATTTGCGGAACTTGGGTTGCTCTAAGATAAAGTTTTATAATAAATGGTAATTTCAAATAAATTTCTAGAGAAAAAATTTTTCTCAAAAATTCTTTTCAGCTCACAAAATGACGTGGTGAAGTTTTTTTAAAACAGGAAATAGATTTTTAGAACAGAGGCAAGAAATTAATATTATTCATTCGGACTAATATAGATTGAAAATTCAAAATTGCTAATTGATAGAAAAAAATAATGTAAACCTAATTCCACATTGTACGTACCAAAAATTCAACTGAAAAATATTTTCTCATATTCTCAAAACAAAACAAAAAAAAAATTAAATGAAAAATTTTGACCCAGTGCACTTTTTCCCAACTCAAACCAAGACCAATAAGCAATCGACAACTTATCAAGAAATTTCCAAAGTGCCTTTGAAAGCCACCCACATCTCGACACCAAATCAACTTACTGGGAAAAAAATCACATCCTCGATGAAGAAACATCCACGTACATAAATCGACTGATACGTATCATCGCCACTTTACCTATCGAAACGATAGGTAGAGGTACTTGGTGTCTATTATTCGATTATTCGAACGTCGTGAGAGAAGCCGCCGAGTCGGCGGATTTATGAGAGAAACGCCGAGCCGCGAAAACCTTATCAGTAAATCTGGCATCGCGAAAGCGGTGTGAATAATCGTCTTAATCGTCTTACGTAGGCAAAACGTTTCAAATGTTTAAAAGCTACTTTACTATAGGTAATCGCTTTTCATCTTATTAAACGGGTTAACGTTAACGAATATATTAATCGAACGATACGACAAGAGCAAAGGTACAGATTACAGAAGAACTGTTGTGTCGACACAAGAGTACACCTAGGTGTATACATATATTTTACAAACTGTGGCTTTCCTGTAGGTGAAATTTTTTTCTTTGAAAAAGCTGAGACTTATAACCATACATGAGCAGGATTCTAAAGATTCCAATCACAAAAATGATTTCTTTTTTCAATTTTGGAACTTCAAAGGTAGACACCATGTTACAGTCAAAATTTTGATAATTACAGTAAATTACCGTAAATACATCAGTAATATTATTAAATTATAGTAAATATTATAATAATTACGGTAAATTATAGTAAATATTTCGATGATTACGGGAAATAACCGTAAATATTTTAGTAAATTACGGTAAATTACCGCAAATATTTCAATAATTACGGTAAATTACCGCAAATCTTTCCGTCATTACGGTAAATAATAGTATAAGGTAAATTAACCTAAATATTTCAGTAATTACGGTAAATACTTCGATAATTGCGGTAAATTACCGTAAATACTTCGGTAATTGCGGTAAATTACGGTAAATACTTCGGTAATTGCGGTAAATACTTCGATAATTGCGGTAAATTACGGTAAATACTTCGGTAATTGCGGTAAATTATCGTAAATACTTCGGTAATTGCGGTAAATTACCGTCAATATTTCGGTAATTGCGGTAAATTACCGTAAATACTTCGGTAATTGCGGTAAATTACCGTAGATACTTCGGTAATTGCGGTAAATTACCGTAAATACTTCGGTAATTACGGTAAATAATAGTAAACACTTCAGTAATTACGGTAAATAATTGTAAATGTTATAATAATTACGGTAAATTACTGTAAACGTAAATATTTCAATAATTATGGTACCTATTTATCGTTTGATATCATTTTCGACCAAATTCGGGTCAAGAGTCAATTTCACCATTTCATTGGTGGAGGCTCATTCAAACTTTTCTTACAATTTTGACAATTTTCATACTTTTTGCGGTCATTTTCAAATTCCGTATTTTTTTCAGTACTGGTAGTAGACTCGACGACAAGCCACACGTTCATCGTCGATACCCAAAACCACACGATAATAACGAAATGAAGAAAGTAAAATAAAATTCTGACAATGTTAAACAGATAGCACCGTCGAGAGCCATTACATGTGCTTCGCCTCCCTCTCACGTCCCCCACACGAGAACGCATCCTTCGTACATTTTTCCCTTTCCACATCACCGCGGCTTGTAATCCAACTCTCTTCACGTACCGAATGATTATTAGCCGATATACCAACACCGAATAAACTATTATCAACTTAACACCGCCTCGCCACCAAGCAGCGTTGAAAAATAGCGACTAGGAATCCAGACGCGATAAATTTCATTTATTCGATTAAACGACGTAAAGCGTCGGACGGATGGGACGGTTCGTTTAGGGCGAAAAAACACAACGCAGACGAGGCAGGGATTTGCTCGTACACCGTAAAATTCCTCGGTACACGGTACACGGTTACCAGCATTTGAAAATGTTTACAATTCGAAATCTTTAACCTTTTCGTATTAGCTACGACTGCGAAATCGCGTATTCAATTGCATAGGGAAACTGGGAATACTACACATACACGTTGAAGAAAATGAATTTTATCCCGACCAAATCTCGCCATCGCATCGTGCTCCTTTTCGCAACCAAATATGTCCACCATGCGTTACCTCATACCGCAAACGAGCGTTTATATAAATTGAATGAAAAAAAAAAAAGAGGGAAAAAAGGAGGAAAGAAAACACCCAACGTTTCTTTTTTCGTCGTTTTTAATTCGATGCCAACGAAGACGAAGATCTAGACGACGACGTCGCGAGCTTTCAATGTAATTTCCATTTTGTATAAGTGCTAGTCTCTTCCTAGTTCCTACCTTTCGCTATTATCCTGAATTTTGAGGTATTTTTCGCCTCTAACGTATCTACCGAAATATGTTTTTCAAATCGTTTTACGATAATAAAGTTCGTGGGAGGATAACGGTGAGTACGCAAATTGAGTAAGCCATCTTATTTTTTAGAAGTCCATTATTCGTTAAAAAAAATTAGAGTAAAACGAAAAAAATATTTTAGAGAACATTGCCTTGGTGAGACAGAAAAGTCGAACAAAATTCGGTATATTTTCAAGTCGAAAAAAAAAAAGAGGTCAAAAGTCATCAATTTTTAGCCCTCGACAAACTCCATTTTCCCACAAAATTAGTAAATAATGATAGATAGGAAAACAGGCCCAAAGCTGAACAATCCCTCACTCTCTCAAGAAATATCCTTCATTTTGCATCGATCAAAAATGAATGAAAAAATTGAATGCCCCCACAAAAATTACATTCTTCGAGTTTAAATACACGATCAATCATTAGTTTATCGATTCTTGATAATTCTTTATTCTTGGGGTGAAGAGGGGAGGGGGCTATTCAAATTTTTAAGGAAAAAAACAGAAATTCCAATCTCAAAATCATCATAATGTTGCTGATTTTAGATGTGAAATCATTCTAACATCTGGAGAGATTTTTTGAACTCCACAACAGCTGATCAGCGTCGCGTTAATAAAATTGCCTAATCGATTCGCCGTAAATACGCTGGGTAGTGTGTTTACGGCAAATTGATTAGGCAATTCTATTAACGTGATTTTCTTATGGCTGACGTGAGATATGTTCCAAAACTATAAATAACTGGAAATTGCGACATGGTTTGATTACCTTTTTCAAATACTCGAAAAAAGTGTTAATTTTCATGCCTTTTGGAAGAATTCCAAGATACTGGCGAAAATAGAAATTTTGATGAAGGCTTCAAAATCTCGATTTTTGGACTCCTTTCGGCAACATACCAATTTCAGAGATCATTTATTCCCTTCCGTAATTTCTAACATTTTCACCCCCCCCCCATCCCAATCGCACCCAATTACTCCCTAAAACTTAATAAATAACAGCCCACCAAAAAAAGAAGTTCTAAGTAGGTCAAACATGTTTCGTTAATGATGCCAGAAAATTCAAAAAAAAAAAAAAAATGGTATCAATTGGGAAAAAATTAAAAAGTCAGCAAATTTTTGAAATGGATGTAAAATTACTTACTCATTTGCGACTATAAATGTGTACTTGGTATTTTAACAATGAAAATTCGTGACTCACCTGAAACAGAAAAAAAATCATTAAATTAATTATTGTACGCATATCGATATTGAAATTTCTTTTGCTAAAAAAAATATTTTAGGAACAACAATAATTGGCAATTCTAAAAGCATTTGATGAACCTCAAGGAGGAAATACCGCTCTAAATTCAAGGCTCATTCTACGTCAAATCGTCCGGGTTTTGACCTCAGGTCTTCCCATTTTTTTTTCAAAAAAAAATCTTCAAGGGGACGCGGACTGAACCTTGTAATTTTTTGTTAACTGTTCCAATTTTAAAAGCTTATATCTAGAGATTGGTTTGGCCCAAGATGAATCTATTCGCACGGTTTTGCAGAGAATTAAAAGAGAATTAAAAATCAATGTTAAAAATTTTAATACTTAGCTCAAAAGTGAATTTTTTAAATCAAACTCGATTTTTAAGATAAACACAAAAGTTCAACACTACTACGTATTTCAAAATCTGAATAAATCACAGTAAGTAGGGGGAGCTTTCTATGTGTTTTTCAACTATCTACTTCGCAAGATTAAATCACAACATCACAAAGGGCAGGGAACCAGGGATCATCAATTTTTGTCAAGAATTCAAAAAAAAAGAAAAATTGAACTCATATTATCAATTTTACCTAATTTGAGGACGCTGAGTTTGAATATTGGCTTACTTTTTTCACCCGGCCCCTTCAAACGCCCACCCCATCCGCCCCCTCATATGGAAAAAATCTCAAAAATTTAAAATGACGTGTGAAAAATCTTTTGTTACGTTTCCAAGGTCGCCGAGTCCGAATATTCATATTTTTTTGGGATGTCAGTTATCAAATTCAACCTGATTATCAACTTAATTTCTTTGTATGCCTCCCTCATGCCTTACAAAGCAGACATTTCAAGTGATTTTCCGGTAACAAATTTGATCAACTTATTGCCTATTTTGAAAAAAAAAATTCACTCAACCTAATAAATGAAATTGTAGGTCAATCGTTGAAAAATTCCAAAAAAATCTTTTCCATTGCAAAAATCATTGATTACAATCCTCATCAACCCCAACCATTCCATAAACATAGCTTCTTTTAAAATATCTCTTCGATCCATGACACTTTTTCCCTTCACTACATCGCAGTACATAGCTTTCTTCATACGTAAAAAAATCACCATACACAAAAACATATCAACTCGCAAAACATTCGTACATTGTAAAAAAAAAAAAAACATTTGGAATTGAATATTCGTTCGTCGAGTTGGTTAAATTATGTACTGGTAGCTGCAGGTTTATACAAATTAATATATAAACTAAGTACATAATAGGGGAGGGGGCAAGACAGACGAAATGAACCACGCAAAGAATTGAAATTAGAATTTTCTCCTTTTCGAAAGCTCGCAAAGCTGTAGCTGCTACGTGGTTGCAACGTAAATAACAGTTTTAAGATGAAACGTATAAACTTCCTCGTATTTTTTTCCATACATTTGACAATCTCTCCCTCTTTATGGCTGAAATTTCAGTACCGTTCGACCAGATGAAATTAATTTTCCCTTCCGTATAATCTGCTGTCCGTAAGAATATTCGTTAAAATAAATATAAGCGAACTTATGATTTCGTCTCTTATTTCTCTAAATGAGATTTTCTCCACCAACCCGGATCAAATAATTTCTCAATTTCCGCCAAAAAATATCACGTGAGAATTTCTTCAGCATCAAATAAGACATCAAGTTCCAAAATACGTACAGAAAATGAATTTCTCTCTCTGCTTATCTTACTAGGCCAATTGCTTTTACAACTGTGTGTATTTTGATACTTAACTGGATAACATAACATGTCACTTTGGAGCCCTTCAAAATACCTTCACGTCGATACCAAAACACATTGAAATTTTCCACGATTCTGAATCAATTCCTAAGAAATATTCGTATACAACGTTTAAAGGTACTTTAGCGACTAAATCTCGCATTTTCATACGCCGACTATAAGACTTCGCCTCCTTTAGCCCGCCATTCGCTCGACAAAACCCTCTAAAAGCCTAGAAAACGTTGTTCCGCTGTGGTACCAGCAGGATAATGTAGAACGTACTCAGACACGAATAATTGTCGCTCATTTAAGGTTTGAATTTTTCCATGATAATTCCTCCTTAAACAGTGCCTTTTAAAAGGAATTTCCCTTTTAAATTAACAACCGAGATTTAGCCTCTTCTGACACCTTGCCCCTTCTTCACCCTTGGAAAACCGCAACTCGCACCCTGTACTCTGTTGCTTTCGCAGCCGGCGGCTCTGTAACCATAACCACTTTCCAACGCGTACGTGTGATTTATTTAATCTAATTATTTTCGACGCTGTTGACACTGGTACTCTTCTAAATCCTTTTTGAAACGCGGTATATACGTCACTTGTGTAATTATCTCTTTATTTATACTTCTGTGTTTTTTTTCCTCCCTTCTTGGCAGCTTCACGCGTTACGGAAATTACTGCAAAATGATACGAAAAACCCGACGGCTCCTTTGGGCGATAATTACAGATCAACTCAACCGCTTTATAACCGGTTACTGCGCACTAATATAGACTTCAATCACGACAAAGTAAGTAAATCGGGGATCCGAGGGAAGGTAAAGTAAAAACAATACCATAAAAGGCCGAATCCCTCGCGAATATTCCGACGAAAAATTCTCCATGAGTGCTTTCGCATATCAAAGGCGCCGCCGTCGCGCTGCGTCGAGTCGTCGTTATTAGGATTTTTTGCGCCAACAATCATACATGTCGACGGCCGCCAAACACAAACGTAAAAATTTTCCACAAAGCGAGTTAAAAAACCCCCACAAGATGAAACGAGTTAACGTACATAGTTCTTTTACGCCTACCCCTTTCCCTGAATACCGCTCATTTTATAAAAAAAAGTTCCGCAACCTTGTAGCAGGTAACAAGCATTCCTAATATTGTCACCCTACTGCCTTTTTTTTTAGCGGATTTTCAACAATTGAAATGCGGTAGCTATTATAACGATGGAGATGAAAGTTACGCAGGTGGGGGATGAGAGGAGGGAGAGATTGAATATTTATAATTCATTATTTTTATGGAAAAATTTTAGGAAAAATTACGTGAATTTTTTTCGGGTAAATTTTTCTCATATTTAGAGTAATTGAATGTTTTCAATTTTATCAAGTTCATCAAACATCAAATCTGAGACAATCGGAATTTTCTCAATCATTTTTCTGACATTCTAAATGACCAGCTACCAAAATTCCTTCCGATTCTAACTCAGGTCATAAAACTTTGCCCCCCTCTTCCACTCACGGGCAAAAACTTTAGATTTGGAATTTAAAATATAATAAAATTTAAAATGAAACAAAAACTATTTCAAAGCAAAATAATAAATGTTCAATATTGTCTACCAAATTAAGAGAGTAAAACTATAGACTTATTTGAATCGAAAATTTCAGATTTTCCACACAATTTATTATTTCCCCCCCCCCCTTCAAAAAAATAAAAATAAAAACGCGTATTTCAATTTGGTAGATTCACGCAAGCCTTTGAAATTTTTTAAGCTAGCTGAAAAAAACAATAAATTGATGGATCTATTGAAGAGGGGGAGGGGGGAGGAGGAGGAAAACAACTTTTATTGAAATTCTCACCAATTTCACACCACTTTTACAACTTTCACTGGGTAATCTTTTAAAAATAATATTTGAGCAAAAATTCAAAGAAATTGACACAACTGCTGAAAAATCAAAACATCATTCTATGACCGAAGAGTCTGAAAATTGACATTTTGACCAAATCAAAAAATGAAATGTTGACCAAAAAGTCAAAAAAATCAACATTATAACTGAAAAGTCCAATAAACAAAAATCAAAGAACGGACGTTTTGATCAAAAAGTCAAAAAATAAAATTTTGACCGTGAAGTCAAAGTATTGACATAAAAATCAGAAAAATCATTCTGACCAAAAAGTCGAAGAATGAATATTTTGACCAGAAAGTCAAAGAATTGGCATTTTGACCAAAAAGTCAACAAATGGCATTTTCCAAAAAGTCAAGATATGACATTTTGACCAAAAAGTCAAGATATGACATTTTGACCAAAAAGTCAAGATATGACATTTTGACCAGAAAGTCAAAGAATATTGGCATTTTGACCAAAAAGTCAACAAATGGCATTTTCCAAAAAGTCAAGATATGACATTTTGACCAAAAAGTCAAAGAATTGACATACACATGTAACTGAAAAGTCAAAAAAATCATTCTTGCCAAAAAATCAAAGAATGAACATTTTGATCAAAAAGGTAAAAAAATTAATATTAGAACCGAAAAGTCAAAAAATTATTTTCTGATGCCATTTTGACAAAGTCACTCAATGAATTAATGACAAAAAGCCAATTGCAATGCATTTTAACGAAAACTGATTCACTGGTATTATGTCAAAAAATTGACCCGACCCACTGAATTTAAAGCAAAAAATTACAGCTGATCAATTCATGGACATGACACGTGATTGAAAAATCAATGATAAAAAGTCAACACTCTTATAACATTTTAACAAAAAGTCAAACTCGTGAATCCGAAAAAAGCGAAAAAGCTCAGTTATTGTTATTTGAACAGAAATTCTCTTAT
Source organism: Pseudococcus jackbeardsleyi (assembly GCA_038380155.1). Taxonomy (NCBI): domain Eukaryota; kingdom Metazoa; phylum Arthropoda; class Insecta; order Hemiptera; family Pseudococcidae; genus Pseudococcus; species Pseudococcus jackbeardsleyi. The sequence goes on along the minus strand of CM076240.1, from coordinate 56,987,176 downwards.
TGTAATTATGACCAAAAAAGTAAATCCACTGATATAAGAAAATCAAGTCACTGGAATTACAAAGTAAAAAAAATTCAAAAAACAATTAGTCAACATAACATAATTATTATGAGTGAGAAAATCAATTCACTGACATGACCAAAAAGTCAATTAATCAACATGATGACCGAAAAATTAAATTTATTCGTATTGTGGCCGAAAAATGTAGTTATGAGAAATTTGAAATAATGACAAAAAGAAAAAGCATTAGCATTATTATGACCAAAAATCAATTCCCCGAGTTGACCAAAAAATTAAGTTATGGAAAATTTGAAATTTGGAAAAAGTCAAATCGTTGACATTATGACAAAAATAATCAATTCACTGCATGACTAGAGAGTCACTAATATGACTCGTTGGTACTACAATTTCCAATAAATTAAAACTCTCGACATTTTAAAAATAGAAGAAATATTTCTTCTCCAAGATAAAATTATGGCGAGAACATGAGAAGGTATTCAGTTCACAGTAGGTATCTTGCAAGAATATTTCAAAAATCAATTTTGGCCTGATTTCATCATCACCACTGAAAAAAATTGTTACTCTCAATAGCCTCAAAGCTGTATTCTCCCTTTTAGGTGAAAATTCCTTCAACTCATTCGCAGATTCATATTTTCACATAATTCATTTCACTTTCAGGATGGCGAAGATCACTGCCCAACGATGAAAAAAGAAGTTTATTATAAAGGTAAGAAATCAATAGCAGATTTTAATTTCTTCACTTAAAAAAAAAAAATAATAATTCTCTTCATTATTGTCACAGCGAATACTTGGGAACGTCACTGAAAGAGGCTGTGGTATACAACGGCGTCAACTTTATCTCTTTTATCTCCCCTTTGCTCCCTGCTCTCTTCATCACTTTTCGAAGAAATCCCGCTGAACCGAATTACCCAAATTACAATTGCTTGCAACAATTTTACAATAACTTTTGGTTCATTTGACCTTTTTGTTTATCCCTTTCCTTCCTTTCTTTTTTTCATAGAAAAATTGATTCATTTTCACATTATGAACTCTGCCAAAGTCATATCAATCTTCAATCCATATCATCAGCTCAACTTATTCTACAAATTATCAAGTATTTTCAAGGCTTTCACCTTCAAAACGTGATTTCAATTCAGTTCTAAGCACACGGTTCATATTCGAGCCCAACTCCTTCATCGCTCTACTTCCCCCCTCTCTCTCTCTTTGAATATTATGTAATTGTTTAGCGTATTCAAAATACGCTACTACCCTTATAATTTGTTAAGTTTTTTATTTATTTATTTACGTACTCATTTATATTTTAAATTATCATGTTATTTAGCTGCGTTACTGTGTTCCCTTATCAAACCAAGAAAACCCTTACTTACTCCACATAGGCCATTTATGTACTCATACGTTTATCTTGAAGTAGATTTTTTTAAATAGATGTATTATACCTACTTAATTTTACGCGATCAGAAAGAGAGAAAAAAAATACTAAATGGAAAAAAAAATCGATAAAAAACATAAACCGAATTATATAAATTGTATAAAATATTTTTACTATAATAAAGCGTTTTATTTTCGATATTGAATTTTTAATTGGATCCTCGGCGCCGATAATTAGCGTCTATTGTTTCATCATCGAAGCCGGACGTGCCTCTTTCCTTCTTCGCCACCACCTTTAGAACGTCAGAAATACACAGTGCACTGCCACGAATCCGCTTTCATATCCAATCACGCTCGCGGAACCCTGCTTACCCATCTTTTTTAGCTATATACGCAGACTTGAGCTTTCAAATACGAGAATTTATATAAGAGAATTCGATTAACGACGGGTAATTGAATCGAGAGAGTTTTTAATTACCACCGCCGCGCTGCTCGGGTAAGTTTTCCTTTTTTAGCTTCTTTTTTTTCGAACGTCCGGATTTCGTTGGATGGCGATCCCTTATCTCAGGTGGATATGTGACATTTGATCGCACCGCAGTGAGGGATAAATCGTAATATGGGTCGGTAAGTTGTTGGAAAACAGATTTTTAAAAAATTAGTTGGAAAATTATTTTCGTTGTCGAAGATCATTCATTAATTGAAAATTTTACGATTAAATGTTATGAATTGATCAAAATATTAGAGCATCAAATGTGCTTAACAGAAAGAGAGTTTTTTACGTCATTTTGAATGTTTCACTCACGAGTCCACTTTTTTCGTTCAAAATTTACCCCTTTATTCTCAATTGATTTTCATTTCCGAATTTGAATTTTCATACTTCAACTTCCTAAAATTTTACCAAAAACTGAGAAACTATTTTTTTTTGTATTTTGTTTTCTCTTCAACTTTAAAGGGACACCTGGTTCCTTCAAATGTCCAGATGAGTTTTTGTGATTTTCAATTTTGTTTTGGTTGGTTCAAGGCAAGGTTGCCAACCAAAATTTTGAAAAATCACTATTTTGGCCAAAAAAAAATCGCATGACTCAAACTTAAGGTGCACCTAATTTTCAATCAAAAATCAGTGAATGCAAGAAAATATTCAAAAATTACTAAAATCACTTTTTCATCTTCAGACGTTACTCAAAATTCACTTCTATCATTGAAATCATCCTAGAAAAATCATTTTTATCACTGCTTCCTCTTGATGATGTTTGAACAAGGCGAAGGTATCATATTGCTTAAAATGGATGTTTTAAAATTTTCTTCCAAATATGTATTTCTCATAAAAAAAAATCATTAAAAAGTGAAAAATAGACCTGACCAACATCAAAATCACTGAAAAAATTCTCTCATCGGAGCTTTCTAGAATATTTTGAAAAATTTACACAAGGCCAAAAATGAAATTTTTTGAAAAGTGAAAATAAAAAAATAACAAAAAGTACTCAACTTTTTTATAAAAAAAGTTTTTTTGTTAGACCTTTTGGGACATTTTCAATCAATCTTAAAAAATATACAAACCCAAATAAAATTAAGAATGAAAAATGAAGGGTAAAATCTCTCTAACAATCACCAAAAAAATAGGGCATCATTTCGCTCAAAGTCAACGTAATCTAAAATTTCGAAAATTGAACCAATTGGGACAATTCGCTACCAATTCAAGTAAAAAAAGAAGGGCACTTCCAGGTGAAATAATATTTCAACGAGAATTCGCAGATTAGAAAAATACTCATTCATTGTATAGGTCGAAAAAGCCACGAAATTAGCAACGTTTTATATTTTATTCTTAGAACGAGTGGTTACGAACGAGGGGCAGAGCTTCTACTTTATTCGTTTAGCGAGTTAGTTTACGTGATAAAATTAAAGTCAAAATGTCGAATTGTTGGACCTATTGAATGGTCGTGTCCTTTATAAGTAAGTTTATTGAAAACGCGTTATCGGCGAGTAACACAGTTTTTGCAACAAAACTGAATATACGAAGGCTGATTTTAGTTAGAAATACGTTGCGCGAGGCGGCAGGGACAATTCTCTTTTTTCTCGCCGCCGTACCACATCTCTCTGTCTCGCTCGGCGCATTGACAGCTGTAAAAATAACATTAATTTCGCCGACGATAATAATAAATAAAAGTTAAAATTGAATTTGAAAATATCCTTTTATAATTCTATAAAAATATCGAAAATTGAACTGTCATTCAAAATATCGACGTGCAGTACGCGCGCCGATAAAAAAAAAAAAGTAGAGCGAGAGACGGCGACGAGGCGGATGATCGCGGCTTCGGATAAACGACGCAGCGCCGGATATATTCAAATGATAAAGCTACAGATTGCGTGTATTTTTCACTTGTGAATTCCGCCGCAGCCAAATGAGCGTGTTGAAGATATTGCGAAAAACGTTATTTAGCTGTTGTGTAAAAAGGGGTATTTTTTTGCACCCCAAAACCGCCACCTTTACTTTGGTGTACTGTATGCATCGTCCGCACTCCTTTCGTCTTGCTGGTAACGTTTTTCATCGGTATATCTGTTCGGAGGTTCGGACGCCGCACCCGGCCCGGGCCCTAGTACCGTGTGCTGTATTTGGCGCGCGCTATGGAATTCAATTATCCCCAGCCCAAAGAAATCAGATAAGGTGAAATGTGTTTCGTGTGTATGTCGAGGTGTAATTTTTATTCAATTTTGCGGTATTGACTTCCGTCGATACGTGAGAACTTGTAATTCGCCGATTAAATGCTAATCTCGCCACCAACCTCGTAATAATCAACTCGAATCCGGAATGCGAATGGTCTTCTTTTCTTCGCCATCTTTCCTCGGTTATTTTTCAAAGTACTGATATTTTTTGGGGTATTTTTATAACAGAAAATGAAACTTTGGAAGTGAGAAATCGAAATTGGTCCGATACATCGATGCAACTCTAATTTGAATAAACTTTTCTCTTCGAACACAAGGCAAAAATATCAATTCGTTGATAAAAATTTTTGCCAGGGTTTGTATATCCTGTTTTTTGGAATATTAAATATTTTCAAAAAAAAGAAACGTTCAAAATGAGCTTGAATACGACTAGGTATCTTCTATCTTGTGAAATGTTACCACGAAGCCACCATTTCATTTCCGATCCACTGGATTATAGGAGTTTTTTCAACAAGGATTAATAAGATGATTAAATTGTCAAAATGATTATCAAGACGAAAATTCATAGAAAAATTCATCCCAGCCTAAAAAATTGTAAGAAATCATAGGATGATTATTGGGATGATGAGAGCTCATCTCAAAAATTCATGTCAGCCTCAAAAGCTTCGAAAAATTGTAGGATAAGATGGAAAAACCATCCTAAAATTAATCCCAATCTCAAAAATTGTAAAAAATCACGAGATGATTTTTGGGATGAAAATCATCCTAGAATTAATCCCAAGTAAAAAATCATGGGATAATTCTTGGGATGAAAATTCCAATTTTTAGCCTGAAAAAAAAGGAGGATACACCATAGAAGAACCCCAATCCCAAAATTTCAGGAGGTGAAATGCATTTTTCAAATTTTGGTAAATTTTTGAAATTTCAGAATTAACTAGACGAACAAAATATGAAAATTTAATCTAATCAACGAAAAAAAACGGAATTGAATATGAATATGCCCTATTTTCAGCACAACAAATAAATTAAAAGCAGTTTCAAACGTATCGAAGCCTTCAAAAAATTTTGGAATTTTCAAGCACTGAAGAAAATCCAGTAAAAATGACTCATAAACTTCAGCCCAAGATTAAAAATATTGCTGACCTATATTTGATCAAATTTTCATATTTTGCACGGCAATGAGGTAATTTATAAATTTAAAAATTCGTCAAAATTCGAGAAAATCATTTCAGCACCTAAAATTTTGAATAGGGTATTGGGTTTGTTTTATGGTGCACTTTCGACTTTTTTATTTGTGCTCAAAATTTTACTTTGAAATGGGATATCTCCCTTGTGAGAAAATAGATTAACAATTCTTTTGAGACCTCAGACCTTAAAAATATACTACTTACTTTAAAAAAAGGACGATCTATATCCTGCATCGGATATGACAGAGTCGAGGAAGAAAGAAGAAGAAAGAAAAGTTTAAAAAATTGATTTAAAAAAGCATTAAAAATCGTTCGAGATACTTAACTAAAAAAACTAGATAATGTTTTTTTGAAGATTGTTGAAATACTTGATCAAAAAATTTTAGGTCTTGGTACAAAAAAGTATCAGCATTTCAATTTCCAAATTAAAAAATAAAATGAAATGAAAATTTTGACGACTATTTTGTTATTTCAGATAACTTTTCCTCAATCTGCTATCACAAATTTTTCTTTACTTACATTATTTTAATAAAAAAATTTTATCATAATTTTTACAATTTTTGATTCATTTTTATGATTTAAAACAATTATTCTAGATAAATGACTCGAACATTTAAAATCAGGTTCGAATAATTCTAACATTTTTTTTAGAAACGGTTATGAATCTTCTCACCATTTCAATTCTCAGCCAAGGATGAAGACAACCAAATTCTACAATTTCAAAACCACACAACCGCTCAAGAACATGTCAACATTCCTCTCAACGCACCCCATTCCGACTCCGCTTCCATCAGCTCAAACAATTACCGAAGGAAAGGTCAAAACAGACTCTAGGAGAGGAAAAACTTTCATTATACGATTGGCAATATCCACACCGCGCCATTGTAGCAAATAATCGTTAATTGAAGTTCGGTTTCTCATCGTTACAATAAAAACGACCGGACCGGATTTTATATGGTTTTGGCGAGATACTCTGCCGCTGACAGCTATAATTCTTTTATTAATTTTTTTCCTCTAATTTAATTGTTCGAATGAATCGAGAACGATCGTTCGCCGGTCCCGGTTCGATACGGCGGTAAAGGGAGTAAAATCGAGGCGAAATTGATAAAAAATATATATATATATCCATGTATAAAAAAACGGCGTATGACTGATACGTTAATTTTGTAACGAGAGAAAGTTTTTACCATACAGTCGTATTCGAGGAAGGAAGTTGGTAATATGTTTTTCGAATAGCATTTCCATCAAATTCACTCGCCTTCTACCGAATATACCATACCCACTTTACATGTGAATTGAAAATTGAACGATTCTTGACAAGTCGTTTGATGATCTCGCCAACGAGAGAGAACGAAATTCGTTTGTAAAAAACCTACCTCGCGTACGTTTCGCTTTACGATTGTATCGTTGGAGCCATTGTCGAGGGTTTTTTTTTCAGCGTTAAATTTTTGATCGCGGGGTATACGCTGTGCCTGTTCGCAAAACGAAAAACTTATCAGATTTCAATTTTCACGCGCGGTCTTTTGTTCGCGGCCGCAGCTCGCGGTATCGTGTTTTCGTCGAGATAGCGACATCGACGAAGAAGCTGCCGAATAATACGAGCTAAGAGTGTAAACGCCGATGACGAAACTGTGCGACGAAAATTTATTAAAAACTACGCCTCGCTTGTTCCTACAACTGAGGTGACGTATGAGAACTGGGAAGTGTGAGAAAGCTCAAGGCTGGAAGATGAAATGTATATTTTCGCGCTGAAATTCACCAGGGCTAGTTTTTCGAGAACGAAATTTTACCGCGAAAGCTTGAGCTTAAGGAACGCCCAAGCCCCATAAAACACTCTTAGCTGCTCCTAAGTGGTTATAATGATAATGAAATAAAAATTCCAATTCTCAAATTGAATTTTAAAAAAAATTCAATTTTTTGGCTTTTTGTACACCATTTTGTTTGATTCAAAATACTTATAATTATGTTCAAAATGATTCGAATCACGAATCACGATGTGAAAAAATGATTCGAATACGATTCGTGATCACATCTTACAAGATGATTCGATTAGAAAAAAAATTCTCGAAACATGCCCATTCCTGATTACATCAGATATACGATCTCACCATGTCGCTGATTAATTTGTTTTAAAGTATGAGTCTTTTTTAAAAGTAAAATTTAATCCTTATTAAAAACGATTCTTGATTTATCTGACGTCTGAATTTTTTTCACCGGATATTTTCCCTAAATAACGTTAGATAATCATTATCGATGCTTGAAAGGAATGTTCGTTATAAATTTTTACTGGCGTTATCGAAATGGCCAAGTACCTCTCTACTTAGCTATTTCGCATTTTCAGTGGTTAAACCATACGACAGAAAATCATTACTTGATACAATTTCTATTAGATTGAAAGTTGTACCTAGCTCGTTTCACGTATTCACATTATATTCTTTGTGCTTTTCAAGATCATCAGTTATGCGTTTTAAAAGAAAACTGTATTTATTCGTATGTGTTTTTCTAGCCGATACAACAGTACGGGACTCATTTTCATGTAGCAGTACATCCACTGGTGAGTATTCAACATAAATACAGTTCAATAAGATTAGGAGCTAGGACGGTCAACTCGGAGTCCAATAATTACACTTGAAATATTGCAGATTTGACACGCAATATTTTATTTAATACCTATGTACTCAAATACCTAATACCTACAAATCTGATTTGGGTGATTTTCGAAAAAGTTGCCCGAATTTTTCCGCGCGAGGTTTCTCTCAAAAATCTGCCCTTCACAGCAAAAAACCAACTTCCACCCAAATGCTCGAAATTGAATGATAAAAAAACCATTCCACAGTGCTTGACGAGAGGATTCCGAAAATGTATTAGTTTTTGCATTTTGAGCAATTCCCGACCGAGTAACCATAGCATTTTTCTCAATCTGCAATCTGCGCAAACCAATATTATCTCTCACCCAAATGCTCGAAATTGAATGATGAAAAAACCATTCCACAGTGCTTGACGAGAGGATTTCGAAAATGTATTAGTTTTTGCATTTTGGGTGATTTTCGAAAAAGTTACCGGAATTTTTGTACGCGAGGTCTCCCCCATAAATCTACCGTTCACAGCAAAAAACCAACTCCCACCCAAATGCTCAAAATGGGATGGTAAAAAAACCATTCGTTTGTTCATGACGAGAGGATTCCAAAAATGTATAAGTTTTTGCATTTTGAGCAATTTTTGGCCGAGTTACGGGCGTTTTCCTTCATCAAATATCCGGGCAGCAAAAAAGCTATCTCCCGTCCAAATGCTCGAAATGGGATGGTGAAAAAACCATTCGTTTGTTCATGACGAGAGGATTCCAAAAATGTATTAGTTTTTGCGTTTTGAGCAATTTTTGGCCGAGTTACGGGCATTTTTCTGCGGCGCCGACCATCCATCAATCAGCCGCGCCGAGAAAAAAGTCAACTTTCGTTCTAATGCTCCAAATTCTTTCGTAAAAAAACCACTCGATTCGTCTCGACGAGAGGATTCCGAAAATGTACTCGTTTTTGCATTTTCGTCGATTTTAATCAAAGTTATGGTGATTTTTCACAAAAAAATACGAATTTTTCGGCAAAGGCGGGGCGATCGCGTAAAACGGAGTTCAGATTCGTAATCAGCGACCTCGATTTAGTCGAAAACGGCCGAAATTTCGAATTTTTTGAAAATCATCAATTTTCGAAAAAATGCATGAACTTTATTCATGCATTTTTTTGGATTTTCATGATTTTCAAAAATTTACAAATTAGTGTCGTTTTCGACTAATTCGAGGTCGCTGATTCCGAATCTGGCGACCACTTTCGCCGCCGAACCTTTGTTGTCGAGTTATGACTGATTTTTCAGCCAAAAAAGTGCAACTTTCGCGAGAACAGCTCAAAATGCAAAACTGAATACACCATTCGATTCGTCTCGACGAGAGGATTCCGGAAAGAATTTTGACTCGCTTCTTTTTTCTCTGTTTCTTTAGGTGATAAAGCGGACACGACGACGGTGGGTTTATCGTTCGACGACGTGACCATACCAGCGAAAGAATTGCCATCGAAAATTAAAGAAGTAGGTCAATTTCCTCCTAGTTTATAACTTGAATCAGTGAAATTTCATTGTCATTACTTTGAAATTTCCCATTAGATCAGTTGTTTTCACCAACTAAATCGGTAATTCATCAGTAAAATACTTAACAGTTGTATTCAATCAGTCAAAATCATCGATTGAATTAGTAAACAAGACCAATCTAGTCGGCAATTTTTCTCTGATTCGAAAATTTTTCATTGATTATTCGCCCATCGGCTAATTTAGATCATTTCATTATGAAATACGCTAAAAATAACTCATAATTAGGAAAGTTCAGAAAGTTTACACTCATCAATTCATGTTTCATACTAATAAGGGATTTACATCTATTACAGGAGATTTCGCAACGTATGTTCAATTTGGATGGTTTAAACGAACGTACCAAGATTTGTCCAGTCAAAACATCCTTCACCAATAATTATTATTGGTGAAGGATGTTTTGACTGGCCGATTACAGCTCGCTAAGGCTCGTAATATTATTTTCAGTGAAAGATTGAAATATGGTGAAATAATTAAGGATTTAAATACACTAGTAAGTAAAGAACATAATAATGTACCATACATATTCTCAATTCCTAATTGAAAACAATTTTACTACATAAAATTGCAGTGGATAATCTATTTGTAATTTTGATAGAAGTTATTGGCATAGTGAGGAAATGTTCGCCTCACACTATCATGATCGCAAAATGAACCGCAACTTCTTTGCAACAATTAGGCTTTTCCATTGTTTTACAAATGGCGCCCCCCCTCCGAGTAAGATAGGGGAATTTGCCTAAGAACTACTTTTTGAAACTTACCTATTATCACACATCACACCTTAGGTATAAAGGAGACTCCAACAAAATTTTAGGACGCATTTTCTACCTCCCATCGCACTCCATTTCAGCCCAACCTCCCTAAAATAATGTAGATTTTTCCTTCAATAAATTCTGTTTCGGAACCTCGTAAACTAAATTGTTTGAAATATATAGGTATGGAATACTCGAAAAGTGGTAACCAAGTTTTGAGAATTTTTTGCATCATCTTCTAGCCCATCTTCTCGCTTATAAATCTTGAAATCGATCTAATTTCAAAGCGAACAGATATGCTTTTTTCTTTTGGTTATCCACTATTTTCACTTCAAAAGTTACTTTTTTCCAAAAAAAATTCAAAAAATTTACCTTTTTTCACAATTTTTCTTATGCGTAAAGTGTCGGTTGGTTTCGTTTTACTTAGACTATTTTTTTTTTTTTTTTTTTCAGAAAATTTCCCCATCTCTAGTACTCTAACTTGGGCAGTACCTATGTACTTTTGTGCCTCTGTTTCTTGAATACACTATATCATTCCCTAAATTTGAATTAGTCAAAATTCATGTATTTTCATTGTCTGGATTAAGTGTAGTGAAATAATATTCATCAAAAATGAGAGATTTCGCCCATATTTCAGTCAAAACTCCAATCAATTTCCAATTTGTCAAATAAAAATCGGTAATTTTGATTAATATTTCGATGAAAAATCACGAGCAGAATCAATCAAAGCTCAATAAAATGAATGAAATTACACCTCAAAAGTGACCAAAGAACTGCATTTTATTACTCTTCAAAAATTATTTTTCTTACAGTTCAGCAAAACCTTTTTAAACAATTTTTTTGAACTTTTCGTTTTAGAATTATTTTTATAGATAGATACTTGGATTTCTTCTAATCTAATCTGTTATCACAGATACGGAGTTGAAATTCCTAGGTGGTTTTTTTTTCATCTGCGCAGGCCCGTAGGCCGTAGCCGAAGCATATCTGCAGAGGGGGCAAAAGATATCTTCGTTTTTTGCGAGAACCAACGTCAATATAACCTTCTTAAAGAATATGTGTTTGAGAAATAATTTTGATTCCGGCCAACAAAATACTTGATTAATGTACCTATCTATTTTCTTAATATTGGTTTTTTGCTTTCAGGAAATGTTAAAAAATGATGCTGGGTTTATGGAATTCATCGGTTTTTATAGAAAAACGTTGGTTCACTTGGAGGACCACTATTGTAGAGGTGCACCGAGCACCAAAGAAGACTTCGTTAATGAAATAAGAAAAATTGATCCATACTATAAAACTCTAGATGAAGACAAGATTTTTGGCAAAAAACATTTCCGGAAATGGCTATGGATTCTGAATTTTGGCGACGAAGATATTTTTCATCGATTATCTGATCTTAGAAACTTACTTAAGAGGGTCCCAAAAAACTACGTGTGGTTTGCGGATAACGCTCAGAAAATGTTTGGTTACCTGAGCGAAAAAGTTCATCAGGAAGTTGATATAATGAATGTTAAATTCGTAGAAAAAAGTAAGATTCCAGTATATTTGAGCATGTTGGAAGGTGATTTAGAAAAGGCAGCCACAATCTATTTCATCAGTCAAGGTTGGATAAAAGAGGAAGCACCACAAATATAGTAACAACGCGCCAGAAAAAATTGGCTAGTTGCTCACAATTTTTCTTCAAGAAAATATGTATTTTTTAAACAAGCAATTTTTAAAAAATGAAAAATTTGAGAAAAAATTGATGAATTTTATTTAACTGAATCAGTAATTTAAAGAAAAAATTAGTGAGGCCTGCTTTGAAAACGTAGGTAAGTGATGTAATGTCATATACTCTTTCCACCGTAAGAATAGCATGACGTCAGATAGGTCAGACCAACCGTTCTGCTCAATTCACAATATTGTGCAGATCGGTTGGTCTGACGTATCTGACGTCATGCTATTCTTACCGTGGAAAGAGTATAGTTGAAATGAAGTGAAGACAAAATTGTTCAAAATAATGAAAAGCCATGCACTTGTTTTAATATTCCATAAGATAAGTTGAAATATTTGATATGAAACGTAGGAAATCTCGAAGAATTTTTTTTGATTGGACATTTTCAAAACGATTTTTTAAAATAATTTAACCTTAAGGCATAGGTACTTGAAAATTTCAAAAATTTTCATCTCATATCTTTTACAACCCCTACCTATTCAATATTAATTGACCATTCATACACTTTCAAACATTTTTTACAACAGAATTCATAGAAAAATTCTACAAAAATGATCTCAAAGACCTTTTTAGTTATTTTTAAAGGCATTTCACAAGATTCTGTTCATTTTTCATCAAGGTTCAGCGTTCAGATTATTTGATTTTTTCTCAAATTCAACAATATTTTCAAGTTTTAAATAATTTCTAAGACATGTTCAGAAATGTTCGCAATGTTTTATAGTCCTAGTACAATTTTATTGATTTTTCACCAATTTTCACTCATTTTTTGCAATTTTATAATTTTTTAGCAATTTTTTCATGATTTTAGAAATTTATCAATCATTTTTACAAACGTTCAACGTAGGTAATTGCGTTTCATCAACTTTAACAATATTTTCCATCATGGTTTTCATTAAAATGTGTTGATTCTTGCTGCAATTTCACATTGATACACACCCCCCCCCCCCAACCAATCACAAAATTTATGGATGTCCTATTCGTGAAAATCATTATTTTTAAAAAGTCATTTTCTACGTCAGTTTTTCTGACAACTTTTTAAAGGTTTCCAGAAAAGTTGAATACGGATTTTATAAGGTCTGGAAAAAAACTTATTTTTGACATGAGATGACATTTTTCTACTCCAATATTCAATAGGCTTTGAGTTATGATATGAACCAGTTTCAAAGTGCATTAACGTTTCGAAATTCACTGAATCTTGAAACTGGTTCATAACTCAAAGACTACCTATTGAATTAGAGACAAAATTGTGAAAAGTAAAAAATTTTGACTGTGATTTTCCATTTGAAAGGGAGGGGAGGGGGGTCTGGAAGACTAAAAATGACAGATTGTAAGCTCATCAGTCATAAAAACGAAATACATTTTCATACCAACAGTGAGTTTTTCCTTCAGGGTCCAGACCTCTCAACTTCAATTGCCGAATAAAAATGTAGATATAAAAATTCCGAAAATCCCGATTCAATAACAGACAAGCATTCAGAATGGAAAAAATCAAAAAATAAAAAGTGGAGAAGGAAGAGCAGAGAATGGGAGAAGGAGATGGATGGAGAGAGAGCTCAAAAATTGTGATGTACCTCAACAAAGTAACTTTTCTGACACCTGATTCCCCCTTCTCTTTCATCAGAAAAAAAATCATGAATTTAAAAAAATCATTTCTTCAAGGCAACTTTTCACAAAAGAAACCAAACGATTTTCAGCGTGTTTTTTTTTTTTTTTCAATCGTATTTCTCTGCTTCAAATCTTCAGCAAACATTCAAACTCTGCAAAATATTCTAAAATCGGTAACGTTTTCAAAATTTCGCCATCCAATAAATTATATCTGATAATATAGAAAAAATACCGAAATGCAATTAACCAAATTTTAGACAGAAAGTAAAACTTTAAAAATTTAGGGCACAGTAAAAAAAATTGGATCTAGGACTCTGGCTGAGCGTGAGCATTTTGCAAACATGGATCGAAAATGAAAATTATGGCAACCATATTTTCTGGATTTCTCTCGTTATTTTCATACAATTATTCTAGCTTCGGGTTCCCCTTCCCTCCCTCCCAAAAAACCTCTTCATACATCCTTCTATAAAAAATTCAAGAAAAGAAAAAAATGTTGAGAATTCATGCTTTTGAAATATACAATTAAAATTCTTGATACTTCCTGATTTTCTAGATTTTCAAGGTGAAATTCTTGCTATTTTCTGGTGTTTCTGGCTTTTCCTGCCAGTAGACACCAATGAAGGTTTACATTTCATTTGATTAGTGAGAGAGGGGGCAGACAGAATTTTCTTCGTAGACATTTTTTCATTAGGTGGAAAAAATTTTAAAATAAATTAATTTCAAGATTTTCAAAAAAAAAAAAGAGGAAACGAAACAAATAGAACATTTAAAAATTTAATTCGATTAAAAAAAGAAAAGTGAAAAACACAAAACGATTTGGCATGGAAAAAAAAGATTTTGAGAACCGTCAGCACAATGAAAACCCTTGCATTTTATTTGATCCAGAAAAGATATTTCATTTTTTTTATTTTATCAAAAATTCAGCATTGGCTTCAATGAGAAAATTTTTACAATTTTTTCAATGTATTCGTCTTAAATTAGAGGAAAACAATAAATTTTCACCCTTCGAGGGAAAATCTCAGGTAATTTTCTATTTTTCAAAAATCCCAATTTGAAAAATTGAGATTTCCATTACTCCATGCTCTAATTTCAAAATTTTATCGAGTTTGCTTGTAAATGGATGTTTTTCAAGAGATGTTGATTTGGAAAAGCATTTTTTTTTCGTAACTTTCTTATTTTTTCCCTCCTCCGGACTTCTAAGACCACCTGAGATAATTATCTTGAATTCTTCTAAATTTGAAAACAAGAATTCGAATAAAATCTACCATCAATTTTCAAATTTGTCTTCGTCTCAATGCATAACTTCATCATCCTTCATCTTCCATACTCTTTCACCTCGACCGAATCTCTCATATACCTTCATCTCGCTCCTTCCATAAAATTACCTTGTAAAAATTCCTCCAACTCCGATCTCACCCGGTAAAAAATTTCTTTCCGCGGTGTTTTATTTTTACTCAAGTTGAGACGAGAAAAAAAGAATACATTGAATCGAGAGTTGGCGGAACGTATTTTGTTTTACGACTGAAAAGCACCTACATGAGTTCAAGAATACCGAAATTGCGAAATTGGACTAAGGGAAATATCCCACGGGCCCAATAATTTGAGTTGCGGTGCTTATTGCCTATTACTTGCACTCTTCTGGAGGTTTCGTTGTAGCAATTTTAAGCATCGCGTCGTCGTACGCGACGAGCCCGACTGAAGAGAGAATTTCGTTTCCGCTCGCGACGCTGGTACATTTACCGTGGACTTTTTTTTTACACCATTTTTGCTCGCTTCTTTCGTCCTCCGCGAGCACGTTTCTCCTCGTCTCGGTACATTTTTCATTTTACGATTTGAATATACTCGGCAAGGCGGTCTCGTTTGCATACCTTTTGGAAAAAGAAGCTCTTCGAAATTCCGGCACGATGAGGACGTTCGCTCATACACACCGATGGCTTTGGCGATTCTAATTTCAGATACGACCATTTGGTATTTTAAGAAAGAAGGTTTAAATCGAAAACTCGATATATTAGTTACCGGTAATTTCTGAAACTGGTATCTCGTCTCGAGCTTGGTGTTTATTCATTTCTTCGATTCATTTTTCTCCTTCGAAGAGGATTTTCTCTTTGTTGTTTCGTTAACCGTAATGATTTTCAATTTTTTCCTCCATGTAGTTCGGTTCCAAAGGCACTAACACAAGGTGCGTCTCTTGTTTCCCTTTTTTTTTTTTCAGCCGTTGACTGTTCATTCGTCTGTTTGCGTAATGCTTTTACAGTCGCGGTACCGTTGCGAGCTACGAGCGCCCCCGCACGCGTCCTTTTACTTTTCCATTCACGTTTCCCAATTCTGTGTTTGTTGCCGCCTCGCGTACCTATTCGAGTGTTTGTTTCTCTGTTCCCCTTTTACTTTTTTCTTCTATTTTTCCTTCACATTGTCGCGATGTATCTCCTCATCCTACGCATTGCGAATCGTCGCGGTGACAATTTTTCAAAATTATCCCGCATACGGATTGTTTGGTTTGAATTCGTAAACAACTGATGTTGGATGGTCAAGTATACAGAACGAATATTGGCCTTGTTTGCTTAGGTAATTTCGCGCCGGTGCCGAATCGTATGTGAGGTGGCCGAGAGGAGGAAAAAATTTCCGCTAAATGTTGGCATTTTCATGCGGCTCGGCTTGGACTCCGAGGGCGTATTTGTTTTACAACCCGTACGAAATATTTGATCGTTGGAAATAAAATTAAAATTGATTTCGTCTTCGGAGACGTGTAGTGTGCCGGAAATGTAGCTTGGTTTGGATGAGGTCTGTGTTGTGTCAGGGGGTTTGAGAACACTAGAAAACCGAAAATATAATTTAATTTACCCCTGACAGACCCAGAAAACCCAGAAAAAACGTAATTTAGAAACTAGTACCATAATTTACCTTGATAAAGAGAAAACACATACCTATGAGCACATTGTCCAATATCCCCTCCTTGCCCCAAAAAATAACACAGTTACCACATCATAGTGGCTAAAAACGATGTATTAAAATAAAAGTTCATAAGATCGAAAATAAACATCCGAAAAAATAATGAAAAACACCACTAAAATAATCAAAAGCACATTTGCAAGAAAAATAGGCTCATAGCCACACATCAAAACGAACATCGAAACGTATACCGGAACAGCAAAAATAAGACTGTTGCTGATGTAATGTTACGTACCTTGACGAGGAGGTAGAGCTAGTTTCTTATCAGAAACTTCTCCTCTCCTCGCCCAGGTAGGTAACATTATCAAAAGCATTCAAAATCGCTCTCAATATGTAGGTACCTACTACATAGCCACCCCGAAATGAGGGTGAATGTAATGCAAACCGCATTTCCTACAACATTGAGAGTGATTCTACCAAAAAAAAAAAACAAAAAAAACAAACTGAAAGTAAATCTAAAACTAAAGCTAAAATTAAAGGCATCCAAAGCGACATCCATAGGTCAAATATTTATCCGACGATCAAAACAACTCCGACGTCTTCAGCAACCAATGAGCAAAATAACCATCATCTTGAAAACCTGCTACTTAATCAGAACGAGCTCGCGAATATTCTTCCTCAGGATATTGGCTGGATCTGGATCTCCCTCATCTCTGATACAATAAACATTTTCTCGATATTTCTTCACCACTACATAAGGACCTTCATATTTCAAATCTAGCTTGGCATTATATCCGGCATCTTTGTCTGATTGGCAATGAGTTTTTACTAATACCTCGTCACCTTCTTTCAACTCTGTTAGAGAATGCTTTTGATTGAATTCATTCGTACTCTTCATTGCATTCTCATGAAGCTTATTTTGTGCTTCTGAAACAGAGGATAACTCTGGAAGAGGTATTGTCTTTGGATTTGGATTATTTCCTGGCTTGCCGGTCGCTAGTTCAAAAGGTACAGCTTCAGTGGTTTTATGAACAACATGATTGAGTTTATGTTCAATATCTTCTAAAATATCAATCCATTTTGATTGTTTGTAGCGGCATTTCATTCGAATTACTTCTTTAATCGTGGACATTACTCGCTCAACTGGATTTGAGGATGGACTATAAAAACTTGTTTTTCGGACTTCTACTCCTCTTTCTTTCCAATGATTTTTCCACATATTTGATGCAAATTGCGGACCATTATCAGAGAGGAGAGTCTTGATTTCACCAAATTCTTTGATAAACTTTTCAACACAGCGAATCGTGTTTTCAGTTTCAGCCTTTTTGATTGGAAACAATCGAGTATACTTTGTGAAATGGTCCATTGTGACAACAATCATATTACAACCAGCACGAGCTGTTGGTAATGGACCACAATAATCAACACAAACGATTTCTCCAGGTTCGGAAGTCTCAATCGATTTCATTGGACCATGAAGTTGAACTTTACGATTCTTGGTAACTAAGCATTCTGTACAATTTCGAAGATATTGAGCTACATCATTAACAATACCAGGCCAGTTGTAAGTTCTACGGATCATTCTCAGCATTTTCCACATGCCAGGATGCACATAGTAGCCATGATAATGTTTCAAAACATCAGTCCGAAGGGTGGATGGAACGTAGATACGAAATTCATTCTTCAATTTCCAAAGGTATCGACCAGATTCATCTTTCTTCATTTTTGGAACTTTATTCGGCATAGTTTCAAATTGTTGAACAAGAACATCTTTCGATTGTTCAGTATTGAGCTGACCAATACGCTTTTGATATTGCTTTAAACCATCATATTTGATATAATTCACTTGGTTAAATTGAATATAAGAGGGGGTCGCTTGAGCCATCATATGTCGATGATATCTAGACAAAGCATCGGCGATGACGTTCTCTTTACCAGCAATATGTGCCATTTTTATATCGAAATTACCCAAGTATAATAACCATCGAACAATGCGTGGAGAAATATATGGATGTTGTCTCAGCATTGTGATTGATTGGTGATCTGTAAATAGATAGATCTCGGCACCAACGAGCATATACGAATTTTTCTTCAACGTATAAATCGCAGCTAGAAGCTCCTGCTCGGTTGTAAAATAATTTCTCTCTGCTGATGTTAAAAGTCGACTATTGAAGCAAATTGGACGGACATGTCCTTCTTCATCAAATTGATATATTGCACCAGCAATTCCAGTACCACTTGCATCTGTTACAATGTAAAATGGCTTTGTGAAATCTGGATGTTGTTGCATAGTCGCTTCACAGAGTAAATTCTTCAATAAGTCAAATGCTTCTTGGTGGATTTCACACCATTTATAAATTGCAGATGGTGAGGTAATATCGTATAATGGTTTTGCAATATCAGCACAATTTGGAATATAGTGCCTATAGAAATTAATCATTCCCAAAAATGATTGTAAACTTCTCTTCGATTTTGGTCGTGGAAAATCTTTGATACCAGCAACTTTTTCTGCTATTGGTTCAATTCCATCTTCAGAAATATTCATTCCGACAAATTCAACTTGTTCTTTAAACCAGCTACATTTTTCAACATTCAAAGTGAAACCAGCAGCTTCAATACGACGAAGGATGTCTTCAACATGTTGGTAATGTTCCTCCAATGTGGAGCTGAAGATTAGAATATCATCTGCGTACGACATTACATATTTTTCTGTGCCTTCCAGCACAATTTGAAGCGCTTTTATGAATGCTGGCATACTATCCTTTGTTCCAAATGGCACCCTGGTGAATTGATAGGGCTGACCATCGAAGACAAATGCACAGTATTGCTGAGATTCTGGATCCAGCAGAATTTGTAAAAAACTTTCACGAAAATCGAGTTTTGTGAAATATTTAGCACCCTTCAACCTTGTTCTAAGGTCTGATATTCGAGGTACGGTGTTATTATGCATCATCATAAATTCATTTAAGGTGCGAAAATCACCACAAGGCCGATATTTACCATTCTTTTTCTCAACTGGAGTTAATGGAACTCGGAATGGAGAATTTGAGGGTATCACAATGTTTTGTTGACGCCACTCCCGAATTACCTCTCTGACTTTCTCTTCGACATGGTAATTCATTTGACGTTCTTTTGAGCGCATCTCTTTCAAGCCCTCAATTACTAATTTATGTTGGTAAACATTACAGCAACCTACTTCTTCTCGAAAAGCTGATTTGTAGGTGAGTAGGATGTTTTTTAGACGAGATCTGACATTTTCTTTCAAATGAGATTGTTCCTCGGCTGTTTTAATGACTTGGTCATGAGCTTTTTGTAATAGTTCATCAGCCCTTTCTTGCTTTGCCTCATCAACTGAGCCTTTCAACTGACATACTTTGTCAAGATCTGGACTGAAATGAACATTACAATTCAACCACCGTATACGTTTGTCATCGGTGTGATTACGACCGAGTTGTGTAATCATAAGAAATCCTTTCTTTTGTATATGGATTTGATAGATGTATGACATGCTCATTATCATCGGTAGCAGTACGGAAAAATCTTCGCCATTGACGACCCAACAGCATTATTGCATTAAGATCTTTCACAATAACACATGGAATGTAAAATGTCTCATTTTTAAAAAGACCATCACCTAGGCTAAATGGAATAGCCACTGATTTATTTGGTTTACATTTCTTTACACCCATGGCATTTTGATATCGAAGCACACCTTGAGCGGGAAATTCTGATTTTCGAAGTTCAGGATTTTTCTCGACCAATTCCTCATATAAACTTTGATCAAGAAGTACATGAGGACAGCCTTCATCAACCATGGCTTCTATTTCAACATTCTTGATTTGAATAGGAACATAGAAAGGGAGGTCCTCTTCACTAGTGAAGGCCTTTTCTTCCCCTTCTTCTAAAATATCATTCAAGCAAGTAGCTACTTGATAGGTTTTCTCAACTTTACCTATCTTATTTGAGGTGGTTGTAGCACATTGATTAATCACCTTGGTGGAGGTATTACTCAATATATCTTTTACTGCTTGAATTTTTGTTCCTTTTGATGAATAGGAAGATATTATTCGAGAGAAAGTTCGAATTCCATTCTCATTTAGACATAATGAGAGAACTTCGCCTTTACCATTCATTTTCTGGTAATAACAGATCTTTGGTTGGTATTTTAATTTGCCAACACTGTCGAAATAGAGATGACGATTGAATTTTTCTTTTGGACCGACAGAAACTGTAAAACGATCAAAGATAGGTGCAAAGTATGCATTATCAACTTCACCGGCTGAGAAGAACAGTCCAGAGTTAGTTGATTCTAGATTTCTCCAGTAATTATGATCAATTTCAGATCCAACTTTTGGGATAATGGAGCAAATGATGATTCTTTCAGCTCCACAACCATGTAATAATCGTATTAGTGATTTCATTTTTGATTTAAACTTCATAGGGCAGAAGGATTTATTTGACATATCGGTTGTACCCAAGTAGATGATAACATTTTTCTCAACGATACATGAGTTGGTATTTAATTCTTTGATGACTTGATCAACGTATAATTTCTCAGAGCATAGATAATAACTGAGCAGTTGATTATCATTTTGGCTCAAAATTGCTTGATAAGCAATGCTATCACCAATTACTTGGTAACCATTGAGTCTTGGAATAATCCTTGATGGATTTTGTCATTATTTGGTCCATTTAATTTATTCTCAGCGCAGTTCGGACCTATAACTGGCTGTTCGCCAAGTTTTCCGAAATATCTCCTTCGTTATTAGGAGTACCTCCTTGATTTTCAGGAGAATTAGCAGAATTATCGATTTCTACATTGTTTATTCTAGAAGAATGCACATTTGGTATTGAATTACTGCCACCCCGTCCACTTTGCACCATAGAATTGGTATTAGGAGCGGGTGTTCTATTACTTACTTGTGCAGTTGAGCTAGAAATCGGATTATTTGTACGATTTTGAGCTTGATTTGAAGAATTATTTGATTTGTTAAAGTTTGGTTTATAAAATTGCGATTTACTCGAATAATTAATTACATCAACAGCATGCAACTGAGCTTTTAGATCATGTAAGCTCATATTAGTACCAAAACCAAATTGCATGGCACTAGCATAATCTGCTGGTAACTTTTTAGCCAAGTATCTCATGACTGTGGCTTGATCTCCAAGTTTATTGAATTCAAGGCGTTTCAGCCATTTTGAGACAAATAATTCAGCAGTTTGACCAGGTGTTTCTGGAAATTTAACTGCTGAAACAAACAAATTCCATTCCTCATTTTGACGTTGACGATCATAATACCTATCGAGGAAGTAACCTCTCAATACTCGGTATTTCGTTGACCTTGGAATATCATTAACCCATGTAGCAGGTTCGCCAATTAATTTACGTCGGAGGCATCCTGATTTTTGGTCATCAGATTTGCAAGCTGGAATTAGATGCAATTCAATTTTTGTGATAAATTCGATTGGTGATAGAGGATCAGTAATACCAGAGAAGGTAGGTACCTCGGTCTCTGCAAAGAGAAGATTTTTTACGGTTGGTTCCATTTTACGGAGCTTATCATGATCCTGAGTATAGGATGGAGTAACTTCTAAACAATTCCAATTAAGACTTGGATGTAATTCTTCTGGAGAATATAGCTGGCTATCTACTAAATTAACAGTAGTTTCAGCTTGATTTATCGAATTATTTGTTACCCATGATGGTTGAGATGATCCAATACCAACATTAAACGAATTGGATCCACCCAAATATGGCATATTTGGTGGTGGTATTGTTGTATTTGGTACAAAAGGCACCGATTGTATAGGAATCGAATTATTTTGTGGAATATGGGCAGTGGTTGCTGTCCAATTAATAGGTATTGCTGATGTTTGAGTAGAAATTGGTGGAATAAACGTTGTATTTGAACCACCTATTCCATTAAACGGCATATATGAGTTCAATAATGGTAATCGAGTTGACTCAGCATTAATACGATTTGCTCCGATGAATGTACTGTATCTCGGATCGTTTAATAAGGAATTTCTCCATATATTGGTATATCCAGTAGATGGTATTGAACCTTGATTACTAGGTTGCACAGATGTAGCACAGATAGGCGAAGTAGGTATAAAACTACTCGCAGCAGTAGTTATTTGAGCCTGAGTTTGAGATAAAATACCAGTAGTAATAGGTATTTGGCTTGTTGTAAATGTAGGCCAAGCATATGGATCAGTAACTGCTGTATTAGTGCTACCTGTGATGGCAGGTAAGGTAATGGTAGGTAGAGATGGTTGTGTGGAAATAGGAAGCGATTGAGTTGCTCCTCCCAGCTGAATAGCTGATAAAATCGTATTTTTCACCACATTCTCTAACCTAGCCTCTTGTTCCAAAGCTCTTTGATCTTGTTGATGGCTCAACAATTGAAAGCGGCCATCTAGATCTCTTTGCATGTCTGCTAATCTTTCATTCAAAGCAGAAGATTGAGCTTTTCCATATATATCAACAACCATCATACGCATGATTGCAATGATTTCTGATTGTTGTTCAGTTGTAAATGTTGAATTTGGCTGAATGATAGCATTTAAATCAGAGCCGGAGCTTGTTCCACTCGATTGGGTTGGCCTATTTTGACCAGAAGCTAAGTTATTAGCTATTTCACTTGTCAAGGTCGTTGCAACATTAGTTGCATTGGTATTTGTAACTTGAGTTACATTAGCAATGGTAGTTGCATTAGCATTAGCAAAATTAATTGCATTTGCATTCGTTGTCATAGTTGGTGATATAGTTACTAGCTGAGCAGTTGATATACTGCTAGTACTAGTACTAGTTACATTTTCAGTATTTGGAAACTGATTATTAGCATTTTGGCCACGATTTTCCAATAAAGCCATTTGCTGTTCCCTTGTTAAGTGACTGACAGGAGTCAAAGGGGTTTCAGTTCCTTTTGTCATTTTTAAAATCGAAATTCAGTTGAAAAACTGATAAAAAGTACAGAATAAATCGATATGCTCAGTTAGAGCTTAATTTATGCAATTTAATGCAATAACAATGCAATTTAATGCAATTGGTGCAAAGTAATGCAAATTAATGCAATTGATGCAAGGTAAATGCAAATTAATGCAAAATATGCAAATTAATGCAATATTGATGCAATTTAATGCACAAGAATCAATATATTTCAATTGATTAAATGAAAAGGTAAAAAGCACAAAAAAAATCAATTTATTTCAATTGATCAAATCATTAAGAAAGGGGAGAGGTAAGGGATCGGACAAATATACTCAAGGTATGCATTTCTTACACTAAACCTAACCTAAGAGCAAAAAAAAAAAAATTTCGAGCGCCACTCATTTTTAAAGGAAAAATGAGAAACTGAAAAATACCTATCTAAGTACAGGCAAAACACACAAAGAAAAACCTATCTACCTAATGTACGAAAATGCACAAGAAAGAAGAACCTAAAAATATCCTACATACGAGAGAAAATAAAACTAGAAGAGATAAAACCCACAGCCAGCCAACGTAGATGTTATCAGAGATAACGCCAACTACGTAGCTACACTGCACTACAGAGATAAGGAGACTGAAACACGCCATCCCATATCCTATACTAACTACCTATGTACAAAACTGAACATGATTGAAACTTCAACCAGTTCATACAAAACGTAATTTGGTACCAGAAAATTACAAAAACACAGAGAAAAAATCCCAGTAAAAAATTCCTAAAAGAAAGAAAACGAATAGGTAAAAACCACATTCAAACAAGAGAAAAAAAACACAGGGTACTTTTATTGAGGATATTTCATCAAGATAAGCTTGATGAAACAACCCAAAATAGATTATGGTACTTTGAAGTGACATTTCAAAAACACAAAACCAAACAGGGTGAATTTTCTTTGCCATTTGAAGCAGACAAGCCACCCCAAACTTCAAGAAATTACATGGCCTAACCTAGACAAATTCGAAAATTTGAATGGCTAGTCCCTGTCCGGGCGCCATATGTTGTGTCAGGGGGTTTGAGAACACTAGAAAACCGAAAATATAATTTAATTTACCCCTGACAGACCCAGAAAACCCAGAAAAAACGTAATTTAGAAACTAGTACCATAATTTACCTTGATAAAGAGAAAACACATACCTATGAGCACATTGTCCAATATCCCCTCCTTGCCCCAAAAAATAACACAGTTACCACATCATAGTGGCTAAAAACGATGTATTAAAATAAAAGTTCATAAGATCGAAAATAAACATCCGAAAAAATAATGAAAAACACCACTAAAATAATCAAAAGCACATTTGCAAGAAAAATAGGCTCATAGCCACACATCAAAACGAACATCGAAACGTATACCGGAACAGCAAAAATAAGACTGTTGCTGATGTAATGTTACGTACCTTGACGAGGAGGTAGAGCTAGTTTCTTATCAGAAACTTCTCCTCTCCTCGCCCAGGTAGGTAACATTATCAAAAGCATTCAAAATCGCTCTCAATATGTAGGTACCTACTACATCTGGTGTGGTGTCTGTTTGCTGTGGTGCCTGGTTCTTTATTTCTTATATTGAGAGATGTGGTACCGCGGAAGTTTATTTCATGTAGGGATGTGTTCGTCAACGATACGAGCGAAAGAATAAATTTAAGACGATTTTTCAAACCAAAAAAATGGCGTTTGAGAGGGAAAGGAGAGAAATCATGTTGCCTATAATCTGAATAAAAAGAGTATACTTTATTTTAAAATTTCGGACAAAAACGTACTTTAAATAGGTAATGTGATAGCGAAAAAATAAATACGATTTTTGGAAGGAAGGCTAGTTAGAGCACGGGGAAGGAGGTCGGATCAAAAAAAGAGCCGATATTTGAATTTTATATCCACAAATTAGTAAGAATCAATGTGCCATACACTATTTTTTTCATTTCATGACCATTTTTTCCCAAAACAGGTGGAGGGGGAGGGGTCAAATTCAAAAAATAAGCTAATATTCGAACTTAGTGCACTCAAAAACCTAACAAACGATAGGTCACACGTTATTTTTCGTTTTTTGAATTTTGATCTATCAAGGGGGCTTTTAGAGAGGTTTAAAAGGATCAGACGAAAAAACTGAGTACATTTTTGAACTCAGCGCTATCAACTTGGTAGAAATCGATACGTTACTTCAATTTTTTGAATTCTGGTCAAAAAAATTTTTCTCAGGCCATTTAGTTTTTCTAGAAATTTCAAGATATTTTCAATTGCAAATGAAATTTGATTTTTTTTGTTTAAACCCCAAAAATAAAACTCCGTTTCTTAGCTATCTGCTGCCCAAGTTGATTTTCACGCTTTTTGGAAAAATTTCCAAATAATACTACTGGAGAAAACCAAGATTCCAGAATGGCCAAAAACGATGAAATTCGGGTTCGACTGAAACGATCAAACGACTGACCAATTTGACAATTTTTAATACTTATGTTTTTTTGGAATTTTCATCCTGGTCAAAAAATACACCAAAAAAATACGCGGTTTGGATTCGCTGGATCGGCGGATTTTTGAAATCAAGACCAACTCGAAAAAAGGCACTACCAGATTTTCTGCTCCTCAACTTCAAGTCAATTTTTACACTTCTTGAAGAAATTGAAAAATTCTGGAAGACATCAAAACCTGGCTGAAGTTTTCAGAATTGCAGGAAACGGTGAAATTCGATTCCAAAAGATTGATTATCATACGAACAGGTGCTTAATTATTTTTACCATTTCAATAGAAAATTAGTACTTCCTTATTTCATTTCAAAACTACACATTTTAGCTAAAAAAAAATCAGGATTTTTATTAATTAAGTACAAAATTCTAGAAAAAATCGAAAATCCAATTCGAGCATTTAAAATTTTGAACAAGAAGGGTTTAAAACATGCTTTTTTTGCAAATGTAACTC
Source organism: Pseudococcus jackbeardsleyi (assembly GCA_038380155.1). Classification (NCBI taxonomy): domain Eukaryota; kingdom Metazoa; phylum Arthropoda; class Insecta; order Hemiptera; family Pseudococcidae; genus Pseudococcus; species Pseudococcus jackbeardsleyi. The sequence continues at coordinate 56,960,958 of CM076240.1, read as the reverse complement.
TCATCTCATTCGAATCCAAACAATACTCTTTTCGAGTTCCAATTTTGAAATTCAAGAAAAATTAATCATAAAAATCTACGAAAATCATGCAAATTGAGTCTTGAAAATTTCAAAAATTGGAGCTACATTTTAAGACACAAAATAAAACTTTACAAGCTAAATAAATTAGAATTTCAATCTTCTGTTGCACCTTAAATCATGGCATTTATCCAATACCATTCATCAGACCGGTAAGTAATTGAAATATCACCAGAACCTCGAAAACAATGTAATAAAAACGTTGTTAAAATATTACGACAGCATTATTGAAATGTAGCAACACTCCGAAGGACAAAAATTGTGGTAATAAAATTAAACTTCATTTTCTTCCATAATTAATTTAAAAACATCGTTTCAATGTATCATTTTGAATAAAAGATTACTGTTATTGAATCGATTAATAGGCAACTTGGTTCATTTTCCTTTTAAAAATTATCATTCATAAAATATTTTTTTCGCCAATTAATAGTCTCCTCTTCAATTCAATGGTCTCTCATTATCATTATCTCTAAATTTTTTCTACCAATAATGAAATTGAAAATCACCACTTTAGATCTTTTCCAGTATAGACGAAAAAAGGCCATACGAGCAAAAGTAATTCCACAGTCTCGTAAAAAGAAGAAGAAAACGAAAACAAATGTCTAATTGAAAAAGGACACGGCGTAATGGTTATAAAAACCTGTCTCACCCAAGACCCGTTTATGAAAACAAATAAACTATAGCGAGGAAAACGAGTACAACGATGGGGGGAGGCGGGAGGGGGCTAGAGCGGCGTCGAGATGCGTGTACACGTTACGCCTTACACCGTACGCGGTATCATTTATGTAATAAAGATATAGGAGGTATATTTGGAGTCAACGGTGGTCGTTTTCGTTGTCGTCGCCCAGAGATGTGCACATACCTTGAGTAAGACTGCCGGCAAGTGGAACCGGAGGGGAGAGTTGCCGAAAAAGCCAATATAAGGTTATAAGTTCTGCTTACTATACGTCAGTTATATAGAGATTAAGTTCAGTGTAATGTCTTTACCGCTACATAGAAGCAGCCACTCAGTAAATCTCAGTGGGAATTTAACACTATCATTCCTGGTTAGAGAAAAGCCCGTTACTTCTTTGCTTTACAAGCGTATATCATCTTTAGCTTTGGTATGTGTGTGTGGGGATACACGTGTGTAAGGTATCCAGGTCTGATCCCCTTTCGTTGTTTTTTTTTTACTTTTTTTTCACCAGTAGTCTAGCTGAGGTACCTGGACAAACGAACGTAAGTCATCCAATGGCAGTTTCGGTCTGTTTTTTTTTCCTCGTTTTTATTATTTAATTAAATCACGAATTTTACGTAACGATATTTTTCGCTTATTGAGGTTGATTGCGAGGTTCAAAATTATGTCGATGGTTTGGTGACATTCGATGGTAACTATACGAAGGCGTTGATGAAATTTTCGACTAGAAAAAATTCCCTTTGTATAGTCCCTTTTTTGTAAAGTTTTTCAATGTGAAAAAAATACGAGAAAAAGTTTAACAAACTCGAATCGAGGAATGAATTTAAAGCATTGTCGGTCTTGAAGTTGGATACTTTTAACCTTGCACTTGGACGAGGTTGAAAAAATATTTTCATTATTTTTTTTCGGGTAATGACGTTGGAATTTTACGAATTTTCCAAAAATGAACATCATTCGATTTGTAAAAAATGCTCATTTCAATATCAAATATCGATCAACTTGATCGTACAGGTATCTTAAAATCTCAAAAAATTCTTCTGAAGGCTTTAGAAATAAAGTAAAATAAGTGCATCAATAGATTGAGGTATCTATTGGATTTGGAAAATGAAAAATTTTTGCTACTTTTTTTAGTTTCTTCATTTTTATTTACCATGTTTCGATATTTTCCAAAAAAAAAGTATAACAATTCCCCTCCTCCCCTCCTTACATGTTGCAGCAAATATTAAAATCTTTTTGGGCAGTTTTATTAATCAGCAGGGTGTATAAGACCCACTGAATTGACCTGTCTGATTTTCATGGCTTTTTCATCATTTTATTTTACTGTAATCCCTATTTTTCATTTTAAAAATGCGTACCTTACCTATACCTACCTATCATGGCAATGATCGGAATAAAATGTGATAAATTTTTTAAAAATGGGGGGAAAATAGAATAATGAACATCTATCTGAATCTTTTATGATCAATAGAAATGGTAGACAGTCTCACATTACATTGAGACAGGTTCGAAACTTTTGCCCTCACAATAAAAATTGTTCAAAAATTTGCTTTATTTTCGGAAAAATTTCACTGTTTATACATTTTTCAGTTTTTTTTACTTTGGCGACTAAAATGGTTAGAAAAATAAAACATATTTTGAGATTTTGAAAAAAATTGATGAGGTAGTTGATTTTGAGTGTGGAATTTTTCAAAAAAAAATGAGTCTCATGTCAACTACTGGGAACCTGAGTTTCCCTATTCAAAAAGAGTGATTCAAATTTCCATATTTTTTCCTTCCATAAGTGCTTTGAAAAGTTGCCTATCGCAAATTTGAAAATTTTTTGATTTTACCAAAAGATTGCTCAATCAAGTCCCTCAAAAGTTGAAACCCTTTTGGTCACCTAAAAAAAATTTTCAATTTTCATAAAATTTCAATCGGTAACACTCCTACTAGAAAAATCTAAGAAATCAATTGAAATTCATTTTAATGGCCACAAAATTTTTTAGTACTCAATGAACAACTTGAATTAGAATTGCTTTCTTGAAAAAATATAAAAATTCATTTCAAGTGGCCAAACACAATTAGCTCGATTTTGAGTTGTTACAGTAAACACAAGAATTATTTTTTCAAAAATCGATTTGGTAAATTAAAATAAATGATTTTTTTATTCTGATGGTTTCCTTGCAACCAAAGCGAATTTTTTTCTATTTTCTGAGGTTTCTTGTTTTTTTGCCACCTGATGCCACTAATTAGCATGACCATTGTAATGAATTCAAAACTCAAAAATCATTCATTTTACCGGAAAATTCCAAATTTTGAGTGTTTTTGTTGGAAAAATGACCAAGTAAAAAAACTATCATCAGATATGGATGTAACACATTAAAATAAATGCCCAAAACCACTTTTTTAAAAATCATTTTGATAAAATTATCAAAAGATTGACTTTTTCCCTAAAATTTTCAGTCGGATCAAGGACAAAAAAAGAATTTTGAGACTTTGATTAAAATGAGTGCTCAAAAAAAGTTGAGAAGAGTAATTTAATCTGCTGAATACCTGACCTGACGCTGATTTCTTCATTATTTGAAATTTTTTTCTCCAATTTTTGTGAAAATTTAAATTAATAAAAGATATTATTAATTTGAGAAATTTTCAAGAAAGCTATCGTTTCAAAAAAAAAATCTGAATAAATTTAGACGGTCTCGATCGTCATTTTTTACGACTGTTTTAATAATTTTAAAAACGGTTTCAAGGTCAGCTTTGAAATAAAAAATTCTAAATCCATTTTTGAAAGAAAAAAATTGAAATTTCTTTACAAGTCGTATCACTCACTTTACATCACGGGAGTCTCTCAACATAGAATATTGATCAACTCGACACAAAATCATTCCAATACCCACACCAAACTACTCCACCACCACGGTTCATATACCCAAACACTTGAACCAAAAAATATCACCTACCTCGATAATTTTCGACGCAGCTCTTTCGATAAATTTTAAATTCGCGAATCTTGAAATCGACGACTGAACTGATCGATCTCAGCCCAAAAACGCGACTCAAATTAACACAACGATCAGTCGTTCGACGGCGACGATCATTTCAGTTACGCGACGCCTGACTCGATAATTCTTCCTTCGACGACACGACACACGATCAACTTCTTCGCGAATATCGATAAATCGAACTACTTCTTCAAACTCGACCTACGGCGACGGCGACGATATCTGGAGACAAATTAAATCAACAATATGGTTAACATATTTACTTTTTTAAACAGTAAAATACACAATTGAAAAATATCACTATTCAGTACATAGTACAGACTAAATCTCAAATAACTAAACAATAACATTTTTTTTTTACAACTTGTGTAACTTTATAAGGCAATTAGACGTAGTACAGGTAGGTAAATCGACTACACTGTAAGAGGTATTTGAACCGAGTTTTAAAAACCTCGGTAAATAAATAATAAAAAACAAAACTGCAGTACATTAAATGAACTGCAACATTGACGAAAAAACATACGAAACAATTAGAATTGTTCGTTTTTAATCTTTTGTGTACTTGACATCACGAAAAACATAACATTACTATCCAACATCTAAAAAAAAATCCCTTCTTTTTTTTTGAACACATGAAAACACACTTCAAAGGGGGGTAACTGTGATTCGTATTATTCTCACAGACTTGACAATTTTATATTTTCAAATTAAAACGAGCGAAAGAGAAAAAAAAATGCCGAAAGTATATCCTATATCACGCTATGTCCCTTTAATTATTGTAAAAACTTATGAAAAAAATCGCAATAAAAACATTACAGAATAACAATAACTTACCAAATAAAATTCCGATACTAGTGACAGATATCGTTGAAATAAAAACGTTAACAAATTTTTTTACTTTCTTTCGATAATAAATTAATTTAAAATGAAATGATAAAACATGTACAAGTAAAATAACAAAAAAAAGAAAAAAAAAAATGAAAATAAAAAAGTATATATAGGAGGTGAGTTTTGATTGAAAAAATCGCAAAGGGGGCGTTCACACGTACACATACACACGCACACATTCACATACATATACACAATAGAAAGAGTATAAGTAAAAAGCGAAACGATACCTCCAGGGAATAATCACAGCCAATTCAACATATTTTAATCCGATTTTATATTTTCAAAGATTAGAAAATTGTTAAGTAAGTTCTCTCCTCTTCTTTTCCGAACGTATTCAACCAACTGCCGTTAGAATACCGGGTGGTTTCTTCTCTTTACCAATCATCTCAGACGCTCTGAGGAAGAGGAAAAAAAAACAGATCGAAAAAAACGTATTAGTTATTTAGGCAATTTGACCAAGATACGGAAACGCGTTCAACCAAAGCTAAATAGAAGTTAAAAATCGACCAGATACCAAATACCACATCACTACCGATTACCATGGGGTACTAGAATACTAATTTGATGTTCATCGTGTACGTAAGTACGTATACGATGTTTTGTCAACTTGGTTGAAAGAATGAAGGCGAAAGGGGGATAGAAGTAAAGATGAATGTGTAATTAGATGACCTATGAATAAAAATGCGACCTTATCATCATGTACGTCAGTAGGTTAGCACATTCGTAGAAAAAAATCAGTCGAATGTCGTTTCAAATCGATAGAAGCGAAAAACGAAAAGAAATTTTTTAAAATGAGACAATTAGATCGAAAATAAGAATTATTTTCAATTTTTTAGGTCTAGTTCCTCCAGAAAAGATTTGAAATGAATTTTGAAAATTTTTCCATCAGTTCAAGTTAAAAAGAGCCTTCTCTAATAAGGGTTAAAAATAGCCATTGGCCCAAAATTTTGGCGAATTTTTGAAATTTCAAAATTATCTCACAGTCTTGTGAATTATAAAAATTTGATCTGATCAACGAAAAAAGATGAAATGAGGTATATGCCCTATTTTCAACATGCTAAATCGATTGAAAGCGGTTTCGAGGCGATTCAAAGCCACTAGAAAATTTTAAAATTTTTTCAGCCCTGAAGAAAAGCTCAGACTTTTATTATTGGTGACCCAATTGATCAATCGAAGCACCATTTTCGAAAAAGTGGTAAAACATCACGTTTTTTATGGTTTTTATTTTTGTAGACCTTGTTGCATCCAATTGGAGTCCAAAAAAAGGGGATGCATGACCACTTGACAGAACTAATAAAAAAAATTTCCAACCATGACTCCCCCAAAAATTTTTGAATTTTTTTTTTGAAAATTTCAACGTGAAAAAGATTAAAAAAATATAAACTAACAATAATTTGCAAAAAATTATCATTCGTACAACCCAGCAAGATGTATTATCTGTCAAAATTTCAATATTTTTTACCCATCCCTTCCAGAAATATCACGTGTTGAAATTTCCACAAAATATCATAATTTTTGAACTAAACTCAAAAGAAAAGTAAAGAAACTAAAAAAAAACCTCTCCATTCAATTTAACCATCTAATTAGATTTTCAAAAATTGAAAATATTTCTCCAAAAATTCGCTTTACAAGGACCCCCTCCCCCCACCCACTAATACAAAAAGTCATAATTTGATCAATTTTCACTGCTTCTTAGAGAAATTGTTTTTCATATTTTAAAAATTCAGTAAAAAATCGAAGGGAAATTTTTCAAACTCATCAGTCATCAATCTCCCTCTCCCCTCCAAAAAAACTAAAAAATTCAAAATTATTAAAAAAAATTTCGTGCATTTTTAAATTTTAGGTAACCATAAAAAATCCCCGCCGATAATTTTCATGAACAATAACTCCATTTCAGAAAAAATTTTCTTCGATTTTCAATTGATAACCTTACATTTTTCAACGACACTTAAAAATGAGTTAACAATGGAAAATCAGTAGTTACAAACGGCTTTTTTGAGTAAAAAATATTCATAGGCACCTATTGAAACCATTTTTGAAATTCATTTTTAATTTTTCAACTTTTTTAAACGTGGAATAAAGACGGAGTCAAATCAGGAGTTCGGTTCAAGACACAATTTTCGTTCTCCTTCCCTATTGAAATTCAGGCGATGATTTTAAAATTGATAATACTTCCTTCCAATTTCTCTTCTGAAATTCAAATTCACGAATAAAAGAGAACTTCGTTTCACCAACTTGAATAATTGAGTTCAAAAAACGTAATGAAAAATTTCAAATTGTATTGCTCGGGTTCTCTTTGGATACGAAAGGATTTGAAATACACATATCTTTAAAAAAAAAATTAAAATGCACCTACATTTTTTTCAATGCATATTTCAAAATACTGAAATTTCAAATTCCAACCCCAAAATTATTTTGATCGATTTGAAACTCTGGAAAAATTTTACTTTATTCGCAAACTCATTTTTTTAACCAAGTTGACACCTAAAAATTCATAATATCAGATCTAACACTAAAATACATATTTACAATATCAAAAAATTACCAAAACATAATAATAATCAATCCATCACCCAAATATAGCATCTACCTTTACATCTACGGGAAAAATTAAAAGAAAAATTCTATTCAACGCCAAACCATTCGATAGATACCCAATTACCTCAAAATTACCATACTCCATAAAAACTATACGCAGATAGAGATATGTACCATGCGAAATGAGAATTAAAACCAAAAATCCAACACTTCGACACTCTCCAAGTAAATAAATCTAATCAAGAAAATTCCGCCACTACTAAAATCAGTCGGCAAAATCTCTCCAGAGGTGCAAAGAAGATGAAGAGCCGTGGCCAACTCGTTTTTTGTTTTATTCGATATACGAGAATGTTATGGTAGCATTTATAGAAACAAAGCAGATCAAGCGGAGCTCATCTCAGAACCCCTGAAGATTATAGGTATGTAAGTAAGCGATACTAATAGGTAAGATTATTTATGGTACCAAGAAAAGCCACACTTATAGATTGTTTTGAAAAAAATAGAAGCCAACCCGCGATTAACACACGCAATTAGCTACAACTACGATTAGGAAAAAAAAGAACGCTAGATTTCTCAACCGAATACATACCATCTAATTGGGTAACCAAGTCTGCTTTTGTTTTTCCAAATAAACGTCTATAAGCTCTATGTGATATAAAAAATTTCCATTCAGTTTGATATCGTCGTATAAAGTAAAAAAATTGTTAAAATTATGCTTAATAGTAATTTACATATCGAGGCGTTATTTTCAATTCCCTCCCGTTTAATTATAATTATCCTTAAGGAAATGTAATCGTTTCCAGGAGTAACGTAGATTTCACATTTTTACAACTAAAAATTGATTCAAATAGACACATACCTGTAAATCGAAGAAGCCGAAGTCGATCGGGACCACGACACTAGGAAATTTTCTTTACGTCGAGTAGCTCTACGGTTATCAATCACAGCTTTAGTCACATCATCTGGCATTAAAGAATTTTTCAAACTATAAAATACGAATCTGAAATGCAATAATGAGGTTAAAAATGAATTTTTCTTCAACTCGAGCAATACGTGCTTAATATCGTCACAACTGACCGAGGTAATAAAGCGAACGACGTCGATATGAGGATCAGCGTCCAATACGTCCACGTTCCTAAGGTATTCTGAAGAACCCAAATATTCGAGGGAAACCCCTCATTCACACATTGAAAACAGACAAAGTTATAAAAAAAAGTAAATGCGAAAAATGAGCTCAGCGATGCAATTAACGAAATCCAATGAATAATGGTCTGTAAATAAAATCAATAACGTAAAAATTCGGATTTTTTAAAAAATTTTCAAATAGTATTTTCATACCCAAGATCTCGTTTCTAGGCATCCTTGTAATAACATGGTGAACATACACGAAGTCACTACTGACATACCGAACTCCCATATGCCAATTTCGGAGCCTTCGTATAACTAAAGCAAATCGAGTGAAATTAATTTCTACATTCGAAATCATCTGTCAACTTGAGATAAAATTGGTAATTACCCATAATGCGAAAAAAAATATCACCAAGCTCTGATAAATAGCGTCTAGTATCGTTAACCAGAATGAATACGTTCGATAAACCGATCCTAGGCGACCTTTACTGTATAAGTTCGGCTGCGCTAGTAGTAATTCTTCCGGCGCATCTTGATCGTATACTCCTATAAATCAAATGGATAAAAAACTGTTACTGATTTCAAACTGTTTTATACAGATCAGCTGGTAATTTCGATATTTACCTATCACAAGCGGTGGAAACGAGGTAAAAAATAAATTATATAACATTAAATACATTTGATCAATCATCACAGTTCCGGAAAATCCGCAGTATAACTGGTACCAAAATATTAAAAATACGAAAATCTGAAAGAAAAAAAAAACAAAGAAATCAGTTAAAAAATAGTCTGCAGAAGGATTTTTAAAATTTAAATTAATGATAAATTTGAGATAAGGCAAAAAATATTAATCAAATATTCTTCAAAAAAGGATCAAAAATAGAGTTTTTGAGAAACATCTCTAAAATTAGGACCATGTTTTATTCATTTTTTTTTTGAAAATGTGTTTTTTTTTCAAAATTTTTCATTTTCAAGAAAAGGTGAGGGTACTAGAAACTAAGCAAAGGGTCTAGAATATTTGATTTCTAAACCATATTCGCATTCAATTATCGAAACAAGTAGCGAAACGATTACTCCTATCTCAAATTCATCTTCATTTCTAAAATTCAAAATATCCAAGTATTTCCATTCATACTTACAGCATTTTTATAAAAAAAATACAGCACCATATTGGCCAATCGGTCATAACTCCAGTGACCATGGACCAATAAAAATCGTTCTAAAAATTTAAACCTCGATAAAGCGAAATCTGAGGCCATCACAGCTTGCATACCCTCTTGACCGGAGATACCAACACCGACATCGGCGGCTTGGATCATCGATACGTCGTTAGCTCCATCGCCTGAGAAAAAATCATAAAAAAATTATTTTTACTTTTCCGCTGGAAAAAACTGATCAAAAATTATCCAATATAAATTTACCTATGGCTAAAGTGCGCATATGCAATTTTTCTTTCACTACTCTCACTATATAAGCTTTTTGTAACGGCGTCGACCGACAGCATAACACAGATGTGCAATATTTGGTCAATTTTAAGAAAGGAACTTGTAAATTGGAACGTCGATCTAAAATAAATCTGTAACAATTGAAAACAAACATTAAATTTGCTAGTTGCTTCGATAAAAATTAGAATACGTCGGCAGATACTAAATAATAAATAGGAACAGGTACTATTTTCGATCTACTTACGTTAATGTTTTACCATCAACTACCAAAGCTCGTTGCTTTTCAGTAATCCGACTGGACGAGGAATGATCCAAAAATGGTAACGTTTTCGATTTCGCTTTTTTTAATAAGGGAACAAACGACAACAATCCAGAATCACTTTTACTACTAATGCCACTATCAGCACTAAAATCAAGAAAATGTTTACGCTAATTATGGTGGCCTAAGGTCAAGGTACCTCGATTTTGAAAATATAAAAAAAAAAATGAAAAAAAAACGAGGTACTAATCTTACACTTCTAGACAAGCGAATGCATGATCTACTGTCTATCAGTTCGACTATAAAGTACTACTCTATAGACCTGGTTACCTTTCATCTTGTATTCGCATCATCGAAGAATTTTCGATTTCTTTTAAATAAAACGTTATTGCATTTTCGGCGGCGTCTTTCGATCGAGCAGTCAATTTTATGATTTCCATTTGTGCGCTGAATAGTTTCGATGAATATGCTACGTTAATTGCGGTCTCTGGTTTATCACCAGTGAGCACCCAGATCACGATTCCAGCCGATCTCATTGCGTGTATGGTTTCTGGGACTCCTTCTTGTAGACGATCTTCGATACCGGTTGCACCTGTCAATTTTTCAATGGTTAGTAGAACAGTTCAATTGATAGCGGGGAGGGGAGGGCTTTTCGAAATTTTTGGGTTGAATACATACAGTAGGGAAAACGAAAAAGTCAATTTTAAATAACGGAAAAATGAGAAAAAAATTTAGGCCAACAGATTTCGAAAAATTTTGGAAATTGGATTAAATTCGCTTCAATTTTAAAGAAATTGGCAAATTAATATTTTTAATTATTACAAAATTTTGAATTTTGTGGAATATTTTAAAATTGCAATAAAATAGTGCAATATTAAAATTTTTCGAAATCTGTTGGCCCAAAAAATTTTCCTTTATTTTACCATTATTTAAAATTGACTTTTTCCCTACTGTATGTATTTAGCCCAAAAATAAGATTTTTCCAAATTTTGAAAATTCTTCTACCTAAAAGAGTGAAATTTTTCTCAACTTCCGAATACGATTTCATCAATTTTTTCTCGCGATCGTTCAGCGAAAGCTGAGCTTCCTGATTACGTTTAGCCCAATCGTTGTATTCCTTCTCGGTCATGACTCGTTTAGCCATCACCAAAACACGTAAACCTTGTTTCGCATACGTGTTTAGATGCTGCTGGGTTCGATTTCTCAATTTTTGCATTTCTGGATTACCTAAAAAAAAAAGCAACGGTTCGTATAAAATGACATTTTTAAAGGAATAAATTCACTCTGGGAGATATTTACTGGTCGGTGGTAGCAAAGGTAAAATAGTGGAATCGGCGCCTTTGCAAAACACCGTGATTTCTTTGGTAACTGGGTTTCGCAATATAATTGACATACATTTACGAGTCGAATCGAATGGCAAAATATTTAAAACATCGAATTCAAAAAGGTTGTTGCCTGCAAAATACATCAAAATTTAATTAAATTATCGGTATAGCGATGAAGGGTAAATAATCGAGCTCAACTCACCTGGCATGATGACAGTGGCCATCATAGGCGATCTTTTAATCAGCCTTACATTATACCTATACGCAGTTTCGACTAGAGCCAATTCATCTGGGCTTTCAGCTTCAAAAATAGGCTTCACCACGTTCGGCGATTTTATCTTAGTTTTCGATATTCCTAAACAGAAAAAATATCGTAAATTTCTGCATCAAAAAATACCTCCGTTGAAATCGAACATGCTCCACCTACCATTCTTATTCCCACCCCATCGACGATTAGCACTCGATATAAGCATAGATGGCATATTGAAGATTTTCGGCTTCATTAGGGCATTTCGGCCGAAATTCTCCAACGTTGAAATACGCTGCCTTAACGAGCTCGACGACGGCGACGATTCGGATGACGACGACGTGCCAGCAGTACTCGAAAATTTCTGATTCATACGCGACGATCCGAGATCATCGCTGAGGCATATTTCCTGTATAGCAGCGTTATCGGTTAAATCTTGACTTTTGTTGGACATTAGATTTCGAAAAGGGTTATTTTTCCGTTTGATTATCTTGCGTTGATTTTGTTTGTACTGCAGGCTTTCGCAAATTTCGACCGTTTGCGAATTTGGAAATGTTGAAAACGGAGCTGAAGCCGAAGAAAACGAAACGCTGGATGATTGCTCTTCGCTGATTACCATATCTTGACTATTTGGTTCTTCTATTTTTTCTTCTTCGACGCTGAGCTGCGTAAGATTGAAAAATATATCAATTTGTGTATTTTCTGAGAAAATCCCTGGTTGATTTGGTAACTCATACCAACCTCATTTTTATGGGAATGGGAAGATATCACAACGGTATTGCACAGCGCCAAAACTAACATAAATTCTTGCACTCTTTTCGAATGAATCACGCTTGCTTTCGGCGAGGGATTCTGGTTCGTAGGAAAGAAAGCCATTTCACCTTCGTTGGGCGAGTATTCTTCGGTGGTATCGATATTATTCAAGTCTTCGAGTAATTTTTCGTTCAAATTCAAAGGAGTACATTCGGTCTTCGCCAACGTATTCTGAAACACGAGTAAACAAATCGATTTGTTATTTTCATTTCCATCAAATGGCGTAATTTAATTTCCGACCGAAAGGGCATGGACAGTTAAGATACGGAGAAATTAGATATTATTACTTGGAAATTCGCCAAACATAATAATGAAATCGATAAAAAAAAAACACATTAATACTGGTTGCTCAATTCCCACAAGCGGCTGGCTACATGACAGTTTCTAATCATTCCTTTAGTTTTAATCGCAGCGAAATATTTTGAAATTCGTGGAAACAATCGAATATTTTCAAGAATGAAGTCAATATTCATAAAAATAGCGAAGGTTTGTAAAATGTGGAATTTTTCGGAATCAATACGCATCATTTTTAAATGTCAATGTTCCCAAAACATTTTGACGAACATTTTTTACAAATGAAAAATTTTTAATTAAAAAAAAATCATACTGATTAAATTGCAAGAAAATGCGGAAATTTTCAAAATTCACTTTTGAGAGAATAAAATTTTTCAAAAATACATTGAAAATTAATTGGAAAAAACGACCAACCTACGATTTTTTTAAAAAAGATTCATCTTCATTTTCAACAGGATTTTTATTACTTTCAGAAATAATTCTAAAAAAATCAAATTTCTTCATTTCTTCACATTCCAAGTGTTGTTACGAAATTTTATAGCTCATAAAAATTATTTCTATCAATGAATGTTAAAGAATTTGGAAAATACGAAGGGCAGATGAGGGGAGAGAGGAGAGAAGGGAAACAGAATTCTAAATTTAAGCTGAAATTCGAACTCAGCGTCCTTAAAAACATCACAAACAATACGTGAAACCGCATCTATAAATTTTTGTGAGATTTTTTATTCAAATTTGAGGGGAGATCGAAATTTGGATTCAACGTTTCTGAGAACATAACAAATCATACATCACGCAGAATTTTAGGGGGTTTGAAAATTTTTAACGCCTTAGAAAAGTGGAGGGAAATTTTGATAGGATATTCAAAATCTAAAAAATTAACCTACAAAATAATCCGAAAAAAGAGGGAAATTTCAAATTGGGGCGATATTTTCAAAATCTGGTACGTAGTTTTGATGAAAAAAAAATCAAATACCGAAAATTTTCAAAATTGATAGGATGATGACGATCATTCGACTTTTTGAGCGTTCCACCTTTCAGCTCGTCTACTCCCCACTCCCCAAATTCAGGAGGAAAAAGTCGAATCTAACTTTGTTTTAACGGAAAGTTACGAAGATCTTTAAAGAACTCTTGAAACATTGAAACTACTTAAAAATTCAGAAATTTTTGAATACGCTTCCACCAACGCCAAAAAGCTCAGCAGTTTAACAAAGAAAATCGAAAAAATACGACATCTCTAAAAAAAAAACTTATCCATGTTGAAAAACAAATCGAAAAAGCTACGAAATAATTTTTTTTTCAATTCGAAAAATGAAAATCTTTTTTAAAAATTGTCATAATGATAGAAGTTTTATAAAAATTTTCATCATTTTAGACATAATGATAAATAACAAAACAAAACAAAAAAATGCTATCCAAAATTGAAAATTTTCAAATTTTTTATACAAAAAATTCCATCTTACGTTTTTTTAAATCTAAAATTGATGCATTGAATCTTTTCAACTCCATAATTGAAAATTTTCAAAAATTTTTGAATTAAAAATTTTATTTAAAATTGTTTTGAATCAAAAATTTCAAAATTTAAATTTTTTGAGTCAAAAATTTCAAATTTTAATTTTTTTGGTCGAAAATTTTGAATTTAAATCTTTTAAAATCCACAATTAAAACTTTGAATGTTTCTGAATCCAAAACTGAAACTTTAAAAAAATGTTTGAATCAAAAATTAAACACTATTTTTGATGTTTTAAATAAGACAGAAAAGATAGCTACGCCAACGTTGAAAATCTGTATCGAATTTTTCAGTCTTGAAAAATTTTTTACATAGCTTACTCTATTTCCTACTCCAACAAAATCATTAAAACCGATTTTTCAAACCCTCTACTACGCTGTAAAACTCACCAGCATAGGCGCCGGATGATTATAATCCACACCGGCAATGGTACATCGACGAAAAAGCATCTTATTCTCAGTCAGCGTCCCTGTTTTATCCGAAAATATATACTGAATCTGAAAACCAAACATAAAAAAATCAACTTCGTTAAATTTCATTCGTTTCGCACCAGAAACTAATTTTAACCAAACAAACCTGTCCTAATTCTTCTGTAATATTCAAAGCTCGACATTCGATTCTTTTTTTAGTTTCCGTGTCGTACAATTTACTATTATTATGTATATGATATACTTGTAATAATTTCGTCATTTCAATGGTAACATACAGCGAGAGAGGAATCATAACCTGTAACAGACGCACGTGTTTTACAGTTTGTTAAATAAATATCTTTTAATATGCATAAATATACAGGGTGTCTCGAAAATATCTAGAAATTCTCGATCAAGCGTATTCCATTATTTCGAAACGATTTTCCGAACACCCTGTATTCGAATATAGCACGATACAGATGCAAAGAAAAAAAAAAGAAGGGAAAAAAACGACGGTGTGGCGGCATCGCGTACGATGCGAAACAAAGTACACACAATGTAATAAAAACCGCAAGGTCAACCGTGTACGGAGAGACGGCGATAACACCAACGACAATTATCATCCGTTCTCGAGGAAGAAAGAATGAAAAAGACCGAATTAATCGCCATGAAGGACTGTATCTTTTTATCGTGCTCTCAATGTTAATACTCGTATCTTGGTCATACACGATCTGTGTCTACTCACTTGCAAAATGATAATAAATGTACAAAAAGTCAGCAATCCCTCGTATTTGAAAGGATCTTCTTTTTCCTCAACCACAATAAATGGTATTTTTTCTACGGAAATATTGAAAGACTTGCACCATCTGATATTTCCGAGCATGCCGATCAGGCACAATACCACCAAGATGGCAACGCACCACATTATATCTCCGTTCATCTGCTTCTCCAAAGACGACCGTTTGTATCGTGGTCCGTTATTGTTCAACATCGCTTTTGTCTCATGACCTAATAAAAAATGCATCACAATGATCATCAAGAATTGAAATATCGTAATTGACGTTCTCATACTACCCCGAGCCTTCAACTTCGATCGCGATTCCGATCATAAAATTCCATCATTGTCAATTGTAATTGTCGCCGGGCCAAACCAATGCACGTGACGCTCGTTTACTTTGTAGGTAATTAGATTTAAATGCGTGATATGTCGCAATTCTCTCA
This sequence comes from Pseudococcus jackbeardsleyi, assembly GCA_038380155.1. Taxonomy (NCBI): domain Eukaryota; kingdom Metazoa; phylum Arthropoda; class Insecta; order Hemiptera; family Pseudococcidae; genus Pseudococcus; species Pseudococcus jackbeardsleyi. The sequence continues at coordinate 56,945,145 of CM076240.1, read as the reverse complement.
CTATCTCTCTTCATTCGTTCCTTAATTATGTAGGCGCTTATTAAATCAACTAGTACGCGAGAATTCTACAAACGTATGTAGATGTAGTGGTATTGGGCGTTTCGCTCATTGGCGACCACCGTCACCGCTCGAGGCCTTTCCTCCCTTCCGTAATTTTTTTTCATTATATTTCTCTCTCGTGTCCATAAAATTCAATTTTGAAGGCTCATTTTCATATCATGAGATAATCTATTAAAAAATTAAGTTTCCATATCGGGATGGAACGTTTTAATAATTTTAATTTGTAAATTAATTAATATGCGGTGAGTTTACGAGAAGGGAGGGGAGGAGAGAACCGTACGAAGGATCCAGAAAATACTGGCTGACGCCAAATTAGAAGAAATTATGCATATTTTGCACACGTTGTTTCGTAAATAGATGAATGCAATTTTAAAAAAAAGAATTTGTCGACTTGTTTGACAAGGATTAGTCAGACTCAGAAATGTGAGAAAACGAATAATTTGCAGCTAATTCTAGTCAATTTTAATCCACTTTTTCTTCCTTCCTCCTACACCTATTTCAATAAATCAAAAAAGAATGACCAAAAATTTTACAAGAACGATTAAACTGTCAACTGCCTACCAATTTTACTAGATACGAGATCTCCTTATTCATGATATTCTCTGGAACCAAAAAATCGTTATTTCTCGACCGAAAAAGAAATTTGGCTGATTTTTTTTTACCCGAAGTAGAATTTTCAACGTTTATTCTATGTTTTCACAAAAGTTAGGATCATCATTATCGAAAAATTTCAAACTTGAACTTAATTTTCTGACTTTAAATGTAATTTTGGCATCATTGAAGGGAGTCGAGTTGCTTCCTCCCCATTTAACTTGATTTAGCTCCAAATATGTACTATGTTAAAAAACTGAAAAATTGATTTTAAAAACTTCATTTTCTATCATCAATTTGTTTTCCTAGAAATTTCATATTCAAATTTTTCGAAATTTCCCCACTCTAATTATGATTATATTTCAATTCTTTTCCAATTTTAACAAAAATTATTCAAAAAAGGTCGCCAGTTCCAAAAAATTTCCAACTAAAATCAGTTTCTTTTTGTCTGAAAATTTAATTTTGCTATTAATTTGAGGCAGGCTACATTCTCAGCTCTTCCGCCTACTCCAGCTACAAATATTTCATCAAAACCTATCAAAATAATTTTTTAAAAGCAAATTTTTAAAAATTCAACTTCGAAGAATCAATTAGGGATCACTGAAATTACATACTCAAAATTTCGAATGAGTTTTTCAATTTTTTTTCGTCCCCTCACTTCAAAAGAAGAAATAAATATTCTAATGGAAGAATCGTATTTAAGTTCTTAGAGAGGAGGGGGGCAGAAATTAGAAATTTCCACCTAAAGTGGATTTCTGATGAGTTTCGATTCAAAACCACAAAAAAAAAATTCCCAACTTTTTCGAATCAAAATGAAAATTTTCCACAAAACATCGTCATTTTTAAAAAATTTAGATTCAATTCCAACTAATTTAACTAAAAATGCAACTTTGCCTGGCCAAACGCCCCTCCCTCCCTCCCCATCACTTATTTTTCATTCAAATTTTACACTCAAATTTTCGAAAAATTTCTTCACCATTTGCACCTTTAAAAACTCCAAACAAAAGGAAGCACTCCGAGACGAACTAAAATTAGCTATGGGGGGGGGGGAGATACCGACTACAATAGACTTGAACTTTGTTTTAATTTTTTCTATCAATAGATTTTCGTACCAAGTTGCAAAAAATAGGAGAAAAATTTCATTGAATCAAATTACCACGAAAAGTTCATTTCAGTCGAAAATTTTCATGTCCAACTCGACCTACTCTATTTTTTTCTAATCTCATTTTTCAAAAAAATCGAATTTCCATTTAAAAAATCCAAATGTCATCGGTAATTCCACGAAATTTTCTCGAATTCTAATTCATCTCCATACGAAAAATTCACGTCGTAATTCATGAAGGCTATTTTAGGAAAGGACATACGTCATTGCATCATTCTGACAAAACCAATTAAATTACATTCAAAATTCGAAGTGCAATTCCCCAAACTCTATACTTTTCCCATCACCTGATTAGATAATATGTACCAATAAACAACAAAAATTCCATTCGATAATCAATATTAGGTCATGGATGGAAAGCCCAGATATCATTTCTCGTTCTTGGCGAAAATATAGGACCTGGCGATAGGGGTAGTCCTCAGAGACACCGGTAAAATAATGGAAAACTTTTAATTACCCGCATATACGACGATTCCCTCGACAAAATCGGTATTTTTTAGGATACAATCTCTTAGCAGGAGATTCTCAGTAGACACGGGTACTTTTTCGCCGCTGGGATGAATGATGGATCCGTGAAATCGGTAAATTTTCGTAGTAGGCGATTCGACTTCGATCACGCTGCGAAATAAGGCCGGCGAAAATGTCCTATGCTGAAATTCAGATAAAGGTGAAAAAATCGATTACAATACGAAAGCTATGAAATAATTATGTAACTCGTGACGTGAACTTTTCAACAAGAGCACGTGATTTAATAAACAAACTGTGCTCGTAATTAACGCTGCTAAGCTACGTTCTTACACAAATTACCATTCATATCTAATCAATTTGGTTGCAAATATAAAAAAAATCAATTTACTCGGCAAGTTTACAAGTTAAATGAATCGTAAAAAAGAAAACAATGTTTGGTTCGAAAGCTGCGGCCGATCGGAGTTCAATTTACCTTGTTTATGAAACAAGATGCCACTTGTCTTTGTTTCAGATTAGATTCGCCGTCTAAATTACAAGTGTCGATGTAACACAGGCCATGAGGATCGCTGCATTTAAGCACCAGGATATCGGCTGGAATTACTTCGTTGTTTTGTAATTGAACGATGTCGCCTGGTCGGACGTCTTGCCAAAGGACTTTTTTGAAACATTCTTCTTCGCTGTAGAAAATAAATGAGGGGGTTAATTCGATAAAAATACATTTTAATACAAACGACAGTCAAATTGATAATTTCGAGAGATGTGGACTCGAGCTGAATTTACGGAAATAAAATTTAGATATGAGCCGGTATTCGAAAGATAATAATTGAAAAAATTGAAAAAATTTTCGAAAAATATATCTATTTTTAAAAATACTCAGATATTGAAAAAATATTCACTAAATATTTTCAGGGCCGAAAGATAAGAAACATATCAGGTCTGATTCATTAATTTTTCCACTAAATTATACTATTTCGCTGATAATGTTCAGAAAACCCCCACTTCAATAGGAAAATACCTAATTAGTTGAAAATTACTTCATCTTTTCCAATAAAAAAAAATCTGTAGGTAGATATTCAATATATGTGCATTACAAAAAATTCTGAGAATATAAAAATATACCTAGTAGAGAATTTCAAAACTGATGGACCGACTGGGAACCACTAATTTTGATATTTAGCAGCTCGTTGAACTGAAACGAGCAATCTCACGACTAAATCAAAATGTGTTTTCATTCGTTCAAACCAAAACAGTATTATTCCATCTTTGGTTTATGAAAATATACAATTCGTTTCAACAATCGAACCACGTTTATCGGTTTACCACTCCATCTAACTCGTCTGATTGCCTCACGTATTATGATCGATGAGAATAACCCATCGGAATCTCGTATAGTCGTAACTAAAGCAAATAATCTGAGACTTACCCGATGTATATGTGACACGTGGAATTATTGATTCGTTTATCGCTGGCATGTCTTCTTCGATCTTCGAAAAAATCTTTAAAAGCAGTAACGCCTAATACCATTAATAGCGGGACCATGGCGATTTCTTTGCCAAAAGCATTTATAGACGGGTACCAATTGAGCAACACGATGAATATAAAATACAAATTGGCTACCCTGTGGAACTGCTCCAGCAAATTTTTAGGTAAAAAAGATAGCAGAGTATACTTCGTGGTGCAAATTTTGTTATTCTGGCACGGTCCGGATTTTTGATTGTTCTTCTTAGTGCTTGTGAGATGATTAGGTAGTATGGTTCTATTCCTCGATTCATCGACAAAAGCTTGTTTTTGGCGCGAGAAAAAGCACAGGTATTGTTTCCACGATGTCGTCGGCGTTGTATGTCTGAGAGTGTACACAGATTCAGACCTCGATGCCTGTCTGGAGTGTCCTTTGTGCCGATCGAACAGATTATAATCGGAGTCAGCATCTCGATGGCCTACTGGTAAGATGAAATCTGTCTTGGATGGCGTGCGAGTATGGTAGTTACTTAAAAGCAGCTCATTCGAGTCGATTATTTGGCCTTGCGAAAAGGCTCTCTGGTGACCCTTTTTCAGTGCCGAAGGTCTGCCAGTGAATGACGGCGAGATGGTACTTTCGACTCCGCTGTGACTGGCGCTGCGCGAATGTCCTTTACTTAATTCGATTTTCCGAACTGGCAATTCTTTGTTTGCCATCGGAAAAAGATAAACTGAACACTTTTCTGATCCAGCAGAAGATTTCAATGACTGTAATAAATCTCCACTCGCGGGTAATTTGTTCGCCATATCCCAACATCTGGAAAAACATTAAAAGTTCAATGTAAACAATCGAGTATATTTTCTTAAACTAGTATTGTTCATCGAAGCAGTAGTACATCTGTGTTTATATTTTACGAGTTGAATTTCTAATATAAACACATTAAATAATCGTCAACATGAAAGTTATGCGAAGGCGAGAAGTTGTATCGAAGCTTCAATACCGCGAGCTAATAAATTTTAAAATAATTACCCAATAAAAACAAATAACTTTTATGCTGGCGTTCATCAAATCAAAAACTAGTGTTTTTCAATTTCGCATGCAAGGCACTTTTGTAACCAAAAAAACGTACAGCGAATATTATACAGTCCAGAACGGGTTTCTTTCGGTTTTCGAAATATTTGAAAAGTAATTTTGTATGTCTAACGTACGATACACCCGCCGTTAATAATTAATTAACGGGTATAGTTTTTCTACACCACCTAGAATTCGTTTCGGATTAAGGATCTTGGTTAGATAAGAGTACAACATAACTATGGGGTTTGAAAGCTCATCTTTTTGGTTATCTAGGTTCACAAGCTGAATTTTCCAATACCTCATCGGTTTACATGGAAATAGTACACAGGTAATGAATCATTGATTTTCAAGTCCATGTCGCGCGATAAACTACACGTTTTAGGTTTTAAGTTAAGTGTAAAGTCAATCTTACCATAATTCAATATCAAATTTTAGAACATCATGAAACACACTTCGTTGGTTTGATTCTGAAGTTATATCACCCGAGTTTTATATAATTTATCGATCCAAAATGCAACCAATACATAAGACCTTGAATTCTCCGACTAAAGTGACTAAACTCATAAAAAATCACAATTCTTCACTCAAGAATATCAAATAATGTAAATAAACCACTTCGACTAACACGGCGGTTAACGGACCCATTTCAACTGGATAAAAAATTTTTATACATTTCGTTCATACTCTTCGTACACGTCATTATGCGAAATTTCGCCACAGCACACGACAATGGACCGAAAAAGAGTTGAATGAAAATAAGTAGGTTTCAAAGTGACACCAGATTTTGGATTCACCATTTTAGAATACCATTTTTTTATAGAAAACATTATAAAATTTTACAGTAGTGTGATAGTTGATGAGAATACAATATATAATTAATTAAAAAATGTTATATTTTTAGATAATTCTTTTCTTTTTTTAAAATGATGAATATTAAAAATTAAATGTAGGTTTCCTACAAAACAACACTTTATGGTGCGTACGAAAATATACACCTTAAATTATCATTAACCGGATCTTACTTTTTCATCATTTCAAAGAAAAAACTCTGCGAATCTGTGATAAAGTTACCATAGCAACGAAATTTTTTTATCAACAACAATATTCAGAAATTATTTACGAAAATCAATTTTTTCAATATTAATAATGTTTTAAACTGCTTTCAAACCAAAAAAAAACCACGTTAAATATGACCGAAATACAGCAACTCAAGCTAAACCCATACGACGAATACGATATTTACAACGACTACGATCCAAATCTTATCCAGTTAAATGCAGCCGGTATCCAACCTGAAGATTTTCTACAAGATCCTCTCAAATCATCCTACAAATGGAAGTCAACAGCATCGGGTAAAGACACGATACTACAATTGATGCAAAATGACGCCGAAGACACGGTCCGGCGTCCTATGACAGCTGTCCATGGTGTCGGCTACACTTCGCGCTCTGCCAACAACATGTTCGATCCTCTGAATCTCGTCAGCCAAATGAAATCCACACCGACCGATACACCGAAGGAGATCACGTTCGAGGATCGTATACGTAACTTGGAGCAACAAGTGATGCATGCTATCGACGAATCGTGCAAAGCAGAGTATCGAGGTGATTTCAAATTAGCTTTGGAGAAAGCCAAAGAAGCGTCTTCGAAGGAGCACTCGTTGATTCAATTATTAGAACAAACCGGACATGCAGATTCGCACAATTTTGACCTCACTAATTCTGTCTTGTTCACCGTTGCTCATCAATATGTTACAAATGAAATGTATACTGAAGCTTTGAACATGTACAAGGCTATACTTAAAAACGGCGTGTTTCCAAAAGACGTCAATAAGTATATATTTAAAATAAATATAGGAAATATTTACGCTAAACTTGGCAAATACCACGAAGCGTTAAAAATCTACCGTTGGGTTCTGGACCGAGTACCAAATACCAATAAAGAATTTAGAATCAAAATTTTACACAATATCGGTATAGTTTTTGTAAAAATGTCCAAATTTGATGAAGCTTGTTCCAATTTTGAGTACATATTGCAAGAAAAACCAGTGATGAGCGCCGGATTCCACGCAGTAGTTTGTCATTACTTGTTACGTAATGTCCAATCAATGAAAAAATCTTTTCAGGCTCTACTCAATATACCGCCGGAAATAACCGAAATGCAGAATCGTTTTGTTATCCAAGACGACGTCGATGTTCAGACTGAAGTACTAAAACGTGATTCGTTATCTCAAATAATCCAAAAAGCTAATAGAGAAGCGGAGAAAAGCATAATATGTTCAGCCAACTTAATATCAAGATACATAGATGATAACTACGCTTCCGGATACAACTGGTGTCTGGAGACGATCAAAAACTCGGATCATTACTCGTCGCTCTCTGGCGATCTCGAAATAACCAAAGCTATCGCGTACCTCCGCCACAATAAATCACCAGAGACAGCCATTGATGCACTGAAATCATTCGACAAACGAGAAAATCGCATAGCTAGCGTAGCTTATACCAATCTATCATTCATTTATTACCTTTTGGAAAATTACGAAGCTGCAGAAAGTCAAGCTTCACAGGGACGCAAATGCGACATGTACAGTGCCGTCGCCAATGTCAACTTGGGCAATTGTTACTTTGCCAAAGATGCTTTGGAGAAAGCTAAAGAATATTATAATTTAGCTCTAGAGAACGATTCGTCTTGTATTGAAGCTTTGTATAACGTAGGATTAGCTCACAAAAGAACAGGTCACATAGAAGAATCGTTAGATTGCTTTACAAAGCTACAAAAAATGGTGACAAATCATCCAGATGTCATTTATCAAATTGCCCATCTTTATGAACTCTCTGGTGAAACTGATCAAGCCATAGAATGGTATTTGCAGCTATTAGGAATTATTCCTTCGGATATCGGCGCGCTGTTGAGATTAGCTGATATTTTCGATAATGAGAATGATAAACAGCAAGCATTTCATTATTACTTTGAAGCCTATCGATATTGTCCATCGAATTTAGTTGTTCTAGATTGGCTTGGAGAATACTTCGTTGAACTGAGATTATCAGAAAAAGCAGCTATTTATTTCGATAAAGCATCTTTGGTCCAGCCTGAGGAACCAAAATGGAAACTGTTGGTAGGTTCGTGTTATAGACAGGCTGGAAATTATCAACAAGCATTACGTATTTATAAAAAAGTAATGCATCAGTTCCCCAATAACACTGATTGCCTAAAGTTACTCATCAAAATAGGTCGAGAATTGGGCTTAAAAGAAACCAACGACTATATCGATAAATTGAAAAAAATTGAAAAATCCATTGCTCAACAGAATTCTGCTAATTTACGTCGTAAGAACGGAGGTTCTAGTGGATCAAGTAGCAGAGCTAGTACATCTGTTAGTAACGATAGAGCTCCTTCTGGAAATAATGATAAAAGGACTTATGATATTTCTTTTTCTGATCCGGTCGGTCCTTTGAATAATGATCGTCCCAGAACTTCGGCGTCTAACAAGCTAACCCTCTATTTACAAAATAAAGATGATATCGAGTTTGGCGACGATGAATTGGACGATGATCTATTACCTTTGTAGTTGCAAAATTATCTGATGTCAATTGTTTTTCATGCATTTTATTGATACTTATTAGTCTGGTTGTTGAAATTATTATATTTTCATATTATTTTCTAGTCTTTGCACTGTGATGTTTTTCTTTTGGAATGTATTTAAAGGAATTATTTTACTTTCATTTTTTGTATGATTTTTATTTGTTGTTAAAAATAATTTTCATTAAATTTTTGCCACCTATGCTAATTTATTTAATAGCGAATTCTGTAAAATTATTTCTGAAAAGTTTGCATATGTACTTCGTTTTTCTTTGGAGGACTTTGAATGTAGATTTTTGTTTTTCATGAAAAACAAAAATAGGTATGAAATGAAAAGTGAGAAAATAATAATTAATACGTAGGTACCTTTTAATATCATTGATTCTTTTCAAAAATATAACAATTTTTTATCCATATTTCAGTCTTCTATTTTTTTAAACCCTGTCAAGTGTCAACTAAGAACTTATTTTTAAATCGAAATTTTGCACAAGTATTTACGGCGAACTGAGTATGCAATTTTATTAACGTAACCGAAATAAATAGTTCAAAAATTGAAAATACTGAAATTTAAAAAATTCAATTTTATTAATGGTATTGAATGAATCTGAGCGTAAAAATTGCATTTCTGAGTCAGAAATGGAAGATATCCCGAGAATAAAGCCTTGACACCTTTGGAATCAGGGTCCTTGAATTTGGTCGTGGTTGGCTCATATTCTGAATATTTGCAGCTTTATTGTCTTCCAAAAATTATACGTATTTTCGAAACAAAAATTGACCAAGCATATCTCCAGAACGAAGGTCTGGAATTAGAAAATGGACTCTGAATTTGAAAATAGAACTAGCGTACTCAAATAAGTTATATTCAACTTCATTTTTGCGTATTATTTATCTCAAAAAAATTCTTATAACATGATAATTTTTTTTATTTTTCAAAATTTTGGAGGTTCATCCCAAAATTGCTCGTTTTTTACGATTTGGTTCTCGATACCTGAATCCTACAAATTCATAAAATCACCACCCAATCATTACATTACATTTCCAGTCAAAAATGTAACAATAAATTAACAGTGCAACAAGTAACAATTTTTATTGCAACATTCCCAAATACATAACGTGGGTACTAACTTATTATTTGTACATTACCCGTACTTCAGTATGTTAACAACGTTAATGAAAAAAAAAAAATGTCAATTTTTATTGAACATATAAACTATACAATAACCTATAGTAACTTTCAATATTTTCTACATCTACCGTACCAAATGTAATGTAGATATAACGAAACACTTTTCAAAGAAAGATATGAAAACGAAGGGAAATATAGGAAAATAATAGAACAGAGAAGAGAAGAAAAAAAAATAGAGACAGGAAAAAACACATTCTATATTTCAACTACAAAACACATAATAAAATTAACTTCAACAACGTATTAAAAATATCAATAAACAATATAAGCATCTTTCGTAATACGAATCAATTTTTAAACAGTACATTGGCTAAAAAGAATTCAGAGGTACCACTGATCGCACCGAAGTACTGTATTTAAGTGAGCGATTTCGTAACCCGCAAGAATGCTGCGAAAAAGTGTTGGTAGATTTAAAAAATTTTTGGTATCGAAGGAAGGTATTATGTAGTACATTACATAGACATCTCCATACAAACTCGAATGACTAATTTTGGTAGTTTCATTAATTTCGTACATCCGCGTACGTAATTTTTAAGTATTTATAATACAAAAAAAAAGAAGAGATTTATTCAATAAGGTAATAGTAGTATCCGATAAAATAATTTCGCGTGTAAAAATATTGTCACGAAGGAAAGAAAAAACTCGTCAGGGGCTAACGCCCTCACCTTGTAAAGCGTTTTCCGACTTTAAGTTAAACACGTCGTCCTGCAAAACAAACAAAAACAATTCAACTTTCGAATTAGTATCGAAAACTGCGCAGCCTAATTACCGATCATTTATTCGGAACAAAATCAGCGAGACAATTTTTAAAAGCGACCTGGCGCGACGTAAAAGCAATAACGAAAACCTACTGCACTGCATGTTTAGTTCTTTTCTCATCATAAAAAATGCCACCATTCGAAACGAACTGGAGCATGGAAAAAATACAAAAATCAGCTTGCTTTGTTCTCATTCAATCGTTTCTTCGTGTTTCAAAAGGAGGTAGGCGAGTTGATTCTCGAAGAAAATTCAAGTGAAAAGATAAGCGAATTGATTCCTATTTTTTTTTCAGGGTATAGACAAAATTCCAAGGTTCTCTCGAAAATTTCTTTCAATTCTGAATATTTGACTCAGTATTTTAGGATCGTAGCTTCCACCCCGGGAACGAGTAAAAATTTGTTCAGGACAAATGAATTTAATCAAGTTCCACGAAAAGCCAAAAGACCTCCTAACCACACCAGAATCTTTCAACTTTTTGAAAAACAATTTTAAAACTGAAACAAATAATTCTGAAAAAATGTAAACTTGAAAACATGTCAGGTTGAAATTTTTTTCGAAAAAAAAAACATTACGGATTCAAAAAACGAAAAAAGTTGAAAGAAATTAGAGTTGACTTTTGAATAAAAAATTCGGAGTCGAAAAAAATTGATAGAAAATCTAGGGGTTCGGAAAAAAGTATTGAAAATACCTCCTCGTCGTATCTCCTGGGTGAAGCTGATAGGCTGAAAGAGGTTCAGAATCAATTCGCAAATACCCTGTGAAAAAAAAAAACGATGGAAATTCATTCACATATGGGAATCCAATCATCAACTCCCGTTCGAAATTTGATATAATTCGTTCATCGGTGGTCAAAATCTCTCGATGATGATTTTCTTCCCTCGAGGGTTAAGAGACTACAAGGGGAGGTCAACTTCAAATGAAGTATACTGGAACACTTCGGTCGATTAAAGTGATACCCCATTTAGTATATTCAACTTCGACTCGTTTTCGTTGCATTTTCGCGGAAAATTTTTCATTCTTTCCCCCTTTCAATTTTAATTTCTGGCTGAAGAAAACCTTGATGTACAAATTTTCTAAAATTTACATTATTTCAAAATGATTTTATGTAAAATCAAAACTAAAGAACTTTCAAAGTTGTCAAATCTCAGAGCAATAAATTCTGCTGCGTCAACAATTTCAAAATTTGGATAAAAATTTTACAGTCTCATTCAGAACAATAAATTCATTGAGAGTTCTGAGATTATGATGAAAATTTCTCCCTAGAGATCTCGGAGAATAGAATGAAGGATGAAAAACCTAGATTTTTGCTACTTATTTCAAAAAAAAAATCTACTTTTCCCATAGTTGCTTAAAATAAATAAAACAAAACAATGATCAAATAATAACAACTAAAAAATATTCCGTTATAAGCTGCATGTTCGAAAGTTTGAAATATTTGGCAAATTCAGACCGCAGAAGTTGAATAAGACTTTAAACCACAGAAACAAACCCATGGGGCTATTGAGTGACCAGAAAAATTTCAAAAATTTCTATTTCACAGTTTTTTTCCTGATTAATTGAAATCTCAAAAAAAGAATGGAAAAGTTGGGGAAAAAATCTACGAAAGAAGCTTTTCCATTAAAAGCCAGATGAATTTTAGATTTGCTCCAATCATCGTTAAATTTTACATATCAGCGCAACGAAAACGAGTTATATAATTTTATTGATTAACCGGCTCAAAAATAATCTATACCATTGTTCATTTAAACCCATGGAAACTCCCATTCGACCAGAGTAAGAAAAATCATCTCGAAAACTTCAATCTATTCTCTCACACGTTTCACCGGACACAAAAATCACGCAAAGCACTAAAAAGCACCTCTGCACACCGGGAATAACATCACCCAACAACATAAATCAGAAAAAAAAACACCAAAATATTACACGACATCGCTCGAGTCGTGCTTAAAATTCGAAAACGATATAAAAATAAAAATCGAGGAAAAACGATAAAATCTTAGACCATAGTTAGCCTCAGTCGACCGTCCCGACCCTGTTGTTACTGCTGTTGACTAGTTCAATTTTAGATATTCGTTAATAAAAAACGAGTATTTTTCAAACACATCGTTTGTTTGATTCATGTCGCAGAAAAGACAACTTATCGGCGGGAGGGGGGTGGAAGACCGAGGTAAAAGGGAATTCGAAATGAGAACGATTAAAATTTACCCACATACGAATAATTTATCATCGCGCGAATAAAAACCGAGGGGAAAAGATCTAAAAGCGTGCTGCAAAATGAAACAACGGGGCTCAGCTTCAATCGTAATGATTTTTTCTCACTTCAGTGAAGATGACGACGGCGCGGCGGTTTGGAAAATTAATGGTACGATTATACGTAGGTAGGTATACGAAACGAAAACGTAATTACAAATAGGTAAAAAGCGAGGAAACATTCACCTCTACGTGCGCTGGCGGACAGAAAATTTTTTTAAATATCAAAATTCGAGCGAGCAGATGAGCGCGGCGCGACGGTGAGCGTAAATTATTCGTCGTCTGTTTCGCCTTCGCTGGAATAATCTTGGACTGGAATAGGTCGATGAAATGGTGCAATTGACATGTGACTGTAATGTGAAAATATACAAAGTATAAATATTTCGAAATAGAGAAAATCAATTAATTTTCAAATGGTGCTGAAATTGAGAAAATCCATCAGACACGTGTCCCAAAATTATTCATTTTTTTAGGAGGCTCTTTCAAAAAAAAAATTGGACATCATTTCTCTTGCAGCTGTAATGAAGCTCGTAAATTTTTAAACTAAGGCAAAATTCAACACTTCCATTCCTCAATTTTTTGAATATGTACCTACTCTTTTTCATCGTCAAATTTTCGTTTTTTCAAGACGGCAAGCAAACTCAAAAATGGTTGACTTTAAAAACTCGGAATTTCAGCCCAAAAATAATCCAAAAGAGAGAAAAAGAAAAAAATCATTTTTCAAATTTTTAATGGATTAAAGATATTGAGATAGGTGTGCTGTAAGCTCAAAATTCCACCTTTTATCTATTTTCGAGATATTGAATTTCTATGGTGGAAAGTGAAGTAAATTAAACAGAAAATTAAAGAAATTCTGTCCCAAATCAAGCAACCAGAATTTTTCTAGAAAAATCCAAGTATAAGTCTTTGGCAAAAAAAAAATCAAAAATGAATATTGCTTTAATCGAAAAGTTTACACCTTCTCTCCCCTCTCTTGATAACAAAGTTATGCCAAATCAGATCCCGAATTCATTCCCCTGAATTTTAAAATCTCATCATGAAAATTTTCAGAGACAAACTGAAGTTGACTTACCTAATTAGATAGGGGGCAAAAATGAAAAATTTCAATTCAAATGGGATTTTTTCTATTGTTCTGCCATATGAAATTCTCAATTTTCTGAAGCAAACTTTGGATTTATTTTATTTAAAAAAAAAAAAACTGTCTCATCTTTCCATCTGAATTGAGTTTTTAAAAACTCCTCTAACAACAAATTGTAGAAAAAATGGCGTTTAATATTTTAAAATTTGAGAAAATGAATTCAAAATTGCATTATTCAGTTTTTTGAATTCAAGATAAATACGAGATTTTGATTTTTGGGTTAACAGATTTAGAAAAATATCTTGCATCCTATTTGAATTTTCTCTTCATATCAACACATTCAAAATTTTAAAAAAAAATCAAACAATGAATACTCACGCTAATCTACGATAATAATTTAACCATTCTTCGACCATTTGAGCAACTAGAAGCGGCCTCTGCTGTAATTTTTGTTGGGCTATCAATAACCCCGAATCCGTAACGCAGACATCGAGCCATTGTCTGAGTAACCGTTCTTCTTGGCCCATCTAAGCAATTAAAAAAAGACCAAATAAGCAAAAAATACACAAATCTCAGAGAATTTTTCGCATAAAATCATCGTTGCTCACCTCGGTTTGGCTGATGAAATGTACAGGCAGTATTATATGATTATGATCCATCAATGGTAAAAACGTAACGTACAGATCGGAATCCGATTTAATATGCGTATTCATCGAAGTAGCTGCTTCCGGCTCCATTGGAACTAGAGCCGAGAAATGGCCTCTCGTATATCCTAACGCTAGAGGCGACTTAATACAGAAATTTGGCTCCCATAGTAAAGGTAAATAGACACCTGAAAATATATCAATATGAACTAAGTCCCCAATGACATGGCACAGGTAAAAATCAACTTTTAGTGGTATTTACCTTCGAATTTCGCGTATCCGATATTCTCGCCTCTAAAGCTTTTAACATATTTAACACCGTAAATAATAATAGGACGTCGAAATATATGCGCTAATACGAATACGTGCAACTGTTCGAGACTAGATCCTGGTTGAGTAGCCAACGATACTAAAGCTGACCAATCATCTTGCCACTGGGTTTCTTCTAACGAAAAATGCATCATCATCGCTTGAATGGTTTCGTACTCGCGCCATCTCGAGTAAAACCTGAAACCGAATTAATTTTACATAATTTACATTTTTCATGCATAATTTGTTATGCTGCCATGCGCTATTTCCAGTTGTTTACTGAAAATTGGAGCCGGGCACTAAAGGGTTAAATCCAAAAAATGAGCTAAAATTCGAACTTAACGTCCTCGAAACCTTAAAAAACGACACTCACACGTAATTTTTCAGTTTTTGGAATTTTGACTTTATGGAGGGCTGATGGGAGGGGGAGGGGTCATAGGGGTCAGATGAAAAAGCTTAACACATATTCGAACTGAGCGACCTTGAATTAGTAAAAATCGATGTGTTACTCGACTTTTTCCATTTTTTTTTTCGAATTTTGTCCAAAATTTAGGATCTCTGTGCCTTCTATGGATGTTGAGATGCCATTTCGATAAATATTTATTTGAAAAACACTTGAAAGGTTCTTCACAAAGTAATTTTTCCAAATTTTTAAATGTTAGCCCTCAGATTTTGTACTCATCATTAAAGTTGAGCTTTTCTCGCAAAAGTTCAACTTTGAACTTTTCAAAATAAATTATCATCTTTTTTGAATCTCCTTTCAATTCTCTACAAAAAACCGCACAAACAGATTCATCTTGGAATTGACCAATCTCGAGATATGAGTCTTTAAACTTGATCATACAAAAATTATAAAGGTCGACCTCCCCCCCCCCCCCCCCGAAAAATTGAGATCGGAATTTAGATCGCCGAAGGAAGCTCGTGAAAAAATGTAAGCGAAATCAGAAGACATAAGGCCAAAACTTGGTTGAGTTGACGTGGAATGAGCCAAAACGAATTAGAAAAATGAATAAAATTTTTTGAGCCATATTTTTCAAATTCAACCAAACTCTTCAAGAAATAATTTTTTTTTTACATTTGACGACTTTTTTGAATATGTATGTAATTTGGGGTTTTCATGGAAAATCAGATAAATCTTTGTTAAAAGTTGAACATAATTTTTTGCAATCCTTTACAAAAGTTTTCAAAAATTTAACCAAAAAAATAAAAAATTAACAAGACATAATTTTGAAAAAGTTTCTAATCATGGTATAAAATTTTACACAAAAAGTTGAAAATTCAACTAAAAAAAAGTAAAAATTTCACCTTAAATGGAAGAACTTTAAAAAGTGGAATTTGAGACAAAAGTATCTTTTATTTTCGTAATGAAACTGACAATTTTTCGCGTTAAAATTCGGCCAAATTGAGGTTTTGGTGCGTCAAATAAGTTACCTATCCATATAAATTGAAAGACAAAGATGGAAAATTGTTTTCCAATTCGAGCCTTAATATTGATCTGGGGGCCATTTTTGACTCGCTGAAATGACATTTTTGGAGTAAAAATTGGGCATATCTCGAGAACAACGGCTAAGGACCAAAAATGGTCACCAGATTTGGAATCGGCGACCTTTCAGGAATCTAGGAATGAAAAATTCATCAATTATTTCCTACTTCTCAATTCGATTGAAAATTTTATTGTGTCGAAAAAAATTTATCAGGTGCAAAAATAAAAACAAAAAATCGTAGAGATTCGCAAAAAAAATTATTTTGAATTTTCTATTGCAAATGGGAAGAAACATTCTGAGCTAATTAAAACTTGAATGAATTATGCAACTGCAATTTTCCTAGTCCTATAACAAACATTCCTTTTCCTTCTTGGCACAGAAAAATAAACCTGTCAAAGCTCATAATTCCCTCCTTACCAACATTCATTCAATTAAAAATCAATAACCATTAAACATCGACATGGTAACGAATAGGTAAGCACTGAGCTTACAATAATAAGGTGTATTAACAGCGTCGATGAGAATAACAAATATAATCGTATTCGAACGATTTCACACCAAACTTTAATCCAACGATCCAATCAAATTGAAAATTTTTTCAATCATAAATTCTATTTTTGAACATGTTTTCAAAAATAATTTTAACCTATTTTGGGAACTAATTTTACGATAAAATGATCAAGGAGGGAGAAAAAAATTGAATAAAAGGTCACAAGAGCATTCACATTACTCAACCTCATTGACAACAATTTCTCGGCTCTGTTTGACGAACCGCGAAACAATACCTCCATATAATATAATATTTCCATAATATACCAGCTTATGAATGAACGAAATCGATTACGAAACATTGTATTAAAGACGTGGGACACGAGGCAACCAGGGGGGAAAAAATTCAACAATACGAAACAATAGAAAATTTCACCTTTCGCGTATTTTATTTACGTGTACATTCGAGAAGCCAACTTGATGATTTGATATTTTTAAACCAACGAAGCTCCCTTTTTTTTTCACTGTCATTCAAGGCTTCGTTGGCCAAATACCAATTTAGAACGATTTGCCAATTTAAACCGTATGTTCGCCAGTAGGTAAAAATTGCAGGTATTTTTTGCAACAACGGATGAAAATTCTACTTACATGTGACCGCTGTGAGGATGGGTCAGGGCATCAGCCATCGCTCTTCTGAGTGTACTCTCGCGATCGAATACTCCCCAGGTTGCCTGCATCACCGAATCCAGCAAACAATCTCCGGCAGATCGATTCCATAAGGCGTACAGACGAGATCCCAAATGCGACGTGACTTCCAGAGACCAATTTATAACGGGAGGATGAGCTTCCAGCTGTTGCTGAACGTCTTTGTCGAGAATTTCTTCGAATAATTGTTCTTGAATGATGGATGGTAAGTCTTCGATTTCTGTATGGCGAAAAAGAAGAAAAAGAACTTCAGAGGCGAAGGAAAAAAATTATTGGAAATGTTTCATAAGAGCAAAAAAATAATCCAATAGGATTACAGCAATTTAAGCCAAAATTAATCCAGTTCAGTCTCAATGGTACATCACTGGAATTGATTAGTTTTTCAGACCTGAGTCCCAAAAGACGAAGATAATTAGGTATGTTACTCGTACCGCAGCATAGAAAGTTTTTAGGGGAAAATTTCGGCCATAATATGCCAGGTGAATTTAAAATCACCCTTGAAACTACGGCAAGTATGAATTTTAATTTAAAACACGACCGATCGTAAGTCTAAATTTTCTATTTTTTTTTAAAACCATGGCTCGTGCTTGTAAATTAAGGACTACGATATCTCAATGGGAATTTAAACCACATAAACGAATCTTCCTTTCTTCGTCCTCAATCAAAATCAAATTAAATTGCTCGAGTTTTAAAATTAAAATTGTCTTGATTTTTTTTTCATGAAAAAAAATAACTGAGTTGAAGATATTACTCAGTATTTTAGAGTTTCGTTTGGCGACTGACTAACTTAAACATCATAATTTTCAAATTTTTTATCCCTTCCCAAAAATAATTCTAGTTTGATTTGAAACATTTTTCAATAAGAAAATTATTTCAACAAAATGAAAAACAAAACAATGACTTTTTTCAACGATAGCAAAATACCGAATTTTTTTTTTACAGAGTTTGGAAAAAAATTGGACAAAAATACTGAACTTTCTAATATGAAATTTCATCCATTCTTTCTATTTTTCAATAATGAGAAAGATAATTTTGAATATTATGGACACCCCATTTAAGAATTTTTTCGGTAAGTAGATTTGAATGCCAAAAAAAAACAACAAATTATTGGAAAAAAAGTTGAATCAGTTTATTGAATGAGAAAATTTTCCAAAGTGGGATAAGTCCAAAATTTGTACATGAGAAAAGGGGCTCAAGGGTCAATTTTTTACTGTCAGAAGCTGAGAAAAATTTACCCTTGAACCCCTTTTCTCGTATACGGTTCGAAAACGAATCCCATTTCAGAAAAGAGCTCTTCAAATGATCTTCCGAATTTTCATGGTTTTTTATTCATATTTTTTTTTGTCCTCTGCTTTTTAGAAAAACAAAATTGTATCGAGGAAATGAAAAAAAGTTTAGCATTTTTCAAGGATAGAAATAA
Source organism: Pseudococcus jackbeardsleyi (assembly GCA_038380155.1). NCBI lineage: Eukaryota > Metazoa > Arthropoda > Insecta > Hemiptera > Pseudococcidae > Pseudococcus > Pseudococcus jackbeardsleyi. The sequence continues at coordinate 56,926,425 of CM076240.1, read as the reverse complement.
AAATAATGGTGAAAAATTCTCTGCTATGTTCCGATAAAGAAGAAAATAAGTTGACTTTTTTCAATTTTTCAATAAAAAAAAATCACGATTTTCCCAAGTCTTCTCTGATTTTTCCGATTTTCTTCACATTTCAAGACTCGTAATGACACGCAAACACATTCCCAATTCCTTTAAGTAAACTACTTTTTGTAAAAAAAAATTTAAGCCCTTCACGCTTTTTACTTCATTTGAATCCACTAACCCAAGTTTATTGTTTCATACTTTTCATTCAATATTTGAGAAAAATATGTTACTATCTCAAAAAAAAAGTCAAACGTACATTTTTTAAAACAAACTCAAGAAATTTCGAAAAATCACAAATTTTGAGACAAAAATGGACGTTTTTAAAACACGTTTTCAACATTTTTGTTGAATTTCTTAAAAAAATTGTCTTAAGAAATTCCAAAATGTTTCACAAACGTCAAAAATTTCAACTTCAAGAAACAGCACCAATCGCTCTCAGAATTGGTCAACTCAAAATTTGAGATTTTATTCGAAGATTTCGTTTTTTTTTTCAAAGTAATTTATTTGATTTAATGACACGAAAAAATCATTAGGTCGGGGAGGGGGGACTTTTTTCTGATTTTCCAAGCACTTATCTCAACATTTCTGTAAATTTTGTATCTTTTCAATATCCACTTTTTTTTTTTTTCAAATCAAGTAAATAAGATCATAGTTCATATTTCGATTTTTTTTTTCATTAAAATCATCGCTCAATTTAAATTTTAAATAATTCGATCACTTAAGATTGCTTTTAGACCCCCTAAAAGATGCTTCAAAAACTGACCAAAATTTTTATCGAAATTTCTGCTCCTGCTCCGGATAAAAGGCATCAAAAGTATAAACCTAAGCAATTACAAGCAAAATCTTCCCTTCCCCTTCACCAACAGTGAATAACTCAATTTTTCACACATTTCGCGTATATAGATATTGAATTGTCTTTTTATTTCATTTTTTTGACAAATATCTATCTCTCATCGCGTCAGAATCAAGCTCGACATTTGAAATTCAAAATAATATAATTGAACGAAGCATTTCAACCCCCTCCTCCCTCCTTGCAGCAATAAAAATGAAAAGGACGAAATCATTCTTCAATTTCTTTCAAGAAATCAATTTACTTCATACAACATCCAACTGAACTTTTTTCTCTCTATCTCTCAAAAAAAACAACTGAATTCTCCCGTTTTCAATAACCATAACAAAACAATCTCAAACCGATTTAATCACAGACGTCGTTACTGACACAGATACTTCCCCTCCCACACACCGCTATCAAAACAGTAAACAATCCATATATAGCAACCCACCGCAGAGAGCAAAAAAAAAGACGCAAACGAGTATAACCCTTCGAAGGATACAAAAAAATTCAACCCTGAGCTGTAAGATATCTCACTTCGTACTCGTGGTATATCGATTAGATTCAAAATTAAAACATTCTTCCGTTCGTTAATCAAATTACATACCGCGCGACAAGACGTAGTTTCGCGAATATCGTTCTAATGTTACGTGGGAGACGAGGAGGAAAATCCGTTTGTTTTCGTCTGGCAAATTGTCGTCTCGAGTAAAGAAGCCCGTTCGAGCGTACAAAAATCGATAATTAAATTTACGGTAAAGGTATGGCCGAATAAGGGATGAATTTGGCCCCAGACGATTTTGGGATCCTAAACAGCTCAAGAAGTGTATATTGGTTGGAAAAAAATCATAAAATTTGGAACCCCTTCCCCCTTTCCTTTCGGTGTTATTGCCATTTTATTGCATTATTTACAAGAATTTTTCAATTTCAACAGAAGTAAAGGAATTTTCTGTTTTTCGGAAGAAAATTAAGTACATCCTAAAGAGGTGTCTTTATGATTATTTTTCTAACAAATCTGGTGCACCCCATCGAGTTTTTTCGACTGAATGAAGATTCACTTCAATTTTCAAGAAATTGGCAAATTTATATTTTGAATTGAAAAATGCACATTCAGTTCATGAGTAAGAAATGATGTTACAAAATTTTGAATTTTGTGAAAATATTTTATGATTGCAATAAAATAGTTTAGGAAAATAGAAAAAGGGTACTATTTTTTTCATGGAATAACCAGTTTTCATTTCTTGTCCCATTTTCTCTGGAACTACTCGACCAATTTACTTTATTTTTCTATCATGTTGAGATTGCCTCCTTTTCAATTCCACAAGAGGATTTTTTCCATTTCATTTTTTAAAAAAAATTTTGTTCAATTTACTTCTCTAATCGAACACAGTTTTGAATAATTTTATGAAATTTTTGTGATAAAGTTGGTAAATAATTTCGCAAACCCTCTGATTGAAATATTGCTGGGATACCCTGCCTGAATAATGGGTAAAAAAAAATCAACTTTGGGGATCCAATAGTTTCTGAGAAAATGGGTCATCAAGTGAAAACTGGGTTTTCCAAGAAAAAAATAGCACCCTATTTCTATTTTATTGAACTATTTTATTGCAATTCTAAAATATTTTCACAAAATTCAAAATTTTGTAACATCTTTTCTTATACTTATGAACTACCTATATGCATTTTTCAATTCAAAATATTAATTTGCCAATTTCTTGAAAACTGAAGTGAATTCAATACAGTTTCAAAAATCTCGAAATCTGTTGGTCCAAAAGTTTTTTTCATTATCTAAAATTGAAGTTTTTCCTACTGTATGTATTCAATCCAAAAATTTTGAAAAGTCACCTAGGGCCAAATTTACCCCTTATCCATACATACCAATCACCCACTCAATTTGCCAAAAAATAGAAAATTTTGAGAAAAAATCCACCATGCAAGTCACGCGACACATTAAAGCAAATATTTCAAAAAACGTACGGGGCTGAGAGGTAATCGGCAGAGAAAGGAGGGGGACGACCGCACACGTAAATTTTTTTTCATTTTTAACACGATTTGTTTGCGTAGGAACATGAGCTCTCGTGTTTCGAGTATCCTTCGTGTTCAGAACAAAAAAACATCATAAAAACCTGGTCTGGTTTCTGTTGAGGGGCAGAGAAGGAAATCCTACCTGATCCATTTTCACATGATGAAAAAACCCAGCCTGGGGAAAACTAAAGCTTTCGTGATGGATACAAATATTTTTTTTTTTTAAATTCGATACGACAACTACCACGACTCATTCGAAATCCCAAGTCTCAGCGCTATCTACTAAAATGACAATTTTTACCTCGATTTCAATCCCCCTTCGCCTTGCTTCAATTTTAATACTCTGCTTTGAAGATATCACAATAATGTGTCGCGTGCACGTAATTTTTTTTCAATTGCAGCCTACGCTGGGCGATGCGGTGCGTATAGTCGAGGCCAGCGACGTCGCTGCAGCGCAAATCTCACGGTCAATCGATCCCCTCTACACACCTTGGATCCAACGCTAGTAGACGGTATTAAAGGACCGCGACCGGATCCGCGTCTTATTCGGTACCGTAGCGTAATACACGGTATGGTAAATTTATTATGCTACTTACCAGCTGGTAAAAAAAAGGTTGTGTGTTCGTTGACGAAAGGGCAAGAGAAATTCGATTTTCTTTGGCGTATATCGGACGTGAAAAACCTTCTGATATCGGCGGCCAAATCAGGAGCTACGTACGATGGTACCCTCTTGATTCCGCTGCTGCTGCCTTCGATATGGGACAGCAAAGTCGCCAGCATGTCTTCGCGGTTAAATCTGCGGAAAACGAGGGCAAAAGATTAGCGGATTGGTTTGTTTCTAACGAGGAAAATGTAACGAAAATACTAAGGATAATTTATCTGAAGTGGAAAATACCCCAAGTTTTGCCAATTTAACTATTTCTTGACCTTAGATCTTCATTTTTTGCTTAGAAGGGAGATATTCCAACTCGAAGTATGATTTTAGACCGAAATAAACATAAATCTAGAGTACATCACAAAAAAACCTCATTTTCTAAAATTTTAAGTGCTGCCGAAGTACATTTCTCAAATTTTGGCAAATTATTTTCTCATCGCCCTGGAAAATAAGATGAACTGAAAAACCAACATTTTCGATTTTCAATTAAAAATGTCAAAATTCAATGATTTTTACCTTTACGAGTTTCGATTTTTTTTTGAAAAATTTTTCGATAAAAAATATGGATTTTAATTTGAAGTTAGAAATTTTGGAAAATTATGCTTCAATTGAGAAAATAAATCACCAATATGGGTAATTCGCGACCATAGACGCTAAATTCATGTGGTTCATTTTTATGAATCTTCTCCAGGGCTGAAAAAATCTAATATTTTTCGGAGGCTCTGAAACGTCTCGAATCCATTTCCAATGAATTCGATGAAATAATTTTAAAAATTCAAAAATTCCCTAAAATTCAAGAATTAAGAAATGAACTTCATCACCCGAAATTTAGGATATGAGATTCATTTATGACAAACTTTCAAAATATTTCTGCTTTGCTTCAAAATTTTACTTTGAGTTGCCACCAATTCAAAAATTTTTCAATATTTTAAATTATTCGTGAATGATTTGAAAATGGCACGTTTGTCGAATTACAATCTTATGCATTTTTTGAACTATTATTTCCTACAAAAAGGGAATAATTTCATGCACTTCAAAGCACTTTTAACGTGAGTTAAGCAAAACCCTACCCTTCAAGTCTATGGCGACAAGATTTTCAATTTGTACGATTGTGATGTATTTTCAAAGCCAACTTGTGAGAAAGAGCAAATGCATAATGTTTACCTTCTTTCGAAAAGCCTAGTTACTAGTTTTTGAAAATGTATTTGATTTAGAAAATAAAACGTAATAAAAGGGTTTTATTGACATATACCGAAATAGAATCGATCTTTGAAAAAAAAATTCAAGGATCTGCCATTGCCATTTTAACTCTTGAGTTTGATTTTATACCACCATTTTTACCACGAATTTTCTTTTTTTGAACTGAGGGGGGGGGGGGGTATTCTGAACCGCTAATAAGTATGAATTTCAAATCAATTTTTCATTGGGCCGTTATTTCACTCTTCTTCTGGATGAACCTAAATAAGAATATTTTCTGGATTTTTTAAACAAAATACATACGTATCAAAATCTACGTTTTTTGACTCTCCAAATCTATAGCTGTTCAATAAGAAAATTTGACAAATTTAAAATTTTGAAAAATGTCAATTTGACCACCAAACAGCATATTTTTGATCTCGAAATCCATTCAATGATGTTTCTTCAAAAACAAATTCTGGAAGGGAAGGGAGAAGGAAAGAGGTCAAAAGTAATAAGGTCAAGTTGCCAAAAAAACCATCAAACATTATCTTTTATTCTAATAGAAAATTGATCAAGAGATTCAATAAACTGGTTGGAAAGTGAGTCCTGTTCCCCTCCCCACGACAAAAATAGGCAACCCAAATGCCCAACAGAAACCTTTTTTTCCGAATTTCTTTTTACAACCGATTCCAATCGAAAAATTATTCTAAAAATTTAATCTGCGGGGCCAAGGGCCATATCACATCTTCAAACACTTCAAAAAAGCACTAAACGGGTCAACCCCAATACGAGAGGCGTTTTGCGATAAGGGACCTTGTGGTGATGAGAAATCGATTGTTGAATTTCGCCCAATCAGTATGGGAAACATGTTTTCTATGCGAATCAGTCAAAATGCAACATTCGATTTTTCTTCACCACAAGGTCCCTTATCGCAAAACGCCTCTCATATTTAGAAATTTTGATTTTTTTTTTAAATTTCATCTCAAATGGAATTTTACCAAGAATTTGAGCAATTGGTGAACGAAAATCCGTAAATACTTTTCCCAGACACCTAAAAAAACCAATTGACCCCAACCCCAAATTTTAGTGAAAAAAAATAAAAAATAAACATTTTCAAATGTTTGAAATTTTAAACTTCTTCAAAGTTATGTAGAGAGGAGCATTATAAATAAAACACTCAAAACTATCATTTTTCGAATTCCTGTAAACATTCTTCATCAATACCTACTTAGAACCAATATTTTTCAAAATACGTAGGTAATTGGGTACTTACAAAAGTAGAGAATTTGTTTCAAACTTTTTTCCTTTGTTTTTTGATAAGTTGATTCTACAACTTGCCCCTCTTTATTCTTGATACTAATGCACAATACTTCAATTTTTTATTCAAAAAATTTGAAAGTTTCCAGTCTCTCGGAAAATCAATTTTATGAGTTTGTGGCCAAAACAATTCCAAAATTAAATCTTGGGACTTCAAAACCACCTTAGGAAATTGTTTTTAAAAAAATGGTTTTTTTTCAGTACTTTTTACGGTTTAATTTGCTTTACTCTCTCGGGGCTGGAAAATTTTTACATCAACTCTTGCTCAAAAAAGCCTAAAAAAATTGAAAGTAACCACTTGGAAGCTCTTTTTCCATTCTGTCATCTTTGGCACGACTTGAAACTTGCACCAACACAATGAATTTTATACGATTTTTCCCTTGATCTAAATAGCTTTACTGCTGCATTGAAGCCTTCGATTTCCAGGGATTCTCACGTCAGAAGACTTGCCAAGATATTCGAGTTCAAAAATCAATTCTTCGGCTCCCTCTTTCCCTAGATTTTTTTCTCAAAAATTGAATTATTTTCTTTCCGAAAGTTTTTCAGCAAAATAACCCCATTGAAAATTAGATTAAACATTGAGGGGAAAATCCATTCCAATCAAGCTTTCAATCAGGTACAAAAAAAAACACCATACACGAGCACTCGTACACACATCCGAAATATTATATAATCTTACCTAATAGCCAAATGAACAAGAGTATAGCCAACATCAAAGGCCGACGGCCGACCCAAAGCGGTCACCTCATTCTGAGTAAGCTGTCTGCTCGGGTTACCGCCGGCGGCCATATACGCCAATACCGGAGCCGGATCACCGTTCAAAACACCCATACACGCGTTCAGCCAAGGCCGATCGATATTCCTTTGCAATTTTCTCTGTTGTTTCAATTTTTTCTCCGTTTCGATGTTATTACTAGGTGAGGTACATCGGGTATCGTCCATTCTGCGGATATTCGCTCTGAAACACACATACGTATACAAATTTAATAGCCTAATACGTATGTATATTTTATTATAATCGCCATACCACCATCTTATATCTAGATAACGTAATAATTGCGTGAAAGAAAGTACACAGTGGGAAAAAAATCTCTTTTGGAATACCAAACAAACTTCACGACTAGTGAGTCTGTTTACCTGCGACGGCGACGACGAGTTATATTAAAAATTAATAACCATTCGACGGTATAAAATATGCAAATGATGTAAAATGTACTCGTACAGTCGTGGTTATAAAATTTTATATGCATCTCTTTTTCGCACCTGCGAGCTCATTCGGTCGTCAGTTTAATGCTTTGAATATTTACCAAATCGACGAAAAAAATGGCAAAAATTTCCGACTAAAATACGTAGGTAGGAACGTAAACATAATCCAATTTTCCATTATTACCAAATGTCGTTTTCGTGCCTTTTTCCCTTCCCCTTGGCCATTTTTCGAGTACCTATTTGCCAACGAAACAGAAAGTACCGAACACGACGTGGTAACGAGGCTATTGAATTCGTCGTGGAAGAAGAAACACAAATGTAATAGGCATCGATGATTTGAACGAAAAAACTTTTATAATGATAACCTCGGGGATCGATTATCCATCGTCAACGATGGGGAAGCCAAAAAATGAAAAAAAACCTAGATTCTTTTTAAAAATTGAAAAAAAATTAATATGTTATTTTAAAAACCAAATAAATACTTTTTCGTTTAATCAATATCAGTCTACCATTACCATCCTTTTGAGAAATCAAAAATTGCCCAAGAAAAAAGCAAAGAAATTTTCTAACAATGAAAACTCTCAACAGCTCAATTTACGTCTCACAAGGGAAATGTCCCATTTCGAAGTGAATTTTTTTTTTGTCTGGACTAGAAGAATTTAATGGTGACCTTGGTTTAGCGATTCGCACCTTTTTTGCGAACTTAAGGGCAAAATTCGTAATCTTTTCGAAAGGGAAATCCCCCTCACTGAAAAACCAAAATCGCTGAAAATGGTCAAAATTCAATCAGTCGAAAATTTAATAAAATGATTTCAAAGAAAAAAAACGCGACAGAAATTCAAATTTTTCAATTCATATTCAACTTCCCTCCTTCCCATCCCACCATAAAAAGCTCGAAGTTTCGATATTTAAATTTTTTTTCAAAGTTGACGTTATTTTAGAGTTTGTTACGGTAAATTATAGTAAATATTTCAAAAGCGACGGTAAAGTATCATAAATATTTCAATAATTACGGTAAATTACCGTAAATATTTCATTAATGACGATAAATTATCATGAACATTCTGATAATTACTGTAAATTACCTGAAATATTTTAATAATTACGGTAAATTATAGTAAATATTTCAAGAATTACAATAAATTACCGTAAATATTCAAATAATAACTGTAAATTATCGTAAATATTTTAATAATTACGGTGAATTACGGAAGATGAGTCAGTGATTACGGTAAATATTTCAATAATTACGATAAATGATCATAAATATTCCAATAATTACGGTAAATTACCGTAAATACTTCGGTAATTATGGTAAATCGTCGTTAATATTCTAATTTTAACATTATTTACCAGATAATTTTCATTTCGATTTGAATTTTGATCTTTCTTGTACGTACCAAATTTCAGGTTTTTTTTTTATTTACCTACAATTTTCATATAAAATTGTGAGAAAATTAGATTATTCTTTCTGGCTCGAAAAAATTCCAAATTTACTAATCAAGATGAAACCCAATACTTTTTCAACACCAAAAAAATTAACAATACAGAAAAAGAAAACGATCAATTCGCACATTTTGTAAACTTATCAGATTTCACTCCTTTTCATTACTGCGTATCTTTTTTTGTGGAAAATTTGGTCGTTACATCCTTTGAATAGCATCAAGATGGGGTGAAACCCTTGAAAAAAAAAACTAAAAAGTACGAATCCTTTTTTTCAAAGTAAAACTTCCAACAAATAATTTGATAAATTTCCACAAATAAAGTTTTTCGACAATTTGAAAATAATTCAACTTGTTCTACTCGGAACACCTCCCCTTCCCCTCACGAGTTAAAAGTTGAAAATCCGAATGCGGTCGTAAAACTTTCTCATTTTTTATCCAAACTGGGCCAAAGTGAAATCAGAATATTTGAAAATAGTAGATTCTGTTTTCGATACGAATTGGTCTCGCGAAAGACAAACAGTAGAAAGAAATTTCTCTCGTAATTCCAATTTACACAACTCATTATCACTTGTTCTTTTTTGCAACATCGATAATTCGGTCTCCGTTGATAATCCATGGCAGAATTAATTCGTTATATTTACAAAATAAGTCGAATGACCTTTTAGCTAAACGTTCATTTACCACTATCAACGTCTCCCTAATTACCTTCGAAAGGTCATAGAAACGCACGAATCATTACATCATCCAGCTCTCGAAGAAAGAAATTGGTAAAAAGTTGCTATTTAGCTACGTTCGGTGAACTCTGCGAGATATAAATACGATAATTTGTGCTTCGACTTACTTCTTAGATCTAATTAAATTATCTTCGGTCGTTCGGGAATTCACGAAAAGCTCTCGTTCCGGAGAGTTGATGCAATTGGTGGAAGAAACCGGCGATATTCTATTTCTAATGGTTAAGCACATAATACATTTCATAGCTTTGGGCCAATTTTCGTACGTGCACACTGGACACGACCATTTTTGATTCAGTTGGCCACGTTGATCGTTGACGGCGGTAGGGACTAATTCGTTTTCGCCGATTGTCAATGAGCTTAATTGTTCTTGCACGGATGCTTCGTTGTATCTGGAGGTATTACAGGCGACGCATTCTTTCGATCCGATCGAATTAACGTGCTTGCATATATCACAACGCCATGTATTGCATCTATCACTTTGCTTGAGCGGCGAAGCTACGGTATTCAACGTCGGACTATTGTGACTTTGGGTATCGTTTCCGAGCTTGTAGATATCTTCGGTTATCAGAGGTTTGGCGCCTTTGCACATGGTACATTTTACAGCTGAGGGAAAATTTTCGTATGTACAATACTCGCAAGTCCACTTATTCGCTTCCGAATCTAAGCTCATGCCGGAAATTGAGTCGAGTAACTATGGAGAAAGGAACTGACGAGTCGGAATCTATGTACGATTCAATCACTGTACGCGGTTTCGGGCAACTTCTGCGACACTGGTGTATTCGATGAATTGCCAATACAGGAATTTGAGCCAATAGCTACATGCATATTCTGACCAAACCGCTGTCACGAATGTGGGGCCGAAATATCACATATAATCATATTTGGATATGAGCTTCTATTACCTAAACATCGTTTCCGCAACCTGAAATAAATGAAATGTATTAGTATTTCGAAATTCGATCGTAAAATTATCATAACACTGTTTGGCAAAGCTAACGATTAATTTAAAATATTGGCAATTTGTGAGAATTCGGCGACTAAAACGTAAACATGACTAAGCTTATCAGATGATACTAGGATAGGTGAAAACATCTACCACTGATTTATGAATCATATCGTTATCATTACACTTTCAATTGATAGTAGGACTTGTTTTACACAACGTCAACCGAAAATTCAACAAATAACCAGGAAACTTGGCTAGAAAGAGAAAAAAACGCCACAAAATCGCACGAATTACACAATACACAAAATTGCACCAATCTTCGAGGGTGAAGAAATAAGAAACTTTTGACATGCGAGGATGAACAAAAGATGAACTACTTAGCATCGTGAGGTACTCACCTACCACTGTAACTTAGCATATTAAGGCGTTGATGCTAATCAGAAGCTTTTACACGTTTTACAGACACATTAGTAAATCGTATCGAAAAGAAACCATAAGTAGAATAATAATAAAGAAAAAAACCTTGGCAATAAACAACCAATAACATTACCTAAGTACTGAAGGAATCAAGCATAGGAGTCGTTTACTTAATCGATTTGGCGAAGCGAGGATTAAAATTAGTTGCGTTATTTGAAGCACGTGTACGACACTAGGAGCGAATTTACTTGAACTTGATTAATTACTCCAATTTACCTGAAATAATCCAACTACATGAACTAATTGTTGAAATCTATCGAACTTTATTTTTTTTGTACAGTGACTTCTTTTTTTTTGAGATTAGTTCATGCGCAGTGTTGCCAATATTCTGAGCATGCGACAATAGACCGAAAAAAAGTTGAATGACGTCCTACCTAATTTTTTTTTATTTACCTATTCATTTTTTGATACAGTTTGCGGCATTATTTTGGACGGAACTTTCTAGTTTACATGTGCCTTGCTGTTCTGTTTAGGAAATTTTTTCTGTGAAATAGATAACCAACCGCTCAAATTCAAATTGAAATTTACTATTTAGACAGAAAACGAGAAAAATTGCTGAACAGCTCATTAATTTCTCAATACCCAGCAATAATTTCAAGTCAATTCGAGTACAAGGATCCACACAAGCTACGATTTTTGTATTTCGACGTCTTTATAATTCGATATCGTTTAATAACAATAACAATTCTACACATACAGATATAAAATTATCAAAAAGAAATAAATGGAGTGATTTGCAAGAACGAAACGTTACAGTAGAACGTGCACTTTAAAAGATACCCGGTAACAATGTAAAATATTCGCCAAAATATTGATTATTGTCGGCGTTCAGAAATGTTTACGTATAATACAAGTAACTAACTTATAATCGTATCGAATTTGGTATCAAATAAAATAGAAAAAAAAGAATTAAAAAACAAATGCAATTATTTTCACTGGTGTTTGTACTTTCTCCATACTAAAACTGAGTAAAAAATCTCAATCTATGAAACTGCACACTGAAGTTTATTAAAAAAATGGTAACATAACGACGCGCTGATTAATTACATCGCACTCAAGAACCAGTTAATAAATCACGTTTCGATACTTTGGTAATAAATCTCGCCTTCATTACCCTTCAAGCTATTTCACACAATAAATAAATAATACAAAACACCGCTTCGCATATTAAACTTAACAATACCATAAATGAATGATGTTACATGCGGACATGGCTTAAGAAAAAAAGAAATGATGGGGATTACATTGATAACATCACAATTAACATATTAAATACACATACACAATAAAAATCATACCTACGTAAGTATTAGTAATATACAAAAGTAATAACTATTTTGAAAGACGGATTAAATCAATGAAGAAAAAAATAATACATTTGAACTGGCAAAATTATCGCAGAATTTTCCTTTTTTTTTCGACGAACCTCATGCGAACCTTCATCTTAGAATACTTTGAGCAACGAGTTAGATTAAATTAAAAACCTTTCGATTTCAAGTCCTTAACACCTTAAATAAAATTCGATGAAACACAGATATAAAGCAAGGGAACGTTGTTTGATTGTATCATTCGATGATGTGGTGTAAGAAAAGAAAACTTACCACCACTGAAGTCAAATTGACCACCTACGATGTCTTAACAGCCATTAAAACTACATTAATCTTAATTAACCTGCTCATTCGCGAGTGATACGAGTTCGTTTTAACTTTGCGATCGATTCAATATTGCTTACGAACTCATCATTTTACGCATTCAGCTCTCTCGAAGATGCCATTTTATTAATAGAGTATCGAGATCTTCCTGCAAACAAAGCAATTCATCGGTTATTTTCCATTCGTTAGATGAATGGTTGACTATGAAAGCTTCAACTAACCCGGTGTTCCATTAGCTGGAGGTTTCCTAGGCCTTTGTTTACGATTAAATGCTGCACCGCTATGCAAAGATTGAAGAATACTATCGAGAACCCCATCTTGATTTTGATCAGTGAAGTCAATGAGTGCCTGTTTTTGGCTGGCAGCACGTTCGGCTTTCTCTCTATCTTGTTTTTCACGAGCTTCTCTCATTCGCCTGTTTTTCTCTTCGGTTTCTCGTATTTTGACGTTTTCTTTGTACGCTTCCTAAATTAGAAAAACTTGAATTAATGCTAATTTTTGGAAAAACTTGGGCGGATAAAAAATCGTATATACATTGAGTTAAAATTCATTCATGCTATTTCATGCATAAACTACGACATTTTTGAAACATAATAAACACGAATTATTTACAAATTTTAAAGAAATAGTCCAGCTGATTTAGTTCGAAAATAGGGTTCAACTAATTAATCAAGAAGGCAAGTGAAATATCAAACTTGAAACAATAATCATCATAAATTTATTCATGAAGGATCTCTACTTCTCTATTTAGATGATTTTTAATACCAAATTGAATTTTCTTCCAAGTGTGCAATCAACGTGACCCTCTTGACTCGCAAAAAAAAAAAAAGCTAAATCGACCGGACTGAGACTACGAGGACGCAAAAAAAAAAAGCAATGCATTTAACTAATTTGCGACACTGTTGGATTGAGTACCACTTAAACACATCTACAAGCGGTGCTCACATTCAGACTGATTCGTAGTACTACCTGTTACAATAAGCTTTTCCCTTCGCCTTTCCCTCATTTAAATCCCGGTCCTAATTTATTAAACATTATATTATTTATCGGCGCTAATTTTTCAAATACTGGTTACATTTCATTGCATCATGGTCAATACTTACCATAAACGAGTCCTTAAAGGTTTTCAAATCACCGAAGAATTCTTCGCAAGTGTATTTATTTTTATCAAATGCGTAATATTCGGCTAAACTTTGATACAGCGTTTCCATATTCTTGAACATGTTTTGCAATAGTGAACACTGTTGCTGGGCATCTTTAGCAAAATCCTATAGACTTCAAGTTAAGAAAAAAATGTAGAGTATTTGATGGATGGGGAGGGGGATATTAATCATTTTACGAATAGAAAAGGATACGCTCATAACTTCTTCGAATTTATCATCATCGCATTGCGGAAGACGACTGTTATTCAGATCTGTGATTAAATTCTTCGTATTAACTTCCATCTGGTATAACGTTTTCTGAATAATTTCGGTGGATATTTTGGCTGCTTTATCGACATGAAGTAGCTCTTTGGGGAAATCTAATATATCGGGGAAATTACTTTCAATGATATCAACGAGATAATGCAACATTGTGAATTTATTTTCGACATCCTTCGTAGATGAGAGCTGCGTGGGCAGAAACAGAAAAAAATTATTAGTTGTGCTTCGATAAAAAATCCAATTGCTCGATATAACCGTACCTTGGGTAAAAAACTAATTTCGAATGCAAAAGCTTGTTCATTCTTCGAACCACTATTCATATAATTTCCAACTAATAAAATTAATTCTAAAATTTTGTTGAATTTTTTGCTTTGTTTAACTTCTTTGCAGGCTTCCGCTCCGGTAACGATATCCTAAACGTGATGATAAACAATCGTAATTAGTACTCGAACAAGCTGTTATCGGAAATGCAATAGTTGACCTATGAGTCAGTAACAAAAAAATTTATATCCTATCGACATAGTTGATTCGCTCCTTTTAAAACGTAAAATAATAATTTTGAAAGACGTACCATAAATAGTATTAACTAACAAATCAATATAACTGCTGAGTTTTCACAACACAAACAAATTGACGAATACTTACTGGCTTGATATCTTGAACCATTTCCGGAAACCGTTGTTTAAAACTAATTGACTTCAATCGAGGTAATAGCCTTTTAACTTCCGATATCTGAAAAAAAATTAAATCCATGTAAAATCCGCTTTGAACGTGAATTTTCGATAAATATTCAACAAAGAATTCACAAACCGTAACAGCGAACTGTTCTGCTTCAGTTAAATCATCGTAATCGGATTTGAATTGCTCCAAACGTTTTAATTGATCCGGTGGAGGCAAATAAAGTATTAATTGTTCTAAAATATTCGCTGATAATATACTGGTATCGCATCTTAATATGCTTCTTTTTACGTCTTCGTATTTTAAATGCTTTAAAGGTCCTCCGAGAAGAATTGATAGATTTTGAGCTACTTTGGAATCGATGACACGTAATAGTTTTACTTTTTTCAATGTGCCAGCTCTGTTCAATCAATAAAGTTAACAGAACAGATGAAAATAAGATAAAAAAGCTACGATCCGGGAGAAAATTGATAATGCTTACTTATCGATGACATCATTGGCTCTTTTATGAGCTGGTTTCGAAGAAAATCTTTGAGCTAATCCGTTTAAAATATCCGGTGATGCTAATTTCTCTTCATCAACTTTTACCCAGAAAGATTTTTCAGATAATTTTTGAGGAACAATCTATACAGTCAGAAGAAAATCCGGGTTTAATTTACCATCGGTGCACTAAATCGATAGTATAAGTTTCTGAATTAATCACCGTTTTCCAATTTAGTCTTTTGATTCCTTCAACCTCCCATTTCTTCTTCGGTTTCAAACCATGAGGAAGCGTATCCGGCGGTTTAGGGGGAGCAAATCCTCCGAAAGGAGGTGGTGGTGGTGGACCACCTCTCCCTCCAGGCATAGGCGGTGGCGGCGGCGGAGGTGGCCCACCTCTTCCTCCAGGCATAGGAGGAGGAGGTGGCGGAGGTGGAGGTCCAGCACCCGGTTTGCCCATCGGTGGACCCATACCTGGCATGGGAGGTGGCATAGGAGGAGGTGGAGGTGCACCAGCTCCTCCTCCAATGATACTTGGTCGACCAGGACCGGCAGCCTGTAATAAGGACGAGATTAGGAGATTGATTTAAGCTAAAAAAAGAAGCGAATTGAGAGGAAAACGTACACCAGCAGGTGAATTTTGAAGCTCTTGGATTGTTTTACGGGCGAGGGTTAATTCAGCTTCGATTTCTTGACGAGCAGCGATCGACTGTTCCAATTTGGCTGAAAGTTCTTCTACTTTTTTCTCTTCTTCTATTCGCGATTGTTCTATAAGGAAAAATAACATTTCCATCGTTATCGTAAATAGAAAACACTACGCTCAAATTAAGAGCTTTTGAAGATTGGAATACTGTTATCGTCGATTAATTTACAAGATATTTTTTTAATGGATATATTAACTTGATAAATATGATTAATTGAACCATAAATTGCGTTCCTTTCTTTTAGTTAGGATAATATCGAAAACTTACCAACTAGTGTATCAATTAAAGGCTGAACGTCGATATTAAATCTTCTAGCTACTTGAAAATCAGGGTCACAACCATTTCGATGAAGAACGATTTGGGATACACATTCTTCGATTAATTTATAATACGCAGGCCTGCAAAAAAACATAAATTTTCACGCATTGCAGCGATCAATTATAACAAAAAATCCAATATTTGGTTCTAACCACCTTACCTAATTAAAGCATCATCTCTAATGAATAATAAATGTTGTAAAATTGACAATAAGTAAGGCTCAGCCGGTGTTTCAGCGACTAAATTCTTCACTACTTCAAAACAATCCGTTAAATCATCGAATTCTAATCGAATATGGTCAAATTTTTGCATAAATTCGAAGTAATCTTCATCTTTGTGGTCTATGAATACTTTCAATTGAACCATTAAATCTTCGTTGGCATCTTTTTCCAAAGTCTATAAAAAAACAATATTCACTCAAACGTAACAAAAAAAAAATCGAAATGAGAAACAACCCGACGAGGATGAAACTTACATCTAAAATGTCATACAACCCAGTTCTCATAATCTCATTTCTGAGATGCAACCTGAATTCTAGATCATCCGGAGTTTCAACGATAGCATTGATCAACTGAAGACAGGCAGTTCGGAGGGCCTCATTTGTCGTAGTTCGAAGCGCTTGCAAAATTGGTCCGAATCGTTCGGTATTATTACTATCGGCGCTTAGCGTTATTGCTTCAAGTGCTTTTTCGTGACCATTCGGTGGGATTAAACAGACAGCAGCGAGGACTTTGACAGTTTCTAACATAACTCCAGATTTTGATGGATCTAGTGATCTAGCTATGATAGGTAAAGCTTCTATTTGGCCGAATATTTCTTTCAAACCGACGGTGTTATTCATAATTGCTTTTAAACATTTGATACATTCATATTGTATACGTTCATATCTTGGGTCACGACTGAAAAAAAGAACTTGCAAATAATTCCGAAAATAGATCTCTAAAATTCGAAAAATTGAGATTCATACCTTCTATAACATTCGTTAAGTATTGATAATAATTGCCTGAGTCCACTGGTACCGAATTCATGAACCCAGCTCAGAGGATTATTGGTCAAAGCTATTCTTAACGATTCAACACATCCGTATATTTTATTTACACTTAAATCTGGTTGACTTAAATACTGAATATATTCTACAGGTTTTTCAAATTTACTTCGACTCTCCTGAAATCATATTCGAATTAATAACAATCCATCATCCCTCAAAAATATTAGTTCAATTTACCGGAATTAACGCTTTACGATGATAATTTATCAATAAATCTCGCCTATACGCTGTATCTTTATCACGTAGGGGCTTTTTAAGCTCTTCGGTTAAATTCATATCGTTCTAGAACAGAAGAAAACACACGTATGTAAGACGTTCAGATTAGAATTTGCAATATTTTGAATCCTTCAACGTACTAGCATTTCTTCAAATTTTGCATTGACAGCAGCAACATCCAAACCCTGAATATAATTTTCAACGGCTTCGGCTTCTGTTGAATCCGATTCCGATTTAAGATGTGGAAGAGTGTTACTGGAACATCTTGGACCCGAGCCATTTTTCTTTGGCCGACTAAAAAACGTATCGATCTACGAAAAAAAATGAATATTTAGTTTTAAAATGTTATAATTCAATTATCAACACAGTGTGTTTTAATCACCTTAAAAGGTTTCATGGTTACAACTCTTTTTCATACAAATGAACACAACTGAAAGATAAAAGAAATGGATGGATTAGTTGGAAAATTCGATAAAGTACTTGAAGTGAAACGATGGTTAAGTTTGTTTTGTGGCTAATCTACTCTAGATTATAGAGAATGACGCAAAAATGTACAGTAAGAAGTAAAATTACGAATAACAGTTCACAGTTACCATGAAATCCATGAATGAAGAGTTGAAGTCAAGAATACGATATTTGATACGTATCATCTACAAACTAACGAAACAACTTTTTTATATGACTGTAAGTAACATTTAGAGCATTGTGATCGCATAATTAATTACTTCACATCAGAAAATAATACAATAAAATTAAAATAATTCGAAATTTACGAACTTCGTTGCGAAAGAATTCAGTTACAAACGTAAGAAAAAAATTTTCTTGTTTACTTTTTGGTTTTTTTTCAACCTCGTTGAAATGCCAGGTAGAAATTTAAAAAATCTAATAGCTGATTGGTCGAACTGCTATGACGTCATTGTTTACATGTAGGCAGTACCAATGCATTATTTATTTTGATTACAATCTAAAACGATGTACTTTTCGCTTCGCTGTAATGTAATTGTCAGTTTTATGTAATCTTTTTCATTCCATTTGCGATGTTATTTAATTGACGCGTTGAAAATATTCGAATTGATGTGTCCGTGATATGTATGTTGATGAAAAATATGCCAGCTTGGTTATGATCCAAAATGATTTCGAACGATAATTCCGATTTGCCAGCTGGGCCTAGAGTCGTTGTCATTCATAAAACAGAATCTGGTTTCGGATTCAATGTACGCGGACAGATCAGCGAAGGCGGACAGCTGAAAAGCATCAACGGTGAATTATATGCACCCTTACAGCATGTCAGTGCTGTACTCGAAGGCGGTGCGGCTCACAAGGCTGGTATACGGAAAGGAGATCGCATCCTGGAAGTGTAAGATTGACTCATCATTCTCACCACGTTAAACTGTTATCTTATCTAATTCAATTTTTTTTTAGCAATGGGCATAATGTCGAGGGATCTACTCATAAGCAAGTCGTGGATTTGATTAAGTCTGGCGGCGATGTACTCAAATTAGTTGTATTGTCAGTTACATCTCAAGTACGTGCGAAGTGCTACGTCAAGATACGCAGATGTTCAATATTTCACTATAAATATTTTAATTAATTTGCAGGAAGCTGAAAAATTAGAACCAGATATTCACTCTACATATCCATACATAGATTACTCCGAAAAAAGGTCTTTACCAGTTTCTATACCGGATTATCATTATATTGAACGAAACGGCGAACGGTTTGTTGTACGTATCAGTAGAATTATCTCTCAAGCCAATTTTCAAGTACAATTTCATGTAATATTTTTGTACAGGTGTATAACATTTATATGGCTGGCAGACACCTATGTTCTAGAAGATATAGAGAATTCGCTGATCTAAATGCCAACCTTAGAAGAGAATTTTTTGACTTTAATTTTCCGAAATTTCCCGGAAAATGGCCATTTATGTGAGTATTACTATCACGTTTTCAGTTCGACAAATTTTATGGTCATTAACATATTCGTGTTAATAGGTTAAACGAACAGCAATTAGATTCTCGCCGAAGAGTATTAGAGCAGTATTTAGAAGTTGTTTGTGCTGTACGAGTTATAGCTGAAAGTGACGTGATGCAAGAATTTTTCGCTGATACTGACGAACAGCAGGTATTTCACTTGACCCTGCGTCAACTTATGAGCAATCTATTTATTGAATCCGTTTTTTCTAGAAGAATGCTACCCCAGTTGAAGTGAAAATTTTGCTACCAGATAAACAAATCGTTGCCTTATCCATTCGTAAAAGTTCCACAGCCGATGAAGTATATAATAAATTAATCGAAAAAGTTAAATTACCCAAGTCATCCGCTGAATATTTCTATCTGTTTGAAATTTCCGAATATAATTTCGGTAAGTTGGCTGTTTTCGACGTTTTTATAAAAATTATTACTTTTCAACACGAATTAATTTTATTTCGATTATTCACAGAACGTAAACTCCATCCTCAAGAATTTCCTCATCCTTTATACATTCAAAATTATACAACAGCCACTGCAACGTGTCTTAGTTTACAAAGATGGCTGTTTTCATCGAGTATAGAAAAAGAGCTCATAAAAAACGACGATTTGGCCAAATCCTATATATTTTGGAACGCCGTCGAAGCTGTCGAACGGAATCACATCCGTGCCAATGATAAATTATACCAATTAAAAGCTCTACAAGAATCTGGCAAAAAACTCGAAGTACGTATTACGAATTTAAAATCTCCATAATTCAAAACGCTTCCTAATATCGTAACTTTTTGATTTTCCAGTACCTAGCAATGGCTAGAACATTACCCGGCTACGGAGAAGTAGTTTTTCCTCATTGTGCTTGTGATTCGAGGAAATACGG
The DNA here is from genome assembly GCA_038380155.1 of Pseudococcus jackbeardsleyi. Lineage (NCBI taxonomy): Eukaryota > Metazoa > Arthropoda > Insecta > Hemiptera > Pseudococcidae > Pseudococcus > Pseudococcus jackbeardsleyi. The sequence goes on along the minus strand of CM076240.1, from coordinate 56,906,184 downwards.
ACGTGTCATAATATCAATAGGCGAAACTGGCCTAAAATTACAAGCTTGTACCGAAGATGGTGTACCACAGGTATATTTTCATCGATTCAATATGTCATCTCATTGCCACCGTTTCGTTGTTTGAATATTTAAACACGTGTAAAAACATCGTAATTATATTTATCGTGTACATGTTTTTGTGCCACAGAATCAAACTGTCGAGTTCACATGGCTTGTTATCAAAAGCTGGGAAGTTGACGACGAAGGGGGTACATTTAGTTTCCAATATAAAAGGAACGATAATCTCTTATCGATTAAATTTTATACGCCTTATGTAAGTATATGAATACATTTGCATTCTCGTTGCATAATCGTCCATCGCCCATTCAGCACGGTGTTTATTTTACACTACATTGTTCTTATGCTATCTTATCTGTTTTTACAGTTTGCATTTTTGAGCGATTGCTTTCAAAGAATTCAAGATGAAAGACAATGGGCTACTACGTGCAAGTAACCTCGCAAAGTACCATCCAGATGTGTATTAACGTATTTATTTTTCCGTATCGTTTAATTTTTATATTTTAAAATAGTATTAATTTCATTTATATCTTTTTAGTAAAAAAAAAAAAGAAATATTTTACTATTCCTTTCATTAGCCAAGTTATTTTTATTTATTTCCTTCTTTGTTCCCCAACATTACCATTACTTAATCATGTTACTTGTTTCCATTTTACATGTCGACAATATAGAATTTTAAATGATTGTTAGTTTAATTACTCGTTTAATTAGTTGACAATCTAGTTTTAATGATAAATTTTAATTGACATATCTGCAATTGTTATAATGGACATAGTAGTGGATAGTTTTACATATTTATATTGTCATTTGTTTTATTGTACCTTGATATTTATTATTTTGTCTTTCATTTTACGTATAGAGAAAAAAAATTTGAAAAAAAAAATGCTTTAAGATTTTATTTACAGGTATTTTTTTTACCTGATAAGAACCAATGCGTATTGTTTAATATAAAAAAGTTTCTATAAGTAGTACATAAGTATATTACTCGTAAAAAGTTGTACTTCTCTAGAAAATTTTTTAACTTCCAGTGTTTCCTGAACGATGCTGTTTTTTGGTCTTTTTTTTCGTTATTGTTTATACAGTTATGTTACTCATTCGTGAAGTATTACCTCACATATACATATATTACAGAATATATCTTTACGCGTTTAGATTCATTTACCGAGATTCCACCGTGACCAATTATCAAGGTCATAAATTCCTGTGATGGACGATGTGATTAATCCACTCGTCTTCGTACAAACGCTGGTCGCTGATTCGAAGCGCTGTTCTTTTGTAAATGTAATAGTAAATGACGCTAACTGTAATGATATCGTGTTACTGGAGAGCATATGTAGCATTCGAGTACATGGGAGAATGACAAAACTCACTTAGTCTGTGTATTGAAAAACATATGTAGAAACCGAACGGCCACGATTCTACAATTGATTCGCCATTCCAACGAATTATCAGAGTCCAAGCGTGTAATACGATGGTAAGAATTACATAAAGGAGAGACGCTGTTAGAACTGTCCAAAATTTCTCGCAGAGTATTGTCATAAAACCGGCCTGAAATTCGATTCTAATTTAGAAGTGTAACGGAATTAAGAAGTAGGTATCGACGAAACGCTTACCTGGAACACATTTGTTTGAAAAAAAGTTATCAACATCAAAACGAAAGTAAATAATTGTATAAAATCTTGCAACCTATAGAAAAATAAAAGAAAAGAGTACAAAGGAGCCGTCGAATGAAAAATGTATTTAAGCTACTTACAAAAATATCAATAAAAGCAGCCCATTGTTGTAGGAAAAGTGATACGAAAATGTGTTGAATAACAAGTCACAAAAAATCAGACCGATTTGAATGGTTAAAGTTAAGGTGTATCTGGTTTTTGAAAGCTCCATATTTCAAGCTTCATCTTTTTTGAATTCGCGAGTAGATATATTCGAGTAATTGTTTTTTAGATGGTTGCTTGGTAACCAATGTGGTTAAACTTATTTCGATATTTGAATTTGAATAAATGTATAGGTACCTATGGGGTTTGCAACTTGCAAGTTGCAATACAATAATAATATTGCTTACATTTTTGTAGAAATAAGTAAATAAAGGTAGCTAGGTAGTAGGTATAGGTACCTGCAATTTATTTGGTAAAATGGGTCCAGAAAAGAGGCAGATCAAATTAAATTCTATACCCTAGAGCAAAGTTTGCTCCTAATTATTTTTACAATAAGAGATTGCAACGATCTAAGTCATTTAATTTAATTTTTGAGTTCAATTTTTTCAAGCCAAAAAGTTTTTTCATCACTGCAATTGTAATTATTTTTAAAAATTATATAAGTATCAAATTTTAAATTTTAATTTTTTTTATCAGACCTAAATTTGATGTTCCCCACTTTTTTTTTTAATTTCATGTTCTGTGGATCATCTGTATTAAAGACTTGTCATACTTATTTGATCGATTAAAAAATTATTTTGAAGAGAATTTCCATGAAAAAATTTACACCGAATTCCTGTATACCTATGGACCATTTTTAAATGGAGGTTCTCCAGTTTACAAATTTTTTCCATGATTTAATTTACAAAAATTCGGTAAAATTCAAGAAATGAACATTAGTAACTGAATTTTTTTCATTTGTGGTATTTTATGTATGTACTTTCAATTTATTATTTTTTTTTACTCGAAATTTTACTTTGAATTGTGATGCCTTCCTTTTCAATCCATTTTGTAGGTTAATTTCACCAAAAAGTTAAAAGGAGACCAGAAGTTGAGGGACAGAGGCCAAGATTGAGCCAAATTTCGATGGTAATACCAAAATTGACATTTTTTGATGGCCTCCACGATCCATTTCTGAGTTCTGTCGTCGACAATACTTCGACCTTCTAAGAACCTCTAGAATGAGAAAGAAGTTGAAATAAAGGTTACTGATTTTCTAACATGATGATGCATTTATTTTAATTTGAACAATAGAAAAAGTTAAAATAGAAAAGAGATATGAGTTTGTACTATAACTTTAGACCAGCTAATCTTATATGTATTAAAAATATTTACCAATTTCAACAAACAAATTCAATTATAGCACAAAAATTTTTCATAATAGAGCTTGAATTTTGTACCTATAAAATTACCTACTTATTCAATAATATCGTGAACTTCGTTTTTCTTTTCGAGCTCCGCGATCATTCGAATGAGAGCGATCATCCTCATTGGAAGAATACTCACTCCTGGCTTCATACTTCAAAGATTTCTTTTCGACATGTTTTTCCTTTCGATCATAATCATTTCGTAATTTCTCTCGTTCTGGATCCGGCGATTCGTGGCGCTTGCCTCGGATCTTCCTCGTTTCAGCGTACGAATAATCGGCGTCAACACGAGTATGATGTTTCTTTCGGGAATATTCTTTACGATAATCCCTTTTTCGTCCGTCGTCAGATGGAGATTCGCTTTCAGAGTAATATTCTTTTTTCCGACTACTTCTTTTTTCTACACATTGCAATTCTTTGGAAACTTTAACACCGACAGTGTCAGATTCGGACGAACTAGAGCTACATTTACGATGACTGGTAGAATTTTTAGATTTTTTATCTCGGACTGCTTTGATCTTTTTTAAAGACTTGAGGATCATTTTAACCAACTTTTCATCATCCGTATCGGCATTTGAACTGCTATCGTACGTTTTCGCAGCTTCTTTCGAAGGTTTCTCAATCAATGGTGTAGATTCGGATTCGGGTGATTCTTCTTTCTTGACAGAATTTCGTTCTGCGTTCTCTATAGAACGAGTATTCTCCAGCAACGGGGCGCGAAACGGAGTAGAACGGGGTGAATAAGTATTAGACTCGTTTGGTGACATTCTAGATCTATAATTCTTATTACCGTAAGGAAAATCATTCTTGTAGTGGTTATTTTCCATGTTGTTTCGTTTCTGGAATTCTTGATACGAATATTTATTACCATTTTGTTGTCTGTTGTTTTCAAAAACGCCCCGAAATTCATTTATAGAGTCTGTTCGACGTAAACGATTGGCGATGTAACGGCCGTTATTATTTGGTTGGTCGATATCGTACCTTTTGAAATCACCTTTTGAAAATGTATTTCTGTTATCGGGATATTTGTTCTGCGGTTTGATATTGGCAACAGGTTTGCCTTGTAGGATTTTCCAGCGGAGATTTTGTGGAAATCCGCTAATCATTGGGACGTTTTGGTAACACATGAAGATTTCAAAATCTTCACAAATTTGACGAATACTTTCCGGGCTTCTTGGGGTACGTTTTTTGTATTTTATTTCGTCCATCAAAACATCGATTAAAGGGAAGTGTGTGGGGTAATCTAAGAAGATACTGCGGTGAATCTGAAAAATTTAAAAACAATATATAGTTAGGTAGGTACAGGTGAGCTGATGTATTAACACCACATTTTAAAATCATCTCGAAGGTGTAGTAATTTTTTTATAATTATCAAGGGATTTCGAATTTCCAGCATTCGATTCCTTGCAGTTCTCTGACGTTGAATTTCTTAATAAAATTTTTCCAAAATCATAAAATGAATATTTTTCAAAGATTTGCTAATTTTAAGACAAATCCTCGAAAATATTTCAATTAAAATCATAAAATGAATATTTTTCAAAGATTTGCTAATTTTTGGACAAATTCTCGAAAATATTTCAATTAAATGTATCCATAAAATCCAACCTACCCGCATACAAGTGCTCGAACTATTCAACTGATAAAATTTCTCGGTATAATGGCAAGCTTTTATCAAATCATATTTGATAAATAAATAAAACGAAACCATTTGACTGTATATCACAGCAAGTTGGAGTTTTTCTTTGTATTTTTCAGCTAGTGCTTGAAGAGCTTTAAACCCATAAGATGCTGAATCCTCTTCATTATGCATAATCCTTATCATGGCAAGTTCGGCATCAAACGACTTCAATTTCTGACAGATTTCCAAGTGCAATTTTGCTTTTTTGATATTCTGTACATAAAAATAAAAAATGAATAAAAAAATAATAAAAATCAGTTTAGAAATTGCGATAATTTGCGATGATTAAAAGTAGGTAGGTAAATTTGAAACGGTACTAACTTCATCATACTGCTCCAACAGAAAAGCCATGGTAAGATGCCCTGTAATACTTTTAGGGTTCCTTTTCAATCCTTCATGCAACAGAGTTCGAGCTAATTCGACATTTTTGTGCGGAAGAGGAAGTCTAATAAAACCTTTGGCACAGCAAAATAAAACATAACTATTTTCTGGATATTTTTTCGAAGAATTTCTGTTAAAAAATTTTCAAACAAATCAGATAAGACAGTAGGTAATTTAGCGAACAGTAAAATCATTAGATAGGTATAGTGACATACTCATAATATTCTACAGCTTTAGAAATTTTTGAGTCAGCTTCGAATCGAGTATGATCATTGAGTGAGATATTATTTGGAAAAACGTAATCGTATTGGTCTGAAGACTGTTTCAAAATATGTTCCGACAATTCTAAGTACATATCTGCAACTTGCAATTTAAAAACAACATTGGTAGGATCTTTTTTGTAGGCGGCTTCGAATAATTCTTTTTCCATCATCGATGGGGGCTCGATACGATTAATGTTTTCACGAAGTCTGCGTAAATAAAACGCTTTTAAGGAAATCCACTGAACGGTATCTGGATCGAGATTTAAAGCTTTATCGATGTGAATGATTGCTTTTTCGATTCCTTCGTTACTGCATAGAATAAGAACCGCTGAACGGACAGCGTGAATGGCTGCCTTATTACAACTATCCATATCGTCTATAGGTGTTATCTTATCGATGATCTGTTGAAATGAAATTCATATTAATATGGTATTAAATTCATCGATCAGTGTAATAGTCACGTTTCAAGAACATACCTTAGCCACTTGTTGCGGATTTTTTTGCAAAAGGTACATTTTACAAGCAAAGATTATATGAATGTAAGCCTCTTTGATTTTAATGAACAGATCTTCCTTCTTATTTTTGCTCCAATTCACGGCTTCGGATTCTAAATCAGATATTATATCTAGAGCTGAATTCAAATCGTCTTCGTATATGTGATAGCATTTCACTAAGCGAATGGCGAAGCTGCAAAAAAAAAACAATAAATTAGCAACAAAAAAAAATCATAACGCATTTCCGAGTACCAACCTGCATCTGGATTACCTATTACTTAGTCATTTGGTTCTCAGCCTTCTGGAGGCTCCGAGAAATTTTGCTTAAAATTTTAATACACTACCTACCTATGACTTCTTTCTTAAAATCAAGATCTAATTTCGAATCACAGTATTGATTACAGATTTTAAAATTAGGTATATCCATCCCTCAACTACAAAGTAATACCGAAAGTCAAGCTTATCACTAAAAAGCCCAATTTTAAACTTCGAAAACTTCAACCAAATGTCCAAATCGCTCCAGCAGGCTTAGAAGCAAAGTTGGAAAACTATAGTTTTCCAACTTTTGGGATGAGATAAATATCCTTTGTGAGAAAATTTTGAACAAAATCTGAAGACCCACGTTCAAAAAATGGTTATGAATGATTTATACTTACAAAATAGTTTTGCAACATGAAAGATACTTCGCTTACTTCCAAAAACTGAAGACGTTATCCTTTTGTGGCTCGTATTCGTATTCGTGAAGATTCTCCTTCTTCACTATAGGTTTCCAATGAAAGATACTCTCGATTGAGAAATATTTCAAAGCGTGATTTTTTAGTGGAAAATCGTCCGACATGTTTTTGGATTTTGAGTCTGCAAATGATTATTGATCAAGAAGCCCAACTATTGAAGAAATATAAAATAAACTGATATCTACTTTGAAATATTTGAAACATTTACTTACTTTTACAGAAATTTAGTTATGGGCCTTGTGGAAGTTTGGATTAAAAAAGAACTGGCAAATGATCACCTTTCAACTGAACTAAATTCTCTTAAGCCGGAAATGGTAATGCCTGATAGATATCAAGTGAGTTAACGATAAGACACGATAAAATTTACTGATCAACAAAATACCAACGATCGAGGTGGATACCTAGAAGATTATTCGGAACCTAAAATAAGATAAGTAATACACGAAATAAATTATCAGCTGGTAATTAAATTTACAAACCGAGACTTCATCGATGAACTTTTTACTCACAGAAGAAACCGAATTCCAATAGATATTAATTTTCTTCTGATCTATGTACCTCTGAAATCATAAGTGAAATTTTGCCACTTTTCCTTCTTCAAAAACTTTCAAAACGACGAAATATGAAATTTGCACATTCCTAAAAGTTGCAGATAATTCATCGTAGACAATGTATTAACAAAATGTAGCACTTGCAGATACTTGCACAACTTTCTTTGGTCTCCACGATGAAGTGCACATTGTGAATCACATGCAAAAAAAAATCATCAATTTTATGAATGCATAAAAAGTATGAAGCACAGTAAAATAAGATTTGCCAAACGTTTAACAATTTTTAGAAAAAAGGCTTGAATATCCTGAAAATTGGATTTGTTTCAACTACAGTTAGCATTTTTTCCATCAAGATATCTCTTATCTTTTTGTATAACATAAACAAAACAAAGAAAGAAAATAAACAAGTCAAAAATCAAGATCGTGCTTATCGTCAAGTATTTCCTTCAAAGCTGTCGTTTTTTTGCAATAAATTCATAGAAAATAATTAAATTTTTATTCACACAACGGATGTTAAACTTATGAAGACTACTCATCAAAAAATACTTCTTCGGTACATATTTTGTCTTCCACAATATTTCTAAAGAGAGCAAGACATAATTCTTTTAAAAACAATATATTTAAGAAATAAAAAATGTTAAAACGGTGAATAAAATATTTGGTATAAAAAAGTAAAAACTCATCAGTCATAGTGCATGAGTCAAGGTAAAAGCTGTGGAACCAAAATTATTTCAGTTCCATAATTTTCAGATCTTAGTTTTAGTTTCACAGCCCTAGCAGGAGTAACGAAAAACTTTCAACATACATTATCGATAATTAAACAATTTGATTGGAAGCCATAGGAGGGAAAACATCTGCAGGTGAGTTACTCACATGGCTTCCATTCACATCAGTAGCTTCTATTTGTTCTTTCAGAAGCTCCAATTCTCTAATACCATATTTACTAATTTCGTATTTATGAGCGATCATAGTACTATAAAAATGCACAGCGAATCCGATAAATAATAGCACAACCGGTATAAGTACAATACAAGCCGACCAGGCAGCTGTTGTAGAAATAAGATAAAATTTAACCCAACATACGATGGCGATTTCGAATAAAAATAAAATCAATCCGAGTAAGGTAGAAAATGCCCAAGCAGTTTCTATGTACCAATGTAATCTTTCGTGAGGAGATTCGTGAACTAGATGTACATTATTCAAATTACATACTGCTTCGACATTTGGCAGTATGCAAATACTAATCATTAATGCTAACATGTGTACAGCAACGAGCAATGTCGTACAAACGGTAAAAGCGATCACCATTTCGTCTGGTATTGATTTTCCTTCACTTCCTGGATCTGGAGGATTTATATTTAGTTCTACCATAGCTACCTATAATAGAATTAAAAATTATTTTAAATTCAGTTGAATGTTGCCAGAAAGAAAAATGAAAAAAAAAACTAACCATCGCAAAACCAGACAGCAACGCTGAAGTTTTACTCGACGCTTTCAATTTCGCCCTGCTTAGTTGTAATTTACGCCATGAAACGTAGGCTGGCGAATTGAAATTCTGTGCTACTATTACAGGGACTTCAACGCCCATCGGACCACCTCCATGAATCGACATTTTCAAACTATAGTAATTCTTCTAAATAAAGTAATTAGACCTTGGCATTAATTAATTAATATGAGTGTCTTGATGTGTTTTCAATAGATGATTGAATCAACATAAATAGCAAATCATTTGTACGATAAGATCACAATATTACAGATGACGATTCTTAGAAAGTTAGATACAGCATCTTTTCAACGCATTCAATCTCATGTCAATTACTTTTTCGTCGAGCTGCAAAAAAAAGGAGAAAAATTAGAAAATACACAATAAGGGTACAATAGCGACTCTAACAAAAGTGTGATATACACTTATAAACACATTTTCTCGCAATACAAAAAATTATTTTGTTGAAAAAGTGCTTCGATCTTCGAATTCATACTGAAAATTTTCAATTTTCTGTTCTCACTAACTTATGGGAAATTATTAACCGAAGTTTTCCAAACGCTCAGTTGACATCGTCAAGGTATAAACAGGAAACAGGTTCAAAATATTTTAAACAAATAAATTTTATAATTACGATAAAATTTTTAAAAATGTTCGCATTCCTTTTTCTGCTGGAAAATTTTGCACTTGCTTAAACCCTGATGAAGTTACCTTTACCTGAGCGTTCACAAAAACTACGGTTATTTAATAAATTGACGTGATTGAAAATTTCATCTTTTTGTGTTGTCAACTATGTAACAAAAACACGCTTCATGATAGAAAAACACGAACACAGTTATAGCATATTCACAGGCAACATTTTCCATTTTCGATACCTACCTTAAAGTAAACTGAACTAGACAGATACTTTAAGAATTAATATCAATGTCGCGATACGTACATTTCTTTGATCTCTTAGTAATGAAATTCTCGGACACCAAACAAGAAAAGCGATGAAGCAATTTTCTCTTTTAAAAAAATTGATGCTGAACCAGCTGAAGGATTGAAGAAAATTAATTTTTAATAATTATTTCACACGTCTGCATCAAATACATGGGTGTGCAAGTGTGTACGTAACGAAAATGTAATGATCTCACTTTACTTAGATCACATTTTACGAAAAAACATTTTTAAAACTTGGAATTCTATTCAAATCTGTTTAAATTCTTCTAAAAATTTTCAAATTTTTTTCGAAATAAAATTTTTTGATTGATAAGAAAAAAGATAATGCATCAGCACAATAAACAATAAAAAATTTCACAAGGTAGGCGCCCTCATGACACGTGACGTGACGTGATGTCAAAATTTTTTACCATCCTCTTACGTCATAACTCACAGTCTATTCTGCGCATGCGCTCTAATGTAATCTCATAAACCTGAATTTTTTCGAATTTTGTTTGAGAAAAAAATTGATAAATTGATTATCAGCCATCAGCAGCTGCGGTCTTCGGTTCGCCGATCAGTTCAGTGAAAATTTTCTTGTTTGGAGGTGTCGTATTCGTGTTCTCTGTTCATAGTACCGAAAATCGAATTTTTTCATCATCTTCTGTAGTGTAAATCTCAATAAATCGTCAAAAAATGACACGTATCTATTTCTAGTAATCATTAAATCAGTTTAAAATATTTCTTCCATTGTAAATTCATAACAAATACCTAATCAAAATGAGGTTTACGTGTGCATTAAGAACAATTTCAACGCTATCAAAAATGATTGACTTTTATTCGCAATTCAGCCCTTCTTCGCTTAGCATCAAACAGTTCATCGATTTTGGTAAATATCTGTTGCTTTGATCATTATCTTTCTATCAATAAATACCTACCTACTTTATTTAAATGTCAAATTTTACAGGTTTAAGTGCCTGCGAAAGGAAATCATTTCTATTTCTACGTAAAGAACTACCAGTTCGGTTAGCCAACATCATGAAAGAAATCCTCTTATTGCCGGAGAATTTGTTGAAGACTCCTTCTGTAGTTCGATTGAACGATTGGTATGCTCAATCTTTCACCGAAATATTAGAATTCGAAAAAGCAGACGCTGATGATATAGAAACACTCGACAAGTATGTTTTTAATCAACTAATAAAGGTCATACTCGTTGCCAATATTTATGCTAATGAGTAATAAATGCAATTAAGTAAATTGAAAATCAATGTAATTAGGTTGATTTTTAATTTTCATACTACATTCGTCGTATTCTAACGAAAAAATTTATCTTCTTATGTTAATCTTTGAACCCTTATCTCATGTTTGTGACTTGAATTTTAATACCTATAATTTTAAATTCTTCCATTCGAAGAATTTTTTGCTGGGTGAAAAATTATTTTGTCACGGGTTTTTTCTATCTACTAATAGGTAAATCTCTAAACGACAGTTTCCATTGGGTACACAAAATTATTCTATCAGGTGACGTAAGTTCTCTCACATAAATACTTTTCCCAGTAAGTATTATGTTGTTTGAATCACGTTCGTTCACCTTATCACATTAAGTTAATTATTCATTTTGTTTGAATTTTTTTTACCCATTTCTTTCAGCTGAGAACACTGCCAATAGTATAAATAAACGAACCTACGTCACATTACCGGACATGACGAATTTCTCGTACCCTCTGACCTGTCTAATCCTTACAACAATGTATCTGTCTGTTTAGATTTTGTAAATCTCTGGTGAAAATACGTAACCGACATGCCGACGTTGTTCAAACCATGGCCCACGGTGTACTCGAATTGAAAGAATCAAACCAAATTGATTATCAAACTGAACACAGTATACAATATTTTCTCGATCGATTTTATATGTCTCGTATTAGCATTCGGATGCTTATTAATCAGCACAGTACGTAGAAATATTTTATGTTTTTTTTTTTTACATTCTTCGACGAACTCATTTCGTGCAAAAATTCGTGTCATTCGTAGAAAAAATGATCGCCGGAAGTACTTTGATGTGGTAATTTGAGGGATTTTTGAAAAAAAATAAGTTGCAATTAACGAACGTATCACGAGATCGTAGTTGGCCGGTATATCCGAGGGCAAACGTTTCGTTTTTTTAATTATACATACGCTTACCCGTTCGAACTTGTAATTACTTAGTATCGACAACCTTGGCTCAACTCATCTGTGTTTTTTTGTTATGATTCGTCGTTATTGTAGACATAGAATTACATACGATAAAAATTCCTTTGAAAGAGGTTAGTTTTTTTAATGAGCTTGCTACCGTTTTGTGCAAATTGGGAATCTGGCAGTACCAAATCGAAATAATTTTCCGTTTTAAAAATTTTTAATTTTTGGCAATGAGTAGGTTTTGTGTTGTGTTGGCAAATTAACGTTAATTTGAAGGGGAAATACAATTTTGGCTACTTGAAATTTTAGTTCTGGAAATTTTTAGGATTTCCCAAAAATCTCTTCAAAAATATTGCCTCTACATCTCAGGTTAATTTTTTATGCAAAATAACCCCCACCCCCGAGAGGTTTTTTTTCTTTTCAAGGTTTAATGGTATTCATTCCAAGCTTTTGAATCCATTTTTGAGGAAGTTTCCTTAGTTTCAAACCAGAACCCATGGGGGGGGGCAAGAAGGAGAAGCTTGAGAAAAAATATGTAATCGAGTGAAGCACGAATAAAGTTCAGTTGGTTATTTTGATTGACTCCCAGTAAAATTTATGATTCTTCAAAAATATGTTTGAAATTTTTAAAATTTTCAAAGTGTCTGATCTTTGATCTTTTTATCTATCTGAGACATACCTCTTCAGAAGTTTGAACCAATATCACCCCAGAAAAAATATGTTTTATCGAAGCTTTTGATAGGCGGTGAAATCTGGAAGTTTCAAATCTTTTATTCGATGTTCAAATTTTTAAAAATTTCTTCATTGTGCTGTCCCTTTAGAATAGAAGAGATAACAAAAAATAGACCAGAAAATTCAAATCTGTAGTGAAAATGACTTCAGATTTTAATACGCTCAGGTTTTTTTTAAATCCCTCAAAATTTTATCATTGTCCTCCTTTTCCAAGCAGCTAAAAAAAAAGATCAAAAAATTGAATTCTTCCTTGAAACTCACTCAGATTTCAATGTTCTCCTCGATTTTTTCAAAATTTTCATGTCTATATCAACCCTTTACTTCCCAAAAGAATTTTCAAAATTTCATCCCAACCCATTTCATAGGAAGATAAAAGAAAAAAATAGACCGAAAAATCAAATTCTTCGTAGAAAACTATCCAATTATCGCTACTTCAAAAATGAAATTTTAAATGGTAAAAAATGTGTTTTTTATTTTTTATTTTCCTATGCTAATGTGGTTTTTCTTTTTCGTTTGAATAGAGTTCTATTCCTAATGTGTGAACGGTGCTCATTTGAATAAATATTTAATTATTTATTCGAACGTTTTGAAAAATTTTCACCTTCAGTTAGGTATTCAAGATAAAATAGAATTTAGTCTATTTATCATTTGATCGTTCCCCTTTATCGTGAAAGATAAAACTCGTCGAAAAATTGAATAAACTCCAACAAATACAAACATAAAGGAAATCGTATTTAATGACCTAATTACCGCCAATTGTTCCTTTATAAAAAAAATAAATAAACGTTAATTTGACAGACTGGCAGAACCACACCCCCAGTTTAAAAGTTGAACTCGGTAGCAACTTTATTATACAGATCAAAGAAAATGAAACCTGGTTTTGAAAATTATCTCTTCGGTGTTATTCGATTGAAATAACAACGATAACGGCGGTAGGTGCTCGATAACTTGAATGTTTTCGAAGGGGAAATGAACTCTCTACGTCTTTACATTGTGTAACGTTTTCATTATTCATAAAACGTCATCGTCTTTTATCATATCAAATCATAACCAAATGTTGTTTTTCTATTCAAACACACTCGAGTTGTTAATTGACTCATGAGTAATACACCAGCCGATAGATTGATTCTTGAAAATTTTGAAATGAAAGTAAACAATAACACGTCTCACGTCTCGTTTTATGTCGCTGAAAACTCGTTGCTCAAGGGCATTTACGCCAATTGCATCGTAGAAATTTTTATGACTCGAGATTTCGCCGTAATTTACGTCGAGTATCTATTTTATTAACATCGTCATGCTGCACATTTTTTCTCCCTACCTTCTGCATGGTATAATTACCTACATAGCCGAGTTTTATGCACGAAATAGTTTCTTTTTTTCATGAAGAAAAAAATACCGTAAAACTTTTAATGTGAATTTCGTCAACTTTGTTGTGTTTTTTCAGCGTTACTTTTTGGCAATGAGATACTCAGTGATTCTCAAACTAGGCATATTGGTTGCATTGATCCGCAATGCGATATTGTTGCCGTTGTTAAAGATGCCTACGATAATGCTCGACTGTTATGTGATCAGTATTACCTGAGATCACCGGAGTTAACTGTAAAAGAAGTTAACGGTAAATTGATATTATTTTGATTTGAATAGTTTTTATTTTATAGGAGAAAAAGTGAGCTCTAGATTGTGAATTTTTCAAATAATCGTGTGAATTACGAAATTTTTGCTCTTGAAATCAATTTACGAATGAGGTGATTCGAAAATGAAATGTTCTCGAGTTCAGCCTCTGGCAGCTTTGAGTAGGGGGCTAGAGAAGTCAAAATTTTGCTCCCGTTAGTACTTTTTGCGAAGCTTGAAAACGTTGAATTTTTTGGAAAATATTCCTGACAGAAAATAACCCTCCTTCCCTCTCAGCATCTTACTGAGATTTACCCTTCAAATTTTATGAAAAACGCATACAATTCAACCAATTGAACATTTTTGAGGCAAAATGTGTGATATTTGATTACGATTTTGTAAAGTTTTTTCAACTTCTTACTTTTTTAAATTTCTTCCAATTCACAAATTTCTATTAATTTACAATTTTTTCCCCTTAAATTCGTAAATCTTTTTTCATAATTTACAAATTTTTCCCTGCAAATTCACAAATTTTTTCCAATCCTTCCGCAACTCAATTTTTAAAAAAATTTTATACGAATAAGAAATTGAAAAAAATTGAAAAAATCAAACTTGGAGAAATTCTAAAAAAATTTACTCAAATTTCAAATTTAAACTTTCAAAAACATTTTAATATTGGATACAATTTTTGAATAACATGAGAATTGAAAAAATTTGAAGTAGGAATAAATTTTGCCCTAGGATTGTCGAAATTTCATTTGCACCAAAATGATTTATAGGAGCCAATATTTTGATGAGAGGAACCATCGAATCCGGAAGTTTATTTTTCAATTGTAAAATTTCGTGCTTTTTCCGAAAAAATTGAACCTTTTTGGGGAATAGAATTTATTCTTGGATTAAAAATTACAAAGATCGTATAAAATGAACCATAAATAATCTCATTTCTGTATTTTTTTGTGCAGCATTACAACCAAATGTTCCTATTAAAGTCGTTTACGTTCCGTCTCATCTGTATCATATGATTTTTGAACTGTTCAAGAATTCTATGAGGGCTGTCGTCGAACATCACGAAGAAGCCGATGATCTTCCGGAAATCAACGTCTACGTTGTATGTGGCAAAGAAGACATTTGCATCAAGGTAAGGATTGCCTTCCATATCGAGAAGGTAATTAAATACAATTACGAATACCGGTTTCTTGAAGAAATAGGTTATTTTTTATGAAATAATCGCTGTACGGTATAAAAAGTACTTCGGTGGATATGACCAGTTTTTATTCATTATTCTCGTTTTCAATACATTGTTTACAGATCTCAGATCGTGGTGGAGGTATCCCTAGAAGTCTTACTGATCGTTTGTTCACTTATATGTACTCAACTGCACCGAAACCGGCTGCCTCCGATGTAAACACCGTACCATTGGCAGGTACGGTGATGAACAGTATATAACCCTTGTTCAACTTTTAATTGCTTGAGGCTTACGGTTGTGTGCTCATTCAAGCATTAGAAGTTTACATTATCTACATTTGACGTTTTTTGATAATGAAAGCTACCTATATACTTTCGTTTCGATAAGAATACTTCGTAGTTGCTAAAGTTATTCGTAATTCAAGAAATTGATCCACCTAAATATGAATGAGATTATCGTTCTGGCGTATAAATTTTTTCAAGACTGTGTGGGTGTTGTAGCGTTCGTTTTCTTTTTTTTTAACGAATAAAGATTCATTTTGAAAAATTATTTCGCATAAATTACTAGTAAGTAATTAGAGATAGAGATTTCAAAAGATGATCCTAAAATATTTCTTTATGATTGTTTTTGCCACAAAAAATTACATTTCGTTCGAGTGAATGAGTGAAGATAATTGAATGTGACCGAGCAACAATTGAACAAATTTTAACTTTCAAATTTCAACAAAGTACATACATTCGGATTCGAGTAAAATTTTGAAAATTCAACTTTTTTGCTCGAAAATGAAAATATTTTGAGTCAGTGGGTCCAAAAATTGGGAGGTGATAAGGGAGTCTTATAATTTTTTTCCGAGTTTTGAAATTTTTTTTTTAAAATTTAGGCATGTGATTTGAATTATTTTTTCACCCAAAACATTATTATGAAAACCAGCTTCACAGAATCTGGAAATTTTTGAAAGGTCTTTCTCTTGTTTAAAATAATTTTGTTAGAATGGTTTTTTATATCATGCAAAATTTCACTAAAAATCAACTATGTCGATCGAAAGTTTTTCATGAACCATTTTTATCGTTACTGTGAAAAAAAAACTCCCAAAAGCTTCCCCCTCCCTCTTGATCTCTTCAAGTTACTACCCAATTAAATTTCAACTCAAAATTAGTTTTGAGTTCTGACTTTCTTAGCCCTTCCCCTCGTTCAATTTAGAAAAATTTCTAAATCATATGATGTATAATTTCTTAATTCTTAGTATGTATTCTGGAGAATCTTATATTCGGATTTCGATTCAGTTTTGGAATATTAGGCCCCCTCTCCCTCTAGCCCTTCATATTTACCTAATTTTGAATTTTTTAATAATCTCCCAAAAAATTTCAATAAATCCATGTAAAGTGTTGTTTGTGACGTTTTTGAGATTATTCAGTTCAATATTGTCTTTCCAGTTTTCAATTTTCGAGATATAACTCTCTCAGGCCCAATTCCCCAGCATCTTCAACTTCAATTAAAATTCAGAAATACTTCGAAAATAGCATAGCCTACGATAAATTTCTGAACGTTTGACCTAAATTTTCGAGGGAAAGGTGCAGTGAAGGTCAAATTCCAAAACTTAAATAAAATTCAGATTCAGGGCCTTCGAAAAATTATGAAATGATCTAACTCTTGGCATTGATAATTTAGGATTTGAGGGGGTCGGATCATGAAATATTGAAAATTGAGTCGAAATTTGGACTCAGCACTTCTGAAAATAGATTCATTATCCAATAATATTTTTTTTTTAGAAATTTTAATAAAATAATGAATTTTCCAAAAATTTGTATGAATATTAAAATCAAGCAATTTTTTTATTTTGGACCAATCAAAAACCAAAAAATTTATTTGAAAGAAAAATGGTTGAATTTTCATAATCTTGCGTCATTTCGAGAGTTCAATTGGAAGTAATTTTGAGTTACTTTTTGTAATAAAACGACCAAATGCTCATTTTACTCATAACTTCACCAAAAATATGACCCAAGTAATTTTATCGAGTAGAAAATTTCCCCCCATCAGCTTGTCAAATTAAAAAGATTTCTTTGCAAGGTGGTGGAGGAAGATAAACTTGATCATTTTCAAACTCTATCAGCTAAATAAATTGCAAATTTTTCCAGGTTATGGTTACGGATTACCTATTTCACGTTTATACGCACGTTATTTCCACGGTGATTTATCATTATTGTCTTGTGATGGACTTGGTACAGACGCAATTATCTATTTAAAAGTAAGTTTTTATTGCAATTTTATATTTCGCCTTGATAACGAATCGCCGACAAGTAAATATGTAAATTTTCGCATTGAAAAGATATAGGTATACTTTTTAACCTTGATAAATGAGCCATGAAAATTGAAAGTGGGTGTAGTTTGCATTCGCTTATGTTGTTTTACCAGTTGATATTCCGTGTATCTACCATTACGATTATTGTCATTTATTGTATTTCTAATTAAGCTTTTTTGCTTTCGCAGGCGTTATCCAATGAAGCCAACGAACTCCTACCAATATTCAATAAGAACTCGACTCGATACTATCGTACAATTATACCAACCGGTGACTGGAGCGGAAACCGGAGCTATCATTCTAAAATACATTCGTAATTCTCTCGTACCTACGAACCAAAAATTTAGGCCAAATTTTATTATTTTATAAGCAATAGTCGTAATTATCGTTTGATCAGTGTTTGAGAATATTTAAAAATTAATTTTTCAATCACACTGATCGATAGTCTGTAAGAACTCATTTTACCACGAACTGAATTTTAATTTGTTTTTTATAATGGGTTTTTGACAAACGTAGTTAAGAAACGGATTTACCTTACCAGCGATTTTGTATTAGTAGGTCTTATCAAATTACTTGATATGTGTGGCTGTTTACTGCGTATTTATTAAAAGAGCTGATGATATGTACGTGCCATCGTATTAATGACTCATAGAGTGTAGACAGCTGATCTTGAAACTTTCGTTTTTATAGTAGAAAATTTTTTCTAATTTTAAGGTATACGATTGCTCGTAATCTCGAGCTGTTGTCAACTTTTACAGGGTTTTTGGTAAATGCGTTTCTGCGTGTGGGTGTGATAGCAGTTACCAGTCGATATGACCAGGGTCATTTCGAGTTAATGAATTTTTTTTATTTATGTGAGGATTTTATGCTTTGATAGAATGTGTGTTTTATGAATCATGTAAATGTATTGGATTTCACATCACTGGTTGTATAGTTTGTGTTACTTACTGTTTTTATTTTGTAATGTGATTTTTACAAAATTCTATGAAAATATATTCTTAAATGCGTGTTACCAACTCGTTTTAATTTCTCGACGAAATAAATCAGTTTTTTTAAAATATGTATTCAAATTTTAAATAAGAATAAACGAGGGAAATGAATGTAAAATACAAAACGGATGAATTACAATACGTAAGGTAAAAATAATAGGTACATATACGAATTGCTAAACAATATTATTCACAATGATAACGTTTCAAGCTAAATTCAGAAAATACGTATAGAAAACTAGGTAGATGAAAATTAAGAATAAAATCTAAGACACAGCTGGAGTCTTTGGAGGTGGCTTGAAGTCGAATGGGTTCTCCGAAGTGCTCTGACTTTTTCTTTTATGATGATGTATGGCAGCTGTGTACGAAAATACACATAAAACAGAGTAGCAAATTTGACCAGCCTGTGAAAAAAATCGAAATTGTTAAGACTTGATCTATTGAAAATACTTGTGGAAAATATGCCAATAAAAGATGAACTGACCAAAGAAGATTCGTATTTTCTTTGCACAATCATCCTCGTTTTTGGATCTAAAAAATAAAATACTCTGTATTAATTTCGAATCTGGATAAAATTATTGGAAGATTTCAGACACTTACTATATTCTTCTAGAACGAAATATCGTCCTTTTACGGTGAAACATTTCCTGATGCTTTTTAATTTCACGAAGAACTAGAAACAGAATATAAAAAGAATGTCAGCGAAGGAGGCAGATTAATTTTAAGACTTATGACCTAATTTTATAATAAAGATTCTTATTCAAACCATGTCATATTTTTCTCGTTCTTTATAAATTTAACGTTTATTGTTAGAAGGAAAGTATTATAAGGAAGTCGTAAATTTTATCCAAGATATTTTTAAAACTCACTCGAAGCTGGGTATAAAGCCATGCAAAATCGAGAAGAGCACACAGTTGTATGGGTTATCTTTTTTTTATAGTATTTAAAATCCAACACCTCTGAGAGATTTTGATTTAGAAATTTCAATAATTCAAAAAAAAAATTGGTGTGAAGATTTCACCATTAGTTCTGTATGTATACCAATAGAGAAGGAAGAAATGGCACAAAATTTTAATTAGAAAACCAATCTAAAGAGAAAAACAATCGCAAACAAACGCTAGTAAAAAATCCAAAAAGCGAATTCCAGCTTAGCTTGTTTTTTTTCAGCAACAAAATATCGCACTAGACAAATAATTGATTGGTACTCATTTACTGAACTAATTTTGAAGAGTTTTTTCGCAACAGAAATATAAATTGAACCATTGAAGGTATATAAGAACTACAAATAGGTTATTGGCGGTCTCACATGATTGAAACAGCTACCTATGTCATTTTTTTTCTCAAAAAAAAAAATAAATACAACAATTTCCCAAAACATGGATAATTTTTTGAAAATTGAGAATTTCCAAAAAAATTAATCTCTGAAGATTGCATAGCTCTAAATTTTTGAGAACTATACGTTTTTCCAAAAAGTGGATAATTTTGGTTACCTACCCAAAAGTTGAAGAATTTTTTAAAACTTTGAAAATTTTTCAAGGGGCGATTTTCATCAAATTATTTTCCAAAAATTGACAAAACATCTAACTCGTAGGAAACTTTTTGAAAACCTACAAATTTTCCAAGAATTGGACAAAATCTTTCAAAACAAAATTCTCAACCATAAAACATTTTTCAGAAATTAGACTGATTTTTATAACTTGAAGAATTTTCCAAAAATTGAAAAACTTCACAAAACTTAACGATTTTCCAAAACAGCGATAATTTTTCCATTTCTAATAAATTTTTTTTAAAACTGAGCAATGTTTTAGAAATAGATACTTAGGTACACGATTTGATTACAATTATTGCATCATGGCACGATTCAAATTAACACAGATTTTGTTCCATTTATCAAAAAGTTATCCAATTCGTAAAAAATAATTCAAACTATTAATTTTTTTTCAAAATTTGGAAAATATTGTCCAATTTTAAAATAAAATGGTCCATTTCGAGACTATTATATTTCAACTTTTAAACAATCGATTGTAGTAGGTAATTTCTTTTGAGATTGAATAGGTAGCTGCGAGTGAACACACTGCTGGATAAAGTAGGTACGTAGGCTACATACGATGGACTTAAACCAATTCTGATATACTGGAAACCATCTAAATAAACAGTTATCTCGATAAAATCACAAAACAATAATTTTTACAACAATTTACATTACTTTCAAATCTGTCTAGTGCGTTTAACTACATATTACGGCGTAATCAGTGAAAATTTCAAGCATTCGAGCCAAGCCATGCCACTACCATAGTATACTAAATGCTTCAGCATATATAATACAAACTTATAATACATATCGAGACTCGAGTAAATTAAATACAAAATTATAGGTAATCTAATAAGAGAACGTTTATTAGATGTCGAAATTGTATAATGTACTTAATCTGGGACTTTTTTTTGGTTCATCAAAGAAATTAAAGCGCAACATACTGAAGCTTAAGATACTAATGAGATGGCCAGGCAAGGGTAAACTAAACACTAAACATTATTAATTACAATTAAGAAGTCAGGTAATGAATAGTGATAAAGCAAACACGAGCGTAAATACATTACATTTTCGTCATACGAATATAAACATTGGTCTTTGAAAAAAAAATGACAAACGAATATGCGACTTAATAGAATCAGCTATTCAATGCTCTTGAAAAATTTGAAAAAAAACTATACTGCTAAAATTAACACTGGACATGTACACAGGTCACTACACAATGGTGCAAATAATAACAAATCAACACAAAATAAATGCTTTACAGTCAACGAGTGTAAAGCGAACAGAAAAATTATAATGCTCTGTTTTATTAGTTATTAGGAAAAAAATGTGATACCTCAAAGTCCTGGATTGCAGCAAAGTGAACACATTCCACCGCCAAATAAGAAATGGTTAAAGAACAACATAACGAAATGATTAAAAACACATTCGATCAATTGTATCTTTAAGTATAATACTTACAAATAGGTAGAAAAAAATTTTAAATGTACCAAGGACCATCTCAAAAGTTTCTTAAACTTTTGTTTAGATTAATTTTTTTCGCAACTACGTACACTGAACAATAATAAATCTCGCAAGGAGCATACAGATATAGGTAAAAACATGAGAAAAAAAAAGTAAAAGAAAGATTGCAATCGATAATGTTTTGGAATTTGCCATAAAACGAGTGAATTCAACGATTCGTTTGGTTTAAGAAAGTTATTTAGCATTACCATAAAAAATGTATAATAATTAACACACAAATCATAGCACATATTTGATCTAAATACTGAGATGGAGAGCATGCTGACGTTAACACTATTGCATTAATGAGTAAGTATGGGATTGATATTAGATACAGAAACAGATGAATGAATTTTAATTTTTTGGCAATGCACCTTACATGAATTTGTTATAAAATTATGAGTACGAAGTTCGAACTATATTTAGAACTTGAATACAGAAAAATCCTTCAAACTTTGAAGAGTTTTGCACTATCACTACCAAGTTCAAATCAGGTTCTAATGTTTTAGTTTTGAAAGTAGATGATACCAGATACCACGAACTTGGATTTTGATTAAAATTGAGAAAATTAAACGTACAAAACGAAATTTAACATGAAATAGAAAATATTATTCAATTTTAAAATTTCGCAATTTCGTATAATAAAAAATCGAAAAAATAAAGAGATAAGAAAACACGTGTTTTTGTTTGTTTACTTTTCCTCTCCTACCCCCCGCAGCGATGCTTATCCTGATTGCAGACAAAAATCACAAAATAGAAAAAAGTTTTTTTTTTGTCATTTTATTAGTCAAAACGTCATAAATTTGTTTTATTTCGACACATAATAGAGTAATTTATTGAAATAAAGCAAAAATTTTTGCATTATGAACATTTAACAGTAGAAAATCGTTTTTTATTTTGTTTCCGAGTAAAAAAAATGGCGACGAATTATTACGGAGGCTCCAGATTCAACCTTGATGGATAAAAACAAACAAAAGAATCCTGGAAAAATCAACGGAAAATTTGAAAAATGGAAATCAAATAATATTCAAAATTTCAAGTTTAAAGTTCAAAGTTCTGAATTCTGATTATTTCGTTGAAATAGGTAGTGACTGAGTATCTAAATTCAAATTATCAAAAAATTGACAATGCCAGCAAATGTGGAAAAGTCGTAACTCGTAAGTATACTTTCATGCTTTAAACACTCATTTCAATTTATTAGTTGTGCAATGAAATCTCGTGTTGAGTTTGAGGTTCCGTTCCATTCGAACTACCGGCTTATTCGGATTAGCTCACTTGAAAGGGTTTACCCATGTTTATCTAATTGTTTTTTAATCACTTATATCTTATTATATTACTAGATAACGCTCGCTATTTTTTTAAAACGCTAGCTGATCCCCATCAAAAATGGCATAAGGAAACATCACGTCGTATTAATCCACACACGGATTACAAGATATATCAGAAACGATGCTCAAGATTATGAATAAGTCAACTCGCGAGTACAAGAAGCAAAGAACACGTATCTTCTCAATGGCACTCGTTCGTAAGTACAGCTCGTCAAGAAAAATGTTATCAAGTAGATGAAAAAAGAATAAAGCATACAAACAGCAAATCACGTATTCGGATTTTCTCGCAGGAACATAATATCAAGTAAAATCATACCTCAAATTCTGACAGCTTATGTCCAGCATATCTGTATAGATGTTTATAGCCTTTAAATAATGTATGAATTTCGAACTATCTCTCCATTCACATGCTAAATAACTTTCGCAGATACGAATCGTACCATTTACATGATAAAATTACAAAACATCCGGATCGCATAAGAAAGAAAAAAATAAGAGGTAAAACAGGCAAAAAGACTTTACGGGTTTAAAAATCGCTCAATAAATAGTGAATTTATAAGTCAAAATACTAAAACAAAACTCACAAAAAAACATAAGTATACAAAGTGAGTTATCATTACACTAACAACGTAAAGACGTAATAATGAAAAATGGAAAATAAAAAAAAGGAAAAATTTAGAAACAGCATGCGTAATAAAGAGAAAAATTCGCGCAAAATTGCTGTATATACTTAAATCGAAATAAACTTCGAATTGAGTAAAATTAAAGCGCAGTGCATAGTTTTCTAACAAATAAGAAAAAAAACATGAGTAATTTAAAATTAAAATTAACTTTCGGTAATTATTAATTATTTTATACTTTTACATTAGAGTGATGATTATTTTAAAAATATTTAGGTATCTAAACATCACAACTACAAACGGTCGACAAGTTTAAAAAGCCTAAATCGAAAGTTTTGAGAGGTCCTTGAATCGGCGAAATATATTACGAGTAAGTACATAAGATAGGACTACTATAAAATAGTGAAATTTTCTCTATTGTGTACTTATTCAGAGCCTAAAATAGTCTACGGCTTTTCGGATAATGTAACTGTCGTTTTTTTTCTTTCCCTTTCAGTTAGGTCCCTGACAGACTTGAAGATGAATTTTTACGTTCACGTGTTTACTTCATCGTTTCACATGTTTAATTTTTCAAAAAAAAAAAAAGCTAAATAATGCAGCCAAAGCGAATATTAAAAAGTAAGTTTTAAAAAATGAAATGTTCGATGTATCGGTCTGATATGTTTAAATCGTCGTTTTATTAGGTAGGTAATTAGGTATTACTATATAGAGCCTCATTAGGATTCAGCGCAGCGTGTCTAAGAAGTTTTTACCAGTCTTTTATTTTCATGTGTATTTATTTAATTCTAGTCCTATTCACAGTCAGTTCACAAAGGAGCAAAAATGTTTTTGTTTTCTTAACAAGAGAATGCACTTTTTTATCGAGTAAAATGATGTCAGTTCCTGAGCCAAATTCTTCTCCCAAATGTGAGGTAGAAATTTCAGGTGGATCAAAAAGATTTCATCTGAATTTTTAATAAAAATTGGTGAAGTAGTGTACATCAAGGGGGAGACCTGAAAAATTTCAAGTTCCTGATCCTGAGGGGAACAGAGCTAGAAAATTTCAAAAAAATGTTTGATTTTCGGATGTCTCACACATAGAACTAAAATTTTAGGAATCATTTCCCTTGATTTTTTTCATTTGGTAGGTACTGGTAAAGATTTTTTAGACACTGAGGAAATTATACTTAGGTAATGTGATAACATAGTTTCGTCGATTTTATGCATTACGCTGATTGTTTTATCAATTGGTACCGATTTTAAAAAATTTGAAGATTTTGTATTGATTTTAGTTATTTTTTGAACATTAGCACCTATAAATTTTATAATTACGACATGAACATTAACCGGATTTAAAATTTTAGCCGTGATACGTATCATGAAAGGAATATGCTCTGCGATGTACATCCTATCATGTGAAACTCGGAGAAAAAAATCAAAAAAATCAAGAAAAAAGAAGAGAAAGAAAATATAAAATAAAATCAAAGAAAAATAAAATGAAACGCAAACGTTGATACGCACCTTACTACCAGAAAATAATAAACCAACTCCTTCCATGCAAACTTGAAGTAAGCCGCCTTCTCCAGTATTAATATCTTTGACTGGAAATTCGCCACCTAATTCGACAGTCTGTCCTAGATGCTGACCCTGGGCTACGGCTCGTTCCATTGCCGATTTGATGCAATAATATAATTGTTTGCTCTATATATGAAGAAATTAACCAGTAAGTGAGTTGGTCCTCGAAATACGTCGTGAGAACCACTGGATCGCGAGAACCGAGTGTAAACGAGCTGCTATTAAGTAAGTATAAGAAAAGCTACGAAGCTAGGTAAGCAATACGTCTATGATGTCGACTTGTGATTTTTCGTGTCAAATCGCCAAGCTCTACAGAGATTTACTCGTGTCAACGAGTATACGCGCACAAATTTATTTAGATTTCTTAATACGACATTGATATACATTTTTACGACGCGACGAAAAGCTATGTCAGCAAAGGTATAACTTACCTTTTTAGTAAAGTACTTATGCAAACTAGTCTGGCCGCCGACTTTTTTCCATAAACACAGCACTTTATTTTTGGGACTGTAGGTCATATTGATAACTCTTTCGTACCACCATCGTTCTGATATAACTCCATTTATCGATCTCATAACTAAACCATCATCTCGGACTTCAACAAAAAGCAGAAGACCGGTGGAATCTGTTCCTACATGGACAGCGAAGCTTTGCCCATGACCGAGACGTGACGCTACGCATTTCAAGTCGACGTCATTGCCATGCTGAAAAATGAAATGAAAATTGAAATTTGATTTGAAATCAAGATTATGGCAAGTCCAGAAGAGAAATACCTACCAGATTGTTCAAACGATATAATAATGATGTGATTTCTTCTGCGTAACAAATGGCGATTCTGCATTTGCCCAGCATGCTGCGAACTTTGGAATTGATCGAGTTCTTTTTGACATTCATCATTAGCATAAAAGCTGTCAGATTATAGAGCATTGTCGATAACAGCCTATCTTCATCGTGAGCCAGTCTTCTTTGTTCGTTTTCGCTTAAATGTTTATACCTGAACCAGGAGGAGACATAAATTGAAGAAATTTCTGAACAGAAAAAAGAAGGGAAGGTGTATTTGAGACGAGCTAATTCACCTATCCATCATTTCTCCAGGACCTTGATCCATTCCAACGATATCTCGTTCGTGGCTTACAGCATCTATAAAGGCATCTTCCCAGAATTGCATTTTATCCCAAAGTGAGGATCTTTCTTTACCCAATAAACCTGAAAATTGGGAATTTCTCTCAATATGGCGTAATTGTTGAAGAATATGGTTTCATTGAAGATGCTATTTACCTTCGAATAAATACGTTCGATTACTTTCCGGGCTATTGAAACCTAATGTGTTATGAATGGCACCCGCATGATATCGGAATCCAGCACTTAGAGAAGATTTACTCGACCATGCGCTCGGTATGCGATGTCTCGAGTACCTGGAAAGCTGTTTCAACAAAGATTATTGCATGGTAAGCTTCGAGAAAGCGTGCCTGTGATCTACATGCAAAGCGAGGGTGAATTACCGAATTTTGTTCGATTTCACTGTCGGAAACGGTGCTTCTGAAGGAGGCATTATTTTTATGCATCCTTTGCAGTGTATAAGTAGGATTGGTAACCATGCTTCCAGTTTCAGATACGTTTCCGGATTCTGGTGACATACGCAGAAGACCTTCGGCTAAGCCCTGGTAATTCAGAAAGAACATTCATTAATTAAAATTTTCAGAATCAGAAGGGTCTTTAAAATTTGGGAATATTATCAAATTTTATTGTTTTCAAAAAATGACATATTTTTAAAAACCATCTAAATTTTGAAAATCATTTTATTTTGGAAAATTATATAGGTAATTTTGAAAAAATCTGCAAATTTTGGGAAATATCACCATGTTTTGAAAACATTGTCCAAATAAGTATTAAAAATCTTCAGTCTAATTTTCGAGAAATTGTTGTCAAATTTAAAAGCAATTCTCAAGTTCTGAAGAATTTTTAATTTTTTGAAAAATCCTTAGTTTTAAATTTCCAGGTGATGGAAAAAATTATCTCAGTTTTTAAAAAATTGCCAAAGTATTGGAAAATTGGTTAAAAGAATTTTTTTTGTTTTCAGAGAATTTGCAATTTTTGAGAAAACTATTATTTTTTAAAACATTTTTTTAAAGAAAAAATCGTTCAATTCGGAGAAAATTTTCAATTTAAGAAATCAGTTCAATTTTTTAAAAGTTCCTATTTTTAGAAAAATAGTTAGTTTTGAAAAATTCTCAATTTTTGAAAAACTGACCAAGTTATGGAAAAACTATCTGATTTAAAATAAAAATTGTTTTAAAAGTATTGTCCGATTCTCCGATTTATAGACGCACCCAGAAATTAGTTAAGGGAGGGCTGATAATTTAAAAAAAAAAATGGGAGAGGGTCAAATTTCAAATTAGTTATTTTTCATTGATTTTTTAGTCAAATTTTTTCTGTCAAATGGAGAATTAATTAAGGAGTCGTTGATTTTTGACTGAAAAATTGGTCAAAAATGCACTTTTTCTCCATTTTTGCAATAAAAAAGTATTTTTTCACGCCCTGAGCCCCCCTTGGGTGCGCCTGTGGTCCAATTTACAAGAAGTAATAAATTTTTTAAAAAAAACTCCCAAGTGTTGGAAGTTTTTCAAAAATTTGAAAATTTTCCAACTTGAAAAACATAAATTTTTTTAGAAAAACTTCCCTTTTTTTTAGAAAAAAAAAGGCAAAAAAAAAGGCACTGTTTAAATTTTCGTAGATATGCATTCAAAAGTAATTGCTTATGAAGAAATATACGAACCTCAGCATCGATTGATGACAGTTTTGATATGAATGCTTGTTTCTTTTGGTTGAATAAGTCTTTCAGTACATCGCTGGCTGATGTGCTCACATCACTAATCGGAGTTGTGCTTTCTTCGTCACCAGTTACCGAGCTCGTAGTAAGTTTGATGGTTGAAGAACATTCGCCTTTAAAAACAAAACCATTTGTGGTCAGAAAGCTGCTGAAGATAATGAAAATAACAAATTGGGCACATTTTAGTGTCTGTAGGTAGGTATTTCTTACCAAAAGTGCTGGCTTCTGAAGATTTCCTCGAGTCAGGAAACTGGGAAGCCTCACTAGGGGAAGTAGGTGTTCTGAGATTTTCATGACTGCCAAAAGGGCTCGACATCTGCAAATCCAATTATTGAAATTATTGAAATTTTTTTCAAAAAAAGAGATTTAAAAAATACATACCTGCGAATCAAATCCTGATGTGGACGAATCGCATCCTTCTTTACTCCAATAATGAGTATGTGCTATTTCTAGCAAATAGAACACAGATGCCAATCCTCCTGAATTGGAATTGGTAAAGCTCACTTCCAATCCATGGATACAAGCTTGTAAAAGCTTCAACATCGATTTCCACGTAGTTCGGCTGACATACTGAAGAAATTCATGACATCAGAATCATCAACTCATCAAAAATTTCCTCACACCATCACCATCATCAAAAAATCCACTTACCACATCTTCAACATGATCTGAAGGATTTATCTTGCAATCCAAAGTTCGATTGAGCTTATTCAGCAATAAACACCTGTTACCTTCATCTTCCAAAAGTTTCTTACAACGATTAATTTTCAACCAACCGACACTTTCACCTTCTAATATTTGATGGGCCAACTAAAAAAAAAAGAGGGAAATCAAAATCAGTATTGTGATTTTTGATCCAAAAATTCACAGAAGTTCTACTCACATCTCTTAGGAAGCCTTGATTTTCAGCACTATTCAGAGCTTTGTCAGATCCTTGCTGTTTGGGTACATCGTCTGGTCTTTTTGGACTAGAATGTCTAATTAAAGGAGATTTTTCAGCCAACACTTTTTGTCCTTTGATTGGACTTCTGGAAATTGATCCTCGAGATTTACTTCTGGTTGGAGAAGTGTTATCATTGCTTTTCGAATTTTTACTGCCTGTAATTATAAAATATTGATGGTCTGATTCAGAATATCTAAAGATAGGTACCTATCTATTTCTTTAAAAATTGGTTTTTTGATTTTACCGAAAAAGTCATTGAACATATTGGAAGTCTGGGCGGCGATGCCATTGATATCTTGGCTGATATTTGATAAAAATTCTTTACCAGAAAGACGATTGATATCAGATTGAATGACGGAAGACGAAACATTTTGTGAAGTCTGAGCTGATTGCTTGTTTCCGGATGATAATTCGGATAACAAACTTGCCTAGAGACACACAGAGATGATGAAATAAATATTTTTCGTTGTAGTATTTCACATACAAAGTGATTCTAGACAAGATCTGATTTCTTTGCTGGAATATTGAATTGAAAACCAATTTTATGGAAAGAATCAATCAAATTTTTGAATCACTCTGTATTCTCAGCCATTTACAAATCCACAATAATTAAATAAAAAACTCCCACAAAACACACACAAAATGACGATAAAACCACATTGAATTTCATTTCCCAACACCATTATTTTTAAAACATCTCACCGAATAAGAGGTTAATTTGTGGTACCAGTTTGTTACAAGATTAGCCTTTTTAGGGGGTTCCTAATCATTGAAGAATAACAATTATTGACTACATTAATGATTTAAGCACACTATCGAAGGTACATACATTTCAATAATTGGTACAATTCCTACAAATGTTCTTCAGCCAAACTTACCTTCAAAAAACCAGTCTTTGATGCGACCTGTTTAGCACTTTTGGTCAAATCTCCCAATGTATTCTTTCCAACATAAGTTAGATCTTCAAAAGTACTTTTACTAACTCCAGCTGCGGTTTTACTAGCTTCTAAAGCGCTCCTACTAACCTCCTGTACTGACTTCGAGGCCTCACCAGCGGCTCGTTTAGCATGTATGGTTATCTACGCAAATTCAACAACCGACAGGTTATGATCAAGCATTAATGGATTTAGGAAACTACTCGGATCGGTCTTACTTTATCCATTTGCGCTAAAAATCCATCTTGGCTATTTTTCCTACACGGAGACAAAACGGATTCCCTTTCTTGGGAATTTTGGTAGCTCAACTCTCTACTTAAGCCGACTACCATATCTTGTCCACTTCCTCTACTAGATTGGCGACTTAATGAGGTGTTGGAACAAATACTATCGTTTCTACTGCTCTCAAAACTGGTGCGTTTTTTTGGACTGGCGGGTAAAGGAGGAGCGACCGATAGTGGGCACTGAAATTAATTTCAATATTGTACAGAAAAAGAGGGCCCTAAGGTAGACCTGAGATTTCGATGAGGAATTGTGGAATGTGGACAGTGGTGTATTGGACGTACTAGAAGCATCCTAGATCAACGAAATGGGTGCAAAGGATGTGCAAATGGGTGCTTTGGTCACAAACGCCGAAAGTGGTAGGGTGCTTTATTTTATGGTACCTACTGGAGGATTTTATATGTTGAATTGGTACTTACGATTGAGGAAGGCTGGAATTCGGGAGAATTTAGATCGCTTTCGGTTGATGGTGAAGATGCTGGTGATGGCAGTGGACTGTCTGATAATTCCATCGCTGATGGAATCTGAAGCTCTAGCGGAGGATCATACACTGATTCTGAAGTTTCTTCAGTTCCTGTTGAAATAATGGAAATGAAAATTTTGATTTAGCATTAAAAATTTTCTTACATATTAATTTGAACCAAAAATGAAGTCGGGTCTTCTGATTTCGCTCAATTTTTTATGATTTCCCTTTCATGGTATATTTACAAAATCACGATTATTTCCTTTCAACTCACAAGGAAGCTGGGTGGAGGAGGAGCCTCGTAATTTTTTGTGCAAGAATTTTTTCGTCAAGTCCAATTTTGAAGGCTCAAATCTCGAGGTGGATTTCACTTGGGGAAAACCTGTTTGCGGGAATTGAAAGAGAATTTATAGGAAATTCAAAAATTACATTCATATTCTGAAAAGTTCAAATGAGAACTTTAGTGGAGAAACCTCAACTTTCAAGATGAATACAAAAGATGAGAACTGTCATTTAAAAATTTGAAAAAATGTCAGCAAGTGATTTTTACTTTTTTTTCAACCAACTAATTTTCAAGTCGGAATCTACTCCCCTGGGGGTACAGAGGTCCACAATTTCGACCAAAATTCGAAAAAATATAAAAAGGGATGTAACGTATCGATTTCTGCTAATTCGAAGGCGCTGAGTTCGAATATATACTCAATTTTTTCATCCAATCCCTCTGAACCCCTTACTAGCCCCCTTAATGGGTCAAAATTCATAAAAATGAAAAATCACGTGTGACCGGTCGTTTGTTGGATATTTG
Source organism: Pseudococcus jackbeardsleyi (assembly GCA_038380155.1). Lineage (NCBI taxonomy): Eukaryota > Metazoa > Arthropoda > Insecta > Hemiptera > Pseudococcidae > Pseudococcus > Pseudococcus jackbeardsleyi. The sequence goes on along the minus strand of CM076240.1, from coordinate 56,874,772 downwards.
AGGATACTGAATTCAAATATTTGCATATTTTTTGGATTTGACTCTTCAGTACCCCCCTCCCCATCCCTCTAATTTTGGGGAAAATAAGCTAAGGAATTGAAATAGTGTGTGGCATATCGATTCACACTGATTTGAGGGCGCAGAATTCGATTTTCGACTTGCTTTTTGATCCGAACCCCTTCCCCGTGCTCTAACCTCTAACCGACCCCCATAATATTTTTCTCATTACAAGGACCCCCCACCTAGTTCCCTTAACTGTTGAATGATTATGTGAATAGATTATTAAGGGAAACTTGCAATAAAAAATTGAACAAAATCATAAAACCAGATGATCCGACCTCAATTTTGGTTCGAATAAGTATGGAATAATTCTGCTGGAGAAAAATAAAAAATTATCATCACCCACCGAGAAATTCAGCATCGTGCTCTGGAGAACTTGCAGATCTTTTATCATTCACCGAAGAAGCAGGTGAAACATTATCATCTTCTATATCAGAATCTGCCCCACTTTCATCTGTAATCAAGAAGCATTTCATCAGTGTTCTGTCATCATAATTATTCTGGATATTTTCTCTCAAAATTTTCTTTTAAATTTACCTGTAACTTCTTCGTGTTCGTTATTGACATGTTTCAAGATATTCTCCAGCGAGCCTGATTTACTCCAAACAGAAAATGTCACTGGTTCTAGATTTTGTGCGAACCATTTAGGTTTATCACCAATCAACGCTGGGTCGTGGACACCAGTTTGTATTCGTTGGAATACGACATTTGTCGGTGTGAGAGACCACTCAGCAAAATATTCGACAGCCTGGAAGAAGAATTGTATGAAAAGACAATTCCTAAAAATGAAAAAATCAAGGCATTTGAAAATCTCACTTGAGTTTTACAGAACTCCTCTATGAAAGGAGTCATTTTCATACGAGATTGTAAAAATGACTTAATTTGTAAGGCCACTACAGGCCGTGGAAACAAGCGTATGGTTCTGGTGTGTTCGACTAAATTCGCTAACATATTGTTGCTGTTGAAAAATCTGACCATTGCTACCCGAACAGCGATATCGACGGAGTCCACATCGTTTCCGTAAACAAACAGATTTGGAATGTTTGACTGATTGGATTGTGATTCTCGTCTTTGAAGCTCTTGCATTTCATTACTGCAAAATGATGAACAGAGATGAAAATTTCCGGAAAGTGAGTGAAAGTAAAGAAGATATTTACTTTAATCCAGCCTGTTGTTGTTCGGCTATCCATTTGGTAATGGATTCGCAACTTTCACGACTGGCTCGTTCTAAAATTTCATTCATACTGGAAGCAGGCCCTCCGCTTCCGCTGCTTTCAGTCTGTGCGTCTGATTCGCGATGAGCCGAACTTGACGATTGTGAGAAAATAGGCATCGATGATGATAAGCTGCTGATCGCCTGATTAAATCAAGAGAACAATTGTAGTATGTGCCATAAATTGGAAATTTTCACTCAGGATGATTGTTTTGACTTTTTTTCAAAATTTGAAAGGACGAGGAAGTATAGGTAGGAAACAAATTGAATTTATAGGCCTTTAAAACGACGTAGTAAAAACCCCTCTTTTAGACTCTCCTTATACCCCTTAAAACCTGACCAAGATACTAGAAAACATATTGAAAAATTAAAAAAATGAATTTTTCGAAAACGAGTCGAGCTTGAATGTTTTTATCCAAAAAAATGTTGGTAGGTATTATTTCATCTGTACCTCATTTTTCAAAACTCTTCGAAAAATAGGCTTATTGCGAGAAAAATTTGAAGAATGTTCCCAAAAAGACCTAGTAAAAATTTACTTTCTTGATTCTCCTCTCAATCTTGATCAATTATTTTCGAATTTCGATAGGTTTCTATTTTTGGGAAATTGTCATTCTTGTGAAATATGATGAAAAAAATCTTGGAAATTTTCCTGAGTCGTTCAAGGTTTGAAAAGACGTGTGTTTGAAAACTACAAAAAAGGTTCAATCAGCTAACTTGGAACAAATCGGTTAAAAATTCGTAAGTGGTGTCCAAATTTTTTTATCAAGTGCCTATTTTTAAAAAATGATTATTTTTTGTACCTAGTAAGAGATCAGAAAATCCAAAAAAAATATCATTTTTATCAAAAATGAGAATTTTTGTAGTAAGACCAAAAATCCAGAGATCATTATTACCAAAAATAAGAATTTTTTCTCAAAATTATGATTTTTATTTTAAAAAATTAGGATTTTTTAGAAAATGCAAATGAAATTTTCTAATTTTTTCATCCTTTTGACTCAATTTGAAAGGAGAAAGCGGTAAAGTTGAAGGCTGAAATTTTTCATGTCATTTTGAGATCTCAAAATAATTCTTCCTTTTCTCTCCCCTCCTTCATCGATTCAAATATCGAAAAAAGAACAAAACAATCATCTATGTGAAAATTCACCTGTCTCAAATGGTTCTTCAAAATTGTTCCATCTGGCTGCGGTAATGGAGGAATAATTCGTGCTTTATCTGGAGATATGATTTTATTCGAATCTAAATCTATTAACCATATGTCATCCGGTAACCTGAAAACAGATATTGTTATTTTCCTTTGTCATCGTGATGACGTCAATGGAGAATCTGGCCAATTAGGTGCACTCACGTGAAATGTTTTTTCAATAAAAAGAAATTTACAGGAACACCGACCACATAAGGAGTAGGATTGTCCAGCAGCTAAAACAAAAGAAAATTGGAAAATTTGAATTGTTAATTTGGCCTAATGCAAGAAAATTCGAATAAAGAGTAAAGAGAGGACAAGAGTTGAAAATTTGAATTGAAATTTCAAATTTTTTGGATAAAAATACTTACACATTCTGAAAGATCCATACTAATTGGTAACAAAGGAATAACTGGAAACATATAATCTAAAGGATATATTAACGCAATGAAAGCCATCACAGACATTGATAACGCATTGTAATCACGAGACTGAAACACCACCTGCGTAACAGAAAAATATTCCATTTCATTGTCTTTCCCAATCAACATTGTATTTCAGTACAGATACCAGTTCACCCTACCTTATACTCTAATAATATTAAACACAGTACTTGAATACAGCTTTCGACACCCAACAGTTCTAAAGGTAAATGAATCGGAAAATCTAATAAAGTAAAACGCGTATGATCTGGTAAAGCGAACAATAACGGAGGTCTGTTCTCTTCTGGAGCGAATAATTCCACCTACACGTAACAAATGTAAAAATTAATCGTCTGTTTTATGACGAAAATCCAATTCAGTTTTATTTTTTTACTTCGACTCGAGTTTTTCCAGGCACAGGAACGGGAGCACTCAGCAAACGTAGGATCCATTTTTCTATTTCTTTGATGTAGTGTCGAATCAGAGGAGTTTCAGAGTTGGATTTTTGTATTATCACATCCCAAATACTCGCTCTAAAAAGGATGAAATTTCAAAATTTTAGGCGTAGAAGAAGTGAATTTTTCACGACTAAATTTAGGCGGAAAATGCATCGGGCACTAAAATAATAAATGATGCGAACGACTGAATCTTCCCTGCTTGGCTCATGCGAATCTTCCAATTATTTCTATGCCTAATTCTTTTGTATTTTTTTCAAATTTTTTTTAGCTTTTAATGATTTTTTTCTCAGCTTTCAAAATTTCCTCCTTAAAATTTTTTCTCAGTTCCAAAATTTTTCAACGGTATTCCAAATCAAATAAAATCAAAATTTCACGTGCTGAAGTTCATTTCTCAAATGTTGGCGAATTTTTGAAATTCTAAAATTACCTCATATTTGATCTAATCAACGAAAAAAGCTTAAATTTGGTGTATACCCTGTTTTCGATCTCCTGAATCGATTGGAAGTGGTTTCAAGACATTTCGTAGCCTCCAGAAAATTAAAAAATTTTTCCAGTGCTAAAGAAAACCCCGGACATTTTTCTCAAAATTTTCAACTTTCGGTTCAAGTTTATATTTTTGTGACAGAAAAATAATTTTCTCTTGATTATAGGTGCTGATGTTCAAATGGACTATTTTTATGCACTTTTCTCTGCTACGGGAAAAATCTAAAATTTTCTGGAGACCCTAATATGTCTTGAACCTCTTTAAACCTTTTACAGTCGATCCAGGTCAAAATAGGATACCAAATTTCAGCTTTTTTTGCAATTGACTAATAAAATAGAGAACATCAAGTCATTGATAATTCGTAAAATAGCGACATTTTACTTTCAATCAAAGAAAAATTACAGATTCATTCAGTGAATTCTTATTTTCACTGATCCCAACAGTGACTATTTGGTCGATTTAAATTGTTCAATTTTGACTTGCCAGCCGATGAGGCAATTTTTATTCAAAATTCGAGAAATGATATTCAAGATTTCAAATTTTAAATATATGGGGTTCTTTTATGACGTACTTTTGATATAAGTATCTTAGTTTGGGCTCAAAATTTTTCTTTGAGTCAAGATACTTACTTCTTTTCTCAGTGTCAGTATATTTTTCAACAATAATATTTTTCCCAAATTTTTTCAATTCGTAAATTTTTTTTTCAATTTTTTTATTTTTCAACTCAATTACAATTTTTTCTCAGCATTGAAATTTTTCATATGTGAAATTTTTAGATCTAGGTTCCTTACTGTAAATTTTCCTCTGTTGTCAACTCTTAAAATATAAACTTTGAATTCTCTTGAACTTTTTTCATCCTGATTTTTCAAAATTGTGTCTCAATTAAATTTTTTCATTCTAAAAATTTTAGAGTTGAAAAAAATCGATTAGAAATTCTAGAATTGTAAAAATTTTTCATTAAAAATGAAATTGAAATTTGAAAAAAATGTTGAGAAAATCCTATACCTAAGTAAGAATTGCAAAAAACTTCGGAATAAATCACAATAGAGTAGGAAAAAATTTTTAAAAAGAATTCCAATGCTGAAATATGACTGAGAAAAATTTTTGAGTTGAAAAGCTTGAAAAATTCTGGAAAAATATGAAAACTTTTATTAGAGTTGAAAAAAGGTAGAAACACGTAATTGGACTTGGAAAAAATCGAGCTGCATGTTAACTAAAGACTCGTGTGAATCAGTCTGGAAAGATACAATTATTCTCATTATTTCTCATTTTTGTGCCTAAAGCTTGATGCATATTTCGTGTAAATTTAGTTACGAGCAAAAAAATTTAGGTACTTTTAAAGTATAGGTATATTACCTTCTTCTATGGCGTCCCGGGCCCTTAGTAACCGACTCGTTACAAACATCTATTAGACTTTTCAAATAAAACAAACATTCTCTAAAAGCCATAAAAAAAGGATGATGCGATATCAAGCACAGCGACGTTAAAGTGTTATATCGTGTTTTCTGTAAAATAAAAATCAATAAAAGCAATTAAATTATTACCAAGAATAGATTAACACAGAGGAAAAAGCTACAACCGCAAGTGCACATTATGTCGCAATCAAGGGGGTTTTTAGAAAGCGTCGTTGTACATCTGTGCCCTGCAACTCCGCCCTCCCTAACCGTAGTTTCTTTCCATTACTCATTTTTAATGTAACTTGACCATTTTTCTAAACTTTCCATGTATTATTGACGCGTTTTTAACGAATTCATCGTCGAAGGGGGGAGGGGTGCACAGGGAAGAAAACTATAACTTACGTTTCTAGACCTACTGCTGATCGGAGGTGGCGTCTGACCAGTCCACGAACCTCGGGGTGTTTGCTGACCTTGTTTATCCTGCGGATAGTGTTCGTGGAATTCGCTGCTGCCGTATTCGCTGCGTAAATGAAATAATTGCCAAGTGTTAGGATGATTCGCTTTGGTATCGAATTTCAATGGAGTTTGGCAATTTGAACCGGTGAAATCATTTTTTCAAATGGGGAATATTTGACGTTCATGAATCATGATTTTCAATTTTCTTCATATTATTTTATTTTGAATGAAACCTTACGAATGATTTTAATTTTCGAGAAATTCCCTCCTCCCCTTCTACATTTTATGCTCTCAATGTATGTACCTCAAAAAGCAAGTATTTGACAATCTTCAGAAAATGAGAAAAAATGATGATTATCTTTCGAAAAAACTAATGAACTTTCTGAATTATTGGAACTTTTTGGGGATTGCGAGGAGGCAGAAGGATTTCAACGGCGATTTCTTTTTCAAAAATTACAAAAAAAATGTTTGAAAATCAATTAATTTTTTAATTTTTTAATCGTTTAAATAATGTTTCCAAAACATGAAAAAAGTTCTAAATACTTGATTTACAATTTTTTGAAAACTAGTTCAATAATTTTTTATAGCTGAAAAAATAAAAAAGTATTCGATTTTGGGAGGAAATTTATATTCTGTTACCTTACTTATTCTCAGTTTAGTTAGTACAATTTTTGGAAAAATCATTTGATTTTCAAAAAAAGTTGCCTAATTTTCAGAGAACAGTCCAAGTGAAAATTCACTAATATTTTAAAGAATTGTCTGGTTTTTGTTTCAAAAACCCAACAGATTTTTAGAAATTGACATGTTCTCTAGATATGGCACTATTGTTTTAAAAATCAGTCGATTTTTTTTAAAGGTTGAATTGTTTTTCCAAGTATGTTGAGAAACTTTTCCGTTTTCCAATAACTAAACAGTTGCTTATTAAAAATGAAACTAGACTGTTTTCCAATTTTCATTTTTTTTTTTTTGAAATCGAACGAGTTTTATTCTTTATAAAATTGGACAATTTTCCAAAAATTGAATGATTCCAAAGAATTGGTGTGTACTTTTTTTAAAAAATGGATATATTTTCAATTACATATTTTTTAAAAATGAACTAGTTTTAAAAAATCTGTTGAAATTGGGCTGTCTTTAAAAAACGAATGATTTTCCTCCAATTGGACAATTTTCCCAAGGCCATATTCGCCCATAATTAGATACCCAGTCGTTCCAAAAAACGAAATAATTTTTTAGAAAAGTAGATAAATTTTTCTGACTTATTTAATCTTATGATAACTGAAAATATTCTAATCGTGTGGGAAGGATCTTCATCCAATTTGAAAATTGAATCATAAAAAAAAATAAATGAAAATTCAAAAATAAAAAAAATTGAAAAACTCGTACAATCGAAATCAAAATAGCATCGAGAGTACGTAGAAAAAGAATTAAAAGATGTTAATAAAATTGCATAACCGGACGCCGTAAATGCACTTAACATCGAGATTATCTCCAACGAAATCTTAGTATTTCAGCATCATTGATTTTTTTTTTTAAAAGAATAGAAATACGTACTAAGTTCCCTGCGGTTTAGACGACTCTTTATCCGAAGACGATTCGGAGCTAGACGAATAATCGACGCTTTCCATATTCCTGGACCTAAAATGCCTGAGCTTTTGCTTGACTGGTCTATAAAAGTTAACGCAAACGCCATATCTTGTTCTCACTGCGCAGGAAAAAATAAGATTACGACATCGTTTGAAATATTGCGTTCGAATCGAAAAAGTTGGATCAATAATGAACTAATTGAAGGTGTAATTATGCCAAACTGATATAAAATTCAAATAGAATATTCTTCGTGAGGGCAAATTACCTGTATCCTTATCGCTAATAGTGAACACAAACGATGATACTTTATTGTACTCGGAAAGTCGGCCAGAAGTTGTGATGCAACCTTCTGGCTGACAAAAGCAAACCACATCTTTGGGTAGAGCAAAGTCTTTATGGTCTTCTTCGGGAAACCTTCGAAGTAAATCCGGACTCTGGAATAAAATTTTCGTGAATTTCCAGCTACAAAGGCGACGTCATCACCATAATTTTTCAAATTACTTGTATATGCGAAATACTGCTATTGGATGCTCCAAATGAAGAACACGTCAAAGCTCTTCCTACAGAATACAAAGATGTCTTCCGGCTACTTCTACTGGATCTATTCTGTCTCGGTTTCGATGTGGCCACAGAAGAGCTCCTATTAAGCGAAGGGCTTTCCTCCTTCGGCGCATTGTGTTTATTGCGCGACTCCGAAGTCGATGGAGCGGAATGCTTAGACAAAGGCGAATAACTGCCAACGACGACGATATAATCGATCAAACGAGGGCAGAAAAATTTCTCTTGCAGCTCATTAACCATTATTCCACGTCTTCAGCGGAGATGGCGAGTAAAAAAACACGTTCGGAGACGAATACTGAACGTGATTCGAAAACAACATCTAGTACAATTCCAAAGTCGAATTAGTAGAGATTGGAAAATTGGCAGGACAGCATTGCTTCGGTGGAAATTCGCGATATTTCACTAAAACATGGAACAGAATGAAATATAAAATTCGACGTTGGAATGACGTAAGTTTTTAATACGATTATACGCGAAAGCGCAGAATTTAAAATCAAATTTGACATAAACTAAACAGACGCTATCTGCGGGGAGTCGAGCAGGTATTTCGATAATGGGATATTTTTCCGTGGCGGAAATTTCACTCGCCGATGAAATATTTTTCACGTAAATGAAATCCCCCAATAGGTATTCGATTTAATTCCCTGCAGGGGCTGGGTTCATCTCAAAGGGATGATTTATTTTATGGAAAATGTGAGTGAAGTTGGTCGGTATACGAGATGATATTCGTTATCGAATTTCCCGAGGAGAATTTACACGGTGCAAGTGTAAGTTTCAACTGATACCAAAATTCCAACATGAAAAATTTTAGTTGAAAAATTATTAAGAAACTCTTGGTGAAAAAATTTCAAGAGAATTTCGAATTTTTAAAAATCTTAAATTAAATAATGGAATTTTAAAGTTGATAGTTGAAAAAAATATCAGTAATGAGAAAATTTCAGTAAATGAATTAATAAAAATTGAAGAAATTGAAAAAAATTTTGGAGCTGGAAAAAAGTTGAAGAGTTGAAAAAATTTCATTGTTGGGAAAAAATTTTAGAGATGAAAAAAATACTCTGAAAAATATATTAAGAGTTGAAAAATTTCCGAATGCAGAGGAAAAATTTTAGCAAATTTGAAAATTTTTTGTAAATTTTATGGACTTGAACTTGCATGAGTCACACAAGAAAGATTCAGTCGCAGTTGTTCGTCCAATATACGAACGTCGAAAACAATCATGCCTCTTTCCCATTCACGCCAACGCTCGCATACTAGAAACTCGTGGGAAATTTTCAATTTATGCTGAGTCATGTAGGCTGAATTTCACAAAACCAGTGTTACCACCTCACATACGACCCTAAAATTCAACTTCGGAGTTCGAAAATAATTTTTTATGCATTGGATTCAAGGAGAAAAAAAATTGAAATTGAAAAGATGGATTTCTTCGAGATTTTTCATTTCTGAGGAATAGTGAGTTTAGAGAACATCTTTTGAAGGAGCCTCATCTTCAACTCCAGACAAAATCTGAGCGATTTTCTATATAAATATAGATTGAGAGGAGAAAAAATTCAAAGTTGAGAAAGGTTTTTTTTTCAAGATATTCAAATTCTGCTGAGTTATACAAGTTAAATGGCGATACCAATATTACCACGTAATTGAGAACCCTCAAACTGAATTCTGTAAAAAAAATTGAGTAAGAGTCTATTCATAGATTCTGAGGAAAAAAATCCAAATTTGAAAACATGGGTTTTCAAAAATGCAATAAATTGCTAGTTCTTTGGAAATTTTTAGTTTCTGCTGAGTCTGCGGGCTGATTTTCACAATTTAATACCACTATCATAATTGCACCAGAGAGTGGGGGACAGGGATCTCGAATCTCCCTCCCCCCGTTCGGAAAAGAGATTTTTTATTACAAAAATGTAGAAAAGTGCATTTTTTTGGTATTTTTTTGCTCTTTCAACAGTATTTTTACCAAAAAAATTTGCACTCGCTTCGTTTAGGTACTTACTGGGCAGTATTTTGTTTCTTGAATAAACATACAGCTCTCTAAATCACTTTGAGAAAAACGAGTAACTAAGTTTTCGATTTTATGAAATTGGTACCAAGCACTGTCAAAGTCGTGTCTCAGTAAATTTCGTCCAATTTAAATTTTTTCTGTAAGTAATAAATTTGACTTTTTTTTAGTGCTGGAAAGATCAATTTTTTTTTGGGGGGGGGGAGGGGGGTCTGAGTTGAAAAAAATTGATAAACGAGGTAGTGAAAAAGTAGTGAATTTTCCTTTTAAAAATCCGTTAATTACCATGTTTTAGTCAAAAAAGATCTTGAAAATTTTCAAAATCTAACTGTGTCAATTCTCAAAATTCTCGATTCTTTTCAAAAGATTTTGATAATTTTCAAAAACTGATCGATCGTTTTGAAACTGGAAAAATTGAACTCATTCACTGATTTCTCTATCGTTTCTGAATTTGTCAGAAAAAATCAATAATTTTGCCTGAAAGATCGTTGAAAAATCACTACCTAATTTAAAATTACACACTTTCCCCTATTTTTTTTGTGAATTTTCCAGCCCTTAATTGATTTTTGGGTACACTTATGACTACCAGTTCATAAAGGACGTTCAACCTCGACTCCGCAAAAAATTTGAGCAATTTTTATGTATCAATTCTGGAAAAATTTTTCTCATAATCATAAACGTAGGTTTATGCAAGATTTTTAATTTCTGATTAGGTTTATTGTGAGCAAAAATTGAAAATCTTTTCTAAAAAGGTCTCGGAAGCTTTTTTGTAAGGGTGCAAAATGGGTGTAAGAAGTAAAAGGGAACCCTTTTTTTTGCAATATCGTCTCAAATACAAGTAGTTCCTGTAATTGAAAATTGATTTATGCTAGAGCAATGCTTTGAAAATTCCTATCTGATGTAATTTGTTGGCGGAGGGGAGGAGCCTCTTTGTACGCCACTGACTTTAAGAATTTTTTCTCGGAATCTATGAGTTGAAAAATTATTCAAATTTTGTCCAGAGTTGGTGTTAAGGGTCCTCTATGAAATGGTAACTGGTATTATGATACTCAATTTACATGACTCAATTTTTAAAAAAATTCTATAAAAAATTCTCACGTTTTCAAACTTGAAAGATTTTCAGGCCCAGCAAAGCAAATGGTTCAAATTTTGTCTTTGTTACTTTGATTTTTATTCTCGAAATCAACGTAGGTACAAAAAATTGTCCAATTTATTTCAGAATTGAGATTGAGGATCCTCTATGAAGTGGTAATGTTGGTATTGTGACACTCAATCTGCGTGACTTGGCAAAAATTAGAAAAACTGCATATGTACTCGTATTTTTAAATTTTTTTTCCATAAAGGGAGGAAGAGAATTTTTTAACTAGATTTTTATGCCTATATTCCATTTTACATTTCAATTTTGATGAATCAAAACAAATAAGTTCCACAAGTTTCAATTCTTAACAAATTTTGAGAAATTTTCTATTCGTAGATTTAGAAAAAAAAATTTCAAGTTAAAAAAACTGTCCAAGTCTGAGAAGTGTTGCTTTTTTGCTTTTGAGTGAGATATTATTATTGAAAAAATCATAACTTCATTTTTACCAAATCCGACTCATACTTGCACCGTGTAAATCCATCCAGCCAAATCCTTGCCGAACATCTCGCAAGCAATCTTCGCCAACGTCCCAGGAAATAGGTATATTTAGGTACTTACGGCAGCCAGCAAACACGCACACGCGAGCGCAAAATTTTCTCCAACTCGAATAATTTGCCAAGCCAAGCACAAACCTAGGGCGTATCGTCTATACTGGCCGAGACCTTGATAATATTTGAGGAAAAACTCGACATAGCGTCCTACAACGCTCACGTATCGATTTTACGCTCGACTTTTCCAACGCAAAAAATGCTATTACCGGAATTAGGTCACGCCTTATGTCCAACTACGTAAAATGGCAAAAGGGGTGCAATCGGGAGGTTTTTCTTGACTTGATAGATTTCAACGTCAAGTGGAAAGCTTTGTCTCGAATGGAACGAATACTTGTAGGAAGTCGTGTGTGATGAATTGAGTGCTGGCTCGAATGAAGGAGCTGGGTACCGGAGTTGATTATACTCAAAACAATGGATGAGTTTTTTCACGTGTAACGTTAACGTAATAATGTAATTTACATTTAAACAACTTCTGGGGATGTTGAAGTGTTTGCAAATGAACATTATTTGTCAACGCGTGTATTTATTTACTATATAGAGGTACACGAGCGTATTGTGTGTATCGATCTATTCACCTGGAGTTGAAATTCGGTACAAAATTTATTCACCTACGTATCGAAAAATTCTACATTTAAAATATCTATAAATTTCCCATCTTCTTTAATGCCTATTTTTAAAAATATGCCTCGATAATTGACGAAATAATCCAATCGCTTGAAAATATCCGTAAAAAAGCTCGATAAGCACATCAAAGCTGAAGACTCCCCTATCTACAATATTTCCACCCATTTTCAAATTAAATTATAAAAACTTACCGTAAATGGAACCTGAATCGACGTCTGCTATAAAATTATACGTTTAAAACTGAAAAAACCCATTTACGGTTACATTTTACACGTAAGTTATCTATCATTGGTAATGACAAGTAGCTGCTTCGAAAGCTCGACGCGCTGTAACGGTAAAATGTGTACTGAACCACCGAGTTGTGCTGTTCAATCTGTACGAAACAAATATCGATTAAATGTGACGTTGATATGCACAACTCGTCGTCCCTTTTTCGTAAATACCGCGCTTATCGTCCTATTTAACACGAACCAACGACTAAATTAGAATGTAATTGAGATAAGTCTTATTCAATTAGATACTTTTTTGGGACCATTTCTTTAAAAAATTTTATTCTACTAATTTGTAAGCTTCAATGTGGCGCTTCGAGCGAGTGAAATGAATAAAGCGCCGGGTTGGGTTAGACTTAGAACCAGGTTCGAAACGAAGAGCTTTCATCTTTGGTAACTTTAAAAGCTCGTCGAGTGGGGGAAAGTATTCTAGATGAGATTACTATAATTTGCTTGGTGGTTTGTCACAGACCTATTTTGAATTGCAAATTTCGTTACGAATAAACGTGATTAGGAAAATATTAGATGAACTTTGTTTTATTGCTTACTCAGCCTCGCTGGGTTGAGATGTAACGAAATTAATTAGCTGGTAAATGGAATTTTAAGTAGGTGTTTACCTACTTATATAAGAGCTGGATATTGGAACAAGTTTGTGTTGAAGTTTCAGAGTAAAGATAGGTGGATCAGATATCAAGAAATGAGAGAAATTGGCTTCGTTGGCGAATCATTAGTTAAAAAAATTACAAGTGATGGCTTCAAATTGATGAAAATTTCAAATTTCTGGATGATTTTTCATTTTTAAAATATTATTAGACTTGTAGAAAATGACAGAATTCTCAAATAATCGTTCATTTTTTAAAAATTTTGAAATGAAATTAACATGGGTATAATAGGTATGTTGAGATATTGTAGATTTTTGATTATGAATCAAATTTTTGGGAAATCGTTCAATTATGAAATACTTGTCAAATGTTTTTAGAATCGTTAATTATTGTTGACACATCATCATTATCATCTGATTTTTCAAAGTTGTGCAACTTTTAAGAAAATATGATATCTGATTTTTAGAGAGTTGCCCAATTCTTGAAGTATAGGATATTGTCCAATTTTAAGAAAGTTGTCTCTAATTCTTGAAAAAATTAAGTCGTTTTTAGAAAAATGTTCAATTTAAAAAAAAAAATGGTCTATCTTGGAAAAGTGTTCAATTTTTGAAATGTGGACTATTGCCCCATTTTTAAAAAGTTGCTTATATTTTTGAAAAAATGGAGTCGTTTTTCTTTGTTTTTAGAAAAGCAAACTATATATTTTCGAAAGATTGTAAAAATTTTCAGTAGGTCGTTCAATTTTTTAAAAAATCATACAAGTTTTAAACGTTTCTTCAATTTTAAGAAAATTAGGTGCTTAGTACTTACCCAGTATTTAAAAAAAATTATACTTATGATTGTAAAGTTGGCCCAGAAAAACCAATCATTTTTGAAAAATCATTATTTTTCGAGTAAAATTGTTGGGTTTAGTTTTAGTGAAATTGTCCAGTTTCTTAAAATTTGCTCGAAGTTTATGATTAATTGATTAGGTATTTCATATATATATTATATATTTTTTTTTTAGAAATTATTCATGTTTTATTTCTGCTTTGTGGAGAATTTTTCGTTTTTGAATAATGGTCCAATTTTTAAACATTTGTTCAATTATTGAAAGAAATACAACTTTTGGAAATTCGTGCAATTTTTTGAAAAATTTAGGATTGTTTGGATTATTGGATAGGTATCTAATTTTTCAAAAAATCCAATTTTCGAAAAATCACTTGGATTTTTTGAAGTTTGGAAATGTACGCAATTTTTGTGGACGATTGAATTTTGAAGAAATTTTACGCCGAAAAAAAATAAAAAAGAAAAGAAAAGAAAATTGATAACCAGTCGATTTCTGATTGCACGAAAATCTAAAGTCTGCATGACGTCATCATAAGTATAATTCATCTTTCCTTCCCATGCCAAAAAACAATTCGGCCGAACCTGGCACATTTTTTAATTGAAAACATCACATTGAAGAATCAGTTGTTGGAACCAAGGAATATAGATATACTACGTATAATAGGTAGCCCGGATCGTTGTTGTACACACTCGCGTGAGTGAGGAGTGCGGGGTGCTGACGTCATTGGTAGTTTGCGGTAGCTGTAACAACATAACAACTACAAGCACACACAATGTCGATGTTGACAAACATAATCAGCGATGTCCGCGCATACTTCGTGGGATCAACGGCAAAATAAAGTGGTAAATAATGGCCAACTACCAACGACGTCATAATTCACTCACACTAGCACACAAACTCGCTGATCCGGGCTACCTATTATACGTAGTATATCTATATTCCTTGGTTGGAACTAAAAAATCGTACGATTTCGGTATCGATGTTGTAAAGTCCGGAGTGTGGTGAAGTTAGTTTTAATTACATTAAAATGATTTTCCGTTAAATTACCTCTTCGTTCGGTTTTCATAATTTTTTCCCCTTGTAAAAATCTCGCACAACAACATGTCCATCATCAAGAAGAAGCTCTTGAATCATCGCCAGTTGAAGATGCTGGGCGACCATAAGTATTATGCCGTTGATAGCAGTCTCATGGATCCTTATCTTCAACCTTACTGGAATTTTGTTGTTAAATTAATGCCGATGTGGATAGCTCCTAATTTAATTACATTATCCGGCTTAATTGTTAATATCGTGACTACGTTGTTTTTGATGTGGTACAGTCCAGACTGCTTATCAGAGGTAAACACCATGCTTACAAGTTTTCTCCAGTATTTTGTATAAATATGATCAAATTTGTATTTTGAGGTCAATATATATCGTAAAATTACCTTTACTTGATGTAAAGTCTACCGTTAGTGGTAGAATATTGAAAAGAGTTCTTATCAGTTCTCTTCACATGAGTGTTACTTGAATCTGCGCTTCATTCGAGTATTTCTCGCCTTTTATCTATTAATTTTGTGCATCTGTACTTTATACTTAACATATTGTAATCAACTAATCTAATATTTGTTACCGCTGATTACCTTATTTCTCATTATCGAATATACTCGACTTGATATCTGAATAGTAATTCAAATTTGGAATGTTTTTAGGTACCGTCTTGGTCTCATATATTTTGCGCTTTGGGGTTGTTTATTTACCAGACACTAGACGCTATCGACGGTAAACAAGCTCGCAGAACTGGAACATCGTCTCCACTTGGAGAATTATTCGATCATGGCTGTGATTCATTATCTTCAAGTGAGTATCACTCGTAACCGATTACTTTGGTCGTTCGATACGTAAAAAAATCGTCTATCGCACGCAGCTGTACGTGATTAAGCTAACCGTGAATTTATTTAATTGCAGTTTTCGTCGTAATGTCCGTATGCATAACGTTGAAGTTGGGAGATTATCCTAGATTTATGTTCTTTTTTTATTTCTGCGGCATAACCGCGTTTTACTGCTCGCACTGGCAAACCTATGTGTCTGGTAAGTTTTTGTTTTGTCACCTAACATAAGATTTCTTTATTAATACGATTCTCAATTCAAGGTCGTCGTTTTTGAGTACGTTTTCATTATTTTGTCGTCTCGTTGCACCGCATAAGTCACTACCATAATTAGTGGAATATCAACCTTGAATCTGTTTTTACTTTCATCGCGATCCAAACCATCGTCGAGTTCGAATTCGGGTTAAATATAAGTCAACGATGACATTGGCTGTGACTTTGTTAGGCAAATTCACCTAAATTTTACCCATTTTATTGCTACGGTTTTTGGCAAATAATCTACGAAAATAGACCGAAAATTGGCAACTTGGGTAGACGTTCCGGTATAATTGGTTAAGGTCGATGATCTCTGGGATTCTTATCTTGTATGGTCCAATGATACGATTTTTTTTCTACGCTCGTTAAGCGAATTATTCATTGATGATGAGTCGTTCGAAAGAACTTGTTCTATCAAGGAAAGTTATACAATTAAAAGAATTATTGAAAAACAGGAAATTTATATCGTGTAAAATATTTCAAAGATAATGAAATCTTTCGTGTATGATGGCAGTGTTACCAATTAACTGATTTTTTCTTACTTTTGTAGGTACATTTAGATTTGGGAAAGTTGACGTTACAGAAGCTCAAGTTACTATAATATTTTCCCATATTCTGACTTCAATTTGCGGCGAAAATTTGTGGAGTAAAAAGGTAAATTTTAAGCCAAAATTCGAATAATTTTTTCATCTCCCTGCGATACTAATTCATACATTTTTTTGCAGTTATTTGATCTAGTAGAATTACGTTTCATCGTTTGTTTCGGAGCTATGCTGGGATGTCTCGTAATGATGTACAACGTCTTCAGCATCATACTTTCAGGAGGTAGCGGTAAAAATGGATCCACAGTAGCGGTAAATTCCCTTTTTTTCCCATCATCGATCAATATTTTAGCTCAAATATATATTTTTACGCGTGCATCGTTTACAGGGTACTAGCGTCTTATCGCCGGGAATACCTTTAGTCAGCGTTATTATCGCAGGATACGTTATATCGCAGAAAAGTGTTACGATGATGTATGAAAATCATCCAGTACTGTTCATCGTCACATTCGGCGTAATCGCCGCAAAAGTTACTAATAAATTAGTGGTACGTATTCGTTCTCTCTTTTTTCCCAAATGAACATGCGCGCTGGCGCTGGTTTGATTGACGCCGTTCAGTGTTCACCGCAAATTGTTATTTATTATAGGTTTTACGACGAGCAACGTTTATGTGTACGTAATGAAGAAGCTCGGTGACTTTGGGTCTTGGGTGTGAGTGCGGAAGGAGGGAAGGGTAAAGATTTAATGTTATGAGCGGTGTTATTTTATTACGGACGTTAGAAATATCGTATAATACGAAGAAAGGTGTGATGGCGTGATGGGGAAATTTTCTCAATCTATGAATATAAAGGTCGTAGAAATGATCGATATTGAATAATTTATACCGAATGGGCGTTTTTATTGTGTCGCGTCGATGTTTCACCTTTTACTTGACTTATGATGCGTTAAATTCATGTTTAAATTTTAAATTGTTGTTTTCACGGGCGGATCTAACCGAATGTCTGCTGTGCTAAGTCCTACCGGTTCCTTTTCCGTAAAATGAAATGTGATCATGTTGGTTTTTAAGCCAAGATATGGTATTCGTAATTGTAAAAATCATTCTCCAACCAACCCTATCCTCCCCCCTCCCATCAAAAAATGTCTTCGATTATCCAAAAAAAAAGTGAAAAGTAACCAAAGTCAAGTCACGAAAATCTTCATCAATCCAGTGCGCCTATGTTTGTGGAAGATTGCTAATTAAAAAAAAATCAATTTTTCTAAATTTTAGAAAATAGTGTGATTTTCTGAAGAAATGTTTTTGTATTGTGGTTAAGTGAATTTTTAGAAAACCGTCCAAGTTTTGAAAAAATATCGACCTAATTTTTGAAAAATATTGTCCATAAGTATTTTGGAAAATTAACGAATTATGAAAAATGTATCACTTCTTAAACTTGCTAATTTGTAAAAAAAAAAAAAAAAAACTGTATTTTATGAAAAATCGTTCAAATTTTCCAAAATTAGTCGTTGAAAATGTTTAATTTTTGAAAAATATTTCATTGAAAAAACTTTTTAGATTAAAATGACAGTGAAAAAAAAAATAAATAAATGACAATTTTTTCCCCATTTGTGGGAAATTCTTCTTGTTAAAAAAACCGTCTAGTTCGGATTTTGGAAAAAATTGTCATAAAATTGAATAATTTATTGTGCAATTTTTTTCCAAAAGTTTTCCATTTTTTGGGAAATTGTTCAATTTTTGGAAACTGCATTTGTTCATCTTTGGAAAAATCATCCAAATTTTGGAAAAAATGTGCTATTTTTAGACAATTGAAATATACTTTCGAGTCCGCTAATGATCATATTGAGTCCAAACGCAATTTCTATCCTACTAGGCGTGACATTGAATTATAATTTTCAAAATTTACCGACCAAATAATAATGCATTATTATTTTTAATTTTTTTCATTTCACAGGTAGCACATATGACGCGAAGTGAGATGGAATTGTTTGATTCTAGTATGCTGGGAGCAATAGCATTATTTTTAAATCAGTATTTTAATTGTGTAGTATCAGAATACATCGTACTATGGTTCGCTTTGGTAAGTACCTCATACATATTACCTATATCATATTTTCAAAGTACAAACATGATTATATTATGACCTAATACGGTAAAAAAAGAGAGGAACATTTAAACGCACGCACAAGTTACTTTATCATCGTAGCACATTTCTCCTTCTTTATCTTTTCTTTCCGCTGGTCTGCGTCTCGCGTTAATTTGTAGCGGAAGTAAAGTACCCGCATTCTATCATTTAATACATTTTGATAACGTATACTACATTATTACGTTATTCATTTGTATTCATTTTCCTGAACAATGAAAAAAAAAACGTAAACGAAAAAATCCTCGTGCTAAAATATTTACAATGTAAATCAAGATCTTACAACACACGTCAAAAATTCCACGAATTTCACGTGTTCTATCGACTCGATTTAATTAAATTTTTTTATGTTCTCAGGTTTGGGCCCTGTACGATTTATTATGTTACTGTTGTCGGGTTTGCGTTGAAATCTGCCAATTTCTGCACATCAGATTGTTCAGTATTTCGAACGCAATCAAAACTCAGAACCAATCATCATCGGGCAACTTGTTGCAATATTCAAATTCGATAAATATAAGTCAAAATGACTCTAAAGTACAATCGAACGGTCAAAAATTCCGTAGAAAAAAATTATGATGTATATAACCGACACTTATTATTTTTGTTTTCGTTCAATCGTTTTTAACTTAATTTTTCGTTTGGTTTCGTTTTTGTTCCCATCAAAAGTGTATATAATTTGGAAAATGTATACGAATTGACTAGTTACTTTTCTAGTTCCTGTGTGTGTTTAGTTGCAGATTATTTACTATGTGTCGATTGTTTTTGATTTTTTTTTTTAAATCGCCGTTCCATTATTCAAAGTGTGTGTGATTTCTATGATACTCGCGAATTTTTATTCTAACTCTTTGAATTTTGGACGAAACAGGATTTATAACTTTTATTATGTTAGTGTATGCAGTTTTAAGCGATATAGACGTCTGCAAGGTTTTAATTTTAAGGTGATTTGAAGTTTCCTTTATACTGGTTTTTCCTTATTTTTTTAAAAAAATTACCCTGAGGTGGTTGTTTTTTTCCTATTTATTGCGGCGGATTTTAATTTCGGTAAAAGTGCGTGTGACTTTTGAAACTTGATGGCTTTTGTAACGATTGTATACCGGATCGTTGAACGTTGTGATAAATTTATTCGAATAGTCTTTTATTTTATAGGCGTTTTTGTTTTTTTTTTTAAATTATTTTATCGTATGGTATCCATCTTGCCGTATATTTTAGTTTATTATTTATTCAGTATTATTAGCCCATTGGTAATCACATGTGTAATGTACAATTTCAACTTTTTAGATTCTAAGCCAATGTTAATGTGGTTTTTTGAGTAATACTTGATGGATTAGATAGTAAAATGTTGATATTGTTATCATTAACAATTATTTATCATATGCACAATTTGCCGTCAAGTTTCGACATGGAAATTATTTTTAATTTAATCGTATTTATGCAGTTTTAATTCATGTGTGAAGTGAGATTGATGTTTTGATCGGAGTTTCAATTTTTGCATAGAGGAAAGAGGAGTTTATCAATTTGCGTGATGATAATACCCGGTGCGGTGTACGTAGGTGAAGATAACCGACGTCTGTTGGTTCATCGAAAAATTGCAATAAAATGGAAAATCCGTGATGATTGATGACCCATCTGTGTATTAATCATCCTTGGACTTTGTTTTATAGTGTGATCGATAGGTGTTAGGTTGGTAATCTTATCGTAACCGGCGAAGTAGGATTTTCTCATGTGTGGCCTACAAAAAAAATATATAGAGATGACGAAATTTATTTGCCAACTCCCTTGTCCCTTCCCCTCCCCTTACGTTATAACTGTCCAGTGGCGTAAATACGGTGGGGTTTTGGGTACAACCCCCCCCCCCCCGACACCCCTCTAAAATGAATTTTTTGGACATCAAAAATCAAATTTTTTCAAAGCTTTGCCCTCGCTTCGCTCGGGCGTAAGTAACCAGACTTATTAATAATTTTAGCTAGTTTAATAGTTCGATATGTAAGCCTGTGGCGTAAATACCTCCCTCGAACCTCTCAAAAATGAATTTTTCGGACATTAAAAATCAAATTTTTTTTGAAGCTCTGCCCTCGCTTCGCTCGGGCATAAAATAATCACAATTTAAATTACAAAAGCCGTTTGAAATGTATGATACCAAGACTGATTACAGAAAATAGAAACTTTAGATTAAAATTTAGAGACAATGTTGCCAATATTTCGCGAAAAACCCATTTCTGTAAAATTAATTTTTTAAAACTTTTTACCGCTTTTCTGTACTTGGCCTAATTACACCAAAGAAGTTTCTGTCACCACCACCACCACCACCACCACCACCACCCCCCCCATTATCCGAGATCTTTATGCTCATTTAGTATATACCTAAGAAAAAATTTTTCACCCTTCGACTTCTGCCCCCCCCCCAGGGAATGTCAAGTTACGCTACTGTAACTGTCCTCTCTTAAATTTTTTTTTTAATTTTGAAATAATTTTACTTCAGTTAATATTAATAAAATAGTAATTGACAAAAAGAACATTTTTGAAATTGATTTAAAAGTGGGCATTCTTGAATTATTTTTCAAAATTAATTCATTCGTTTGATTCAGTTGAGGAAAATTTTTGAATAGAAAAAAGTTTGGATTTTAACCTCATCCCCCCCCCAATCAAATTTGGTTCGTCTTAGAAGATGTTCCTTTTTGTTTAAAATTTGAAAAGTGCAAAAATTTTGTAGATTTTTTTCAATTTTTCAAAGGTTGTTTTTAAAATTTTGAAGAATTTGTGGAAAAATTTTGATATGAAATTTGAATGAAACATGTGAATTTTCTAAATGGAGAAAAGGGGTAACTCTTGGCTAGGTAAAATTTCATTTTTTGAAAAAATATTTCGAAGTCGAATAATGAAGAACCTTTTGTGAAAAAAATTTGTTTTAGTCAAAAAAAGTTGGAAAAAATGAAAAATCGTCTTGAGTATCTACTTTTTAATGGAAAACAATTAGAAAAAATTCCACTTCGGCCAGAAATCCAATTCCCCCTTCCTTTGAGTGTGAGAGGGGTAGAGAGTGTAGCCAATTAGCCGTTCCACCTTCCTTCCTTCCCTCCCACCCGCTTCTCCCCCTCACCACCCATCAACGAAAGAAATAATTTAACAAGCTAAAAATTTGATTTGATTTAAAAATTGTTGAAAATACTTTTTGAAAAATTTCCGGTTCAAGTTGAGAAAAAATTAAGAAAAATCATACTTCGAGCTGTTGAAACAATTCATCTCATCTGGAAATTCCAACTTTTTCCCTGGTTGTCAAAATATTTGAATATAGGAGGGGCGGAGGGGAAAAGTTGACTCCTTTTAGTGATGACCAAATTGAATTCAAAGTCAAACAATTGGGTTCAAGTTTGAATTTTGAAATAGATCATATTTGTTTCGTAATGAGGCAATAAAAAACTGAAAAAATGGTGATTGGGTCGAAAAAAACAGGAAAAATTTCTTTTTGATTGAAAATTTCCCATTTTTTAATCCCCCCTTCCCCCTATTCCTGAGAATATTATCTTTGGGTTAATGATTGAAATTTAAAATCTTTATTTTCGTAATGAGGTGAAAAAAACTGGAAAAAATTGTGCTTTGAATCAAAAAAATAAGGAAAAATTTCTTTTTGATCAAGAATTTTCACTTTTAATCCCCCCTTTCCCCTCCTGAGATTTTTCTCTGCGTATTAATGAATGATTAAAATTTGAAAAATGTTTTCTCCTTTTTTTTTTCCATATTGCATCGCTCCGCATGAATTTTATGAAACGTCGGTTATGTATGGTCTGCTACTATATTTTTTTATAGTTATTGAATACGTTTATATACTTACCCGATTCTGCTTTGAAAAGCTGTTCAAACATACAATTTTACGAGCTTCTTCCCATGAATTAATAAGTCCGAGTTTAATTCGACGTACCTATGTTATTTTGAAACATACACATTTTCTACACACCTATTTACAAACAAAAATGTATAAAATGTAATACTTTTGGAAAAAAATAATTTATTTGATTGTAAATAGGCAATGTTTATGATCTAAGTCAACCTGATACACACGATTGAAGTAAGAGAAAAGAAATTTGGAAAGAAGAAAAAAAACATGGTGTTATATATTTTTTTTACTAAAGTACTACAGAAGACATTCTGACGATTCTGTTTTGTAAATTGTACAAATTGATTTAAAAATTGTCATTGTTATTTATTTTATTGACCATTTTAATATTAGAATGAGTTAGTCATCAGTAAAAATATAATTTGTTGTATAGGTAGCCCAGCTTTTACCAATAAGCTTGATTAGCTTTTATGTTACGTTGTTAATGTGTATTTTTTTTTCGTTGTTTAGATCATTTGAGAGAGAAACGAAATATAAATCGGTTAATGATATTATTGAAAGTGTATGATAAATTCAATTTTCCTTAATCAGTCTCTTAAAAAAATGAAATTTTTTCCCTAATGTAAAAGAAAAGCTAAAAAGGATGTAATTACAAAAGAATACCAAGAAAGTCTTAGCTGATTGGAATTATTAGGATCTTCGTTAATCGTTTCCTCTACAGTTTCAGCCCTGAAATAGATTTTGTTACCATTCTCGGTCTGATGACTTTTTTTATGGTAGTTTTCTTGAAATTTTCGCTGCCAACTTGATTTTAATCTTTTTTATTCAGAAAAAATATTTTGATTGCCTATCGAGAGAGGACAAATCCAGGCGGTTCCTTTCTCTTGTCCAAGTCTCATTCCAATTTTTTACCATATCTACTTTATTCTTGAAAGTTGAAATAAGTACTCGTATTTAGGTAGTTGTATTTTTCAAGTAGAATCTACTTTGCGTTGGATAAAAAACAAAATTCAATCGTGTTTCAAAAATGAATCCAATTTTTCGAAAAAATTTATCGAAAATTATTTCCCATTCATCATCTTGCCTTGGAATTGATTAAAAATATTCACATGGTATTTCGTGAAAAAATTCAAGGATAACGGTTAGGATAATTCCTGCGAATATTTTCTACTGTGAAATTTGCACGATTGTGTTATATTAGTTGCATATCTCTTTTTTGCAGGTATTCGATACTTAGATGTAACGTTATTGTATCATAAATCGTCTTTGATTATTGATATATTTAACGCCGGCGCCGGTCTCATAATCAGGATTTAAAACTTGATGTTTTATAAAAAATTATGAAATTTTAGGTATATCTAAAGTGATATGAGTAAATGTCTAAATTCTTATAAAATTCCGAAGAACTATTTTGAAAAAAAAGTTTTAACACGATTTCAAAAAACTTTTTATTTCAGGTTATCCAAAGATGTAATTTTGGAGAATAAATCCAAATATCAAGCAGCCAAGCTGACTTCTTGAAGACTGAAGCCATCTGGACGATTTTTTAAGAATTCTGTAGTAAGTTTTTCTAAACTCGAATAAAACCGGCGAGAGTCAGTGTAAATTTCATGAATCAAAAATTTTCAGGAATTTTTTGCTTTCATTTCATTTTTTTAAAATTTTTTTGTATCTATTGGGTCTATATGAATGAATCGGACAACTTCAATGTAAAAATTACTCTTTTTTTAGTCTCGGATATTGTTCGATTCATTTTTGATTCTGTAACATTTTTGTTAATTTTTTTCGAATTGCAATTTTAGCAAAAAAATGAATTCGTTCTTCTTCGGATTCTGTATCATATACCTAATTGTTTTTTGGTCATCACTTATCAGTTCTCATTCCTTTCTATTATTATTTCTTTTTTTGTATGAAATCAAAAACTTTGGGAGCTCAGATTTGAACGAATTTTTTTTCAATTTATTGATGAGAAAACTCAAACTACAACACTGTTCACAATCTCCTGTCTCTGGCACTGAGCTTGGAAATTCTGTAAATTATACAATATGCATGCTAAGTATGATGCAATTTAAAAAAAAAAATTGAAAAAGAAAAATTTAGATCATTTTCTTGAAAAAAATTTAAAAATGTGAATCCCTCCTCAAAAAAGGAAAAGAGCAAAATTTTAAAAGATCGAAGAAGCAAAGAAGAAAAATTGCTGAAGAATTTGAATTTCTCTTATATTTTGGACCTAGTAGCCTAGTACTTACTCGTAGATCTGTACTTTTTTTTCTGTTTTTGAGCAGAATTTGTAATTCGTATTATCGTATGGTATCTAATTTTTCAAGGTTGATTTTTTGTTATTATTTCGTTTAGTTCTTAAAAATGAAGAATATAACGATTTTTGTTTTTGGCAGTGATTTTTTTCTAAAAACTTACTTTCACTTCTTTTTTTAGAAAAACGAAATTCTGATTTCTGCTGCAGAATTAGAACTAAACGGAAAAATAACAAAAAATCAACTTTGAAAAAATAAATACATACCATACGAAATACGAATTACAAACACGAAATAAAATTGAAAAATTTTATTTTTGCTACGATACGTTCTACTTTATCTTTATCGTTCGTAACGTTCCTGATTTTCGATGTGAATGTTTTTGATTTTTGATATAAAAAAAAACTGTTTCGGTTGTATTTTGTTCTTAACAATTCGTTTTTCATTTTTTGAAAAAAGTGTTTCGTTCCTTTTCGTTCCGTTCCGAACGGAACTACTTCCGGTGGCTAACGTTTTCAACTACTGTTTTGAATTTTTTTCAAGTTAGCCATGTGGTAACACTGTGTTTGTAAGCGTTTGCGTTGTTGACTTTTCGTTTCCAATTTTCCAGTAAATTCTTGAATCCTGATTCCTGAATAATCTTTTGCGTATTAGATCAGAATGATCAGAATATTATAATTTTATTTTTAACAACTTTTGCGTGATATTGTATGTATAGTACGTAATGTTTAATGTTCTAATTAGTATTATTGTCTTATTAACGTGTTCGAAGTGTCTCTGTAATGGCCGCATGGCCGAACCGAACCTTGTGGCGATTCACGATCAACGCCACCGAAATAGGAATTTGTTCTATCTAATATGGCAGATATTTTCCAAATTTCTTGAAAATGCACCAAACGAGATTCATCTAGTTTTAAACGTAAGTATAGCCACATAAAATATACTCGAGTACTTCGGTAATATGATGTCAAATAACGAACGTTAAGTATTTGATTCGAACAGACGGGCTACGAATCGCCGGTTCGGGTTCCATTTTTCGGGTTAGTCGTGCATTTATGAACGGCGGTTGAATTTTTTGCTCTAATTTACATGGTCGATATTTTGGAAAAATTCATCAACTTAACCACATACGGAAAGCTATTAACGATGACTATAAATTGCATTAGAGGTTTAAAATCGTCTCGTCTTCCTCGTGTGTTTTTTTTTCAACACATGCCATATACTTGTTCGCTAATTGTGATCGTTGTAGCATAGTGCACGAGTAAGTATCCGAGTTTACCCGGCGATCGTAATCAAATAAGATCACGAATATACGACCAACGGTTTCTGAAAAGTACACATATGTCAACTTCAACCTAAATATTATATTAAAATACAAAAATTACGCGTAACGGTCGATATTTGCTGAAGAAGCGTACAGCTTCTCGTATTCATAGCGTGGCGTATAGACTCGAGTTAATTTTTTACCATATACATATAATATGTCTACCTAGTGTACTGTCTTGTGATATGGTAACCTAATTTAATGCTTTAGTATATCTATAGGTTTACATTGGCGACGCATATGTGTTCCTGAGTTGGGATGATTATTTTTCCGTAGATACATATGTCTGTGAAATGAATCTCGCTAAAATATGTATTAAGGAACTATACAACCGAAGCTTCGAGTAAGATTCTTTATTAGGGTGTTTTTTTTTCAATCGGAAGTTGACCGTTATTTTAATCAAAGGTAACTTCGTCATTGATAAAATAAGATTTGTCTTGCGTAGGTACGTTGGTGTCGTTGATACATGTACGATTCGTATTACCGGATCGATTAAGGATTTGTCATCGCCATCGCTATTCTAATGTAACACGAGACAATCGACGACGATGAGGAAGAGGAAGCCGATGGAAAACAAGAGCTACTCATTCGTATTCGTACTCGGAAAAGTCAATGTCGCGGTATTAATTTAAACGTGTACGTTTTCACGGCCGATTATTGGTAAGACGATTTCGTTTTTTAAAAAATGTTAATTTTTCGCGGTGTAATGTCCTTTTGAAACTTTAACTGTTTAGTACGCGTCTTCGGTGTTGGTCGCGTATCTTAGGTCGTCGTTTGTTGTAACAACTCGTGTATAAACGGCGGGCTGAATGCGAGATGCCCTAAGATGGGTGTAATACGTATATAAAGGTGTACAGATCGAATCGCTTTTGGATGCGTATATTCGCCGAGTCATCGTAGAAGAATAATTTCTCTCCGCGACGTGTATATGCGTTTGTGTCATTGACGTATCCCGGCCGAAGGGGGATTTGCATATTGTGATTTGTTTCACCTTTTTCTCGTCTCTCTTTCTGTGGCGTGGTCGCGCGTTTCCAAAAGGTGAGAAATGCAAACGGTCGAGTTGCGGGAAAAAAATAAAGGAAACAACCAGAAAAACTGTAACTATTCATGCGATTCAGTTATAATGCATAAGAAATTTTTCAATCTGTGTATTGTCGATGGCCATATAATCGTGTACACGAATAGCGGATTCTTTCGGATGGCCGGTTGAAGACATTTGTAACTGCGGAATGATGATGAGGGCGAAATTTCGTCGAGTAGATTAAAGAATATATCACAAGGTCTACGCGACCAACGGAAGCGAGTTTTTGACGAGATTGTTGTCGGGGTTATCGGTTTGCAACGGTGCATAGGAATGATTCGTGGTGCTGGGGTGTTTTTTTCATTAGATTCGCGAGGAGGCTGATTAATTATTTTATCCTTTCTTTTAGATTGAATGAATTGAATGAATGATTTCGTTGGTGTTGAGAGGTGACTTTAAAAAGGGTTTATAAGGTCGTTTTGCATTTTTTTTTTGAAAAATTCAAGATGACTTTGCTGGGAAGTTGTGCTTAAATTTCAAAAAAAACTACCTACATGATAAAATTTTCATCTACGGACTCCTAATTTACCTCTACTTGCCTTTACCCACTAAACCTTAAAAACTGACTTTGGAAAATTTGAAAAAATAATTTTTTGAATTTTAACTTTATAAGAAATGGTTGACGTAGATGTCTTTATCTAAAAATACCTATTATATTCATTTTTCATTTTTATTCTATTTTTCAGGGGTACTTGAAAATTCCACTTCCTTTATGTTTTTTCAATACTTATTCAGTTAAAAATCGAAAAAAAATTCAATTTTTTCAATGGTGATTTTTATTGAATAAGGATACGTGCAGTAGCTCACTAAAATCATTCAAGGAGCAATTTTTTGATTTTTTACTAAATATTGAAAAGAGTGATACTTTTTAGCTTTATAGAGTCTATTGGTGAGAAAAACAGGAAATTCCTGAAAATTGCAAAAATTTTACCTTAGTAGCTGAAAAACTTCCCAGCAAGAATCAAGAATTTCAAAGATAACTGCAAATGTCAAAAATGAAATGGGATTCTTTTTCTTAGTCAAATTTAAAGCAAAAAATGGTTTTAAAAAGCAAGACAAATTCTAAAAATATTTCAGATCCAGTAGAAACCATGGGACCCCTATACCCTCTATAAAGTGGAATTTTGTTGAAAAATGAGGGTCAAAGATATTTTCGAATTGAGATATTTGTATTGAAATAATTTTTTAAAAAATCAACTTTTGTGATCTATTCGATTTTGAAGCTAGATCTGTCTGGACCCATTTCATGACAGAAATATTTGAAAAGAAATTATAAAATTTTAGTTTTAAAAATTATATGATTGAAAAGGACGAGTAAAAATTCATCTTTTTTATGGAAAGAAAATTCCATCAGCTATCCATGTTTTCTGGTTATAGAATTTGAATTTTTTTTGAAATATTTTGTGAGCTGAAAATTTTATAACCCAGTCCTAAAAATATCTGATATTCATGCTAAAATTATGAAATTTCAACTTTGAAAGACTTTTTGGAAAAAATTCCGTGCATGTTTTTTTTACTATTTTTACTCATCATTTTGTTTATAAAAATTACTTACATTATACCTCCTTTTTTTCATTTTCAAAATTGAAAATTTAGCATGTATTTAAAATTTAAAAAAAAAAACTATCCATTTCTATCTTTCTGGCGATGTTTTTATGCCCCTCTCCTTTCATTGAAAATTCCGTGTTGATTCTCGAAAATCAGGGCCATGATTGCGACAAAATCAGGAATCAAATGAAAAAGAGTGATTGAAAAAAAGCTAATGAGATTGTACGATGAACCTGCGTACTTGGTAAATACGTGGAATCGATGCAGGTGTGAGAATAAGATAAAACAAGCGTTCCTGTCACGTGGAGTAGAATTCGTCAATATAATTGCATAACTACGATTTCACGGCGTGAAATAACCATCATCATCGTGCGGACACATACGAGAATTAATTTTTTCGTCAGGCCAAGTGACAATGACCGCTGTGAATTGTGGAATGTGCAATTCGTAGAAGTAATGTTGGTGAGATGAATTTAATGCGAGTTTGGAGGGTAACGAAAGTACCAACCTCTGACATTTTGGGGTAGTATAAATTTCTTTTTTGTGAGATGAAAATTAGGCTTTCAGTTTTAACGTTTCATTTTTCGATTTCTGTTTTTCGTTTTTAAAATTTAGTTTCAGGTTTAAATTTTTTGTTTTCAATTTAATTTTTTTAAAAATTTTATTGGTCAGGTTTTTTTTTACCGAATACCTATGATTTGTATTTTTTTTGAGTCCACAAATCAGTTTCAAAAATATTCTAGCTAATTGGTGAAAAACTGGAAAAAAATTTAAAATTGAGTTTTCGCGAAAGAAGGATGCAAGATGGAAAATTTTGTAAATTTTCAAGTGGGGTATCATTCAATTGTACTTGGGCTATTAAATTAATATTTGAGGTCAATTTTACCCTTCTGTATAAGCTGGGTTGTAGTGGAGGGCGGAGGGGTAATGGAAGAGGGTAATGTTTTGAAATCATGAAGTAAGGTAGGTATCTTGTGATACATAATTTTGACTTCTTAATTCATAATCAATCTTGAGTTGATTATAAGTCTCACTTAATATTAGGCCTCAGGAGGTACAAGAGCCGGGGCAACTTTTTGAAGCATATGGAAATAAGAAGGAGGGATCGGTTTAAGTATGAATTCGAAAGCTCATTTTTCAACATTCGACTCTTTTCACTTTCTTGTAGCCAATTTTTTTTCCAACGTTGTCTCGAACATTTCAGTCTATGAAAATTTTATCGAGTGAAAAATTGCATGCGAGACACGACCAAAGAAACTTTTTTGTACGCAACAATTTTTTCTCAAACCAGTTGAAAACATGTTGCGATAATTTAATAACATCTTTCATCATACAATTCAACCTTTAAAAATCAAACCGTTACAAACACTCGCTCTTCATTTCTAAAACCACCACAACTAAAGCCGCGGAATTCCATTTTTTTTTCGACTTACCTCCATACCCAGAGTTCAGTTTTCCACATAACGGATTCCGAAGGGCGGCAGGGTAAAGCCAAAGCCAATAACGATGTGAACCTGCATCCCCTCCCACTCACACATCAGAATGCGCGATAATAATCGATATTCGCGAAAATACGTCGATAATAATGAGAAAAAAAACGTGGTTGTGCGAAATGAACATTATCCACATGTAGCATATTACCAAAATACCTGCAGCTGTGACAAAGAAAATAAAGAAATGGCCGAAGAAAAGAAAAATATTAATAATACGCGAAAAAAAAGAGTTAGAAAGAAGGAAGAAGATGTTTTACGAGAAAAACGTTATGTACGTGCATTTATTGGAAGTGACATCGACTCTGCGACACATAGTCGCCGTTCGTTTATAGATTGAGTTGGTAAATGCGATTGCTGCAGCATGCGCGCAAGTTATTTATTTTCCCATTTAAGAAATAAGTAAATTTCACGTACTCGCGTACGACAAATACGTACAAGATGGAAGATCTCATCTGCGGAGAGGTGAAAGAAATTGAACAACGGAGAAAGAATGTGGTGGCGAAGGGGAGACGAAATTACCTGACGAGGGAAACGAAACGGGTGTTATTTTCCATGAGTTGGAAGATTTGGTCGTTTCAAGATAGATTTTTGTTTCGTTCTTTCGATTTCTAGATTTGTAGAAATTTTTTTCTAGCACCATCGACTTTTGAATTTCGAAATTTTTCATTTTTTTTACTAGCTCCGAATTTATGAAAATTTTGTGGTAAGGTTGAAAAAAAATTTAAAATTTGACGAATTTTTTTTCGTAATCTTTTTAAAAATTTCTTCCGCTCGTAAAATGTTTTTAACCTCGTGGTTTTAATTTTTTTCACTCAAAAGTAATTTGAAAGGAAGTTTTGAAAAGTGATAAAAATGAAAATTTGAAAAAAATATCAAAAATTTATGTTTCCTTAAGAGGAAGGGAGGGAGAAGATGGGTGAAATTTCAAAAGATGTGTTAAATTATTCTAATGAGATAAGGTTAAACAATTCATTTCTTATCCAAAAAAGCAAGAGTTGAATTCTGTCAAAAAGAGAGGTGAAAATTGTGGTGAAAATCATGGTCTTGGAAGTTGATTCAGGAAAATGGTCAATGGTCGGAGAAAAATTGATTGTGAATTTTATATTAAAATAGCTTCAAGGGGAAAAACAAGTTTTTCAGAAAACCCACTTGAAATTTGGTGCGAATGGATGATAGCAGATTACGATGAGGTAGAGGGGTTGTCGTGTATTTCTGTGGATGTTCTAATGCTCCCTCATAACATAACTAAACATCACAGTATTTTTATACATTTATCTAAAATTAGACTTGATTAGACTTTGATAGAGATTTACGATATGTAACTGACATGATACAACTAATACATTTAAATTTCAGGCTTCTAACTCATCTCATCCTATGATTTTTCTGGATGTGAGATAACCAGAAGCCAGAAACTGAAAACCACTAACCTGAAATCTAAAACCTGGAACCCGAGACCTGATACTTGAAATCTCACCCTTTTTCTTGGAATAAGATCACTGGTGAAATAGAAATTATTTTCACAAATCATCCTATGATTTTTCTGGACGTAGATGATGTTCGATATTAATTTCATTTTTACAAATCCTTTTAGCTCTTAAAATATTTTTGCAATCTTATGCTGTGACTAACCTTTGACTTTTCTCATTTTATTGCGTAACCAAAAAGAGAAAAAAAATTGAAAAATCAAAATTTCATGGAATTGTTTTTAAAAATGTTGAAAAAAAAATTCGAACAAATAAGAGAATGTTTTGGAATAAAATTGAAAAGAAGAAAACTGGAAAAAGTAATGTCTTTTTTTTTCAAATTCAACTAATTATGTCATTGTCAGTGACTATTCAAATTTTTCCAAGTTTTTTTTTTTTTTTTTTTAAATCTATAGACTTTAAAAACGTTACGTTACAAAAAAAACAGTGATGAAAACTGAAAAAAAAAATCAATTGAAATTTGAAAGTGA
The DNA here is from genome assembly GCA_038380155.1 of Pseudococcus jackbeardsleyi. NCBI lineage: Eukaryota > Metazoa > Arthropoda > Insecta > Hemiptera > Pseudococcidae > Pseudococcus > Pseudococcus jackbeardsleyi. Next base: position 56,842,658 of record CM076240.1, on the reverse strand, counting down.
AATAACAGAAACTGAAACAAGAATTAGAACTAAAATTATGAGATTTGAAAACTGAAACTGGAACTGAAAATTTGAGTTGCAGTTTCAACAGCTTTAGTTTTTATTTACTGTTCTGAAGTCGACGCCAAAAATTTTGCAAAATATCTAAAATTTTTAGAAAAAAAATCTGGCTGCTTGAATTTCTTGTAATTTTTCAGTCTTCCATGTAGGTACTTGAATCATGAACCTAATCTCTCTCTCGAGGTGTTTCTAGCTTCGTTTTCTGAGTATGACTATACAAGAGAAATTCTCCTTCAAAATTGATTAAAAACTTTGAAAAATTTTTGGATTGAAAATTTTTATGAAAAACTCTGATGAAACTTGGAAAAATATAGAAATATTCATCAAAAAACTAGTAAAGTAACAGAGTTCAAAAAATGAAAAAATACACATATTGAACAATGTTCGAATTCATTTTTACCAAAAATAATTTTAAATATTAAAAAAAATCACATACCCAATTGAAAATTTTGATTGAAAAGGGTAAAAAATTTCTGATGATAGGTACATAAATCGAATATCAACAAATACAACCTCAAAATATCGGTCAAGTTCATTTTGATTGAACATATTTGCTGACAATTGCATGGGTCACAAAAAATTTCAGTCAATATGAAAATTTGGGTACTTTGCTCGTGATAAACTAAAGAAACATTTATTTTCATCAATAATTTATATATCTTGTGTCAAATCAATGAAGAGGGGAGAGGGGATGGTGGGAGAAAGCTAATTTTCTCTTTCATGCATCTTGTTAATTTTAAATTTTTGTTAAGAAATGTCAGATTGAGTCAAAAGAATTTTTGAAATTGAAGATTTAATGATCCTTTTTTCTGGGAAACTTTCGGTACGAGCAAAGGAGGGAAAAAATGTGCCTTAGAGGAAGAATAATTTAGTTCAGTGGGTCGGAAATTTGAGATTTTTCTGTCTTTTAATGAAACTAGAAATTTTGAGAACTGAAACTGAAACCCATCACTGAACAAAAACATTACACCTTTCCAAAAAGTAGCAAGCCCAAGACATATCCTCGTCAAGAATCAAAGTTGAAAAATTTTTGAGAAAATTTTAGTTGAAAAAGATTCACTGATGAATATGTAATCTGAGGAATCGGAGGATCAGTATCGTTCATTGTTCAAACTCTATCGTTCACAATTCTTTCAGCTGGTGGAAAATAACAACTCCCAGAAGGAAATTCATGCAAGGAGATATGCGGAGCGTTTTGTATACTCAGCTTGGACCAGGAGTCGCAGTCGCAGTCGGTGTCGTCGACGACAATCGAACCAGTTGTCTTTTCGACGGTACCTAGGTAATCTAGCTGCATCGGGCCGAACGATCAATGATTACGCAGCAGCCTGCAAGATAGAAAGAGATACAACGACGGTGGCAGGCAAAGAAAGGTGATAGAGTGAAAGATGATAAGAAGAAGATAGCAGTGGCGGTGGCGGAGGAGGTGGCGGCCGCGAATAGTGCGCGACGCGGCGAGATGCTCTCCTTGGCCATCGAAGCGGAGAAAGATGTTGCCGCGCCACGTCGCAGAGCGAGAGAGAGATTTGCAGGAGCGCGGGAAACGTTTTTCCCGACTATCTGATTGGCTTTCGATTACCAGCCGAATTATACGATTGGCGAAGTCGGTTTATTCGCGCGCGCTAAACAAAAGAACGACCAGCAGCAGCTATTCTATTGTTGACGTAATCGTCATGGTCATGGTTTTAGCATCTTCTCCGTCGACGTCGTCTTTTTCCTACTTTTTCGGTTATACCCGCAGCCTACCGCTTGGATACTCGTAGTAGTGAGGTTTTCTTCTTTTTTTTTTCTAGCGAAAGAGTAGGAGAGGACGAGGTGTGCGGGTGGTAAGGCCGGCTCTTCAGTTTACTTACTCGCGGCTGCTTTACTCTTTACCTATGGTACGAAAATGTTGGCAGATTTGGCCTAACGTGTAGCTACCGTCTGCTTCTGTTTCTGTCTGTGTGTGCGTGAGCCCAGCATTTTACCAGCAGCCATCGTGCGCATTTCTTTTACCATTTTTCGCCATCTCTCCGCAACGACGTCGAATCGAGTACCTTCTCCGATCTCCGGGCCCAACAAACGGTTTTATATCGCGAGGAAAAACGTGCAGTTATCGCTTTGTGTACCGAGTCTGTCGGGAAATCGGTGTTGCGGAATTTTTCACCAGTGTACGGATTTTTTTTTTACAATTTTTCGTTCGCGAATTTTGATCGCGGTGTTTCGACAGTTTCGGGTTTTCAAAGCTGAATTTTTTCGTAGTGATGCACCATAAATCGTATACGAAGATTACCCGTAAAAGGTGAATATCTTGAGATTTTTCTTAATTTTGACCATAGATGTTCTCGAAACGATCTAGGTCATCAGAAGGAATTATCTCGATTGCGGGTATTTTTCGTAAACGAACATTATTTTTGATGAGTTTTTCCCTTTTTTTTTTAGATTTTAGTGAACTCGTCCTTCGAGTGTTTTTTTTGGTCATCTTTGAGAAGTTATCTGTTTTCGATACGAATGAATCGTATGATCGCAACCTCGGTCGCTGAACTTTGATTAGACTTTAGTTCGAGTGATATTGTGTGGTTTTTGGTTTTTCGCGCCAACTTTACGTTTATATTTGATCAAAATGCATTACGGAGTTAATAAGTTAAGGTGAGTTGGTGTTCGATAATTTCGTCGTTCTTGGTTTATTTTATGTTTATTTTATTTCATCAAAATACTGGTATGATTGATTTTGATGGGAAATTATTCGATATTTTGTGAATATGAACTTCTGAAGCAGTCAAATTCGGATCAAATTCTACTTGATATTTTATTTAGTAAAATGGGTTTTACTGAAAATGAGTGAATTTTTAGTCAAAAATGATCAATTTTTCTGTCAAGAATTATTCATTTTTCAATCAAAAATCACCGAGTTTTCTATTATCTTCTAATTTGACGGAAAAAATGAGAAATTTTGTAAAATTTATTTCACGAAACGATATATGTACTTGAAAAAAATTGATCCGGATTTGATTGATTCAAATTTAGAGAGTTCGATTCGATTGTACATGTTGAATTTTAATCACAAGCGAAAACTATTGAGAATTTCGAACCGTTTGGAAAATTCTACGAAACGGTTCGTCAAGGTTTTGCAAACGCGACGAAGAACCAGTTAGAATTTCCTTCTGTGTGATTTGCTGGCTCGACCTACTCGTCGCTCTCGTATACTTTACTACTTATTAGCGGTATGAATATCGTATTTGCGGCGAATGAGTATGCAATAATTTCATCATCTTGGAATCGTTCTGTGTTCGCAGCAGTGTAATTTTATGTAATATGACTCGTGTGCGTCTGCGTATGAGGGAAATTATCCCAGGAGAATGTTTTTATTGCGCGAGAGATGATTTTTGAACGAGTTGATGGTGTTGAAGGTGTGAAACGTAGACATTCTCTTTATTCTCAAATTAAAGGTAGTTTAATTTGCTCAATCGATGTAGATAATTTTTGGAAATTAGGTGTATTAGTTGAAATGAGTAGTTAAAAAGTCTGAAGTACATTTCAATTATTGTTTTTTACGATGTACATGAAATATAAGTACAGCTTTAGTGGGGTTTGAAATTTTTATTTTATGGCTTTCGAGGCAAATAAAAATGTATGTGTTATTAAAGTGAGAAATGATGTGCGTTTGTCGAATAAAAAAATCGTAAAACTAACCTGAGTAAGATTTTCCTGTGAAAAAAAGCCCCTAACATATTTCAGGGGGTACGTAACATACATGTACATACGAAGTCGAATTAGAGACAAGATGTTTTAGTCCTGCGTTTCCTGTTTTTGTTGCGCTTTTTGCCCGTGTGTCTTGATGTCTAGCTATTGTCCTGTTTTTTTTTTCAGAATATCCTGATTTTTTCTCTTTGAAATTTAAAATTTCAATTTTCTCCTTTTTTTATTCCAAGAATTTTAGAATAATTTTGTTTGAATTTTTTTTAATTGATGAAAAGAAGAGTAAAAGCGTGGTAAATGGCCAGAAAAACAAAAAATTCAGGAAAATATTAAGAATTTCATTTCATAAGCAATGTACCTAGAAAATTGTGAGAATTTTAATAATTTCATTTCCTTGAATTTTTTAATTGGAGGAGAAAGCTGTTTTTCGGCTTCAAAAGAAAAAAAATGGCATAAAATGACAAAAAAAATTGAGAGAATGACAAGAATGTAAATTTTATAGTTCCAAGACACAATGAAAAATGGGAATTTAGATATTTTTCATTAAAAAAAACAAAACAAAACGTGAAATATTTTTCAAAAAGCCTTGCTAAATGTCTTGCCAAAATGCTGCCAACGTTACGAAATTTTGTTGTATGTCCTCCAACAGGCATAGGTACTTTTTTTTGTAATTTTTTCATTAAGTATTTCTGGACTTTTCATATTTTGTCAGACTTTATAAAATTTGAGAAAAATAATTTTTTCCAAACTCGTTACTTTTCAAGTTACCGACTCTTGATTTTAAAATACTTGACTTTTCGTTGGAAATGACATGTTGAAATATCATGAAAGAGTAAAGAAGATGTGAGGAATTCGAGAGGATTTTAAAAACCATAAGTAATTATTCTTATTAGTTTCTATGTGTAAATGTGTATTTTTAATCCTGGAAAAAGGATGGGTAGAAGAGGAAAATAGAAAATTTAAAACTTTTTAGTAAACGTTTTCAAGTTGATTTTTTTTCTATTTGATAAATTGACGTTGAAGAAATTAAAATAAGAACTTATTATTCAATTTCAAAAATTTAGCGAGGCACACCTCAATTTTTTTCGAAGTATTCACTTCAAGCAAAATTGGTTTAATAAATTTTGAAACAAAAATTTTTGAAATGTTGATCATTTTTAAGTGATTTTCATTTTTTTCAGAAGTTTCGACTTATTTATTCCGCAATTATTTCCTTACTTATGCATGTTGAGAGTTGAGAACTTGAGAAGGCTCAAAAATTATCAATAGCAATTTCAAAATTTATATCAGTTTGAAATCGGAAGACTTTATGTTGTGAAAAACTTCCAAACAGCTTGTTGTCTGATTCAATTAATAATTTAGAATGAAAAACTCAATTGTATTTTTCTAAATCATTCAATGTTTATAAAACTTGAATAAACATGAAAACATTGTTTTTGGTATAGAAAAAATTCGTTGCAATTTTTTGTAAAATGATAGAAACAGTAAATTTCAACATTTTCAAAACTGACTATTCAATCTAGGAAAAAAATTGATCCATTCGGGAAACTTTTGGACTTGAGTTTATAATTTTCATCTGTCGAAAAATTTGTATTGGTGTTTGAAATTGAAACAGTATTGTCCGAAAAGAATGATTTACATTCAAAAATACTTCTCGAAAGAGACTTCTGATTTTTTTTCGAAATTTGAATTTAGAATTCAGCGTTTGCAATTATTTTTTTTTTAATGAACACGTCTTATCATCAATTTTTTGAACAATTTTGAAAAAATTTTCTAAACTTGACAACTTTTTTTAAAAAAATGATTTATATGTAATATGTATTAATGTCTGTTTATAATTTTTAGAGATAAAACACGATTTGTTCAACTTTTTAAATGACCTTCTCATTCTCAACCTTTTATTGCAGAAGAATTTTTCGATTTGATTCTGTCCAGCTATAAGTTATTACTTATTATGACACGAGCTTGTCTCTCCTGCAACATTTATTTTTCTTAACACTCTGTAAAATCAAATTCGAATTGGAAAATTTTCAAATTTGAGAACTATATTCTTGGAGAATTTTTGTTTCGATTTAGAAAAATTAAATCTTGGTTAGAAGTTGAGAAATTTTCGATTGATTTTGCTCCTCCAGTTGGCCAACTTTGGTCCCATGAGTATTGTACTTTTTTTTCATTATCTTTCTACTCTCCTCTTCCTTTCTGTTGACCTTTTTAAATGCACCTACTCGAATAATTATTTCGCTGCATCATTTAAAAATATACCATCAAAAAATTCGTTAGCCTCCTCCCACCTTTATACACTTGAAACCTAAATGAGGAATTACCAATTGTAAAAAATAAAAGGAACCACACCATTGATGAGTACTTGGGAGCTGAAGAGATGGGTGTCGAGAGATGAAGAAAAAAACGAGCGTTCACATGCACACGACATTCTTATTCTTGAAAACCGCATAATATTGTGGACAAGAACGCGATGACGACGAATTTAGGTGAATGTTTCGTTCTAGTTAAGTGCATAGAACCGCGTGTTTTTAACCTAGACTTAATGATGGCAACGATACGTGCTATAAAAAAATTTGTTTCGGCGCCTTTTCTCACACAGAATCCATATCACGTGCGTGTAAAGTATTCAGTATTTAGCAGGTATGATATATTTTTTTCTATGTGTAAAAGAGTGTATCAAGTGTAATAGTGTTGAGAAACAGAAAATGAAAGAAAAATCAGTAAATGGGCAGTCAATTGAAATTGAAATTTTGTAGATAGATGATCCAAGGCATGAGAAAATGAACGAGAGAAAAAAAGATTGGAATTCTTCATTTTTTTTTCTAGAATCTCTGAAGTCGTGAATTTTTTTTCAAATGAAATTCCAACTCTTCTATGTGTGTTTTTTTTTCTCAAAAAAATTAATGGGGTTAGAAATTGAAAAATTTATTCAGAAAAATAAGATTTCTGTTTAAAATTTATTTTATTTTATTTTTTTTAAAGACTCTCATTCGCGAAATTTTTCATTTTATGATCGAAAAACCAAACGATTTTCCAATTAGTCATTTTTCACTAATAAAATCTGATATTTTCATAGGTCAGGATTATAGTCCGATGTTTGAAATCGATTCGTCCGATATTTTTGAAAAATTTTTGAATTTTTTGCCAAGAGTCAAAAACCTCTGGAAACAGTTTTTCTAAAATTACAGAAGAATAAAAAGCCTAAAAATTATTAAACAATAGAATTGATTTGCTCTCTGTTGCGGCGGCGTTGTACAGAATACCTATAGGTATTTTCGATTATTACAAAACTATTTTACGGTCCGGTGCTTATATCCGAACCTCGATACCGCGTGTACCTTCTTAATAATATTATAAAAGTATAAAACCGTTTAATTTCGTAGCACTTTTAACGGGTATTTGATGTCGCATCGGACAAATATCGTACAAGGTTTTTTCATCTTTTTCACTCCCTTTTCCTCGTTTCTCTGCATCTGCAGATACATATCGACGGTTGGTAACTTATTTGATAACATTGTTGTCCTACGGTGTGTGAATTATTTGTGATTCGATATGTTATATGGGTTCTTGAACTCTATGGCGAGTTTTCGACAATATTGTGTAATACGCCGCGTCGCACCGTCACATAGTTGTGTGAGATTGCTGACTGGTTCCTGGTTTATCGTACGGTCTGGTGTATTGAACTTGGAATGTGATGGATTTCTGAAGGACAAGGTTGGATGTGGAATGGTCCAGTTGATTGAGAGATTTTCCAATGAAATAGCTTAACGAATTGAAATTGTGTTTTTTTTTTGCAAATTATTTCAATTTGGATGGAAATAATGTGAATAGAATAACTTTGAGAAAGAAGTCACAATCATTCTGGAGGAGAGAGACAGAAAAAGGGATAATCATTCTATTTTGATAAAAAATGATTTTTCAAATGAAAATTTTACTTTTCCTAAATTTTTTCTGACCAAAAACAGAAACTTTTAAAAGAATCATGATTTTTCAACTCTCGGACCTAGTTTTTTAAGATGAAACTGCAATTTTGAAATGACTAAAATCGCATCGAATTTGGTGAAATGGTTCAAAAAAAATGAAATGTAATTCTTAATATTGGGCTAGAAATTCACAATTGTGAAATTTGTTGAGATCATTTTGAAACAGCTTAAAAACTAATAAAACTGTGTTATGCATCAATATTTTAAAAATTGAGTTACTTATTGAAAAATTACATACATCTACTGCGTTATTTTTAACCAACTTTCGTGAAAATTCATAATTTTTCTATGTAATACATATTCGAATATTTTTTCAGTCTTTTAGAAAAATTTCTTTTGATATTGTACACAATTCCTATCTCATTTTGAAAAAGTTTTGAGAAATTTAAAGCAACTTATATCGATTTTTGAACTCCTTATGCTTTTGACAATTTTTGTGTAGAATTTCCATTTTTTTTTTCAAAATTTGAAACTTACCTACGTTATTTTTTGCGATGTATGTTCATTTTATCACTTTTTCTCGTTATTGCACCGAAAAAAGTTTGAAAATGGCTTTGATTATTATTTTTCCAATAATTTGACCTATTTCTATAATAGACTATTTTTACTATTTTGAAAAAAATTTCAATGTTTCTTGCCATTTGAAGGGGGGGGGGGATAATCAGCTAAGATCGAATTTTTTCACTTGATAATGATGCAGTTCCTAAAGTCAAATTTTTTAATTCAAAATAACAATTTGACTGATTTCTATTATATTTTTATAATTTTGAAAAAAAATTGCAATGGTTCCAGACATTTTATCGATTTTGATGAAGATGGGGAGGGGGAAGGGGGATGGACGAAATCAAAAATTGACAGCTAAGATCGAATTTTTTTCACTTGATTATTTAGTTCCTAAAATCGATTTTTTTGATTCAATATTGAATTTTTTACATTTTTTGACTGTAAAAAAATTGTTTCCAGAAAAATCATCACTTCCATCTTGAATCTTATTTCTCGACGATGCCATTTTTAGAAAGCAAGATGCCACCCTTCCCTGCTTCTTCATTCAGTTGAAAATTTTCCTACATTTCTAATTGAACTTCAAAATTTTAGACAATTTTCGAGACATTTCCAGTTTCCAAATAATTTTTTCCTCCATTTTGTCGTCCAGAAAAAATCGAGTTATGATTTCCTTCGCAGAATTAATAACTTATTGAGAATCATAGAGGCACTAAGAAATTAATGAAGGGAGGATCTGAGAATTCGAAAAAAATGGAGGAGAGTTCTAATTTCAAATCAGTCATTTTTCATCGTTCTTTTAGTCAAAAATCATTGATTTTTCTGACAAATTGAAAATTGATTGAGGAGCCAATAATTTTTGAATTGGAAATTGTGAAAAATTATCAATTTTCAAAATAAAGTGATTGCCCGAACGAAACAGGGCGAATTTTTTTTGATAACTTAAAAAGCAAAAAAATACACTTTTTTCATTTTTGTGATTAAAAAATCTTTCCGAGGTTAAGAAGGGTGCTCGGGTCGCCTAAGCCTCTTCCTTGCGTGCACCCTTGATGATAAAAATTGATTCGACTGATTTGTTGCATTTATCGAAAAATGAAATCCGTATACGAAGTAAAACTTTCCTCATAATGATGTAAAATTTGGACAAATATTGGATAATTTTTCATCAAATAAAATCCAGGGACATCTCATTGCCCTATTTCATTCATCTCCTGGAAAAAAATCCAGAAACCACGTCGAACAGTCTCAAAGGTATTCCCTATCCTAAGCATATCTCGGAAGAATAGGTTCACTACCGAATTATCCAAGGACGACGAAGACGTCGACGGTTTCAATGATCAAACGGCTTATTCGACGACACCGAAACTCTCTTTCTCTACTCAGTACTCTATGCCATAGCCAACGAAGAGCGAACTGTCAGCGCGGAAGTGCTGGAAAGAAAATTGAAACGTAACCGAGGATGATGCGCGTGCCATCCAGGCTTAAAGTACAGTTATATGCGGTCGAGAATAGATTTGGTTTTAATTTAAAAATGTACGAATGTGGTTCAATTCGCGACTCTGTACTCGCTATGTAATCTAGGTAAATATTGTATGAAGAAGAAGTCTATACGCGAGTACGTCGAATTAATATACACGTCTTGGCAGTAATTTTCTTCGAAAAAAGGGAGGAAGAATTTAGCTAGTGATTTTTTTTCTCATTCTCGTTCGCCTTTAATGACTTAGCGAGAATAGTTACGTATGTATCAAAATAGCTTTTGAGATTCGGCCCTGGTGAGGAGTGAGAAGCGGGCAAGATGTTATTGTATTTATGCACGCACGTTAACAACCTATTTTTAAGCTTTAAATACGTACAATAAAAACCCTATTGTATGGAGAGTGTTTCCAAGACGCACTATGAGCCAGAGAGAGATACGAATATGTGGAGCTGTCGCACGGCTCATCTCGCTGACTCTTTTATTATTCAATCACGTCCGACGGAAAATTTGTTTAACAGAAAACACGCCGTTGTTGAAAATTGATAGTTTAGAGCTACCGTGCTGAGTAGCATCTTAATCTATCGGCCAGCAGCGTTTAATATGACGTCATGTCAGCTGCGAGATGTGAAATTTTCAACGGTTTTCGTCGAGATACGATCGAGAGTAAGATATACGATCAGGAAACTACGATATTTGGGGAAATTCAGCCTAAAAGATGAGATTGTTGGCAAAGTCAAGGACTGTGTACCGATAGGTATGGCGAGTTTGGCGATGACATGAAATCCGCCTCGATCGCGATTATCTGTCGAGTTGTTTACTTTAATGATTGTCGCGTTACGAAAAATAAGAAGAAAGAACCAATACTGTTGGTATTATTACGAGAGCAAAAAAAATTATTCTGTTCGATCAGTAGTGCCGCACAAGATCGTTCTTAATTCATTCAAGTGTGAATTTGTGCGAAGTAAAAAAAAACAACCGTCGAGATTAACGTTTTTCTTCGTCGAGGAGCCACGAAAATATACCAGTGTTTGTATAATCGACGACTATAACAGTTTTCATCGATAACTCCCCGTTGTTCCTCTGCCCCGAACTATTACGCTTGGTCGTAGCGTTATGACTGCTGCAGCTAGGTTATGTCGTCTAGATTGTGATACAATGTCTTGCAACTGGGTTTCTTTTTAAATGATACGGAGAAATATGGCCGTAGCGTGGATGACCTATTGTCGGCGGTTACGGTGTGGTATGTGTTGCAGATGGTGCATGTGTGAAAATCAGGGAATGAAGTCATTAAAAAAAAATTTGATCATTAATTTATACGAATATGTTTTTAAGAAAGATGAAATTGTCAACTAATTTCCAATTTTACGAATTTGCAAGACCTTATTCTCTTTTTTCAATATGAGAATAATATTCTCTGGGACCAATAATCAAAAATTTTCAAAAAAGTTGAATTTTTCGAATTTTTTGGACCCAAGCTCAATTTTTTCCCATTTTATCATTTATTTACGAAAATCAAAGTCATCATTTCCACTCTCTTAATTATTTGAATCAGTCAGAAACTGAAGATTAACTGGTTGAAATAGACAGAATCAAGTCACTGGATAGGATGTAAAATTCCACTGATCGTGCCGTTAATCAGTGAAATTTGATTGCCAATCAGTGAAAAATTGCTGATTCAATTTGTGAATTTTCATTTCAGAATCAGTATTATTTTTACCTCGACGATTGAAATGAATCAGTAAAAATTTTAATTTACTGATTCATTTCAGTAGTTTAGAAAAAAATAACTCAAAAATGAAAATTCACCAACTGACTCATTAAATTTTTCGCTGATTTCTACAATGACTTAATTTTGTCTATTTAATCAGTCATTTTTCTCCCTTGTCTGATTTGGTTTTAAAATACTCTCAGAACGGAGAAAAATTGTGCAAAATTTTAAAAAAATTGTTTTTTAATCATTAATTTATTTCCTTTAAAATTTTATATTCAAATTTTCCAAAGTTTGTTCAGTTTTTCTGAATATGTGACTCTGCCGGAAAGAAAAGACATGTGTAAAAAAAATCGATGTCTCTTTCACATTTTTGGTTCAAATGGCACCAAATCTGGACCAAACACATAAAAATAAAGACATAAATTTTTTTTTTACACCAAGGTCCCTTCTTTCCGGCAGGGTCATATATGGAAAAATAGTACTGTCATAGACAAATTGAGATCATAACTGAAATAAAAATTATTGGAAAATAATGTTGAAAAGGGACAGTTATTGTATGGTGGCGGAGGGGAGGGAAGGAGGGGGGTAGCTTGCTGTACTTTTTGTATTTTTTCAAAATTTTATACATGAGATAAATTCACTGAGCTGGCTCTAGATTGACCTATACTCCAAGTTGCCACATTAGGAAAGAAATACCCGTGTAGCCCAATTATCAGCACGTCTTGTTGATTGCTGAGTCATCTCGTTGGTACGCGGTGGTGTAAACTGATCTATCGATCATTTGAATAGCACAGGCGACTGCGGTGAATCTATTACACGCCTGGCTTTAAAACTACCTGCTCTCAAACTAAATACTTATCAGGTAGTTTAGTGTACTCGTAAACATACGCTATAAACTATATTTTGGCATATTTGGTGTTAAAATCATCATCGCACACGTTGGAATGATTATTTAATAATAAAAGACTCTATACTCGTATAAATTGTACGTTGACGTTGTCGGCATCGCCATCTCACCAATTCACATAGAAACCAAGTCTCGAGTGCGAGTACGACGCCGTGCAAGAATTTTTCAACCGTGATTTTGCATTTTCTATTCAACATGTAAATAAGAAATATTTCGGAAAACGTAAAAAGGTACGTTTGCTGCGTACACGTCGCACCTGATGGAGCATCGGCCCAAGACCTCGTCCCCTTCGTTAGTGAAATTCGTGTGACACGTATTCGTTACAAATCTGCGACAAATATAAATGATTTCATGGATAATAAAGGACAAAGCGAGTTTTCCCATGATTAAGTAATTAAAAACCAGCGCATATTGTGATTTTTTACGCTCGGTGCTACTTTTTGTAGAAAAGCGCGCTTCTGTGAGCAAAATCAAGTGCAGGGAAAAAATGAGGGCGTTTTGGTTAGATGTGCCTGTAAATCTTGATAGTTTGTTGCTTAGGTTTTAGCTATAGCTTGTATTTTTATGGTTTATTAGGAGTCAATAGTAATATGTTGATTTTTTATTTGTGTTACAGGTGGAATCTGTCATGTTCAGTCGGATTATTACTAATACAGGTAAGCTCGAACGAGATTTTTAATTGAATTATAGTACTTAATGTAGAATTTTTCGATATTGAGGACTGAAGGATGCTGATTAGGGTGGAAAATTCAGAAAATGAAAAAAATAAAAATAGGAGTTTGATGAAAAAGTCTGTGAATGGAATTATTTTTAAAATTTTTTAGCAAAATGCAGAAATGATAGAGAGGAATTAAAAATTACCTACTATGTTTTAAGATCTCAAAAATTGGGAAATGATTATTGAGGGTTTTGAAAAAATCTTTCGAAATCCGACGAACAGACAATTATCTTATAGTCCGAATTCCCTCAAAATACCTAACATATAATCGAATTTTAATTTTTGATTTCCGTTTGCCTTTCAAACGCTTCTATGGATTCTGATTGAAAAACTAAGGTTCAATAATTTAGAATTAGTGACCGAAAATACAAAAGACCATGCTATTTTAATGTAAATATTCGAATTTAAAATTTTAGGCCTCTTATTCCCCTCATGTCTTCGGACGTCTCAAACGATATGTGACGCCGCATACGAAAAGGTTACCCCGAGCCAACTGGTAAGTTTAGAGAAAAACGCGTTTTAAGTTTTCGAAGTGTTTTTTTCAATTTTTTCAAAATTCAACGAATTCTTCCAATTTTAGTGGAAAAAAAAGAAAAAAAAATTTTTACGTTTTTTTTTTTACACTTTTTTGTAGGAGGTGTCTCACTTTACAGCCATTTTTCACCGCTTAAACGTCGAGATCGCGACCTGGCAATGGTTTTATCGGATTCTACGGCCAATTTTACATACAAATAGTGGAAAAACTCAAAAACGGTATAGTTGACCCGGGGTCACCTTTTCGTATGCGGCGTCACATATGTCAATAAAAAAATTGCCACGTGACCTTGAAAATTTTCTCTTTTCGATTCAAAGCCATGGAACTTGAAAATTTTCAAAACACTGAAAATTTTAGTTCTAGTCGAGTTGAGGAAGATATTTTTATTGGGAAAAATCATCCAAGGTGTTTTTTATTTTTATTCATTTTTCAAGTCAAAAATGGGAGGGGTGAAGGAAAAACTTGACTAGTTTTCTTGTTTTTTCACTTTCGTTCGTTTTTTTAAAAATAAATAAATGTTATGGTTTGAAAAAAAAAGTATGAAAATTGAAAAATTTTCATTAAAAATTCAATCTTATGGTCTTTTCTGTCATTTAGTATCGATATGTGTGGAAAAAGAAGGAGAAAAGGGGGTTCCTTTTTTCGCACAGTCGATTTAAGTATTTTCCATTTATCATTATATGATTTCGTTCATGCCCGGATGAAGCGAAGGCAAAGATTTGAGATTTGAGAATATTGAGGTTTTAATAGGTACCACAATAAAATATTTTTCACATGAATTCTTGACCTCATAGTGGGGGGGGGGGGGGTTAGGAGGAGTCCAGACCTTTTAAACCTCCCTAACTCTGTCAACTGCAACTGCTCAAATTTGTCTTTTTGCATAGATGCCTGTTTTTTTTTTAAATATTACTTTCATTTATATAATTATTCAATTAAAATTATCGAAAATCACTGAAAAAATGTCAGAATTGCATCACAGGAGAAAAATCAGTGAAAATCTTTGAAAAATTAGTGAAAATTCGCCGAAAATCAGTAAATTTTTCTGGTTTTTCCAGTGCTGCAATTCTGACTGTTTATGAGTGACTTTTCACTGATCCAGTTAAAGATCCAATATAATAATCTTGCCAATTGACCATCGGTCAAATCCGATGTAATTGGATTGATCTCTCCTTAAATAGAAATATATCTTGAATTCCATCAAATCCAAAATAAAATCCATATAACCATATAAATCGAAATATCACGACAATGCAGAAACGAGAAACACGTCGCGTAGCAGAATCATCATCAAACATCATCAGCAATATCAGCATCAATCATCTCAAGCTGCCTTTTACCTCCTGACTTGTCTTCCAGGGGGCTTTGCACTTCAATGTCTGGACGTCGGACAATCGGAAATACCCGATGTACGGTTACCGCCGCCCAGAAAGGTTAATAACTGAAACAACTGAAACCGATACGATGACAAGCAGGGGGCGGTATCGAATACCTATAAAATTGTCGGCATCGCCATCGGCGCAACGACATCGCATATTATTTAAATCGATTTTACAGAAGATGGCTTTTTCCTCAACGTTTATAATTCGCGAGCAGGCGAAAACGTACGTGATATACGAAATGGTAGAGTTTTTCCGTGTCTTCGTTACCCGCAGCCAACGCCAGAGCATACACAGACGCAGAAATATATCTACGGATGCTGACTTTGAGTACATCTTAGTTTGTTGATCGCGCGGCAACCATCGATCATTGACCGTTACCACTCAATTGTATTGAATGTTTATAATGGAGAATCCGCGATGACAATTTCTCGATGTACGTGTTCCATGTCCGATTGACGTTTATATTGGCCTGGCTGCCGTTTTCGCTACAATGTCAAAGGTGCTAGCACGTTTTTATTTGACGAATTTATTTATGTAACAATGATACCGTATAGACCGATGAGACGTGTACCCAAGTAAAATGTAATAATTTCAGTACGCAGTTTGTCTATACGTCTGTGTGGGTAGCCAGGTACCGAAAAATATCGTTCATACGTCGTACGTATCGTATGAATGCGCATTGTACGTACATAGTACGTCAATGTAGCATTTGCTCGAGAACGAACACAAACCGCTATGATGGCTGCAGTTTTTGCCGATATGTGAAATTATCGGCGTGCAGATTTGACCAAGAATCGTTATCAGATGATGAAAGTGCAATAACCTATCGATGCGATGGACTGAACCATATGAATAGAAGATTTTTGAGAGAAATGGCGATTGCAGTGAAGAATCGGGGAAGAAGGAAAAGAAAGTATTTGGACCTTCGCTGATGCACATTTTTAACGATATGAAGACTTTCCAAGCACAAGAAAATTTGATTTCTTGAGGATTGATTTGAAGATGTGTGGAAAATTATGAACATTGATGAAGAAAAATGTTGATTTTTTGTCAGCTCTTACGTCAATTTGGGAAATTTGAACGAGAGTAGGATTTTTGGGTAGTTCTTCAAGGTTTTAATGAAACCACCGGGTATCAAAATCCCAGCTGCTCATTCGATTTTTGGAAAATTTTCAAAAGTCAAGAAATGTTCCATTTTACAGTAAAAATATTACATCTAAAAATTAATCCAGTAAGTAGTCTTATTTTTGTGTTTGAAATTTTGAAAATATTAATGGGTATTGTGAATCTGACTAGTGGGTATCTGCATATGTGACCCTGCCGTAAAGAAAGGACCTAATGTTTAAAAAAAAACGATGTCTCATTTTTCACGTTTTTGATCCAAATAACACCAAATCTAGACCAAACACATAAAAATAAAAACATCGATTTTTTTTTACACAAGGTCCCTTCTTTACGGCAGGGTCACATGGGCATTAAAAAAATTGAATAGAAAATCAACAATAAATTCCAGTTGATAATCCTAGTAAACAAAATTGGAAACTAAAAAATTGGTGCCGAAATTTGAATTTTGATAATTGGAAAAAAATTGTCAGAAGCCATTAAAAATATGCAGATGATTTGAAGAAACAGGTGAGAAAGAGGAAAATTTTCCTGGAAAGTACTCTTTCATTCTGAATCAGTGAAAAGTCATTGATGAAAAGTCAGAATTGCAGCATAGGAGAAACCAGTAAAATTAACTAATTCTTAACCAATCTTCACTGATTTCTCAATGATTTTTCTTACTGATTTGTTTTCAGTGAAAATTTTTTCGCACTAATTTTCTCCTGTACTACAATTCTGTCTTGTTTCTCAGTGATTTTCGATAGTTTTCACCGATTTATAAAATGATGGAGTACAAAAACAAGTTTTATGGGTGAATGAAGAATTTAGTTTGGTCATTGGATCAAAATAAATGAACTTCAGGGATGACTTGAATATTTTATTGGGTCGTTAAGGGCTTTTGATTATTGCGATAGCTGAATTCTTTGCCAGGACGCCAGGACTGTCTATGAAAAGATTTGATTCGAGGAGATAGGAATTGTGGAAGTGACCTTGAAAGGGTGGGAAGGAGAAAATTGGAATTCATTTTTTCACGTTTTTGTGTAGATTTTATAAAACTTGAAAAACGTTGTTTTTAAAATTTTTTTCAGGTGTTGACATATTTCTATATTTTTTTTTTTTACAATACGTGTTATGACTTCTGGTAATTTAAAATATGGAGAAACAAATTTCGTTGCAGCATTTGCTTAAATTTAAAGAGCATCAGTTTTTAATATTCTCCTTTTTTCGAAAGTTGAAATTCGATCAAGAAAATACTTCAAGTATCATGCAAGGCTAAAAATCACGACCAGAGGTAGATATAAAAGTGACGAGAAATATCCAGACAAAATGGCAAGAATTTTCATTTTTCAGATGTTGCTTTAAAAATTCTAGAATGGAAGATAGATAAAATATAAAGCATTGTACTCAAAAAATTACCTATTCTGATTCCATCGTGCGAAGATTGATTCCCAGAAAGTTTTCTAGCAAATCAATACCTGTAACTGCGTTTAAAATTTCGCATAAAAATAGCATAAGTAATCTACCTTATTGAACTGGTAAACAATGGAATCAAATAATAGCAAGAGATACGCATTAATCGATACCACAATTAATTCCTAATTAAAGCGAATAATCGATTATCGAATAATGAAACCAAACCAGCATCATCGTGTCATTAGCACGCCGGAAAACAGTCTCAACAGCAGCACTGTCTCAACTCCTGAAGTTGATCTTGGCTTGGATTTTTTTTTGCTGAAAATGCGCCCGTCTTCAGCATCGGGAAGCGTCTTATGGCGGAAGTCACAAACGCATTTCTTACTGCACCTATAATAGTCTTCTCATTAGCGATCAGTTACCTTGCTCTGTGTGCCATTACCCGAGTATGTGTTCGCATCAACGCGTACGTAAACGTTTTTGGTTAAATGATTCAGAAACGAAGTGCATGATCAAAACGGACCTTCTTCTTTGTAATGTTTATAAATGATGCTGCTAGGACTTGACCACTGCTGGTGATATGGAGAAGCGTAGTTTTGGTAACGCACAGTTCCTAGAAGAGGCAAAGTCGTCGGTGTAAATTGAACGTTTCATTGTTACCAGATGGCGGGCGATGGACCGAGCGGATGAATAATTGTGATAAATAATGACCGCGTTGAACGCATCTCCGCCATAAAATCGGCCTGCGATTAAATCCACTCGTCGCAAACAGTATTAACGGGTCGGCGTCGTTGTACCAAGAATAAAATCTGGGGAGTCGAGATGCTAGCGTTTCGAATGCTAATAGTTGATAGGGTAGAGCGAAGAAACCGCGAATTTCGAAATTTAAAATGCCTGGGTGCGAGAAATTGGCCACCACTTTCTGATTTCAAATCAGTGAAAAGTCACTGATATGTAATGGGAATTGCAGCACAGGAAAAAGCAGCGAAATTCCTCAATCTTCAGGGGATTTTCTTTGATTTTTTAGAGAATTTCATTGCTTTTTCAGCGAATTTCAAAATTTGAATTTTTTTTCGATTGTTAACAAACCTTTCTTTATAAATTTGAAACTCGTTTAAAATGATGTCCTCCCCCCCTCCCCCTCCAATATCTATAGTCCTTTATTTTTATCATCGTGGTTTTAAAAATGCGAAACAATTGAAAAAATACCTCTACCTACTCAATGTTGACAAAATTATTTTTTTGAAATTTTAGTAACTACAAATTCAAAGTTTAAACTTTTTTTTAAAATTATATTCTTTGCTATCCCCCTCCTTACAATTTATACTCCATTGAAAAACGAAACTGATCTTGAAATTTCATTATCTTGGACACAATCACTAGTTTATAAATGATCTTGACGAAAATAAAAAGTACATTTTATTTTAAGTAATTTCAAATTTTTTTATATTCCAAATCATTTAAATTTCTGCATTTTTAAAAAAATGCATCCAACATTAAAATTTTTCCAACAGTGTAACTTGATTTTGATTTTAAAAATTTTTTGTCGTATACTTGATTAATTCAGATTTAAGCAAAGAAAATTTGATAATATGCAGGATTTTTGGGAGAAGCAATCAATTTAAGTACTTTACCTACCTACTTTTTAAATTGGAATCAGACAAATTTGATGAAAAATTGTGTTTCTGACGAAAAGGACATTGAATTAAAAATCTGTGATTTTTGACTGAAAGATTCGTGAATATCATCGATTTTCCATGAAGTTTATTTCACAGACTCAAAAAATTGGGAATTTCACCTGATTTAAATAATTCAGATAGACGATATTTTTTTTAAGAATCATAGTTGAAAGACAAAAAATAATGCATTTTGTGGAATTTTCAAGTTGAAAAATCTGTTTGTTGAGCTAAAAAGGTGCTTAATTTAAAAGAACAGACTTATGGAGGTCGGATAATCGAAAATCGGATAATCGAGGTTCTACTGTACCTAATTATAAAGTTGGAAGAAATTTTTCAAAAATACCTATGAAGTTGAAAAAAATTAAGGAAAGTGAAAAGATTACTATAAAAAATAGAGCTGCGAGAAAATTTTAAAAAGTTGAATAAAAGTTTTAAAAAATCGAAGTTGAAAAAAATTTATCAATTTGAAAAAGTTTACAACATCTAGAAAACAATTTTGAAATGGAAAAAAATGTTTTTGAATGAAAATTTTTCCGAATTTAATTATTAAAATTTTTCAATTTCATATATTGAAAAAATTGTAGCTCTAAAACTGTTGCTACTTGAAATTTTGAAAGAAATTTCCAACTTCATGGTTTTCAAAATTCCTTCCAAGTCAAAAACTGATTGGAAAATTTTTTAAAAAGATCCATAAAATAATTTGGAAATGAAAAAAATTCAAAATTTACAGCTGAATAAAATTTTGAGAAAATTCAAATTGAAAAAATGGAATGTAAGAAATTGAAAAAGTTGAGAGAGAAGTTTGAAAAAAATTTGATTTCAGCTTAAATTTGAACTTGGATCATCAAAATTCTACGAGTATTTGCCTCAACATGATTCAGCAGAATGTCTAACAAGTCCTGTTGGTGCTGTTGGTCCTGCTTTGAGCTGAGTGGTCATGTTTTGGTCCTTTTGGTCCTGCTTTGAGGCTTTTTTAGAGAAAAGTCCTGTTTTGTATTAATTTTGAGATCTAGCTGCCAAAATTTAAAAAAAAAATCGTGTGGGTACTCGTTGGAAAGAGGAGATCGTCAGGAATTTGAAACGAAACAATAAAAATCCGGTTATTTTTATGCTTGAATTTTTGAAATAAATTTACGCTGATTTCTAACAATTATTATTGCAAATTTTTGTTTAAAAATGTTTTTTTTAATAGGTTTAATTTTTTTTGGGAGGGGGGGGGGGGTTGGGCAAGGTGTCTACTGGTCGCGAAAAGTTGCTAAAGTCGCGAAAAAGGCGCAAAATTGACCAAAAATTTGTAAAAGTTGCAAATTTTTTCAAAATATTTCAGTTTTTCAAGAATTTTTCGGTTGAAGCATTGTGTTTAAATATGTACATTTTCAACTTGGATTTTTTTATAAAAAATTTTCGCCCTCGCTTCGCTCGGGTTCAGTAACTTTACAATTATTTTTAAAATACTTTTGGAAGAAGAGGAGCTCATTACAAAATTTCTTGTTTTTTGGATGTCAAAAAAAGAGCATGAAAAAACATTGAATTTTGATGAGAAAATTTGAACTTCTGGATACTTTTTCTGAAAAATTTTCGCCCTCGCGAGAATATTACAATCCAACAAATTATTTTGAGGCAATTATACGGGAAAATAACTTTCCTATCCAACTTTTTATGGCCATTTTGTACCCTTCAAAAAAAGATTTCGACACCCACTACTTGGATTTGTTATTATTTTTGGTTTTTGAGGCCAAAATAATTAGCATGACCGTGAACATAGCACAGCACTTCCCAACGATTTATGAAAGTTCTGATTCTCTCTGAGTAATTCCTAGCAATGCTACTGCAATTTGATATTTTCTATGGAATAAAAGGGTATTTCCAAGAAGGAGATAATAAAGCGCTTGAAATTTCCTTTAAAACGAGTATACGCAAGGGGGATTTTTTTTTGGGGGGGGGGGGGGGGGTACAAAATTTATCGTACCTATTTTTAAGGGTGCTGCTGAAGGTCCTTTTGGTCCTGTTTTGGATTTTGTCCTGTTTGTTAGACACCCTGTTCAGGACCTATCTAGTTGTACAATCATTAATAAAAATCACATGATTCAAAATTAATCTCTGTCGGAAAATAAAAGGTTTCGGTTTCAAATACAGTCTAAAGTCAGTATTAAAAACCAGTTTAACCTAATTGTATTTTCACGTTTGATAAAGTAAAATGAGTGAAATTTTGAAGACTGTGATCAGTTTCCTCAGCTATAACAGAATTCCTAAAAATATTGACCCCGTCAACTGCCATCAAGGCCACTTCCGCACCCAGGCTTTTCATTCATGAAAAAAACCTGAAAAAAAATCCAATTTCACTCCAGCCTAATGGTCAATGGTCTACGAGCTTGCCAAGTCTTTAAGGTACTACAATGTGTAAGTACACGATGCATGGCGCGTTAATCCGTAAATATACGAAGGTTATATCGCCGTGGCCTTCGAGCTGTTACGCGGGCCGCGATCTGGCAAATGGTCTAATTTAAAATGTAAATAATACCACGCTTTTACAGTTTCAGTAATGACACAGTTACCTATAATTAACCATGGTGAAAAATTTTTCGTCGGTGGGTTTTTCACGGTATTTTGATCGGCCGGCCGACCAGACATGCTGAGAAAATAATTACCAATACGACGATCCGATGCCGGAGAAAGGGACGTGCGTACACGCATCACACGTGCTGAAAAAAAACAACACTCTTCGCATCGAGTGAAAAGACCGGCCGCAGATGCGTGCGAATAAAAATCAAAAGTCCCAAAGGCCTAGTGATCTGGATTCCAGCAAAATCGATGGCGCATAAATTAAACACGAGATGGGCCGAAAAAAAGAGTTAATAATAAACGCGATGATATAAAATATTAACTAGGCTGTGAAGTATGCGGTTTTTTTCTTCGGATTTTTTTATTTATACCTTATGTAAAAAATATTTATATTGAAAAAAAAACTAAAGAAGAGAAGATTCCGCCGCGTGAAATGAGTACCACCGCAGCGTGTGGTTTCCTGGTCTGATACATTATATCACCTAAATTATCGCTGCCCATGTTTTACTTTATTTAATCTTGACGAGGTGACAATGAGTAGTCGACGAACTTGACATTTGGCTGGAGCCCATACTAAACAGCATCGTGGTGTGTCATCCACTCAAACGTCAGTTATTTTGATAGACGTGTGTATGGGTTTTGAACAATACTATTCGGACCATCAGTATTCCGTCCAGCGCCATAATTCGCCCGAGTACAAATTTTTCACTTGTAGTATTTCACTACCGACACCGTAGACTGGTACGAATATATTATTATGCAACGAAATCGACGGTAAAAATGATAAAATGTCAAGATTCCGCGGATACTGTCGTCTTTCGTGACTTTGAAAAGAGTACAGCATTGTTCGAACCTTGTAAGCTGTAATTTTACTAACTGTAGTTTGCTGGTAAAAATGTATCTGTGATTCAATTGACGAATCGTTTAGAGCATCTGGGTGCGCGGAAATATTTGATTAATTATGTAAATGGTCGCGTTTGTTGAATGGTTCGCGCGGCTGTTGATGGTCGTGCGATGATGGATGGCAGATAAATGCTGAAATCATGACCGGTGTATTGATTCTAAACGTTGTTGGTATGAGGTAGCAGTTTTCATATATCGATCAGCGTATAAACGAGGAATGTGTCGTGGTTTTTTTCAACGTGGTTTTCAATATCGAAGGTGCTTCGATGTCCTATTTGTATATAGAATGAGTTTTTTGAATCTAGTTCAATTGATTCGATATTAACTTTTTCTTCGGTGTCAGAATCATGAGATGTAGGTGTCTAGAATTTGAGTGTTTCAATAAATTTGAAGATGTGGTTGGTGAACAACGAAGGGAATTTTAATTTTTTGGAGGTTTTATCTTGCATGGATTCTATACTGGCTAGAAAAACAGTAAAACTCAGAAAATAGCAAGGATTTTGAACATTTCATTGCAAAAAGCTAGAATTTTCAACAGTCCCTTTTTTTTGAATTTTCTAATCGATGTATAAAAATGGGTTTTTGTCTGACTGAAGGGATAAAAAAATTCAAAATTTCTCACTGTGATGAACTGTTTTACGAATTTTTGGTTTAAAAGTACCTGCGATTTTTTTCAAGTCAAAACAAACATTTCGAAAAATGAATCAATTTGGAAAATTTCCTTCAAGAATCTAATTTTTCCCACTGAAAGGACAATTTTGCCATTATGAAAACGGAAAACTTACCCTTTTGCCTGTATTTTGACCCAGCACTATGAATTTATTGAAGCTTTTTTAAAAGTCTTGATAATTTGAAAATTGGTGATTTGAATTAAGAAGGTTTATGAAAGATGATAAATCAATTTACCAGTCACCAGTTACCAGAGGGACCCAAAAATTCTTGTTTTGACATACGATTTGACCTCGCTCTCGTTTTCGAACGCTATGAGAAAATACAACTTTCAAAAAATCATTTTGAGAGTTCTAATGGACCAATTTTTTTCAATCTTCATATTTTAATGCCTACTTTCGATTTTTTATAACTTTTTTCAAAAAAAAAATCATGCAACTTTGTCTATTGCGTAAAACTGCTCCTGGCTGTTGCTTTATTAATTTTCATGTACTCGTAATAAAGACTCTTGTTTTATGTTAATCAGGTATTTTTTCGTTTCTTTTTACTGCCTAAAAACTAAAAATAGTTGTTGAATAATTTATTCAAAAATTTTTGAATCCTACTTTCCTCAAAAACGAACCGGTTCAGAAGTTTAATATTTCAAATTCTTGAGATAAAAACTAAAAAGACTCAAAGTTCGAAATTTCGACTAAATTTTTTTCAAAATCGAAATGGAAAAAACGATGAAATGAATTTGTACGTATATTTTGTTTTTAAAAATCACGAAAATTATTTCAAAAATCAGTGTACCCAGAACCCAGATCCGTCTGAAGTTTGAATAAATTGATAAGAAAAAAATCGCTCCCTTTCCTATCTCATTATGTTTAGAAAACTTGAACAAGGTTAGAGGAATCACGACCGATAAACAAACCCATCAACATAAGTTATTAATTTTTAAAAATTACAAATTTTTGAAACTGGCTGTGCGCACCTGAACCAAAAAAGTAGCTGAAAAAAGAATGAGGGTCTGTCGTTTCATAGAAAATCGACATTTTGGAAATTTTCCAACACACTGAAATTACAGCTACGTCTCAAATATTTTTTATTCTGGGAAAATGATGGGATGGGGAGTAGAATGTATTCACTTCACAACTTGAAAAGCACAAAATTTAGTTCCAAGAGTTCAAAATAGAAAAAAAAAGATTTGAACAAGAAATTTTTATTAAAAATTAGATTTCTTAAATTCTTATAAAAAATAATACGTTTTCATAAAAAAAAAACACAAAAAAAAAACAAAAAAAAACAGTGAAACCTTAGTTTATTCCCTTCCTTTCCCTTTCCTTCTAAAAATTTTGAAAATTCCAAAATAAACTAAATCGAACATTGTTGTTTTTTGGGGTAGAAAAAGAAAATTTACAACAGAAATGGATTTTTTTCTGATTTTTCCGGCTTGAAAAATACCTACAATTATACTCACTTTTCTGGTTCAAAGCGAAAATTTCTCTTGATCATCAATTTTAAAATCGTTCCGACTCAAATTTTCTCTATTAAAACCTGATTTCGCCATTTTAGACGACAAATTGTTTTCTTTTTGCCTTTTGTATTCCTATTTCCTATCCCTGATTGAAAGATAAAACTATCATTAAAAATGTTATGAAAAATTGAAGAATCTCAGTCTTTTTTGTGTTGAAGACGTCTCTGATATTTTTACTGATGTTCTGAATGCGTTTGAAAATTTTGAAGAAGGTTTAGAAATTTTTTGCGACGTATTTCGAAAAAAATACTGTTTTGTTGCTTTTCAGAATTTTTTTTTGCAATTTCAAATGGACATCATTAAAATCTTACTGTTTTCCAATTAAAGCTGAAGTGCTAATCTAAAATTTTAAAAATCCTTTAAAAAATTCTCCAAAAATTTTAATGGTTTTTTCGTCGAATTTTATCGACTTTTTATTGAAATTTGGAGGCAAAAGTTTGAAAGCCAAGTTCGTTTTTTCGTAAATATTTTTCTTCATTAATTGAAAATAAAATTCTTCACTACATCACCTTTGGAACGTTATCAGAAAATGTGGCAGAAATTAATTTGTTTTCATCAAATGCTTTTCACCCCCCCCCCCTCCTTCCAAGGACAAACAAAAAGAATGATTAGAAGTAAAGAGCGAAAAATTGTTATTTTAATAAAGAAACTGATATTTTTTCCAATTTTCCACATTTTTCAAAAAAGGAATTCAGAAGTAAAAATTTTTTGAAATTTTTTTGTGGAATTTTTCACAGATGTCAAGAACCTTTGACTTTTGAGATTATGTTGAACACTTCAATCATTTTGAATTGCTTGAAAAAACTACATTTCTTGTGCTTTTTTTTTTAACTAACAACCCTCCTGTCCGCGAAAATGTATCTACCTACCGACTGCTTATCAATTTTCTCAACGGTTACCTACTTGAATACGACTTGAAATTGAAATAGCCCAACGACCCCATTCTCAATATTCAAGTACTCTATTGAAATATCTCATTAATCCCTGCATAAATTGAACATTTGACCAATCTAGAGGACATCCACTTACTAAAAGTTGTCTCGAAAAGTCTGCATGAAAAAGGTGATGGCTCGAGCGAAGGAGTAACGCGACGTGATGATTGAATACAATACGTCGAAAGATAGGTGGAAAACACTTCTCGCCACTTGTAGGTCTAGGTAATACCTTTACCTGTAAAAAAAATCGAGAACGACATCTTGAGCGAAAAATGATTATCCGACGGTATCGCGGCTTAATGAAGGAGTACTCAAATTACGCTATTCGGTTATATAGTTTGGCCAGGCGAGCGCCGAGGCGGTGCACTAGTATTACGTTGTGGTCACCGCGGCAATCTGGCGCGGTACTCTTTTAAGTCGGTTAAACGGGGCCGGCGTTTGCTCTAATATCATTACGCAATTACCTCGGCCGGAGATGACGACTGTACGAACTCTTTTCTTTTTTTTGTTTCAGTTAATTAAATTAATGGCTCAAGAAATAACTACAGATTTAGCCGAAAGTGTTGCTAGTCAAACTGAATTTTACACAGTGGCTGTAAACCAAGACGAAGAAAGCCCTCACGACGTGTTAAATACCAGCGAAACCAAAGAATCATATGTACCAGAAGATAGAGAACACAGCCCGGTGAGTGATTGCCCTTTACTATACGAGTAGATATGTTGTGCGAATCGTGTGTGGATTTGGTTTCTCATTTAATGATGGAAATAAGGAAGGCAGAAATCGGTATATGGACTATGTCCACACGTAAAGATAGCAAAAGTAAACTAGATGACCTAAAATCGAACGCACTGGATCATAAAATTATTATGCGAAACGTGTATGATGATTTTAGCCGCATCCAAGCGTTCATTACTTTATTAGACGAGTCTGGCTGGGCTGTCGAGGATACGAGTGCAACGATGTGTTTTTTGCATGAGTTTAGTTTCGTCCGTGAAAAGAAAGGTCGTGTTGAGGTGCAAGTTTGAGAGTAGTTGGTCGATAGATTTTTTTACAATGAAGGTTTAAAGAAATTTGGGTGATGAGATGAGCGTGGATAGGAATTGGTTTAGGCCAAAAATTCGGTTGGAAAATAGTCCAAAATTTTCTAATGATGTGATTGGAAAAATTCTTGAATTGAGGGAAATCTTTGGAAATATTTCATATTTTTCTCAAAATCTAAAGAAATTTTATTCTGCACATGTGAATTACGCAGACGAGCTATGTACTTTGTACATCATACAATTCGTAAATTTGTATATAGGGTAAAAAAAAATAGAATAGGTACGCTGACCAGATTCATGTCCAATCAATCATTTGCTCTCATTTCACGGTAACGCGAAGAAGCAACAACCAAGTACACCGCGAGCAAGAAAAACGAACGGTCTTGTTTATCGTCCGTCATCGATTGCATCGTGTTCGCAAAAAGAGATGCTTGTGGCAGTTCAACTTTGTAACTGGTTTACCATGAGAGAGGAAGTCAGCTCGAAACCTTTCAGGCGACCTTGGTCTTACTAAAGGTCTCGGAAAATTGTGCCAAAGTTAACTGGAATTTTTTTTGTCAATTGTGATACAACTTTTGATTGTGGAAGGGAAGGGGAAGTGCTGAAGACATCGTTTTTTGTATGTGAATCAGTTGAAACTTGAATTTGGTCAAATTTTACATTTTTTAAATCAGAGCAGGAATCAGCGATTTTTATTGATTTTTCGAATAAAAAAATTGAAATGTTATTGACAGAAATTACTGATTTTTTATGATGAATATTTCTATGATTTTTATTCATACAAAAATTACTGTTTCATAAAAATCATAAATTTTTTGCTGACAAAAATTACCGATTTTTTCTGATTAAAAATAACTAATTTCGTTCTAATTATTTATTTTTCTGGATCAAAAATTGCTGATTTTTTTCTGACCAAAAATTAGGTACCTACCGATTTCTTCTGGCCAAAAATTACTGATTGTTTCTGACCAAAAATTACTGTTTTTTTCTGACCAAAAATCAAGTACTTACTTCTTGATTTATTCTTACAAAAATACTGTTTTTTTTCTGACAAAAGTCACTGATTTTTTTCCGACCCAAAATTACTGATTTTTCTCTGACTAAAAATTTTACTGATGTTTTTTCTGACAAAATTCATTAATTTTTTATACAAAATTTACTGATTTTGTTCTGCTAAAAGTTTCTGATATTTTTACTGACCAAAGTTATTAATTTTTTTCCTATACAAAAAATATTGACTTTTCTGTCTAATGCTGTTCATTTTTCTTATAAAAATTACTGTTTACCTGTTGAGTTTAAGGTGCAGTGGGGTAATTGCAAACCACTTTTTGATTAGTGGCACTTTGCCAGCACACTGAGATGGCCGTATGGCACCAAACAATCTCAAATTTTTGTCACACCAACTTTAAGGGGTTCTCTGTCAGTAGAGAAAATTTTGTATCATTTCATGCACCCTTTTGCAAGAAACCAGAATTTTAAAATTTTGCAATTTCAAGTTTTGCATTTCCCCTGGCTGGGGTAAATGCGAAATCGCACGTTATCTCAGAGGGAGTTAATTTTTTTTCAATTTTGATTACGAAATCGAAATCTACGTAAAATTTACTATCTGTTATCATATTCATAACCTTTTTTTGATCAAGATTTGTCTGAGATATCCGCCAAAGTAAAAAATTTTCAGAGAAGTGAAAAAAATCTCAATTTTTAATTTTTCTAATTTTTTTTTTCATAAGCTAAAAATTGAAAATAAACGATTATTTGTCACAAGTATGACTTATTTGAGTGAAAAACACAAATTTCGTCGACATTTGAACAATATTTTGATAATTACCTCCAAAAGTTTCAAAATTTTTTATGTGAATACAAAAAACCTGATATAAATTTTCATACCTGTGAAGGACTAGTATTTTTTTACAAACTTTTTTTTTATATTATCGACTCATTTTACACTTGAAAATTGTTGAAAAAATTATGAGAGTAGAAATAAACCTATAAAATTTTTCGATTTTGCAATTGCCCCAGTATGACATTATTGGGGGTAAATGCAAAATCCCCTTTCTCCCCCTAAACTGATGAAAATTTTTCAAAGATGGTGGCGTTGCCTTAAAATTGGATCCATTAGTATAATTTACAAAACAAAAACGGTTCGAAAAAGTCTTACTTTACATGTCATCGGCCATTTCGGAAAAAATGTCTCCAATTTTACTTGGGAGTGATTTTGACATGTATTCATAAAAATAATTCCACAGAGCACATGTGTGTTCCGATTTCGTTCCGGCGGGGTCAGTATATAGGTAATAGATGTACCCAAACCTACCAATGATTGGCGCGATCAAAAATGTGTTTTTTTTTTACCTCCAGATGCTGATTTTGCAATTACCCCTGTTTTGCAATTACCCCACTGCACCTTAATGACAAAGAAAAAGAATTTATTTCGAATGAAAAATGACCATTTTTCCTGACAAAAAATTATCATTTTTTTCATACCAAAATTACTGATTTTTTTCTGATGAATATTGCAGATTTTTTGACATTAGGAATTATTGACCAAGTAATTCGTGATTTTAAATGGAAAAGTCGCTCCATTTTTGGTGAAATATATTTTACTGATTCAAACAGGCAGAATTTCGCAGAATTTGAACGATTTAGATTTTTGGGAGCACCTATTGATTGTGATTTGTGAGAAAGTAAGAATAGATTTTTTTTTCTCGTTGAAGAAATTGCTCTATTTCAACTTTCTATATAAATTTGGATCATTTTCGTTTTTGCACCCCTCCCCCTCCCTCTTCACCATCTACAATTATTTGAACGCTACAACTTTTGATTGAAGATGCAAAAGCAAAGACAGTATCTATAAAGTCACTAACAATTTTTTTTTCTTATTCGAACCTCCTGGCGCAGAGGTCCTGCCAAGACAACACTGAGGGTCTTGAAAAAAAACCTCATTCCCAGCTAAAATTACTGGAGAAAATTTATAAAAACTTGTACATCGAAGAGAAAGTCTACCATCGCCCAATCAAAAATTACCTTCCAACCCTTAGATGATTTTATTTCTCTCAATTTCCATGAAAACTCTTGGTCAAATTATGGTCCAGATGAAATGATGAATACATCGTCTGCAAAGTTCACGTACCTAATACCTACATACAAAATGGCAGATACACGAACGACAACGATATTTCATTGAAACACATTCGATGCCGATGAGATGATACAAACACACGTAATTGAAAGAGTGTATGTGCTCGGTTATTGTCAACTCGGTGTGGGAAAAATTTTCGCTTTATACTAATATTAGAAGATGTTGTCGAACGGTGCTGTGCCCCTCTGCCTGGTCCTTCCCATCTACGTGTAAATACTCATACGCGTACATCCGAAACCAAAGCATACCATTGGCCATTGAACGGTATAT
Organism: Pseudococcus jackbeardsleyi; assembly: GCA_038380155.1. Lineage (NCBI taxonomy): Eukaryota > Metazoa > Arthropoda > Insecta > Hemiptera > Pseudococcidae > Pseudococcus > Pseudococcus jackbeardsleyi. The sequence goes on along the minus strand of CM076240.1, from coordinate 56,812,475 downwards.
AGCTGAGAGATATTTGCGACGTGCATCGCGCAACGAATGCTTTCTTTTTCCGATCGGTTACATTCGATTATGTATCGATATACCGAAGCGATGTCATTTTATATTATTACGAGAGATGGCAAAGCGGATAGAAAAGTAAATTTTTCATTACGTCATGTGTTATATATTATTAAACTTCGATACTGTCGTGTCTATATTTAAAAGGAAGATGATAGTCTACGTGAAGCATGGCTGGTGTGAGAGGTGGAGCTGGAGTATACCTATTACGAATCGTTATATTCGCGTAAATTAAACTACGTATTCTGTATTTGGAGGAATTGCTCTATTATTTTTATAATATGGTTTTCTACGAATTGAAAAATTCGACCGCGGTGATTACTTGATGAGGTATTGATTTGTCGTTGTTGGTGGGGACGAATGGGTGTTTGTTAATGGTAAAATAGATAGGCTACGAGGTACTATTTCGCGATCGAGTACCGTTAAATTGATCGTTTTCAAATTAACAAAGATTTTTCCAACGTGATGTTGGGTGTTGTTTAATTGGATATTCGAGATGAATGATTTGAGTGTTGGTACAACGGAGTGAGAATTGTTATTTCTGTGAAACATATTACGATAGACCGGTACCTTGGTCAATGAGAGTTCATTTCTGGTGTACATTGGTTTGGTGGAGTGAGGTCGGGGAGGACTTTCTTTTTTAAATTGATTTTGATGATTTTTTTCAAATTTCATTCTAGTTCATTGAAAATTTTAAACAAATTGATAAATGTAGCTGGAAAGAAATTATATGCAATAATTTTTTTTTGTGAGTTGGTGAGAGATGTGAATGAATGAAGGTTACATAAAAGAGTCGGATCAACGATTTTTCGTTTAAAATAATTGCGAGAAGTTGAAATTTCGTAATACATCTCGATTATATTTTGTAAGAAATTGAGAAGGTACCTATAGATAGATAGACGTTTCAGAAATTAACAGAAAGGTTCAAGGACACAGATGAAGGGCTGACATTGAAAGGAAATTGGCTTCTCGTTGGTATCTATGAAAAAATTGGTAAATTGCCGAAAATTGCAAAAATAATCGTGTTCGTGGCGTGAAAATTCTCATTACATCGTGACGAATTTTAGATCATAAGGAATAGGGGAGAGAATGTACGTATAATTTATCACTCGAGCAAGGCGGGAGCAAGTATGAAGAATGATTGAAATAATTACAGATATTTTATCAATTTCAAGTTTCAGCGAGACAAGAAAAGATGCCTTTTGGATCACTGCTTCAAATTTTTTTTTCTATTGCAAAGTTATGAAAGTTGGCGACTTTTTTCTGTTCATTTTTTAGAATTATTTTCAGGATGTTCACTATGTTTTAAAATTTTTGGAAAAGTCAGGGAATTTTATACCTACCTAATTTCTCAATTCAAATTTCGAAACCATGACAAACTCTGTTGATATTATTAGAGGAGGAATGAGAGGAGGAGCTAAGTATCAAAAATTAATGATCAATGCAGAATTTTTTTCTTCTTTTTTCAGCTCAAAATATAATGTTTTCAATTTTTCCGATTCAACTGTGAATTTTCTTCAAGAAAAGCCATCTCTTCACTTTCTAAAATACTCCTATATTGAGCAAAATTTTTCCGACTAAAAATTCAGTTTCATATGTATTTAGAGACATGTTTTTTTTTTGTTTCTTGCTCGGTTCGTCTCCTCCTAAGTTATGCACCAATTATCATTGTCAAAAAAACCTGAAAATTTTCTTCTCATTTTTTTTTAATATGGGGAAATACTTGAAACTGAAATGTGCAAAATCCATTGCCTACCTCTATCCTTGGCGTAATATGAAAAACTTATGGGAAAAAAGTAAAACGTGGTTAGAAAAAAAATATTGCGAAATTCGTACGAGAATTCTGTCAAAATTCTTTTCAATTTTGCAATTTCGTTAGAAGTATTGATAAAAGAGCTGAAAAATTGAAAAACTTGGGCTGAAAAATTTGAATAAGTCAAAAAAATTAGTAATCTGGTTTTGAAAATTCTTTGAAAAACACATAATTTCACGTATTTCGCTGTGTTTTTTTTTGGGGGGGGGGCAAAGGTAATTCTGAAGTGTGTCTGAAGAAAAATCTAAAAAAAATATCAAATTATTTCCAGTAGATTCGTTCAGAAAAAAAATTGTCGATTCGTCTGCTGATGAAAATTCTATTCTTAGATCATTTCAACTCCAATCCGAAAGCAAGACCTATAGGAGCAAATGGGAAACGGGTGGGGTCAATTTAGAGAAAATATTTCAACGATGCATATTTTTGTGGTATCGAAATCACTGTTTCTTTACATTTCGAGTTCGTTTTCTTTGTTACTTTACTGAAAAAAAATTAATTTGATTCCAACTGGGATACGGAAAACATTCAAAATGGAATAAAGTTCTGAATTTATCGAGTAAGATTTAAGAAGTTTACTTTGAAAAGACAGAAAAGTAGGTACCACAAAAATAATTTTTAAAAAAATGGTGTAGCTTCTAAGCCTTCAAAATTCGTCTTCTGTGTACCTAGGTAATAAGTAATTAGGTATTGGTATAATTCTCTCAAAAATTTTGTACAAATTATGATTCCCTTGTAAGTAAATTCCATGTAAATTTTTTTTGAAATCAAAAATTGACGCCATGAAGTTATGCTCTTTGAACTTCTGGTCTTTTCATCACATTCTTCTAGATCCGTCTACTATTTCAAAAAAATCTGGAAAACTATCACCGCATCAAAGAAAATGATTGACATTGCAGCAACGATTTGGACGACAACAGACGACCCGAAGAGACGCAAAGCGTCGAGAGATGTGATGCAGAACGAACGTATCGAATGCGAAGTAGCAGCTGGCGAGGAATTGAACGAACGCAACTAGAATGAAAAAGAAAGAAATACTAAAAAAGAGAGAAAAAACTACCCGGAAACGTCATTTATAAAACGAAATGTTCGACGTTGAAAGAAGAAAAAAATCTAAACTTATTTCACGAAGATGTGCTGCTGTACAAGTCTTGCGCGAATTAAACAGTGCCATGGTCAAATCAAAATGCGTACAGAGAGATGAGTTTGAGGTATGATGAACTGGAGTAGCAGCAGATGTGGCTGGAATTATGTAATTTTGGATTTGATTTGTGAACGTCTCAGGAGCCAATGACATTCCCAGTCATTATCAAACATGGATTATAAATTTGAACAGTACAGATTTTTTATTCATTCCAAGATCTGATACTTGAAATTAAAAATGAAAATGATCGTGTTTGGGAACGTGAACTTGTTGCTTAAAATACTGATGTCATTGAACGATTGTGTGCTTTGAGACAGTTGATTAGAAATTAGAATCAATAATAGTCACACGATTGGAGCAAAAATTCTACACGTGTAGGTATTATTCTTCTCAAACTTGGGATTTGCAATTTCTAGATCATGAGACCACTTGGTGTCATAAGAAAATGACGATACTTGAGAAATTATTATTACCCGTGAAGTCGTTGAACTGTAGGCCGAATCAAACCAATGAATTATCATAACCTTTGGAGATTAGCTCGTTGAAAATTGTCCTCAAATAAGGTTCTAAGTGAATAGACCAAATGCTCGTTCTCATCAGACCCGAGTGATTAGCGATTTTTGCTGATTTCATTTTCATTTGTCATCTTATGTTGATAACAAATTGACCAGGCGGATTGAGAATTTAAAATAGATTACCTTGCGATGTGTTAATAATAGAACGGTACAATACCGTCGTCAATCTATCAAAGATAAACGAGAGTCGTTGAAGAGTAGGTAATCAGAAGCATCGGTAAATATCAACACTCGAACGTACACGTGAATTTAACTTGAGAAAGACCTGAGCCTTGGGGCTGAAGAATTGATTGATGGTGAGCAAATCGAAAAATCACATTATGCCTTATGTATCGTAGAACTTTTGCATATTGCTCACAGTGGTGAATGTAGTTAGCCGAATTTTTTGAAAAGGAGCAGAAGGACCAAGTATATTGGAGAGGGGGGGGGGGTCAATTCAGAAGAGAAAAAAATGGTTTGAACACATAAATTTAGTCAAAGATTGATTTGTTCTAATTTTTTCAATTTCATATTTTTGATAACATTTTTCTATTTCAAAAAGGTTTTTAATTTGGGATTTTCCCTCAATTTTTTTTTATTAATTTAAATCTTTTGAAATAAAGATTAAAGAAGTTGTTCAGTTGATATTCTTCTAAATTTTTTCCAACTCAATCTTGAATTTTTCCAAAAAAAATATCAATAATTATGAATGAAACAATTTTAAAAATCGAAATTTAAAAAATTTTGAGAAGAATTATTGTGACCCCGCCGGAAAGAAGGGACCACGTGTAAAAAAAAAACGATGTTTCATTTTCCAAGTTTTTGATCCAAATAACGCCAAATCTGGACCAAACACATAAAAATAAAGACATCGATTTTTTTACACCAGGTCCCTTCTTTACGACGGGGTCACATATTTGAAAAAAAGTTCTTTTGGAAAATTTTTTGAATTTGATTCATTTTTTAAAAAATGAAATTGATTGAAAAAATTAAAAAGAGTTCAAAAAATTTTGACTTTGAAAAAGTTTTTCGACTTTACGCCCATCAAAAATCCTAAACGAGTCTTTACTAACATTTTTTTTAATTTTTCGGAATTTTTCGTACACGATTCTTGGATTTTTCAATTTTACGCCCATCAAAAATCCTAAACGAGTCTTTACTAACATTTTTTTTAATTTTTCGGAATTTTTCGTACACGATTCTTGGATTTTTCAATTTTAATTTCATTTATGGTGCACATGTATTGAAAAAGTTATCATTTTTTCTGTATAAAAAAATTGATCCAGCCCACCCTGACCCACCCTTGCATCATCACTGATCACATTGGGTCTTGATAATGTCAAGAATTTTGCAAATTGTTCATTATTTCTATTGCTATGTACATACCATAAATGCTTTCGGAACGTGTGTCTGTGTGTGCAATAATTACACACCATTCACGGTACTCGAATCGATCGAAAAAGTCAATTACAATAATTACCTCGGTATTTTTTCTCCTTTTGCGAAGAATACCAGGCGATAACGTGGCCGAACCGCTGAAAGAGAAGGAAGAACGAGAGCAAAATGCCTGGGAAACGTGTACGTGTGTATGTAATTGAAGACGTCCTACTCTTTTAAAAAGCATTTAATAAATTTTCGCCATAATGCGGCGAACAACGCGCGACGTAGGTTTTTGTCATTATTCGTCTATGGACACGTTGTGTAAACGGTCAGCTATGAAAATGAGCGTATGTGCCTTTTTTTAATAGCGCTTCCACGAAGATCGCATATATGTAACGTACGAGAGTAAATGAATTTATATGGGAATCGCGAATGACCGTGTCGAACGATAGACAAATTTTCTAAGTGTAATGCACCGACGTGCTCGTATTGTTTGTACACCTGCCGCATATTTTTAGCGAGTAATCGTTCTGTGTAGACGGTGTTGTTATCGAGAAGAAAACGATTAAAAGGCTTTGTGAAAAGATCGTTATGACGAGTCATTTTGCCACAGTGCAGCTTCGACGCTTCGACGCTGGAACTGATTTCGTATAATTGAAGCGATTTTTATTCACGAGAGATGAACTTCGCTGGTTTTGGAGGTAGTTGATTTTGATAAGGTTTCCCAAGAGAAGGCAAGTTTGTGTGAAAAAGTTTCCATGAGTGGAGAATCTGGGTAATAAGATAGATTTGCAGAGGAAAAGTTGATTTTTTTAGAAAATTTTGGATTTTCAAGAGCTTTATGCATCGAAAATCGTGTATAATTTTATTTAGTTTTGACTAGAAGTTTTTGTAAGTATCAAACTTTGAAAATTTATTGAAAAAAAAAAAAAACGAGAATTGCATTTTTTGGACAACTTGGAAAAATCAGTTAATATTACTTCGGATGTTCGAGAATGGAAAAATTAATTGAATCAAGGTTCAGCTTTGAATTTAATTCCAAGTTCAGAAAATAGTTCAAGTTTCAAGTTCATAATTGTATGATAGAAAAACATCAAGGGTTAATTGCCTAGGTATTTCTTTTGAAACCACCTTTATACTGAACAAAAGTAGAAATGTTGAAAATGATTGAAATTGGCAACATTTTTACTTCTTGAATTCAAATATTCATTAAAAAAATTAAGTTTTACCAATTTTCTCAGTTTTTAGTTATTGAAAAAATCTTATTCAGATGTCCTTTTTCCAATTTTCTCGATTTGAAATGTAATTTTTAAAATTTTTCTGACCCAAAAAGATCCTTACTTTCCCTCGATGTCCAAAAGTTTCTGACCTAAACCAAATTTTCTTTTGATTTAAATGAACATGACTTTTTTCGTATAGAAGGCTGGAAAAATTTGAAAAAGTCAGGATGGAAAATGGTTTCTAAAAAATGATTACAGCATGGAATGAAAATCATTGAAATCATAAAATTATCTCTAATAATCGCTGATTGAAATCGTAAGATATTGGATAACCATGATAAATTCCTTGGAATTCGATTGAGAAACCATCCCAATTATTTAAATTTAATAAACATAGTTTACTTGAAATTATTGAATTTTGTTGGAAAAATCGTAAAAACTGGTTATGTAAATTGTTTAAAGACCATTGAAATTTTGCAAAATCATGAAAATTGCGAAAATATTTCATAACATGGTGAAAAAAATGTTGGAAAATGATCAAATTATGAGGAAAAGTACATATCAGCATTTTCTTGAAATTTGAAAATTTGTATGAAAAACCGTAAAAGTTGTTATAAAATTCTATGACAGCTGGTTAAAGTATAAAAACGGGAATTGCTTTTAAAAAAATTCGATGAAAATTTGTAAAAAAATTTTCCTAAAATTTTGTTGAATAATAATAAAAATGAATTTAAATTCGAATGAAGAAAATTTAAGTGACAAAAATGACCAAAAATTGCATTAAATTTTTACGAAAGTCGTTGAGTGAAAAATACATTTCAAAACCTGTAAAAATATGAACCTATTATAAAAATTGATGAAAATTTTCAAAATTAGATGAAAAAAATCTTATTTACCTAATTATTGAAATTTTACCAAAATTGATTGAAATATTGTAGAGGGGGGAACCGGAACTAGATCACGAATAAAGGCCCGATTGTCCCTTACATGAGAAGAAATAAATTGAAACGCGGCACTGATATGAATATTTTATTAAAAATATGCACATCAGAGCACTAAGAATAAATTAACTTGGTTGCGGATAAATTAACACATCATAAAAATTGTACTATCCGGAGTACACATTATCCTAAGAGGCATAACGGATTCCGAATAGATTCGGCGAGCTGCGAATTCACTTAGCCTTGAAAACCTCGTGAACCTGACGCGACTCTAGCCGTTGACGACAACATTAGAACTGATTTTTGCTAGAGAACTGGTTAGCGGCTCACCCTCGTATACGCGAGAGAGATTCACTCGCGTACCAGGGATGACGCATACCAGCATGGATTAGCTCGCAGGGCAGCACCACTACGGCAAAAGCAAGATCTTTGTGGGTGGGCCATATTCACTCTTACATATGCCCCATCGAGCTATAGTAGGGGAGCCAGCTCCCATAGTAAAGGTCGAACTTTAAGTTCAGATCGAATTCCCAAGAGGATATAGGTCCCTGCCCCATCGAGCTTTGCTGTGGGTGGTGGTGCACAAGGTAATAAATTTTGATCCGGTAATTCCGGTGCGGCTGTTTTAATTCAGAAATAATAAAAATTTTGCGGTCTGCTGACCCTCGGAACGGCCGAAAGGGAGCGCCGACGGGCCGAAAATTCTGCGAGCTTGATGACTATATATTACGTTAAAACTGGTGAATTACGTTAAATTGGACGGCATGGGTTTTTGAAAATGTGGGCATTAGTGTATGTATGCCTCCATAAGAGAAAAATGTTATAAAAATTAGGAGAGACGTTTGAATCAAAATTTTGAGGTATCAAAACCTTTTAAGTAGTGCCAAAATTATGCATTTATTTATCCCTAAGTCATCATTTTAAGATGCTGTCTGGGTATCACAAGGTAAGCAAATTAAGCAAATTCGCTGTGGCCTTCTTTTTTTTTTTTTTTTTTTTTTTTTTTGAGATCCGTTTATGACCCTAAGAGGTAGATTTATCAAATAAACATTTAAATCAAACATGAAAATAGTCAGTTAAAAATAATTAATACTAAATTTACAATTATACTTAATAAGTAGTTATTCAGAGCTCGAAACATAGAAAAAGTGGGGTTACATGAAATTATTGTCGTCTCTGGGGTCAGTTGGCTCTTGATGCGGGAATTTACAAATTGCGAGACGTAAAAAATGTGAAAGGGTCAAAAAGTTTACAATTTTTAATTTTTTGATTTTGGGGGGAAGAAGGGGAAATTGCAAATTTCTTTTTATTGTTAAATTCACACACTCTGTTACGTTTCATTATTTTTTGATTTTTTTTTTTTGTTTTTCTATTTTTATTGCGTTTTGTCTTTTTTGTTCACACGCACCCTGTTACATATTTCTTTTTTTTTGATTTTGTATATTTTTCTATTTTTATTATTTTTTTTTTTTTGCGATTTTTTTTTTGTGAGATTTGCAATTTTTTAATTTTTGATTTTTGTAGAGCTCTGATCGTGCCTCCGGATTTTTTAATTATAATTACAAATGATGTGATAACATTTTGTTGTTTGGGTGACAAATTGAGGGTAGTGTCTATATAGGTAATAGGGTCCAATCGTGATGATAAACTGCAGCGTCGATTATTGCTTTGTGGTCAGATGGATGGTCTGGTGTGTCTCAGAGTGGTGATGGTAGTTTTTTTATGTTTGCATGCATGGATACTGCTGAGTCTATTGTAAAACAAAGTGTGATTAGTTTGTATGTTTAGTTTTGGTTTTTGCTCTATTGAAGTTTAATTTGGATTTGAGCTAAGTGGTCATGAGAAGTCAGTTTATCAAGGATTGGTTCAGAGAACTGCCCCATATGTACTCAACGTATGTATTTGTTGATATTTCACCGAATTTTGTGGGGGGTTCGTGTAAGTCGTAGAATTGAGGATGTTAATTGGCGTGCCCCATATGCACAGGTGGTTACGTTTTTGGTGATTTTATGTCATCAGGGTGCATATATGTTAATGAGTGATCGAGAGGGGTGCCCCATATGCCGAGGCCGAATTTTGTGAGGGGGGAGGGTTGCGTGCCCCATATTACCGGTATTGTTAAAAAGGTGTCAATTTTGTTGTCCAAGAGGTAATGGATTTGGTCGGAAGAGAGGGGGGTTAAAAATTTTGAATTTTTCTTGATGTATGCGTTTTTTTTTTTTTTTTTTTGATAGGTGGGAGTATTTTTTGTGCACTTAAGGTGCCTATTTCTGGGAATTTTGGGTCATGATTATGATTTGGCCTTGAGTTTTGTTGTTTTATTCGTATGCACCAAGTAGTGTGTGAATGGGGATTGACATCGTGTTATGTTTTGTCCAGTTTGAGGTTGTTTACCATTATTTCAGTGTATCTGGGTTTGCTCAAGAATTTCAGTTTTGTGTGACTTCCTTTCAAATAGGCGTACTCCTGGTTTTGACCAATTTTGATGTGTTTATTTTCCATACCATCCCGACCAATAATCCATTGGTTATTCGTCGGGATGATGCAGAATGGTAATGTAATTGTTGTTTCACCAAAATTGAAAGTAACACTGATTATTCTTGTTTTGACATTTACAGCTTTGTAGTTGTGATTGTTAATGAAGAGTGGGCATTCCAGGTCGTGGTATTTTATGTGGTTTGGGTGGTTTTGTTCTAAAGCTTCTGCTATGTTTTGTGATATGGTATTTTGGTCTATTTCTTTGTTAATTTGCAGTGACCAGGTTTTTTTATTGATTTTAATTTGTATTGGGTTAATTACTGTTTGTTCTGTTGTTTGTGTTTTAGTGGAATTGTTTGTGTTTTCGTGTGGGTGTATTTGGCTTTCTGGTTCAGTTGTGGGTTTTGAGGTGTTGCAAAATTCATCTTGAGAAGGTTTTAACCCCCATGAGCCGTAGAAATGAACTATGGGGTTAAAAAGTGAAGTAATTTTTGAAAAAAATTGTGTTTTTCGTGAGTTCTGTTCAGTTTGCAAGTTAGTTTTCATTTCAGATTCTGTGTCAGTAGCTGAATCTGGCTCCAATTCAGACCCTGCATCATACTCTGACCCAGAATCTGACTCATATTCTGATTCAGAATCTGACTCATACTCCGACTCAGAATCTGACTCATATTCTGATTCATATTCTGATTCATCTGTTATGGTGTTGGTTTGTTTAGTTTTTATTTTTGAGTTTGGTTCGTTAAAGTTTTCGTATATTGTTTTCTGTTTTGTTTTTGGGCGTAATGATGCCGGGTTATCTGGTTTTTGTATTAGTCGTTTTCGGGATGGAGTTTTAGTTTTGCATGTTGTCTCCTCAGTTATTGTTTGTAGGTCAGTTGAGCAGATTTTTGTTTGTATTTTATCTGTTGGTTTGTCGTAAAAAACTTGCTCAAGGTTAGCTTTACATTCAGTTTCAAGTTTAGTTGGGGATTTAGTTATTGATTTTAGTCTAAATTCAGATTCAATATTGGTTTTGTGTTCGGATTTTGATTCGATTTTTGTATGGTGAAAATTTTCATCGGGAAATTTTTGGAGCTCCTGTTCTTGATTTATTTTTAGGTCGTCGGATTTTGGTTCTGAATCTGATTCTACCTCAAGTTTTGAGTTCTTTTGGTTGATGTTGGGAGTGTTTGACTTAGTTATTTGTTCTGTTAATGTAGTCGTTGTTTTTGTAGTTGGTTTCTTGTTATCAATGATCTTTGGTGGTTTCATTATTTTTTCAGGACGTAGAAAAAAGGATGCATCAGGTTTTGAGAGAGTATGTCTATCTTGCTGTTTAGTGGGTTGAACTAATTTTTGAACTGGGGTTAAATTTTTGATTTTCTCAAGTTCCTGTTTGAGACATTCAACAATTTCTGTGTAGATTTTTGAGGATATGTAGAATTGGTTAGTTTTTTCCGAAAAAATGAATTTGTGTCTATCTGGGATAATGTTACGGTTCTTGTCTACTGTTACTATTGTGTATTTTTCTCCAGTTGGATTTAGTGTTTCTTCGAGTTTCAGGAGTTTTTCTGATGGTGTTCTCAAGATTGTGATTCGGTTGTCTATTTTTAGTGCTTTAAACATTTGTTTGAAGTGAATGAAGCGGTTTAGGTTGACTGGTTTATCATTTTCTCTACGTGGTTTTATAATTGGAAATAAGACAATAATGTTCGTTATGCCCTTGTCAAGGAGACATTTTAGAATGCGCTTAAGATCCTCTTGAATTTTTTCAAATTTACGTGTTGCGTAATTTAATTCAAATTGGCGAAGAGATAAAATTATTTTTTGTTTTGAGAATCTTAGGTCTTTAATTTCATCATAAAGATTTTCGAGAGTGATGAGGTTTTTTAGGTATGCCGGGAGATCTTCTTTCTGCCCCATTTGTGCCCTCTTGATGAAATGAGCGATTCCATCTCCAATGAATTCAAAATCTTCAAATTCATGTGTTGTTGGCAAGGGTTTGGTAGTGTTGTTTGATTTTGTCAGTTTTTTTGTTACTGGGTCAAGTTTGTAAAATGTTATCGGTTTTTAGAGTTAAAAGTCTTTCCGTTATTGTTGTTTTTTGTCTCAAATCGGGATTTTTGAAATTTGGGCTTGGTTTAACATTTTGATTGTTTTGACTTTTGCTTTGTTGTTCTTGCAAAAGCTGGTTTGTTTTAAATTTTGTTTGTTCCGAAATTTTATTTGGGGGGTAAATTTCATTTTCAGATTGGTGTTCTTCAAATTTTTGTTCCAAATTTGGTTTTCTTAAGAGAAAGGGGCCCTGAGATTATCTGGTTCGTCATAGATTTCTGTCAATTCTTTGAGGCGGTCTATAAATTTTGGTAGGCACTTACGTTCTTCTTGTGAGACACGCATCAAGAGCTCTACAGGTAATTTTTCGAGTATTTCTTTTAATATATCTTGAGGTGTTTTTAGGAATTTTTTTAGTTCACACAGTGTATCGTACCATATTAAGCCGAGATGTGCAATAGCACTTGTGCTTTCCGCTTTACTTACATTTTCCCTGAAGTGTTTTAGTGTATCATACTGAATTTGGCGGTTCCAAAATTCAATCAAAAAGTTCTTTTTTAGTTGCTCAAAATCTTCAAGTTTAGATTGAGCCTCAAGCCATGTTTTCTTGTCCGGGATTTTGATAAGTCGTGTTAGTAGGAGACATTTTTGGTAACCATTTAAATTTATACCACTGAGGTATTTTTCAAATTTCTCCAAAAATGCATGTGGATGATGCTGTGTTTGCTTGTCGAAAATTATGCCTGCCTTTTTTAGGGCTTTCACACTGAATGGTAGGGTTTGTATGTTTTGTGACACGTGACGTTGATGTACAGGGGGGAGTGGGCTTTTTTCTTCTGGGCTATTGTTTTTTTGAGGGTTTGAGGTTTCTAATTTTGTTACCCTCTCATGAAGGTTTGTAAGATCTGGTATCTTATTGGTATTGCAGAGGTGTGGTTCATTATTTGTGTGTGAGGGTTGGATGAGTTTATTGTCGTGTTCTTGGAGTATATCGGTAAGGTGTTCAATTGTTGTTTGTATGTTTTTAAGTAGTAGGGATACATCTTTTGCAAATATGGTGAGATTGTCATTATTTTTTTTTTAAAGTTTGTATGTCTTGTTGTAGTGTTTGGATCAAGGTATTACTCAGCTCTGGTGGTTTAGCTGTGTTGTCAGTTAAGCCTTGATTTTTTATAATTTTTTGAGTCGTATCTTCAGAATTTTGGGAAAGTTCCAGAATTTGGTTTGAATTTTGGTCACTTTCAAGGTTTTCAGATATCGGGGGGCTGTTATGTGGTTCCAAATTCGGTGTGGGTGTCATATCTTGGGTAAATGTAGTCGAAGTTGAGAGATTTGGGTCAGTTTCAGGTGAAAATGAAGAGTCTGGAGAAGGGAGGGGTTCAATTTGGGAGTCGTCTGTATTTTGGTCTAAAGAGGGAGAGCCGGGAGGGGTTGGTGTGGTTGGGCGTATGTCCGACATATTTCGTTTGTTTTCAAAATTAGAGTTTTTTGTATAAAATTTAGAATTTGGGAATTAATGCGATGTCTAAAATTAAATTGCCTTGAAGATTGTTGATTTTTGAGCGTAAATTTTGTTTCTGTTGGATAGTTGCCGAATGTGAGATGTTTATGATGTTTTTAGCTATCTTTTAGTACGTGATTTTGTATTTTTGTCAAATGTGTTCGGCTAGGAGAATTTTGAGTATTTTTATCGGAAAAGGGGAATTTGTAAGTCGTAGAATTTAAGTGGTAGGGAATTTTTGGAATTTTTGATGGATGTTGATAACTGAGAAATTTTATGAGAACGTAGTCAGAGAATTATTTCTCAGTTTATCTGGATTTTTTACGATGTAGGAAATAAAATTTTCTTCAATTGCAGTCGTCGTGGGGTACGTACTGTCGCAATTTTCAGAAAATTGTAGGAATTAGCCGTGATTTTTTAGATTAGAATTTTGTAAAAATAAATTTTGTGAAGGTCCAAAAAATATGAAATTTTGATATTTTCTTTAATTGCAGTCGTCGTGGGTTACGTACTGTCGCAATTTTCAGAAAATTGTAGGAATTAGCCGAAATTTTAGTTAAATTTTGCGGAGGTGTTTTCTTGGGGTCCAAAAAATATGAAATTATTTACTGAGGTTGTCGTTGGTTTTTTTTTTTTTTTTTTTTTTTTTTAAAAAAAATTGTGAAAATTTTGGGGTGTGAAAGTATTCACTACGATTGGCCTGTCGCAATTTATAAATTCACTGTTTGAATTTTGATAATCAAAAAAGAAAATTTGTTGAAGTTTATAATTTCAAAATTTTGATTCTGATAGGTCAATAATGAAATCGAAATTGTAGGCCGCTAAATTTAAAAAATTTGTGAAAATTTGGGGTGTGAAAATATTCACTGTGATTGTCGACTTATCACAATTTATAAATTCACAATTTGGGTTCTGGTATTCGAAAATGGAATTTTATTGAAATAGTAGGTCGCGGAATTCAATCAAATTTGAATTTTTTGTTAAATTTTGATGGTGTCAGTATTATGAGGTCCGAATTTTAATTTTGCTTTTTTAATAGTTGGTGCCAGGAAAATTCAAGGTTTATTTTAGGCGATGTCTGTGAAGGGGATTTCAATGTGGGCAGTTTTGTGCAAATTTTGAGAATTTAGTTGTAAATTGGTGGGTGGATTTTTTGAAAAGGAAGAAAAATCAGCTTTTAATTTGAGATAGAGAAGAAAAAATTAAATAAATGAATGAAAACGAAATTTTGTTTTGGAAGAAGAGTCAAAAATGGAAAAATTTATTGGTATTTAAAATTTTGATTCTTTGAATTTAGATTTCTGATTTTTTGTGCAGTTTTGAAGAGAAAGAGAAAATTTTCAGGGGCTGATTTTATTTTAGATGACGTGAGTATAGAAAATTTGATTTGATTTTTTAATTTTTGGTATGTGTGTTTCAAGAGTTTTGAAATTTGATGCAAAATTCGAATTTAATAAATTGTAAGTCTTCCAAAAGGGTGATGGGTGGCTGTTTTTGTGGTCGGAATCGAAAGTAACTTTTAATTTTTTGATTGGAAACGAATTTTGAATTTCAGTTATGCGAAATGTTTTGCCAAAGTATAAAAGGAATAAGTTTTGACTGTGAAATTTAAATTTTTATGATGTAAAAAATGGAAATTAATTTCAAAAATGTACAGCTTACAAATGTAAGTTAGGAGATGTCCGAGATGTTGGGAAACGTAGTGAATTTAGATTTCTATTGTATACGTTACCCTAATACAAGGCTGCCTTTGTTGTTGTTTTACTTGTGGCGTAGATATGCGTTTGGTGGAATCACTGCTGCACTCTATACCTATGTTGTGGAAGTTGTCAAAGTCCGGGGTAGTTTTTATTTTGTCCTTTAGAGGGTGTTGCAGGTACAGAACGCGCCGAATCCGTTGGGACTGGTTTGTTATGTTGGCTGCTGTCTTAGTATTGGTGTGTCGTCGTAATCAGGTATCCTTTTCACAGCTAAGTTTCTTTTCTTAAATTCCTAAGCTGATAAAGGGATGTAGAAAAATCTTGAATTTAAATTAAGGTGTTACAATAGAGTGATGAGAGAATTGGCCAGTACGATTTTCGCGCAAAAGGGATTATAAAGGTCTTTGGTAATAGCCGCCAAGTAGGAAATTCGTGAATTTAGAATAATGGGATGATTTTATATGGTCCGAAAAGGTATATTTTGGATTTACAGAGTACAAAGGAATTGAAAGGATGTGGATAATTAATTGATTTTGAGTTGACAGATTTTTTGAAAAGAATAATGGGAAATGTCAAAACGTTTGTATCTTGTTTCCGTTGGTTTTGTATTTTCAAGATGATTTGAATTTTAATGAGGCTGTGAATGATACGAAAGTGGGTAAAGATACGATCAAAAGTGCGAAATTTAGACTGGAATATCGAAACGGTTTTTTGGTTTTGATTGACACGTTTAGAAAATGTAAGAATTGGTCGTAAATTTATTGATTGTTTAATCGTTTTGGAAAAGAATGGGGTGATTTTTTGTGTGCCAAAATGTGATCGTAAGGTGTATTGTTTGGTCCGGAAATCGAAACGTTTTGTGACAGGTTATATTTGATTAATCGATTTTTAAATGTTTTGAAAATAATAGAACGGATGTAACAATGTGCCGAAATGTAGACAAAGTGTCTAGTTGATTTTTGTTTTCTAAAGAATAAGATTTAAAATAAAGAATCAAAAGTGTGCCGAACTGTCAAATTTTGATATTTATTGGACCGGATTTTCGAAATAATGTGATTAATGATAGGCGGTGCCTTTGTTGGATGTACCTGGACTTAAGATTTGGATCGTTTTTTGTAATCGAATTTCAAAAGGATATGAATTTTAATGAGATGGTACAACCTTGGATCTGAATCGGGAAATTTTACTAGACCATTTGCGCTTTGTTACGAATTTAGAGGGAAAAAGAATTAATCAGGTTGGGCTAAACCGAAAAATAAAAAGTAATTTTGTTTAAAAAGGATATTTTTCTAAATATTTAAATTTTGAGTCGTAATATATCGAAATTGGAGGAAATTTATTTATGATTTTTTAGGCTTTTTGAGTTTTAGAATGATAGAAAAAGATTACGTTGATCAGATGAAATGAGTTTTGAATTTTTTAGAAAAAATTTGTGGATTTAATTTTTTAGGTGGTGGAAAAGAATTTCGTTGCTCGAAATGAATAATTTTTGAGTTTTTGAGTTTTTGAATGCCAGAAAAAGATTTCGTTGATCAGAATAAATGAATTTTAAATTTCTTAGAGAAAATTTATAAATTTGAGTTTTTAGGTGGTAGAAAAGATTTTCGTTGCTCAAAATAAATGATTTGAGTTTCCAAATGATAGAAAAATATTACGTTGATCGGAATAAATGAATTTTGAATTTTGTAGAAAAAATTTATAATTTTGATTTTTAAGTGGTAAAAAAGGATTTCGTTGTTCGAAATGAATAATTTTTTCAGTTAATTTTGAAAAAATATCTTTTAATTTGACGCCGGAAAAATATTTTAATTGATTTTAATGGTTTATTTTAATCTGAATCGGAATATTTACTGAACCATTTGCGCATTAAACTAGTTTAGAGGGAAAAGGATTGATCAAAGTTGGGCTGAACGAAATAATTTTGTATAAAAAATAGGAATTTTTAGATGGGAAAATTTAGGTTGTAAGATATCTAAATGTGTGAAAAATTATTTACGTTTTGGATTTTAACGTTAATATTTTTCTTTTGGGACTAAACAAAAATAGATTTACAGAAAAGATCGAATTTTGGGTCCGAAAATTGATTAAATTAATCAAAATGGGTGGAAAATATTCACGTTTTTTGGTTTTTTGGTTAATATTTTCCTTTTTGGGTCGTAAAAATAGGAATTTTGATTTCAATAGGTCGAAATGGGTAAAGAATTATTAACGTTTTAGGTTTACGTTAATATTTTTCTTTTTTTGGGTTAAATATGTATGTTTTTGCCAAAGAAGGCTGAAAAGGTGTTCTTGATGATCAAATTTTACTGTAATGTGTTGTAAAAATGTCAACAACAACGTTAATTTTTAATTTTGGTGCACTTAATGTGCTTAATTAGAAAAAATTTTCACTTTTATCCGTTTTTTGTATGTCCCATACCAGTTTTTAGGTTAAATTTTACTGGTAACGGAAATTTTGGGATTTTTGGGTCAAAAAAAATGTTTACGTTGGCCAAATTTTACTATAATATGTCGTAAAAAATACCTACGTTAACATGAATTTTGATTTTTAGAAATTTTGAAAATATTTGTTTGATAGAAAAAATTTTATATGAATCAAATACGTTTTTTACACAAAAAGTTTTACTTGAATCCGTGTTTTGGGTGTCCCATACCAGTTTTCTTCTGAAAATTTACTGGAAACGGATTTTCTGGGACCATGGGATATATCGGCTGTGCTTCTTCACGAATTTCCACAGGTAGCTAGGCTGCAGATCTCCAGGAAAAGTCACATGCGTTCGGGCGCCAATATGTAGAGGGGGGAACCGGAACTAGATCACGAATAAAGGCCCGATTGTCCCTTACATGAGAAGAAATAAATTGAAACGCGGCACTGATATGAATATTTTATTAAAAATATGCACATCAGAGCACTAAGAATAAATTAACTTGGTTGCGGATAAATTAACACATCATAAAAATTGTACTATCCGGAGTACACATTATCCTAAGAGGCATAACGGATTCCGAATAGATTCGGCGAGCTGCGAATTCACTTAGCCTTGAAAACCTCGTGAACCTGACGCGACTCTAGCCGTTGACGACAACATTAGAACTGATTTTTGCTAGAGAACTGGTTAGCGGCTCACCCTCGTATACGCGAGAGAGATTCACTCGCGTACCAGGGATGACGCATACCAGCATGGATTAGCTCGCAGGGCAGCACCACTACGGCAAAAGCAAGATCTTTGTGGGTGGGCCATATTCACTCTTACAATATCCTTAAAAGTTTTGAATTTTCATTTTTTTTCAACGAATTTTACGATTCTTCTAAAAATTTTTCAAGTTCTTGAACCAATTTTTTTGATTATCATTTTAAGAAAATTTTAGAGACTTTTCATTTTGTTCACGATATTTTCGATGATTTTCATTAAATTGTGTTCGAAATTTTGATTGGATAGTTAGTAATGTTACTTATCCTTATTTTCCAACGGCACTTTGGGTGCTCGGCTCGGTTCGGTCACTTTCGTGTGACTTGTGTTTTTTCCGTGATTACGCGAGCCTGTTTTACGGATGATTTTTTTTTTCAAAGTCCACATTCCGACGTTTTTTCAACTTCAAAATTTTTCTTGACAGGGTCTGAAATCTGAATTTTTTTCAACTTTTAAATAATATTTCTTTTTCTTGACGAGGTCTAAATTTTTTACGATTTTTTTTTACAACTTCAAAAATCAAAATTTTTCTTGACGTGGTTGATTTTTTTTCAACTTCGAAATTTTTCTTAACGAGGTCGAAATTTTTTTCAACTTCAAATTTTTTGACTTGTTCTAAATACTTTTCCAAACTTCAATTGAAAAGGGACTTAAGTGTAACTTTGTGTTTGTTTACAAAACAATAAAGTCTCTTTTCTCATATACAGCTTTTTGACTTATACCATTAGTATTTCTTCACTTTCTTGATTTATATACCCTTTGTACGAATTATGCTTCAGTTGAAAAAAAAAATTGTAAAAATTTAGACTTCGTCAAGAAATCTTATTTAGAAGTTGAAAAAATTCAGACCTCGTCAAGAAAAAGAAATATTATTTAAAAGTTGAAAAAATTCAGAGATCGCCAAGAAAAATTTTGAAGTTGAAAAAAACCGTCGGAATGTGGACTTTGAAAAATCATCCGTAAAACAGGCTCACGTAATCACGTAAAAAACGCAAGTCCCACGAAAGTGACCGAACCGAACCGAGCACCCAAAGTGCCGTTGGAAAATAAGGATAAGTAGTAATGTTAGTATTTATTTTTCCTATGAAAAATCAAGTTTCTAATTGGTATTATTGAGGAAGAGGTTCAAAATCGTCAATTTTCGGCTCCTAGAATTAGGAATTCTTCATTGAATATTTTTCCAAAGTTTCTGTTCAAAAAAATATGATTTCGTCATTCGATGAATGAACTTCTATTCTTTTTCATTTTCTTCTCTTACACTTCCATCCCCCTCTTTTCCTTTCCTATCCTTCTCCCTTCTCTTCCTAACCAGGAATGTGGAGCCTAGTAAAAGTCACATTCAAACTTTATATTTGAACTTTTCTTTGTTTCGTCATTCCATCATTTTCCTTTGCAAATGTAAAAATTATGTACTTAGTCATTTTTCTAAATCAGTTCTAATTTTTGTGGCCTTTTTCTGATAAATAAAGTTTGTTCTATGTTCACAAGTGCATGAAAAATGACCTTGCATTTTACTCGAAAAAATTCATCATAATGCACATGCACATTTGAAATATTCGATGCTCACTGCTCATACCTTCGCACTACTTTTCCAATACTGTCTCCATGCATCTCTATGAATGAATCCCACAATAGAGGTGAAGGTCAGGGTACACAGATCACAGAACCCAACTGCGGAGTCAAAAACTCTCGGAACCGTTATGAAAATATTTTTTCGTCGGTTTGCTTCGTCATTTAACATCACGATTTTGAAATTGGTTACAAAAATGACGTCTGGTCGAGTCTGTAGGACAAGGCTATGCAAATGTACGCGAGCTGGCTGCCTTAATTACCACTCGTAAGCAAATTTTGCACCGCTGAACTACATTTCATTACATCTGACATCGATCATAGTCTGCTCTCGGCTTCGTACGCCAGACAATAGAATTGAAACTTTGAAACCTCTGCGAATTTGACATGTTGGTTGGCTGGTGCGCTTCAACGTGACTGAGGCTTTTTTAAAAACTCGACTGGTAGATTTTTTATCCTCTTACAATGTGGGTGCATTTATTCAACGATGTTCTCGCCGAGACGCGAACTATTTGTACCGAGATGTACTTGCTACAAATATTTACCTTTTTTCTCTCTCTCTCGACGTAGTTTTTATTTCAAGAGACGACGAAAGTACGCCTAGGTGCTGGCTAATTTAACATAGTGTGTATATCATCTATTTCTTTTTTTTTTTATTTTTAATTTACTCAATTCCGTACGAAAACGATCGACGATTTAGTGGGAAAAGAAACGCGAAATGAGGAAGAGACGAAGTGCGGTTTGCGACTCGCGAGGTATACAGCAGCGGTATCAATCAAATTGATAAATTAAATTGACTACTAGGTATTTTGGCGTTAATCACGAGTACGCGGAGAATAACGAGAGTCGATTTTGTGCTGTAGTAGGACGATGCGGTGGCGGGCATAGTGGCGAGAAAAATGTAGGACGTTGTACGTAGACCGAGTGTATTTGTGATTTAATAATGTAATTTCACGCCGAATCTGGTAACTTTTTTTATTTTTTATTTAACTGTAAACTCGATAATGGAATATTGACGATATGGTGTACAATATACAAGAACATTTGTCTTTCCCTGTGTACCATTCGTAAATAGGAAGATGTGTAGAAATTTTGGTGCTTTTTTTTCTGGTTGTTCGTTAACCTTGGACGCGCCGCAATGACCACTGAAAAAAAGACCGAGCGAACGATTAAGATCGCCTCGTTAATTGAGTATTTATAGGTCAAGGAGGTAGCGATATGGAAAATTTGAATGTAGGGTTGTAAACCGTATTGTAATTTTGGTTGATTTTTTTTTGCTCAGGTGGCTTTCGTAGGCGATACGTACGTTCCTGTGACGACGCAGCTCAGGTCGAGACCTATATCGACCGCTGATCAGCCAGCCATCGATTGGAGATTGCAGACTTTTGAAGGATGGGGCGATGCCAGGAGGCAGGGGTATAATAATACCAGAGTGCAACGTAAGTATTATCGAAATTCTGTACCTAAGTAATAAGTATCTTAAGTACATATATTTTTTTGTGCAAATTTGAGAAGTGTGCCTGTTTTGGAATTGCATATTGCATAATCATTCCATACTGGTGGAATTGAGTCTCAAATATCGCACCTAGATGGTCTATTTTAGTACGCAGGTTGAACAGAAGAAGTCTATGATTATGATTATTATGAATGACGTAGCCTTGAAGAAGGTTGCAGATTTCTAGTATATTTGATATCGCATCACATCCTTCCTCAGTTCCCCAATTCCAGGATTTCCTGTCGTAGATTCGATCTCTTTAGCTCTGTATTGAATATGGATTAGATTGAGGTGGCCTCCAGTGTCGGAATTGTTCGGCACGCGAACTTTGTTTCCTATAGTGATGCTTTGAAGTTTGAGAGGAGGTCGAGTGTAAAAATGATGATTTGATCGTCAACTTGGGTTGGGAGTTCAGGGTGTTGAAAAGGTCATGGTGGATGAGAAGGATCAAAATTATCTTTGAAAATTGAATTTATTACAAAAAAAATCTGTAAAATTGAAAGAAATGTTTGAAAAATGAAGCAGAGTGTCAATTGGTAAGAAAAATCAGAAAATAAGAAGTTTACTTCGGTGGAAAGAAACTTGGAAAATAGCCAAAATTTTGATGATTTTACTAATACGAGTAGTGAAAAATGAAAAAATTTCCATCGGAGTGCGTCACATTAAATGAAAAACTTTAAAATTTTTATATTTTTGAAATCAACTTGATATTAGAAGCTGATTTTTAAAAACTTGCAAAGAAATTTTTATATTTTTGAAATTAACATTCTATAGATATGAAATTACTAAAATCCGATTTTTAAATTTTTAAAATAAATTTTTATTATATTATATATTTTTTGAAATTACTTCAATATTAGAAGTCAGGATGAGAGGAAAAAACATATTCATGTTATCAACATTTCTTTTCATAGGGAACTTTACTTCATTTCTTCAGATCATTTTCAGGTAAAAAATATTCATGATTAAAAGGAAAGTGCCCGATATTTGATACCTCATCGCCTCCTCCCTCTCTTTAAAAAATTACAGGCTTGTAGAGAATCGCAAGAAACTGCTACAGCTAAAATTTTAGCCTCTGAAGTTAACTTGAGAGGTAGTTATGAGGGGTTGAATTTCGAAATTTGCCTAATAAGGTATGAGTGAAAATTCACCCCCCCCCCCGTGTTACTTGCGGATCCAGACAACTAACCCTTCTGCAGATGGTCTCTCTATTTCTCACATTGAATATTTATATTTTTTTCAATGTATTAGGTATTAGATGATTTTTGAAATTTGAACCCTTATAATTCCCTCTCCCTCCCCTTCTCCAAAGTCAACCTCGGGGGCTAAAATCTTAACTATGGAAGTTTCTCGGGATCCTCTGCAAGCTCGTAATTTTTTGGGGGATGTTTCGCTTCGTGCACTTTTCTTGTCAGTTCTTTTTGTGTGCAGGTATTTGATATTTCTATTTTTTGAAAATTCAGCTTCTCTTCATTTGTGTTGAAAAATTCACGAAATTCGTTTCAAGAATTTGTAGGCAAATTAGAGTATAACATTTTGAGGAGAGGAGTAGGAGAGGAGATGGTTGGAAAACAAATTTAGATTTATGATTTATTATTTGAAAAAATATTGGAGAACAAGGAGAAGGATTCATGTTTTTCCAAAGCTGAGGGGAAAAGGTTTCCAAAATTCGTTTAAAATATCCTGCTAAAATCCTTCTTGCCTGTTGATTTTAATAATTTGTTGGAACACCTTGAATGTTTTTTTTTTTTCAATTTGTCAATTTGTATTATTTTTCACCTTATAAATCGTATCTCATAAATTACCTAAACAAAAATTTTTTTATAAAAATATTGGTGTTTGGGAAGTAAAAATTATGGATATCTGTCAATTTTCAAATTTTCATCTCAATTCTGTCAAAAAATGTGGATTTAAACTTGAAGTTATGAATTTCGGAAACTTGTGTTTTAATCGATTGAATAGGTCACTACGATGAGAAATTTTCGATGTACCATTTAAATTGACCTTTCTCGAATGCTGAGAAATTTCAGAATTTTTTTTTTAGAGATTTCGCGACGTCTTGAAACAGGTGGAAAATTGGGTATGTGCTAAAATTTCAGTTTAATTCGATGATGCATCAAATTTTTATGTTTTACGGGGTGATGAGGTATTTTGAAAATTTAAAAATTCGAAAAAATTTGAAAAATAAATTTTAACCCTTGAAGGACCTGGAATTTTGGATGTTAATTGTTAGGTTGCTATATGACGCATTTTCAATTTTTTTCTAGCTCATAATTTTACTTTGAGTTTGGGTACATTTCTTTTTAGAAATTAAAACGCTTCTTTTTCAGTGATGAATTTTTCGTAAATTGCCCAAAACAAATCAAATGTCTCAAATTTCTTGATTTTCATATTGAAATTTTGTTCGCATCTGCTGAAAAAATTGCATAAAAACTTAGGTGGACAGGTATGGTGATAGGAGGGAGGGAAAGCTAAAGTGGCATTCGTGATCGTGAGTTTCGTGGATTTGAAGTATTTATTCGTAAATTGAGGAGAAAAAAGTGTTTTATGCCCCTCAGATTCAAGGCATTAAAAAAACATTCCTCAGATATTTATCAAAACTTTTATATTTACCTAATCTGATGAAAAACTTGACAATTTTTCCTCGTCACCTTCTCCCACGTCCCACCTAAGGAATCTGCTTAACCATCTTTATACATCTCCAACTAAGTATGAATATTTCCATGACATCGTCATTTCGTTTCGAGAAAGACTTGAACCATCAAAATGCAAAAACAAGGTCAAAACTGATCGATCTACTTACGTAAGTACAAAACGCTAAAAATTACTGAAGAGAGCGACTGCAGATACATAATAACGGGATATAGGTAAACTTTAGCATACTCGACTGCCCCAAGATGACAGATTTTGATTAAAATTAATCCACAATGTGGTACGTTCTACGTTGGTATTTCGGGTTGAGAGATTGGTCTCTGCAATCTGCATCGAGTTACCTCGTATACGTAATAGAGAATGTCAATGTCACTGCTACGAGTCTTCATTCTCTACCCACGACGACCAAGACGAAATCCATCGAAGTAAGATAACGATAACAGTGATGAAATTAGCGTTGCTCTGTTTATCGCGTACAAGTGCCAAGACACAGGATTGCCTGTGTGATAAAAATCGCGTGGCCGTTGTCGTCGCGGTCACATGCCCGATGCAAGGCACACGCATCGTTACGACATTTCGATCGTGCAAGTGCGATAAACACAACGGCAATTTGCCAGCAGGATTTATGATGTGTAATTTTTTTCTCTTTGTTTTGACTGTTGCAGATATCGAAGCCGAATGTCAAGACGACTATATGAAAATACGTATCGGATTCAACGGATCGTTCGGAGGATTGTTGTATTCTTCCGGATACTCGTACGATCCGGATTGCGTCTATATCAATGGCACCGGACGAGATTATTACGAATTTTACATACAACTTAATCGATGCGGTACATTGGGCAAGAATTCGAGGCAGGAGGATGCTCGAAAGAATCCAGCGGTGAGTTCTTCATTTCCTAGTTATTAATACAGCTAATTTGCTGAGTACTGTACATACGTTTATGAAAAGCCACCAATTGTATTCGTTCGCCGGACGAGGTTTTCGTGACCAAAGACTGAAGGGGAAAAGGCAGCGATTACGCGAAACAGCGAGAATTTCAAGGTGTGTGTGTTGACGATGGGTATTGTATGATGAGAGCAGCTATTACGAGCATCTCTATAAAAATAAAATAGGTATATATTTTGTTTGGCGAATTCTTACGTCGTTTCGGTATGTAATACTCGCACATAATATGTAACGACAATAATGAAACAAATAATAGGAATATGGTTGGCATCGGAGGAGAAGGTGGAGGTTACTTACATGGTAAAAGAGCGAAAAAGAGACGCGAGAATGAGACGGTTCATTTCTGAACAGTAGGTCTTCTTTTCGCAATAGGACAAATGGAATATCGAATAACGGGAATCTCTTTACCAGCTACGGCAGCTACACAATTAAGAAAACTGTTTTAACATTGACGCTTCTCTTATTCTTGATAATGGCAACGGAGTCACGCTGTACGTCAGCTTGTGCTCTCTGTCTTCACGCCTACTATAGCGTCGTACTCGTATTTCGATACTTGTTTGTGCAAAGAGACAACGCACAAATACAAGGATTCGTGGTGTGTTTGTGTACCCGCCAGTATGACTTTAGAGTTTTTGATGGAGAATCGTCTCTTGTAGGATGGAAAATTTTATAGGTAAATTAGATCGCGGTTTTGAGCGAATTTTCCGTAGTGATGAAATGATTGCTGCGGGTGTGGAAATTTTATCTCGAGGGAGTCTTGAAAATAATTTTTGGTGGGTGAGTCGGAATTTAGATCATTGGAAGAATATGTCGCCAGATTCTCAGAATCTAATTTTGAGATGTCTGAGTTGGTTGAGGCGTTTTCTGGAGCGATTCTATTGAGCTGGAAAAAGGTCAACTTTGGCTGTAGGCTCCAAATCGAATCAATGGTGGATTTGGATGGTCGGTTTTGGTTCAAAAACCATTATATATTATACCTACTGATTTCGAAGTATCTAACGTTCATTGTATAGGTACATATTATGCTTCGAAACTCAGAAAATGGTTTTCTGATGGAAATTTTTGAGAAAAAAACTTTGAAAAATTTACTCTGAGTTGTTGAAATATTCTAAAAAATACAGATACTATAGAATTTCAGATAGGTGTTCACAGTGTCTATTTTGATAAGAAAAACTAGAAAAATTGCCAGAAATTCGTTTAATTACATAAAAATTTAGAAAATAACAGAATTTTAATGATTTTATTGCAAAAAGCAGAATTTTTTTACATTTTTCTCCTTTCTTGAGTTGTTTAATCAAAAAATAAAAAGGAGTTTCTTTTTTTTGGTGGGGCGGGGGGGGAATTTAAAGCAAGAAAAACGACAGGAAAAATCCAGAGAATGGCTAGTCACAGAACAAAATGGTATTTTGGTATGTAATAAAAGAGCTAAAACAGTCATGAAAAAGCTGCAAAAATTCGAAAAACCAATCAAAATGACTCTCTGATTTTCTCTCAAGAAATCACTTATTTTTTCGAGCCTGAATTCTTGCTTCACTTCAGTGTAGAAGTTAATGCAATGGGATGTTTAGATAGAGGCCTGGAAAGGATTTCTAAAAAATTTCTGTTTTATTTTCGTAATTCTTTGTTCTTTGTTGCTAATGAATCCATTGATTTTTTAAAATTTTTATAAAGTGGTATACGCTTCACTGTCTAAAAAAGTGATAAAATTGACCCAAAAAACTGGAAAACTATCGAAAAATCATTTATGAAAAAAGGTTTTGATTCGTGGTCACGAGTCAAGTTATCGAAGGATCAATTATTAATTTTGGAGAAGTATAAAAAATTAGACTCTTCATTTTCCAATTTTTTGTGAAAGCTGATTTTGAAAAATGCTTTTGAAATCTACGTTTTTTTTTCTCATTTTTTATCGTAAAAATACGAGCTTATTTTTCCAAAGTTTGCAATTGTTTCAATTTACATCTTTTGCCTCTCCTTGAGAATCCCTCTTCTCTGGCCAAAAAAAATTGACCAAAAATCTTGATACTTATACCAAAGTGCAAATTTTTTGGATAATTTCAAAAAAAAAAAAAGGTTGTACAAAAGCAGAAATTTGGTCGTATGGAAATCATACTTTTTGATTTTTCTGTTTTATTATCTTAGTGCGTCACCGACACGTCAAAACCAAATTTTTGAGCTGAGCAGCCCTTAACATCGTCTTCTAGTCTTCTGATGTAATTCTACTAATTCCAGTGTGATGGAGAAAAGTCAACTTTGGCTAGAGGCTCCAGATGGATTCAAAAATGATTTTAATATATTTAAGAGGTCGATTTTTGTTAGAAAGCAAAAGTTTCAAACTAGTTGTTGCAAAAATTTATGATTTTGGATTTTTTTACACTTTGAGAAAATCAAACGTTTGTAAAGTGGTTGCAATTGATGGGAGGGAGGGGGAAGGGGTCGATTTTTGCTCAGAAATCAAGTTTTAGATTTTCTTATCATACGATTCACTATTTTATGAAAAATCACTTCATCTATAGGCTGTTTCACAATAAATTTATCAAAATTGAACGATTAATTTTGGTAGCTCAAAATTTGGTTCTGAAAAGTGGATAGCATGGCATAGTATTTCAGAGAGCTAAATTTTAGTTCAACGGGCATTAACGGCCAGAAAAATATTACATTTGTCAGTTGCATAACTGAAAGTGATAACAAAAAGTTTTATTCTTTGTTCGATTATTTTCTGCTACCTTTCCTCGTTTTCTGCTCATATCTGATGTGTATCAGTTGACTTCTTTTCTATATACTAGAATTTCAAGACTTTTTATTAACTGCAGACAGTTTTTAATTATTTTATTTTTTATGACGTGCCATTGCGTTTCCTGCGTTAGTCTAGGTACATTTTTACGACCGTTAAGTAAGTAAAAGAAAATTCGACTCTTTGTAGCATTCGCAATTGCCTTATATATTTATTGCTTTTCCTCGAAATCCTCGAACCATATTAAGTATAGTTATTCGTATACTGCTTGCGTACGTCTACATACGTATAAGCGTGCAGATTATTGACGAAATCTACATGTATTATTCGTACATATGTATATTACTTATGATGTCATATTTTTACGATCTCGGCCGCTGATAAAGGAGCTACCGCCGGGTAGTTATTAAAGAAGCAATAGCCGGTATACCTCCTATAAAGTTGTCTGATGATGCGCCGCGAACCGCCATCAACGCCAGCGCCATTCACTTATGTATACGTATGTACTTGATAATTGTATGTACCCACGTAGGTCTGGGTACTCGTCCTATGGTATAATGTACGCTTACATAGATGCCAAATAGGAAAAGGAAAGAAGAAGGGGCTTCGTGGTAATGGTGTCCGGCGAATTTAACGCCACACGCCGTAGACGCGAAGGAATTAATTCATCAACGAGAACCAATTAATAAGCGAGTTGTGAAATGTTTTTAGTGATGTCGGTTACGCGCTTTAATCATTAAGTAGGTATGTGTGTTAGAATTGGATATTCGCATGGTTGAATTTGCTTACACTCGTAAAAAAAAATATTCTCTTGGCCAATTTGATTTTATGTAGTGGTGCTGGAGATGTCGAGTACGAGGGGAGAAGAAGGTTTTAATTAATCGAAATGTTATTACGAAATGGGTTAAGGGTATGAATGGTTGTAGGAGTTGATGACAGTGAAATTTTTGGGGGAAGAGGTTCTAGTTTTAACATTATGTATTTAGGAAGTGAAATTCGTTAGAAGAGAAAAAATTATTTTAAAACAAAAAATTTCAAGTTGAATTTTTTTGTTTGTTTGATATTTTGTTAATTTTTGCTTCATTTTCATCTTTTTTTTCGTATTTTCAACTATTTTTGTGAAAATTTTTAAAAAGTGATAAATTCTGAAAGAAATTGTTGAAAAGTGATGTATTTAAGATTAAAAAATTGCCCAAAATAGGTCATCATTTTAGGACAGTAGTCACAAGAATCGTAGAAAAGTCAAGCAATTGGCTCAAAATTTTCTGTTCAATGAATGATCAAAGTTTTAAAATTTGAAAAAATTTGAAAACTGAATTTTTTGAAGCAAAAATTCAAAATAATAGTTGATTTTGAAACTTTTGGAATGGTGTCATTGTGAATTTCATAAAAAAATTGGCGAGAGGAAAAATCAAATATGTATCAAAGGCTAGAGAAATACGGAAAACTTGTTTGTTTTTTTTTTTTAATTTCCCATAGGCACACCCAGAAATTAATTAAGGGAGAGGCTGAGAATTTGAGAAAAAATAGATAGAGGGAGTCAAATTTCAAATTAGGTACTTAGTCATTTTCACTTATCTTTTTGTCAAAAATCGATCAATTTTTTCTGACAAATTAGGAATTTATTAAGAAATCGGTGATTTTTGACTGAAAAATTGCGTAAAAATTATCAACTTTTAAAATAATACAAAATGCCATTTTTTTTTGAAAAAGTACTGTTTGAAAAGCAAATAAATGAAGTTTTTGAATATTATTGCGATAAAATTTTTTTTTCCGAGCTAGAGGAGGGGGAGGCTCAAGCCCTGTAAGCCCCCTTAGGTGCGCTTATGCGGGTTCCTGTTGTCTTGAAGTTCTGATTTTTCCTAATCAAACCCAAATTTTCAACTATATTGTAAGATACAAAAATGATTCTCATTTTGCATCGAAAAATAATTACGAAATTTATGTAGAGTTGTGGAGTAGTTTCATTTCATTTAGCTCCATTCTGAATGCTTAAAAAATAATAGAAATATCATTATTTTAACTTTCTTGAAAAATTTGCTCGAGTGGTTTAAAAATAGTCAAAATCTTCTATGGGATAATTATTTCATTCATTATGAGCATTTTGAAAAAAAAAACTTGAATGAAGCAGAAAACTATTAAAAATTGACTTGAATAGGTTTGCCATTTTAAATCTGAGATCTAATGGAGCAAAATCTAGGTGAAATCATCTTGTGAAGTTTTCAGTCATTTCTACGCGTGCTTTGTATTTTTTTTTTTTTTTTTTTTTTTGAAAATCAATGAGACAGTTGACCTACTGAACCAACAATTTAAAATTCTCCTACCAAAATTCATTGAAATTTGAGAATCGATTTTTTAAAACACAATTCTATGTTTTTGCTTTTAAGTATAAAATTTTTTTCCAATTTTGAACAATTTTTGCCATATTTTGTAGGATTTTTTTCATGGTTGCAAACAACTTTTGATGATGTCTTTTTCAACTTTACTCGTGCTTTTCAACTATTTTTCTTAAATTTAAACAGTTTTAATAACATTCTGAATTTTTTTTTTGGTATTTTGCATATTTCTTGTCTTGAATATAATTCTTCTAGCCCTTTGAATATTTTCCCCTGCATCTTGAGAATTTTTGTGATATTTTAGAAAAATAGCAATTCTTTTTAAAATTTGTCCTCTGATAAAAGTTTTTGGGAAGGATATTTGCAGATAGTTAATTTTTCAAAATTTGGAAAACCATGGCATATCCTTTTTGTATAACTTAGATTCCATCAATTTTTGGACATTTGAACTTTGAAGCGAGTTTCAAAGGATGAACAGCTCAATTATATTTGAATAATTTGAGACTTTTATGTGCACTTGATAATGTTTTTTAATTAACCAAAGAGGATTTCTTTTTAATCGAAATGTGAAGTAGATATTTCGGAAATTGTCAAGTAATAAAAGAGGGAATGGGGGGGGGGGGGGTTAAAATATTGAGTTTATCCACCAAAGAATTCAAAAGAATCTCTAACAATTTTTCTCGTCAAAAAATCTCGTTCATTTTGAACATAAAGAGGATACGAGGGCAAGAAATCCTGACTCCAATATTCAATCGAGCACCAAGCACCTACTCGGCTTACTTCGACGTAGGTAGCTGATTCATTTGTAAATACAATAGTATACTTGCACCATGTTTACCACGAGAAAATTTCCAAGACGTGTCCTAACGGTCCATCGATCGTTAATTTCGGTTCACGATCGTACAAACACAGCGACAAAAGAACCGATCTAGGTGAAAATTGGAATTTTTAATCAGACTTGACACGATTAGACAGATGCGGATTCTCATTAGGAAAAATTCTTATATTGATAAAAGACTCGTTGCGATGTCCGAATTGTCACTATTGTTTCGGAAGTAGGTACGTGTACCTTGATTACTGCAAATCCTAGTTGAGATGAGGTTTCCAGTCCGTAGGTGACGATTCGAGGTAATCAAATAAGAGGAGAGGAAAATCTTTGGACGATTTATTAAATCATCTCGTAAAAATTTATCTCTCTGGAGTTGAATTTTTCGAGGTAATGCGGTCGCAGTTTTATTTATTTTCTCGCGAAACAATAATATTACTTGGTAATGTAATTTTTAATATAAGAAGGAAAAAAAAAATTGAACGTGGTGCATGGGAAACGGGTCATAGTGTACCGTTTCCAAACCTCCCTCAGAGAGTCATCGAGATACATACGAATACGTATAAGTATGAAATACATTTGTATAGGCGTTTTTCAATAAACCAAATCGGTGCAACGTACACCGATGAACTTTCCCACAGAATTAATCGATTCGATCAACCCATATAGTATACGATACGATGTATTTGTGCACTGTATGGACACACGATGATACCTATACACACTTGCAACAAAATATCAATAATAAATAAATATCGTCGTGTAGGTATACACATGCGAGATGTTCGAGTGTAAATGAAAACTCATCCATAACAATCACTTAACCTATCTATGGCACTCTGGTAGCTTTTTCAATCATATTTCTTCTCATCGATTGGCGATATATCGATTCCACTTGTGCAAAGTACCAATTCACACCTCACGAATAGTATTCTTTGTATAATGGATGCTCTGTTATGAAAACAAAAAAATTCTTCATCTTGGAAAAGATTATCTGGCGAGTAAAATCTGTTTAGATTTTAATTAAATCCGTAGATCTAGGCGTCTGCATTTTAACTAAATTTCTCTTATGTGTAGCATACAAAAAACTGCGTTTTCTCATTTCGAATCAGTGAAAAGTCACTAAAAAAAAGGTCAGAATTACAGCATAGGAAAAATTGACAAAATTCTTTGATTTTCAGCAGATATATTTTTTGAAAAATTTCACTAAATTTTCAAAAAAAATTCATAGATTTTCAAAGAGTTTTGCTCATTTTAACGAATTGTACCAATTTCTTAAAAAAAATTTCACTGATTTTTCAAAGATTTTCATACCTGCTACTGATTTGTTTTTAGCGAATTTCAGATATTTTACTGATTTTTAGTGAATTTTTTCACTAATTCATCGCTGTACTGCAATTCTGACTGTTTTCCAATAATTTTCGAAGAAGAAGAAGAGGAAAAAAAAGAGGAAACATAATTTATTAACAAAAAATTTAGTTTAAAAGAGGACATTTTAAAATGTATCTATGGTTGAATGAAAATCCATCAATCAGATTTGCACTTGTTTTAGCAATCGATTTTTGATATAATTATATTGGGGGGGGGGGGGTATAGAGGGTAATTCATTTTGAAAAGGTAGTGCTGAAAGTACTGCCGAGAAGTCCTTTTGAATTTTGAGATTTTGATGGATATGCAAAACAGATAGATAATTTTATTGCAAAAAATTTTCTTGGAAAAAAGAGGGATACAGAAAAAATGTGGAAATTTTCAACTACCCCCTCCACTCCCACTTCAGAAGCCAAATTTGGTACTGAATTCTGAAGAGTGCAAAAATGCTGAAACGATTTCTAAAAATCTGGTTATGAAATTTAAATGGAAAATGATTGATAATGAAAAATGAAGTACAGGAGAGGAGGCAACTCCTCATCTGGCAAAAATTGCATCTTCAGCCATATTGAATGAGAAAAAAGTAGAGAGAGTAGGTTGCCTCCAATTCATAGCAAAATTAAAGTTTCGAGCAAAAAATTAGATTTGAATCAGAGATTTTTCGAAAGTGATGACCTGTTTTGAAGAATTTTCGTTTCAAGTTGGAGTAAAATTTAGAAAAATCGTGAAAAATCATACTTCGGAGATGAAACAACCTTCTCGTTCAGATATTTTCAATTTTTTGCCCTTGTTTCTCGTTCACCAAGGCGATTTCAATTTGCCCATATGAGAAATATCTTTTTGTACAAAAATGGAAAATTTGAGAAGATTTAACGAAAATTGTTTCATGATGATAAACGAGGTTTTGAAAATTTTTCCAAAGTTTTTTAGAGTCTTGATACTGTAGATACATTTAGAGCCAGATCAAACGAGAAAAAAAGGAGGGTATAACAGATCTCCTTTCAATATTGCATTTCAAGTCAAAAAATTTGATTCAAATTTGAAATTTTTCAAAACTGATGGCTGAATTTTTGTAAAAAACAAAAAAGTGATAATAAAAACTGACAAAATCTTGTTTTGGATCGAAAAAATGAAGAAAAATTCAGTTTCGGTTGAGAATTTCTGTTTTTTTGGTCCCCTAGAGAATTCATCTTTTTATTGAAGAAAAATAAAAATGAAATACGTGAGAATAGGAATCGGGAAGCTGTTACTCGTAAAATTTGAAGACAGCTGACAATTTTATCGTTATCAAAAAAATTGATTCTTGTGTAAATGAATGACAGGCATCGGACGGCGGTTACTTTAAAGTAACTTGGTTACTTTTTTCAAGCTCGGTTACTTTTAGTTACTTTTTAGCTGAAAAGTTACTTTTAGTTACTTTTTCAGCTTCAAAGTTACTTTTTTCGCTGAACTCGCTAGACACCCTTCAAAAATGAAGTTTTTGGACATAAAAAATCAATTTTTTTCAAAGCTTTGCCCTCGCTTCGCTCGGGCGTAAGTAAACAAAATTATTATTAATTTTGGCTAGTTCAAAAGTTTAATACGTAAGCCTGTGGCGTAAATACCTCCACCAAAACCCTCAAAAATGAATTTTTCGAGTATTAAAAATCTATTTTTTCAAAGCTCTGCCCTCGCTTCGCTCGGGCTTAAAAAAATCGCTATTTAAATTGTAAAAGCCGTTCGAAAAGTATGATACCAATACCGATTACAGAAAATCGAAACTTTCGATTACATTTACAATTCAGAGACAATGCTGCCAATATTTCGCAAAAAAAAACATTTCTGTAAAATTGATTTTTTAAAACTTTTTACCGCTTTTCTGTAATTGGCTTAGGTAATTATTTACTTTACTTTTTGAACAGACCTTTTATTTAAACCGACAGTACCGAAGAAGGTTCTGTCACACCCCCCCCCCCTATTATCCGAGATCTTTATGCCCATTTAGTATATACCATACCTAAGAAAAAAATTCACCCTTCGACTTTTGTCCCCCTCAGAGGGGATGTCTAGTTACGCTACTGATAATATTAATTACTTTCACGAATTTTTGTCTTCTTATTCGTATTTTTCTGAATCTTCCTGCTCATAACATAACTTTATTTTTCATTATAAAATTCGTGACTTGAATTCAAATATTTAGTTCGAAATTTCAGATCTTTGAATTAAAATAAATATTTCAATTCAAGTCACGAATTTTATAATGAAAAATAAAGTTATGTTATGAGCAGGAAGATTCAGAAAAATACGAATAAGAAGACAAAAATTCGTGAAAGTAATTGATATTATCGAAAATAATTCAGTATGAGGTTCAGAGATGGAAAAATGGTAACAAAAACAAGAGAAAGAATCGTTCAGTGAACGAATTTATAACCTCATAAATTTGGGCTGCGGAACGTCTCCTTTTTTTTTGAACGCGATTTTCTCATTTTCCCGGATCGTTATTTTTTTCTCTCTTCGGTAGTGAAATTACAGAGAAAAATACAAGTTTGAAAAAAAAATGGGAAGGAGAGGGGTATTAATAATTTTTTAAATGCGAAAAATTGAAAAATTATCTACTTTTTCGCAAAAAATTGGTTACTTTTTCACAAAAATTGGTTACTTTTTCCAGAAAAAAAGTTACCAAAGTTACTTTTTTTTTTCCAAATTTCCGTCCGATGCCTGGAATGATCGAAATTTTAAGAAACACCTTTTTTCTCTTTTCCCCATGTTGTTGCATTGCTACACCTGAATTTTTCCATGTGTAGCATTTGCATCACATTCTTTATGGGGATCGCCGGATATGCTGATGGTGTTATTTCAAGTTCAATTATCAAAACCAAAAGTGTGTATCGTTGGCGGGCAATTTTGTAATATTCTCTGTTTCCAAACCGGACCATCGAATTGGTAAATGTTATGAATTTTACACATTCGCGAGCATAAGGTCTCGGGCAACTTTCCCTCGATTGGCCATCCATATAGGTTAGCCAACCTTTTCGTCTATTTACATTTTAACCACGTTGAATGAGAAGAGGTGCTGGTACGTGTTACACAAAATATTCGCAGCCGACGACGGACGTTTGGCTCATAACGAGACAGCGGCGTCGTAATTAAGGCAGCGAGAATGGCTCACAGCTAGCACAGCAGACGTGACAACCGACGAGGAAAAAAAATTCAAATTATATTCGCAATTTATACCATGTCTAATGTAATGAAGCTATATTCCCAACCTGTATGCTATGGATATGTATGTACTAGGTCTAGAGGTATATGTCTATAGATGGGTTCAGCGATGCACTTTAATACACTCACACGTCCCCGCGATAATTTACGTAGCGAATTTTAATTTCTATATCGACGCGATACCCGTCTTTTATTCAATCGGATAAAAAAATCTTGACCGAATTGAGTACACATGCGTTGAGGTTGACTCGGGTGCGTATTGTAGATGCGATTTTCGTCAGAGACGTGCGTAATAGAGATGCTGGCCAAAGCGACAAAAGAATGCAGCTGATGAGTTTGATCTACATTCGCCCCGTAGGACCTGGACCAGCTTAAGAACGTTGAATTAACGTAGTAAATTGATCATAGAGATTTGAAAGGTTTTTTTTTCTGACTGAAATGTCTCGATAGCCGTGTACGCGAGTAAAAGTCAAATTGACGGAAAAAAATTGAGTGAAAATTACGCGCTTTATGCAGTTTCGATGCAATTGACAAGTGCAAATAATGTCGAATGTGTGTCGCCGGGTTTCAGTGGTGGAAAAAGAAGGCCAGCGATTAGGAGTCGGAAATTCCAAAATTTAATGGTATTTGACAATTTTGTGGGTGATTAACGTTTGAGTGGACATTTTAAAGAAATTGCTGAATTTAGCGAGAATGTTGATTACAATTAAGTTCGTTTACTTGTTGAAAAAATGATTGAAATTGTATAAATAATGATACTTATTTCAAAAATAAATTATCTAATACCTCATATGTTTGGAAAAATTCCATTAAAAATTGAAATGAAATTGGATATTATAAAATAGAATTTGTCGAATTAAATGGGTTTCTCAAATTCAATCTGGTTGACTAGGTCAGCATTTGAAACTTTTTTTCTGGAAAAATATCTCAATTTCAGAGATCTAAAATTTTGATATCGTATGAAAACGTATTGAAGTTCTACATAAATTTTAATTTTTGATGACTTGAATGACGTGAGAATGAATTTATCGTAAATTGAGCATAGTTAATTTCGGTTGAGTGGGGGTAATTACAGTCGTGAGTGGTAATGATGATTCATTGTAAAAAATTGAGAGTTATTATATTAATTCTACAAATTACCAAATTACCCGGCATGCTGGAAAACGTCAAAAACTCTTCGAAATTTGTATAAATTTTCGAAATTTTGAGTACCCAATACTCGTAGTTTTACGAAATAATTTTTCGTAGGTGCTTACAATGTTAGGAAATAGCCTAACTAATTTTATTTATTCGAAATGTTGGTAAATTTCTGATTTTTCAAAATTAAAACATTCAAATCATTCATTCAAAATTCTGATAGGTAACTTACCATCAATTCATTCACAATTTTGTCAATACTTCTATTATCGTAATAATTTAAAATTTGGGTGAATTGCAGTGTATTTAAAATTTTAGTTTACTTTATTCACTTGGAATTTTGATGAATTATCGTATTTACGTAAAATTCTGAGAAATTACCGTAATTATTCGAATTTTTTGTAAATTACCGTATTTACTCGAAATTTTTGGTAAATTACCATATTTACTCGGAATATGGGTAAATTACTATATTTACCTTTCATTTGGGTAAAATACCATGTTTGCTCACGATTACGGTAAATTACCGTTTTTTACTCGTAATTTCGGTAATTCACCGTTTTTACTCGTAATTTTGGTAATTTACCGGTTTTTACTCGTAATTTCGGTAAATTACCATATTTACTCGTAATTTCGGTAAATTACCATTTTTACTCATAATTTTGGTAAATTACTGTATTTACTCAAAATTTTGAAAAATTACCATATCTACTCGGAATTGAGGTAAATTACCGTATCTTCTCTGAATTTTGTTGAATTACCAATTTTATGTAAAATTCTCGTAAATTACCTTATTTACTTGGAATTTTGGTAATAGAGGAAAAATTACCATAATTACTCGAAATATTGGTAAATTACCATGGGGACTTACACAACTTTTACGCAGAATTTTGGTGAATTACCATATTTTAATATTTTGGTAATATAAATCGTATTTGTAAATTTTCGTCATATTTGCTTGAAAGATTGGTTATTGGTTATATTCGACTTTTTATGATTACCGAGAATTTTGACGAATTTTGATGTTTTATCAGAATAATCGTAATTATACGATATTTTGGTAAATTACGGTAATTTTTCGTAATCGTATAAAATTTAATATTTACTTGTTTCGCGTAATTTCATTGTGGGATAACTGGAAATTTTAATCAACCCCGGTAATTACTGGTAATTCGCGGTATTTTCCTGTAATTCACAGAAAATTCCGGGTAATTACAGGTAATTGTGGATGAAATTTTCATAACATTCCACTATTGCAATTTGTTCTTGAATATCGCCGAAAATCTTTTTTAAAAATCCAATTCCACGTCCAAAAAAAGAACCTCGAACTGCCTAGTATCAGCATCTGTATCATTTCTGAAATAAAACCTTCGACCTACGTGGCTCGTCATCTTGCTCGTAAAATATTCGTCGAGAATGGTTAACTAATAGAAAGAGAATAAAAATCATTAACCGCAGCAATACCGGGGCCGCGGCTCCGTATCGTTTACGCGTTGCGTTCTTTCGTGTATAAATATATAGTACAGTTAACAAGTTAGCCTAATTTTTACAATCAACACAACCGCCGCGTTGCAATGAGACGAGCGAGAGAATCGTCGCACACGCGAGCAACAAAGACAGAATGAATCAATTACGTTGAATTTAACGCAATTACGCGTCGACATTTCCTCGCGACGACGACGTTTGCGAATTCGCTCGCGTGATGATAATTTATCGTCGACGCGAATATTGGTCAGAGGAAGGAGAGGCAGGTGCGGCGGATCAAAAGACACGAAACTCGTTGCGATGAAATTTTTTGAGGACTCGTATAATTGGCAAAGGGTTATGAGGAATCAATGCACGAGACGACCTTTCAAAAATGCATCTTAATTCATGTCAGGGAGACTCTCTGACCTAGTAGTGGCCTGCGGCAATGATCTCGCCGCGTGAAAGAAAGAAAAAACTAGGAAGATGTACTGCGAGGGAAAAAAAGCAGATTAAAAAATCATCTCAGTAGCGCGCGGATAAGCGAATGGTGAATAAAGAGCAACGCTACTTTGGATGATCGGATACGTGGTCATGGTAAATGAGAATCACTGAATTGGACCAGCTTATTGATTGACCCGTTTCATAATTAAATAATTACGAAGCGCGAAACAAAATCGCTGTAACGAATGCGAAAATAAATACTGGAGCTAGGTAAATCAACGTTGGCTGAATGTGTACGAAAATACGAATACAAAGATTCGGGCTTAGAATTTTCCTAGCCAAGGTGTCCTTATTTTTTTCGCGATATTTGTATACGAGCTATTGAAATTTATTCGTTGGACGAAAGTATACGTAAATGGTATTTTTCACATGGTGGAAAAAAAATTCTGCTTTTTTTACGCTCTTATCCTATATTACGAATGTGTAATGTAGGTCTTGCATCATAATCACGATCGCATATGATACAACTCAGCAGTTTTTTCAACGATGGGTTTCGTGTGCGGAAAATTCGAGTATTAGATGAATATGCATTATGTGAGGACGTATCGTCAGCATATGTGGTATTTGGGTCCTCTGCGTTGCATGAGAAGTGGGTTCGCGAATGAATTTTTTACGGAAAGGAACACGAGTCATGGATGATTGGCGATGGGAGATAAAATAAATGAAATTATCACGTGGAATCGTCGAATTAGATTGTTTCCTGAGATGACAGATGTGTGACGTTTTGAGCGATTCGAAAAGTATCTTAATCGATGATATGGATTTAGACATCAGTCATTCCTCGATAATCTCATTTTCTTTTGAAATTCTGGCTGATCTTTTTTTTTCTGAGATCGACGCTCACAGCTCTAACCTGGAAATAAAAAAAACTGCATGATGTCATATTTTTCATCATTTTGATTTTTTCGTTTGCGAATCTAAATAATTCACCAAAAAAAACGATTTCGTTTCCAGAGATCAGGAGGGAGGGGGGTCTGGCCTTTCCGGCTCCAACTCCGAGATTTTCAATTCAAGCGCCTCCGACTCTGGTTCCAGCTCCGAAATTTTTTTTGAAAATTCCTCCAGCTACGGCTTCAAAAAATCGTTTAAATAGGAGCTCTCTTCCCTCCGGCTTTGCTATGAATTTTTGATCGTCTCCGGTATCCGCAGGGGGCCCTTCTCTCTCTGGCTCCAATTCTGAGGTTTTTTTTTTATTGAAGTCCCTCCAGCTCTGGCTCTGAGATTTTTTAAAAAGTAGCTTCAACTTTAGTTCCGAAAAAAATCGGACTTGAGGGCTCAGTAGGATTCCACAATTTCTAGGTGGTCAAAAATCATAAATTGTATGATTAAGGGTATTTTGAATTCGATGAATTCATTTTTCAAATCATTTTGACACCAAAGTCCTTAAGCAAGTTGTGAAGTGAGAAGTGGCCTAAAAATCGAAATTTTGAAAATATTCAGACGGTCATCAAAATATACGTTTTTTTGCCTCCTGAATGCGATTTATTCTGCTATTATTTTTGCAAACAAGACAAAATAGTTCAACAAAAAGTGGGAATATAGGGTCCAAAAAATCAAAATTTTAAAAATTTTCGAATAAGTAAGTAGCCAGGTACCTAAATCTATGTATTTTGCCACCTAAATTCAAATCTATCGTTGGACGACGATTCCTTAAAAATAGAAACAAATCTCTATTCGACAATTTGTCTTCAGATGCCATTTCCAAAACCCATAAATGTCATGAGAATTGAAGTAGCAATACAAATTACAAACGTTAAATTTTTAGTAGTTTTTGTTTTTACAAACGTTAAATTTTTAGTAGTTTCTGTTTTTTGGGGAGCCCTCCTCTCTGCGCCCTCCGCTTTAAATTTTCTCAATTTTTTTCTCCATTATTTTTTCAAGCTCTGCGATTTTTTTAGTAATGGAAAAACTGAAATGATATCGTATCAGTTTCGGCTTCAGTTTCTCTTCTCTTAGATTCAGTTCCAGTTTTCTACATATCAATGAATTTTTTCTCGACTTTTTTCAATTGAACTTCTTTCCAAATGTTTTCAACTCAAGTTTTTTTCATCTTAAAATTTTTTCAGAACGTTCCAAGTTTTTTTTTTTGTTAATTTATGCAACGTTATAATTTTTTAAACTCTGAAATGTTTTCTTGAAAAGTTTCTACGAATACGATACTCGAACAAAGAAATAATTTCATTGGCAATCATTGATAACAATTTTCTGAGAGGAAAAATCTTTCTACACTAACATAACCTATGAAGGCCTTGACCACCGTAATACCCTCCGACCAACCTTCCAGCTTCACATATGCCATCGTCGAATTCGCCTTCGATACCCAACTTAGGCAATTTTATCGACGTCAAATAACTGTACGCAGATGCGTATCAAGAATGTTCGCTACCGTCGTTCGGTCGGTTCATTGGCAATGATCGCAGAAGCAGCTATAACCGAAGATGAAGAGGAAAGATACAAGGTAGAAGAGGAGGAAAAAAAACCGACTATGAAAAATTACCAATGATAAACGGCGCTTATTGTGTTGGTGTTCGGTATACAATCGAATCGAATGATTTATCGAAAATCTATTCGGCGATATATTTTTCGCTGCTGTTTTTTCAGACTGGATTTAGCCATCGAGCGGTTTTTTCTTCCTCCCGGTTGGCGAAGTTTCTTTTTCCGGGGTGTTAAAGTGAGATGAAAAAATGGTCCGAGAATTCGTCGGTTGTGATTGTGTCAAGGTTTTTCTGCAGTGGGAATCTAGTGGACTGTGTAGATGAACCGGTCATCGGATGGGATTGCGTTTGGGAGAGTTATCGGAGGATGCAGATCGATGGTTATTTTAATAAATATACTTCCGCGTAATACCGTTAGAATATAAATGCGAGCACGAGTGTGTTTAATTGAATTATAGCAATGATTTGGTGCATTGTACGAGGCAAGAGTGGGTGGAGATTTCCAGAGATGATGGAGAGAAGTGTGGTTGATTTTTTTACGCAGTCGTGAAAAAGATTTGGAATTGATCAATTGAAATAAAATTTTAAGGAATTGTGATATCAGTTCTATAATAAACCTGAGAATATCAGAGAATTTTCAAGAAATAAATCTGAAAAATTTAAAAAAGTGAAAGAATTTGGGATTTTGTCCTGAAATTTTTAAAAATTCTTTTAAAAAGAGAAATCGTCTTGGAAAAGTTTGACTGCTGTTTTTATTATGATTTTTTCAAAAATATATCTCCTCTCCTGGTTATCATTTTTTATAAATGGAATAAATATAAAATGTCTGTAAAAAGTTTGGAAAAATTAGTCAAGACAAACCTGAAAAAAATTAGGGAAAATCATATTTAAAAAATATTGGACATCATGGAAACGATCGAACTGGAAAAATAGGAGGAGATTTAGTAGGAAAAAGGTGAAGAATAGAAGCGTGTTGCGGTCATAAAATCGGTGTAAACAAAGATAATATAGGAGAGGAGGTATGTTACATAAACTTATCCTACATTCGCAAAAGTACGTACCGTCTTGCAGCGTCCGGTATTCAGTTCCGCTATATCAGCTTATCTCGGCGTCCGATCTAATGCGAGATATTCGTGTTAAGGTCGCTGTGTATCTGTTGGTATAATCCATCTTGAGTTATGCATGTGTATTATTATAGAAGAGGTAGACGGTGTTCACCTGTTTATTATCGAATCAATGAAATTATCATATTTTTTTTTCTTTTTTTACATAGAGGACAATTGATTGATTATTGGAGCATTGAGCCCTCCCCTCGACTCTCCTTTGTTTCAGTTTTGAAAAATCTATTTATCGAATTAACCTCTAATGATCTGATCTCAACAAAGTCATTTTGATATTGCTTGATCAATTTTTTTTGTTGCCTTTTTTTCAAGTTACAAGACCTTTTTTCTTTGAACTATTTCTAAAATAATTTTTGGGGTATTATGTATTTCTAAGTTTCGAATTTTCTAATTTTCAGGGATGGTATATGCTCTTATTTGGATTTTCTGAGACAATATGTCCAAATACTTGATCATTTTTTCAAAATGCTGTCTCAAAATTGGTTTTCTGGCCCACCAACCGCCTTCAAATGGTCTTTTTTGGGACACTGCGTCCAACTAACTTTTTGGAGCATTTACCTAAAAGATTTTTTCTAACGCAAACGCAATACTTCATTTTCTTTATTTTCAGAGTCAGATATAGTCAAAGCTTCAATAAACACAAATGAAAAAAATAAAGTCACGATAAATTACTTTCTGTGGTGACTGAAGTGATCACAAAAATTGATAAAGCTCAAGTTTTTGAAAATTA
The DNA here is from genome assembly GCA_038380155.1 of Pseudococcus jackbeardsleyi. Classification (NCBI taxonomy): domain Eukaryota; kingdom Metazoa; phylum Arthropoda; class Insecta; order Hemiptera; family Pseudococcidae; genus Pseudococcus; species Pseudococcus jackbeardsleyi. Next base: position 56,769,947 of record CM076240.1, on the reverse strand, counting down.
TTTTTTCGCAAAAATTTTCAACCCAACAAAACACTGATTTCAGACATGATTTTATTTCATTTTTAAAAGAATTCCTAATTCTTCCTTATACATAATTTCCCATTTTATTTTGCAATTTTTTGAAATAATTCAAAGTCCTCAAGTTTTTTTGGACCGAGGGGCGGGTGTGCTGAAAAATCAAATTGAGCCATTTTTGTAGACTGGAGAAGTTTTCCACTAAAAGTGCGTACCAAAGTAGTGATTTTTTTTGCAGAAGAAATTCATTTTATTGCTTTAAAAAAGGACGATTTCCGACCAATTTTTGGTATTAAACAGAATGTTTATACCTGTAAAATTCAAGGAATTCTAATAATTTGAAAAAAGTCATATAAATGTTTGAAATTTTTATTTTAAAATTCTGAAATTGTTTTTTAATTCAATTCAAGTGAATACTCTGATATGTAATTAGAATGAGTCTGGACTCTGGAGAACTTGAAAAAATTGGTTTGAAAAATTCAGAAACGTCGAGGATAATTATATTTTTTAAGCTGTGGCAACCATATTAAATTAAGTGGTCGATTTGATTTTTTCCTTCAAAATCTTTCAACAGGAATAAATTGAATGAAAAGCTTGGAGAACTTGTCCTCTACACCTCAGAAATGATTAGAAATGAATTTTCAGGTAAAAAAATTGTAGTCAAATGGGAAAATTTGCAAAAGTGATGACTTTTTTCTACAAAATTTGTAGTTTGGAAAATAAATCTGAATAGAAATATTATTTTGGAAAAATCTTATGAAAAAATCTGAAAAATTCAGTTTATATTGAATTTTTTAAAATCACGTATGTAGTACTTTTCCAATTTTGCTAATTTAGGTTCGTTTCTGATTTTAAATCACTGAATTTCTAGAGAGAAAAATTTTCGCGAAATTTGTATTTTGATGCGAAAAAGCAAATAAAAATTTATGCCTTTTAGGTACCTAGTACATACAACCTATTGAAGGGGAAATTTTTTAAAAATTTGATCTACTTATGTCAAAAGATTTCACTTTTTTCATCTTCCAATAATTCTTACTTCGCTCCGTTTCTAGTTAAAAATGAATCTAAGTACTTCGAAGTACATAAATTTGTATGCAAAAAGTCATCAATTTTTAAATTCCATGTTCTACTAAAAGTTACTGAAAAATGAACTTAATCAGCGGAAAATTTGAGTTCGAAGGTTTTTCAACTTGGTACGTTTATTAAATTGCAACTGCATTCAACTGCCCGAATTCTGGTTTCGAATAAATATTTCTATCCAGTCGATGAAAAGGGTTGATGCACTCGATAGAGATGAAATCTTTCGTCGCAGGTGATTTTCCATCACTCTTATTTTTACTCTGTCCTGAAAATGGAAAAAAATGGCCGATGACTTTCCTAATGACATTTGATTGGCATCAGTTCAACCGACTGAATTATTTTTTCACTTTCAAATCCATTAAGGGAGGACCATGCTTCCTGTACAAAGAACCATAATTAATATAAACGTATTAGCAGGTGATCATCGTACGAAAAGTTGAAAGACAAAGTACCTCGCTGCTGCCAAGGAATCTGCCATGGATTAGTGAAAAATGACGTGTCAAGAGAAGACGAAACATGAAGGGGGAGCTGCAACGTCAGTGTCCTCTCGCGGATAAGTTATCGACGATGGAAATCTTGGCCTACCGTGTGGCTGGGTAATTGTGACAGTATGGTCGGTTTGCGCGAAGCTAACGAGAAAAACGCGAAGGAAATACGTACGAGAGTCGCAGAAGCGAGAAAATTACCAGCCAGAAGAAGGGAGGGAGGGCATCGTGGCGGAAAGTTGGTGTAAAATATGTGGAAAATCGAACGAGAGAGCGTCGAGCTACCCGTACGAACAGATTAGATGGTTTGGAACGAACAGAAGAAAACGACGGATGAGGACGCGACGAATGCGAAAAACTACAGCATAAGCACCGGATATGCGGAAAACGTCGAGGGCCGGCGGAGCTGGCGGCGGTTCGAGGTGGGTCGGCGAACAAGAAGCTAATGACGGGTATAATATGTGGCGCCTGACGACGTCGCCGTTCTGGTCCTGGTCGCCGCAACACACCTGGTGTGTTACGGAGAATTTCGGTCCGTTCACACCGTCGCATCGCGGCGTCGGCGTCGCAACATCCAGCAACCAGTTGGAGGGATCGCATTCGGTTGACGAATTCATTCACCTCGTATTTCCATGCCGAGGCTTGGTCGGCGTTCGAGTTTGTCGCGCAGTTATACGGCGGATTTTTCTGGCACTCGATCCCACCATCGCGACTTTCCACCGCCGCAGCACTGCGGTCATCGCGCGGCATCGTACCGAACAATTTTCCGATCTACGACGTCACGTCTCTCGCCTCTTCGCCGTCGAATCTTACGTGAATCTAGCAGATCGTCTCTTTGACATCTGGAAATCGTCCTCGCGTCCTCCTAGTTCTATTGCCGTTCTATCTTCTGCCTTGATGCCAGAAGTGCCTCTCGTCTCTCTCCGGAGCCCGAGTTGTAAATACCAACGGGTCGGAGGATCTGAGTGCAGCGCGACGCCGTACTCGCCTACTACTTCTATTGTATATCATTGCATACTGCGCCGCGTCTCGATCAAAGAACTTGAGAATTGAGTGTAACAATAGTCATCGGTACCTGATGCCATCTCTCTTCCGCGTGGTATTTTATTTCGTTTTTTTTTTATCTGGTTTTCTTCGCAGTTCACACATAACGTGTCCGATCAACGGTACCGTACGATCTATGAATTTTGTACACGTATTGTGTACGTCCACATATCGTATACGAAGTCGTACAATGTAGTGTACATATGTATCTAACGTGATGTACCTGACTACCTATCTATGTTATATCGGTACCATCATTGACATTATCTATTTTGCTTAGCGCCGATTTTTTTTTACCGTATACGTGAATTTTCTACAGTTTGAGTGAAATGGCGAATGGTATTGTGTGGTTATTTGATCTAGTACGTGAGTCTGTTCTCACCTTTCAACCAACCTATTTGGTATTTTTTGGAATGAAGGTCTTATTTGGAAAATATTCGGTGAAAATAAGGTCGTGATCAGTGAGAGAAATGAGCAGTTGAATGAAAAGTTGAACGTGGTAAGGCGTAACTGTCCAATTTTTTTAGAAAATCTGGAAAACTTGAATGTAAAAAAAAAACAAAAAAAACAAAAGAACCTGGAAAATGCAAGATTTTTTATAATCTGGTAGAAAAGTCGAGAAAATAACAGGGAAATTTGGAGTTTTCCCTCAATTTTTTAAAAACTCAGAAGAAGTACTGGACGAATCGTCCGAGGAAATTATTCTTCATTTCTTTTATTATAAAATTTTAAAAAATTTCATCTTAGCACCGCTCGAGGCAAATTATTGCAAAGGTATCTTCACTTATTTTTTATTCATCATTTTTTTGAACGTTATAGGCAAAAAAATTGATGTTTAAATCTAAGTGCTGTTGATAAAATTCCAAATTTTACAAAAAAAAATGTTTGTACCTTACTTCGCTTCGCTCGCAGGTAAATTAGACTTTTTTTCTATGCGATGAATTTTCAACTTTTGAAGATCTTTTTTTTACTTGTGTCTAAAGAGAGGAATGCACATTCGTTCATTCTCGTTCAGTCAGTTTGATTCAGTTAAATCAGAAGGACCGAATGAAGTTCGAGTGTTGGACTTGAAAAATTTTTTCAAAGAAGTACAAGAAATGAATTTCATGCGATTTTACACCAATCTTCGTCCTTAATTGAGCAAAATTATTGTCATTTTACCTATGTACCTATTTATGAATTTTTTATTGCTGAGATGGAATTGCAGGGACTTGCCAGTAATTTATAACTTTAAGGAACTCATTTTTTAGAAAGGAGAGAGGGGATGAAGACCAATGGTTTGTGAAGAGAATTTTCAATTTTAAGCCCTAAAAATTCAAAGTTCCATTTGCATTCTTTGACAGGCAACCATAATTTGTTTCATATTTCAAAATTTATAATTTTTAGCTTAGAAATAGAGCTTTTTCTTTTCTACATATTTGAATTTTGTTCTAAAATAATAAATTCAATTCCTCTTGTTTTCATTGGGTGAAGAGGGAGAGGGGTCGGGTCGAAAATTTTGTGATTGAATTCTAGCTATTTCTTGTGTTCGAAAAAAACTTCTGAATATCTTGCAAAAAGTATAATTTGAAGGAGAAATCGTTTGACATCATTCAAACCAATTCCCTTTTCTACATGGAACAATTTTGTGATTTCTGTATGAATTTCTTCTACTTTGAAGGCAAGCACAAGTTCTTTTTCCAAAGATGAAATATCGAATAAAAGCCTAAATTATAAAATAAGTTGAATGGATGGAAAAGTGAAATTTGATGCAAAGAGGTGGAGAGTGTTACGAGATTGTTGAAAAAAAAAATTAATCTTGATTTTTTTCAATTATTTTTTAATGATGTTAAGAAAATTTGGCGATGAGCAGAATTTTTGAAAAAGAAACGGAAAATCCCAGAAATTTGTGAATTAGATATTCAAAAATAACGCATATTCAAATCACAATATTCGGCTTGAAATTATATAAAATTTTCCAAAGATCAAAAAAAAATGAATAAAACATTTCCATTTCAGAAAGTAAAAGACCAACACTTGAAAAAGGACGAAAAAATTACGAAAAAATAGTAGAAAATTGATTCAAACCAGTAAATTTTTATAAAGTTTCAAAATCTTGAAAATTAGGTAAGATTGTATCATGCCTATTCTTCCACAATTTATTTTGAAAAATTCCCCAAAAAAATTTTCGTCCATTTTCCACTTCATCACTTTCTCCATCACTTCCTCCAATTATAAAAATGTATTGATCTTTCTATCTGCTATTCAATTGTTCCATGATTCCATCAGTTTCGTTTTTCTGATTGCATATTCTGTGTGTTGCAGCTTGAAAGGATTTTTTGTCACAAGTTAAAAATTTCGGTTGAAATCGTCCTTGGTGGTGGAGGGGAGCGTTTTGTCGGCCTACACAGTACGAACTGTTGTCATAAGATTGAGAAAAGAGCACGAATATATGTAGTACAAAGTTTGTGTTTGGTAAACACTCTGCTTGGAAATTGTTTGAAATTCCACAAAATAATTAAATTTTTACTCTTCCAATTCTTGTTATAAAAAAGGATAGAACTTCAAATAAAATGATCATCAAAATTGTCTTCAGGGAGCCAACATCTTCCAACTGATCAGTGTTCTTTATTTTTGCAATTACATCGATTACATTACTGGATAAAAAGAAGTATAAAAATACTCCCATCCCGTATCGTTTAACCATAACAAAAAAGTGTAACGGATGTTTAGGAAAATATTTCCAATACAACGTATTTATATTGGTAGCTAGGTGCGTAGATGTAGATACTGGATAGGCCCATCGGTGATATTTATAATACTCGTACCTCAACTTGTTAACGGATTCGAAGATGGCCCCGTGTTAGAGTGAATTCGTAACACCTTGCGGGACGAAGTGAGTAGAGATGAAACGAATGCTGAAAATCCATAGTTCTGCGTAGGTCTAGGTACCTCTACCTGTGTAGGTATTTATATCAAGGTGTATCAGATTTCGCCCATGACCAGGAGGACGATGACAGTAGCAAAACGGACGAAAGGAATTGAGTAATCTACGGCTAATCATCGTATTAGACCGAGACGCGATCAGTTAAAAAGTTGGCATGTGTGTTGTACAGTGTGTACTGTGTACTATATGGTCGCTGTGCCGAGCTAGGTAATACCTGGGTATATCAGTTGTAACTATATTGCGCCGTTATTCGCACGCCAGCGCCATACTGAGTCGTGCCGCATCATCGTCGTGTAATAGTTGACAGATGGTCGAGTGAGATAAGCGATAAATTGGTCGTCGATACTTGATACTCGACGTCGACGGTGTAATAAAAAATCAAAATTATGTAAGGAGTCGCTGGACTGGATCCAGACATCCGCAGTCCAAGCAGAGAGGATATTGGGTGTCGAATCAGCTAAGTACTGCTGGTTTGGAAAAGTCATGATATGTTCTACTTTCTAGAAATTTTTGCTGAAATTTTGGAAAAATTTAGAAAGATAAATCATTTGGAGAGTGTTTTTTTGCTTAAGGAAAAGTTTCCATGCATGGACTCAATCGTAATTATAATTAATGTTGTGAGTTTTATTATGTCGGAAAAAATTTAAGCAGTTGTCCTCGATATCAAAAATGAAGGACTAGTAGGATCGTAGGATCTTCCATCCTACAAGCCCAAAGCCTCTCCCTCCTCCCTCCCACCAAAAAATTGAGAGCCGAAAAACACATTTTTACTTTTAAACTTTTTTTCGTTTTTTTTTCTGTCAATCAATTTTTGTGTAATGAGTAATTATTTATCAAATAATTTTTGAAAAAAATTGTTTTACATAGAATTTTTATCGAAAAGTATGAAGCCCCCCCCCAAAAAAAAACATGATTTTTCAAAGACTTTAGGAAACTGAATTAAGTACTTGAATTTTTTTAAAAAAATCCTTTCTTCACCTGATAAAACTATCAAAAATTAGAAAAATCCGTTGCATTCGCAGATGTCACCATGCAGAAATATATTTTTCTGATGATTTTATATAGTTCTTCAAAGACATTTTGAAGGGGTCCATATAAGTGACCTCAAAAAATTGTTGATGAAAATCACCTTTTTACTGAGAAATCGTCAAAAATCGAAGAATTCGTTTTTCGATTTTTTTTGGTGTGGGGGAGAGGAGTGATAGCCAAATTTTTCCTCGTGCCCTAATCGACTCCCTATCGAATTAATCGTACACGTACATAGCTTTCGGTCAGAGCAGAGGAAAAAGGGTAATATAAAAAAATATTTTGTGACAATCGATATGTCACACGCCATTTTAATGTTTCAATATACTTTTCCCCAAAATAGGGGGGAGGAGGTGAAGGGCACTGAAAGGCCAAATCCAAAAAATGAGCAAATATTCGAGCTCAGTGCTCTCAAATACCTAACAAACGATAGGTCACACGTTATTTTTAATTTTTTCGAATACTCATTAAAAAAATGAGCGAAATCGGAAGATTCGACTTGTTTTTTGTCTCATTTTAGTTTGAAATAGCTCTTTTTGGTCTCGAGATTGTATCAGACATCCTAATTATATATCTTCAGACCTACCTTTATATAGATTTTCATTTTCCTGCAATTTATTTTAATCATTTTCGTGTTCGGATTCTGATTACAGAAAAATCTGATGTGGAATACTGTAACAGTTCAGTACAATCCATTAATCGAAGAAGAATGGGACGAGCATTTCAAAGTAACCTGCGAATACGGTTACGATTTTTGGAAAACCGTCACGTTTCCTTTTCTCGACGTAGAGATTGCCACTGGCAATCCGGTTGTATTCACATTGTCGCCACCCGAATGTTATATGGAAATAAGACACGGATACCTTCCCACTGGTACAAGAGTCGCCGGACCTGTGAGAGTTGGCGAGCCATTGACATTGATAATTTACATGAGAAGCAAATACGGTAAGCCAGATTTCAAGCCAATCTATGGCTCATCTAAAAGAAAATAACGCATACGTGGCAACGGAAAAGATGCTCTTAGAATATCATTCGAAGAATTTATTCCGGCGGTAGCTTTGTAATTTTCTACATACTATTGTAATTTTTTCGCTACCGCTATGGAGATTCTTTTTTGATAGAGATGATCTCCCGTTGCGTACGAAACCGTTATTTGATTTGTAAAAATATAGTCGCCCTGGTTTGATGTGTAATTGTTGAGCATGTTTTTTTTCTTTTTTTTTCCTCTTCTAGATGGATTTGATATTGTAGTTAATGACTGTTACGCGCATAATGGAGCCAACAAAAGAATTCAACTTATCGATCAATACGGGTAATTAAACAATTTGCCTAGTTTTTCTTTTCGTCGTAATTTTTCACTTCCCCAAATGTTTAATTATGAGATATGGTCTGGTCGATGTTCAACATGGTGAGGAAGTTGTCAAGGAAAATACGCCGGTATTTGGGTAATTGGGTGTGTTTTTGTGGAAATGGTTGTTACGAAGGGAAATTATTATAATTTGGGAGATTGTCGTGGAAATTATTTTTTTATGGGTTGAGAAAAAGGAGAATAAATATTGTATTCAATGGATATGAATTTTTCAATTTTTTTTTCTGGGATGTAGGTGGGAGGAGGATAATTTTTTCACGGTTTTGGAACCAAAATGGGCTTGTTCATTTGAAAATTTGCTGAAAATTATCTAAATTTATTCCTATTGAAATCCCCACAAGTTGTCTTTTTTGTCTTCCTGTTTGGTTGGATCCTGAGGATGAAATAAATGAACGTTTTTATCGTTGACAGATGATCATAAAAAAGATAGAATTTTCAATTTCTGTATTCAAGTTGTATTATTTACAAAATTTTGAAGTGCTTTAGTTTTGAAATAATTGTCAACTGCCCCCCCCACTTCTTTTACTTTCCCTTTATCTTCCAAAAAAGATCAAGTAACAAAAATTTTTAATATTCTAACTGAAGACGATCAGTAGAAATTATTTCGAAATAATGACAGAAATTGATCAATGAGAAGTTCAACTTCAAAAAAAGTTTTCCATGATTTTTCATTTTTATATTTTGAATTTATTTTTGTTTTTTTTCTACATCTCAAAAAAAAAGTTTTTATTTTTAAAAAAAGGCATCACTTTAAAAAAATTTCGATTCAATCCCAACTTTTCTACTAAAAATTACGATTTTGTCTTTCAATTTTTTTTGTTCGGGGGCAAAAAGTGTAAAATTTCTTTCTAGAATGGATTCTTTTTGATTTTTTTGACTCAATGTACTTATTCTTATTTTTACATCTCAAAATAACAATTCATTTATCTTAAAAAAAGGTCATTACTTTTGAAAAATTTTCAATTCAACCCTAATTTTTCTGCTAAATATTACAATTTTGCATCTTAATTTTTTTTGTTGAATATAATTTTCAATTTTCTGATTTTTTTTTCTATTGTTATGTAATCTTGAAAATTTAGAGATTAGCTGTTAAATTATGTTTTTTTTTTCACCTCTTCTTTCTCCCCCAAACTAAAATTGTTTTTTCCAAAATTCTCAGAAAAGCTTTTACAGAGCATAAAAATCTCGAAAATCTTGGTAATTTTTGAAATGAAACTTCGAAATCACGAAATATAGGTATCAAATTTTGATCATCAGAAACTCATTCAAGAAAAACGTTCTTGAAATTGACATTTTTTATTTCATTTCTTCAAAAACAGGTTCTAAATTTTCAGAAAATTTTAGTTCAAAATTTTTATATAAATCGGTGTTGTAAGACTTTAATCAATCCTTTTTTCCTTTGCTTCCCTTGCGTTCCTCCTTCACCTACCTAGAGTTCTTATACAAAGTTGTTGATAGGCGTTCCGTGAAAAAAAATGAGAAGTACAAATTTTCGCTCCAAAAAAAGTCATGCTTTCATTTTTCTTCTTTACCAAATTTTAAATCAATGGAGTTCATCGTTTCTTGATCTCTATTTAATTTCTTGTTGGAATCTCGCCATTTTTCAATAGAAGTGTCAAAAATACAGAAACTAAAAAATTGAGTAATTTTTAATGTTGTTTCCTTGAAATTTCAGTTGCCCAGTCGACGACAAATTGATCAGCAGATTCCGAGGATCGTGGAGTGAAACCGGAGTATTCGAGACACAAGTATACGCTTACATGAAAACGTTCAGATTTACCGGTTCACCGGCTCTATACATCGAATGCGATGTGCGAATGTGTCACGGACGATGTCCGGTACGATTGCATTGATAATATTTTTTTCACTACGAATTTTTTCGCCAATCCTTTTTAGCGGCGATTTGTAAAAAAAAAAATGGTACACAAAACTAAGCACCTATATCCGAGTACAAAAGAATATATATAAATCAGTTCGTTAGCCCGGGCGCAGGCGTGCACCCGCGTACGTTTTGTGGTGGTCTTTTTATCGCGTAATAATTTCTCTTAAATCGTTGGCCCGCGACGAGTTGTCGACGCGATTAATTACATTTTAAAAAGAAAGCAAAAAAGCATTAAATATGGGAAAAAAATATTATTTTTTAATTCGCTGATGCGGGATGCTATTAAAACGTCGCCGAATCGTCAAATATGCGGCGATAATAATTAGCGAACCGAAGGTTTGAAAAAAGAGGAAAAAAAGATGAATTAAAGAAAAAACGTGATCGAAGCCTGTAAAATAATTCAAGCATAATCTATATTAAATTATCTGACCTTGCGGTGTGAACTCGGCGACTTTTCTGTAACGCTCGGGCTTGGGGCTGCGTACCGGGGAAGGTTATGGATACTCGAGTAATGAAATTATAAGTAGCGCATAGTTCGCGTACAATTTTGGTAAACGATGACGATTACATGGGTCATTTAAGCTGGTGCTCTTTCGGTCCGACGCCGCCGTCGTACATACGCGATCGACGAGATCATACCTGGTCGACCACAAAATCGCATAGGCAAAAGATTATTCGTAGTGAGAATGGCGAAAGGTTAAAATATTACGAAATAATTTTTTTCTCTTGCTTCATGATTCATGTAGAGTCAACCGTGCCACTGGAGGAATGCTAAGAATCTACCGATAAGTTCCGGAATTAAGAAAAGAGAGGCTATCGAAGACGATGCTATTTCGCAAACACCTCCTGTATCACAAAATATTAATTTGTTCCAAGCTTTGAGAGTATTACAACCAGGCGAACTTGGCTACGACAATAGTAAGTACTTTGGTATGGTACCTATTTTGCTACTTACCTATTTTCCAAGAGCAGAGGAACCCTTCAATATGAATTATCAATCATCGTTTTTTCATTGTATGTGATTTGAATTTTTTCGAGTATTTTTGAACTCCAGGTTTCAGAAATCTGAAATATTTTTTCTCGAGTTGATATTTGTGAAACACATTTTCCAACTGAGCTGCTAAATCATGCAGACGTATGATTTTCTTCCTAAAAGGTCAAGTTGTATTAGACAATTTCTGGTGGTATTTTCAACATTAGATAGGTACTGAGGATTTATCGTTGATAAACCGAAAATTACGTAAAAATGACTGGAATCGTTACAATAATTTTCTGAAAAGTTGAACAGATTGGAAGACGATTTCAGGCTTATTGTCTGCTCTGTGTTTGGGATAAGACGAGTGATTTTTAATATGAAGAATTTTCTATCTTTGAAAATTGGGTGAGAAAAATATGCCCGAGTCGATGCGAAAAGTAGATCTCTGCGTTCTGACTCCAGCTTGACTATATGGAGTCAATTTCGAATCTTGACTCTTTGACTTCAGCTTTCAGCTTGACTTCGGAGACTAAGTGTATCCAATTTTTGAATTTTTCCTTTTGTAAAATTTTTCAAAATTCAATTTTCTCAAAATTTTTTTAATGATCGAGTTCGGAGTAAATTTTGAAGAGCTCAAGGTTCAATAAAGTTTTAGCATGGATAATTTTATCTGAAGTGATGAATCATAAAAAAATACTTCAAATATTTCAATAAATGCTAAGAAAATTGTCGATATCCAATTTTTAAAAAATTGTAAAAATTGAAAAAATTATGAAAAATTTACTGAAATATTTGCGAAAGTAACGTCAAAGCATAAAATAACATTCATCTGTTGGAAAATATTTCGAATTGCTGTATGATATAGTTGACTAATAATACAAAATATGCAATTTTTCAAGCACGCGTTTAAATCAATTTTTTCCATATTTTTAGAAATTTTGAAGCAATTTTCCAAGATTTTTTAATTCTGAAATTTTCACTGTTTTCGAAATTTTATCAATCTTGAATTATAATTCATTAATTATCATACAATTCAAACGATTTTGTTAATTTTTATAATTATTTTATTGATCTTTCTACTATTTTTGGACCTTTCGAGTATTTTTTCCCCCGTTTTTATTAGGTATTTTCATTCGTATGTAAGTAATTTGATTTCTTTTAAATGAATTTTCCAAAAATTTAAGCAGTTTTTCTTTTTACTGACGAATTTTATGACTCTCAAATGATTTTTCAAACCAATTTCAACCTAAAAAAAATTCAAATTGGCATAGCTAAATTACGAGTCCCTATCAGAGGCGGAGGAAAGGGGTGAAAATGGAAATTTCTGAATTTTTAATTTGAAATGAGTTTACTTTCTGCATTGTTGACTATTAGTGCAGAATTGCAATTTAAGCAAGTGCAAGAGGCATTTCCATTTTTTCCTCTTTAGTATTTTAGTTTTAGTTGAGAAAATCTCTTTCGAGTTGAAGATGGGTTTTTCTTTTAGAAAATGGTCAGAAAAAATGGATGAAAATTCTGAGTCGAAAAAATTTAAGAAAAGTTGATCTCGGTTGAAATTATTGTTTTCAAGGAAAAATCAAGTTTCGAGCTGGAAATTTTTCCATTGTGATTATTTTTTATGCTAGAAAAATTTTCGTAGTTGAACGAAAAAAAATGAGAAAAAATGAATTTTGAGTTGAAAAACCTGGAAATTTTCAATTTTTCTCCCACCCAATGCTATTGGATTCGTCTCTGAACGAAATAACTTTATTTTTAAATTAAAAAACGATGATTGACATTTCACGAGCATATTTACGATGAGAAAAAGCACCAATTTCAAATCCATCTTTGACCCTGTTTCAGAAACCGATCCATACGCAAATTCCGTCTGCATCAGACAAGGCCTTCTCACCGCAATCTCGTCGCTAGGATGCATGATCTTGTGTTCGCTGAGCTTAGCATTAACGGTGATGTGTTACAGAGCCCGATATAGTCATTCGCTTCAACATCGATGTTTCTCGAACGGCGAAAAGCAATTTAAATGATAACTGCCCCGTCCCCGTCCCCCCTCATATTGTATCTCCGTGTATTAGCGTCGGACGCTCTAAAATAAATACCTACAAAATGGAGGGATCAGAGATAAAAAGTAAACGAAAACGCCCGCGGAAAGGTACCAGTCCGGATCCGGTACCGGATTCCGGAACGTATTATCTTTCTACCGGCGTTTTAAATATTTTTATTGTAAATTTCTCTCTAGTCTCTCCACTGGTAAAAAAATCTCACTGTTTAGAATTACGGAATAATTTTATTTATGTGTAGATGTTTGCGAGTGAGTGATTGGCATAAGTGACTGATTGATTGCGAATTTGCGATTGATATATCTATTTTATAGGATTATTTCGTGCATTTTTTTCCAATTATTTATTTTTCTCCTTTTTTTTTTTTGTATTTTGCTATGTATACTGCGAATATGTACCAGAGAGAATTGTGTATTGCGGGGCGGGGCCGGCCGCGGCCGCGTAAGCGCGACGCGTAAAATCAAAACCAACCGAGTTGGTACCTCAATACACCTTTTTCACGAGTCGAGATTTTATATCGCCGCTGATCAGACGATTCCGAAAATTGAAGGGAGGAATCATCGCGGAGTCCACTGTCAATAAAAGAGGCACTTTTACCATGAAAACTATTCGACTCCGAGAGTCCTGCTCAATTGTGCATTTTTCAAATTGCGGCCGAGTAAAATCTCGTCTCGATTGTCCTTATATTCATAAGTATTTATGCATTTTTTTGGAATCATCGAAAGTGGACTAGCGATCGAGAGAAAATATTACCCGAGTTGAGGTGATGTACGTAATGGGTCAGTGCCAAAAAAAATTGCTAAATTTCATTGCCTCTTCGCGGTCTCCTATTGACCTATCCTTCTAAATGGGATAATCTTTGATCGTGATCCTGGTTCGCTGTTTAGAGCTCTGAAAGCAGCGTTAGTTATGTGTGTCTAGATTATAATTATTACGTCTTATTATTTTTTTCCTCATTGTTTATGGATTTTTTTTTTAGTGTTGTGTCGATTTAACCTCTTTTGTAGCTCAAAATCAACAGATATGATATTTCGATAGCTCCAGGGTTTTTTATGGAAATTTTATTTTGATTTCTGTATAGTGCCAAATGTATCAGCAATAGTATTTAAATTGAGAGTTTGTATAGTATTTTACCAAAAGGTATATCGACACACGGTTCCAATGTATTTATATTTTGTGGCATATGTAATTTTTACTTTTTTTTTCTCCCTCTTTTTATATTTCATTTCGTTCTCTTTTTTTTTTGCCTTTTTTCATAAGTATCATTTATTATTATAAACTATAACTTGAGCATTTTTATTGTATTAATGAATTGGAAGTTTTTATTTTAACGATGGAAATACGTAACGTACTATATTGTGTTGTGCGCAGTGATGTATAAGAATGTACAACCTTTAATAAAATGATTTATCGCATTAGAAGTGGAGGGGGTTGTATTTTTTTCAAGGGATAGTTAAGGGTAGGGTTACGTACGCGTGACGGTGATGATGAGGTTGAAGGGATCAGTTAACTTGTTGTAGTTACTGTCCTTCGTTTCTGAACCCGACTGTACGTTTTTTTTTTCAATTGTGTGTGTAGGTTTTTGTTGCTGTGTGGTATGTGGATAATTCATCCTATTGTTCGGATTTCGATACAGGCCAGTGTTGAAAATGTTGATCGTTGGAGGGATGGTTTTGTTAACGGCGACGGATTCGATTGGGTATGAAAAAAAATGTATGAATTATTAATTTTGTAATCGTATGTATTAATTTTACGAATGGTTCAATTTCGAGTTATCGAATTTGTTGAAAAATTTTATAGAGGTCTTATTGAATACTTATGTATTCCAATTATTGGAAATCAACCCCCTCTAAAGCCCTTCGAGAGCTTGAAAATATGGTTTTTACTTTGACTTTAGTTTTGGGGAAAAAATAATGGTATTAGAGACTGAATTGTGTTTTCGCCGAAAAATCAGGCAATTTTTGTGATTCAAATGAGGTGGAAAGTAATTGAAAAGGCAATCAAAAAAATTACCTACCGCGTATGTTTATTTTTCCATTTTCACATGTTTTGCCATGGCATGCCTCAAAGTGAAAAAATTCTGGATTTGAGAATGTAGAAATGAAATTCATGAGACCAAGAATGATAAAATTGGTAAATAAGTTTTTTTTTGCGGTGCTCAGGTACTGAGTTTGATTTTGAACTCGTTTTTGTCCTTGTAGAATCCCTGTGAGTGTGAAGGAGGATAAAAATTCAAATTTTTGAAAAATTTCGAATTGGGTATACAAATACATATGTATGTGTGCGTGTTGGGGGGGAGGGGGCGCAAAATTGATGTTGAACTTTTTAACCTATCTCCCCTTGTTGACAGATTCACGTTTCTTTTTTTCATATATTTTAAGGATTCCTCCTTCGATCCAGGAAATAGGTGGTTCATTCTAAATTCTCTCAAGATCCAACCTCCTGAGGTCGTTAATTTCCCTTTAAAAATGAACCTGCCTCAGTAAAGAACCGGGCACATTGACTTTTTTTTTATTTCTACTCATTCGAAAACGCTGATTTCGAATATGTACTTGGTTTTTTCATTCAACCACTCTGAACCCTTCTATCAGTCCCTTTGAGAAAGTCAAAATTTGAAAAAGCGAAAAATAACGAATGACCTGTCATGACGTTTGTTAGGTATTTGAGGGCACTGAGTTCGAATATTCGCTCATTTTTTGGATTTGACTCTTCAGTACCGCCTAGTCTTCCAATTTTGGGGAAAAGTATATCGAAAAATTTGAATGGCGTGTGGCATACCTTATCGGTGGTTATTATAATTTGAGGGTATAGAATTCGAATATCGGATTACTTTTTGATTTTACTCCCTTTCTCGTACTCTTATCGACCCTTGTCAAATTTATTGTAAATTTCTTTCGCCTTTCGGTTAAAGCAGGGGAAAGGGGTCAAATCAAAAATTAAATCTATATTCGAAACATGTTGGATGTGTGATCTACTGGATACGATTTCAAACTCGTTCTTGTCTCGTTTGATGATCCACTCTTTGTACAAAGGAATAAGAACTAATTTTGGAAATAAATCATGTCCAGTGTCAAAATAATTTTACCAAAAATTTAAATTTTCTTCTTCCTGCACATAATATAATACCTATAGTAGTTGGGTAATCAGAAAGTGTAAAAAACAAATTCGAAATCGAATTCAGCTCCCCAAAAAATGTATGTTAAATATGTATTGTATATCTTGGCATTTACCATAGTATATATTGTGAAAATTTGAGTTTTCATTCGTGTTTAGAGTGGGTAATCCAAAGGTCGAAAACAAATTCGAAATCGAATTCAGCTCCCCAAAAAATGTATGTTAAATATGTATTGTATATCTTGGCATTTACCATAGTATATATTGTGAAAATTTGAGTTTTCATTCGTGTTTAGAGTGGGTAATCCAAAGGTCGAAAACAAATTCGAAATCATATTTAGCACCTCGAAACGTTCTTATCAGGAATTCTAATCCCGCATATTCTTCAAAATTGTAAATTACTATTCCCCCATAAAAAAAATGACTAGTCAAGAGAGGTAAAAACAAGTTCAGGATTAGTTTGAAATAAATTGACCAATTTTTAAAAATATTGTTTAAATTTTTGACAATTATGGGGGAATTGTTCAGATTTTACATGGAAAAATCATAGATCATACTATCTTGAAAAAATTGTATAGTTGGCGAAAAATCGCCAATTTAGAAAAATTGTGTAATATAAAAAAATTAGGGCTACGCCTTCTTTGGTAAAATTATTCAGTTTGAAAAAAATTGATTTATTTTCGGGGTATTTTCGGATTTTTAAAAACATCTTTGGTTGGGATATCCAAAAATTACGCACTTAATTTCTTATTCAATCGATGTGAAAATTCATTCTTTTTAATACAAAATAATTTGAAACCTGCTGGTTAACACTTTTTTGCACAACGTTCTATTGAAAAGCTTTTTGAAGTTCGGTGATGAGCGCGACGAGGACGAAACTTAAAACTTGGAACAAACCTGCTTGAATCTTTAGAAACGAAAATGATTGGTTATTTTTTCGCCAAAGTGGATTGGCCCGTTTGTGCCCGTTTGCGATTTCCAAAAAAATCACGAATAATTGATGGTTGGATAATTTTATTATTCCATCAATGTTGCACATTTTATGTTGAAGTGGTTTGTTTTTGAAATTTTTTTCAATATTCTCAATGAATGAAACATTCGCCTATTGATTAAGTACTAAAATAATTCGAGTGATCAATTATGTCTACTTTTATTCATTTACGAGTTATATTATGGAAAAATATCCATATTCGAAAGTATTACAAGATTTTAACGATATTCGAACTTGTCATACCAATCGTCGTATTTTTAGCAGGTTTGGCTTTTCGCGATATACTTCAGCCAGAACGTGAATTTAACCGCTCGTCGAATGATTTCAGTAGATTCACTTCCGTATACGATTACTTAAAAACACAGTACATTAACATCTTATATACTCCGAATAATTCATTTACTGACGAAATTATTAAAAATGTCAACGAGGTGATAAGTGAGTCTCTTCGATAATCCGTTTTTTTTTTCACGATTACCTGCTGATCAATTTATTCATTGTTTTTTTTCTTTTTTTCAGATTCGTCAAGTATTTCATTCAGTCATTCAGAAAGCGTACTTCACTTGAAGAATTCGCTGATCAGCGATGTATCCGACCGGAAAAAAGTAAGTGCTCTCTGAAGTGAAAAAAAATCATGTTGTTTTGGCTTTCTGGACTGATCTTGGTTACTTACTCATCAAAATCTGACACTTACTAAATTATGCCTACATACGAAAGAAAAATGATTTTTATTAATTGGATGTTGTCAAAAATGTTACGTGCAACTTTGGGGGAAAAAATGGGAATAAAATATTGTTCGCAATTTGGAGGAAGAGAATTTTTGACTCCCTCGTTGTGAAATATTTTGTTATTTTTCTTTTATGCATAATTTAAAAATTGTCAGAGTCAACAAAATATGATTTTACTTCTCGCATTACTCCTTTTCACAATTTTTTTATGATACCTTAGGACCAAAAGAGGGAAACCAGAAAGAAAAGACGTATTCCTGGTAATTCACCAATTGAAAATTCTAAGAAGAGAATCTTTGGTGTTCATTTCAAGAGTGGAGCAGCTGATAAAAAATTTTGGTACACGATTATAGCCCCAGTTGCTCATCTGCAGAAGGATTCGCGGAAATTTTTTTCGGATGCGTTTGCTGTTGCAAAAAAGGATAAAGTGGGTGAGCGATATTTTTCAATGTGCTGCTTTTTGTTTATAATTTAAAATATCGAATGTATTTTCCAATTGGTATGGCATCTTTGTAGATGAATACGTGACAAGCGGATTCGTCGGCTTGCAGTTTGCTTTAGATACAGCTTTTATTAAAATGAATTTGGATATTACCGATAGCAATAAATCTGGTTTAAATGTAAGATGACGGACTTTTCAATGTGCGTTGATGTTGAGACCTTGATAGAGGATAATTACTATTTTTTTCTTTTCAGATTTCGATACATAAATTACCTTATAAAAAATCTTTGGCTCAATCGAACCCCGAAGATTTGGTTTATCATATGACTTTGGTGGGGTTCGTTTTTTTGGCTTTAACAATTCCATATAATATTGCTACGGAGAAACATTCAGGAATGAAGGTAAAGTCTTTGTGTATTTGAGACCTGCTAGTGGTTTGTACCAATTTCAAAAGTCTGAAAATTTTTGTACCTATGAATCAGTCGTAGGTTCAGACAGGTTTTTTGTGAACTGTAAGTAGTTCTCAAAGTTGAAAATTTTGGAATGTTTATTTGAATTTTTTTCAGCTCTTGATGAAATTAGAGAGGAAGGGCCGCCAATTTTTTCGTTATTGTTCGAAAAAATATCCATTTTGACCTTTTTTTTTTTGTAAACATCTTCCATTCATCATACTAATGAGAAATTTGAAAAAGTTAGTTTAAAAATCGTAAACTGCCTTCAACACCCCAAAAATGGTCTTAAATTTAAATTTTTTTAAAAATTGATTTTCTTTTTCAAAATTTTCAAATTTTTAAGAAAAATTTTTAATTTTTAAAGATCAATAATTATTACGCTCATCGAAAAAGTTTTTTGGAAGAACCAAACATGGTTTGTCTTCATATTTTAAATATCAGTTGGTACAACCATTTTAAGACATTTTGTACTATGTACTTTTCAATTTTCATCTTTGAATCGATTCCTATGAAAGCTTACTTTTTTCTTACTTTAGTTTCTGGTGAAATGATATGATCTCAATATTATTAATATAAAATGTCATTTAGGAAATGATGAAAATGATGGGAATAAATGAAATGATTATTTGGTTTGGCTGGATTACATATTCTCTAATGATTTATCCAATCGTCGCCTTCATTCTCATGTTTATTTTTCGATTGGGTCTGTCTAAAGGACCGTATTACAGCCATATTGATGCTAGCTTGGTGTGGATTATTTTCATTTTATATTGCGTTGCAAATATGACGTTTCTTTTCGCCATGAGTTCAATTATTTCAAAACGTGAGTGTTGATTTCTTCTAATTATTGAGTTTTATGAAAAATTATGAAATGAAGGTTTTTTAAAAAATATTCAAGTTTGAGAAAAATATTTTCGAATTGAAGAATTTTGAGAAATGAATCGAAAATTATTTCAAAAAATTAGAGAATTGGTAGAAATTGGAAAAATTTTGGAAAAATATAGGTAATAAAATACACAAATGACTATAAAAAATTTAGAATTGAAAAAATTTGAACTTGAAAGGGAGGTATCCCATCTCAGAGTAAAATTTTGAGGCGAAACAAATGTCAGTATATCGAAATTGTGACAGATTTTTTCATTGTTATGATGACATTTTCATATTTTACAGGGCAATGATATAATTTTAAAGTACCCTGAAAATTATGAGCACGAGGTTGTTTTATGATGTTTTTTAATTTACTTTTGTTTCGGCTCAAAATTTTACTTTAAATTGTGGGTTGAAATGTTTCCTTTGTCAGAATGACTTCAAATTTGAGTACTCAGAATCTATTTTTTTTTTTTAACAAAGATTTTTAGCATGATCAGTGAAACCCGCTTCAAGAGTAAAAAAATAAACCTGTAGAAACAAAATGTTCATAAATTGGTATTTTTATTTTTTAAATGAAGAAATTTTAAATTTTTAGATTGGCTTGCTATCATATGCAGTATGGCTGCAAATTTCCTTTCGTCCAGTTTGTTCGGACTAACTGATTTTAGCTACTCTACCGACCCATCAGATTTCAGTTTTTTACGTATTGGGTTGCTATGCCTGTTTCCAAATTTAGTAATGTACAATGCTCTAAAAGCATTACAATTTTTCCAGCTAAAAGGTAACTATCAAACTTTATGTAAATGAAAGCGACAAAATTCGCTACCGAAAATCACGTGATAATTATTCGTAGATCTTTATTTCAAGAGCAGAATACAAGTTTATCGTCATTCTTTCGGGATATAATGGACGACCCGCGTGTTTTCTCTTTGAGAACGGTTTTGATGTATTTCATTGTGAATATACTGCTGAATAGTGCTATAATAATGTACATAAGTAGCATTCGTCCTGGACGATATGGTTATAAAAAGCATCCACTTTTCTTTGTAACTGTAAGTTCTTCCTTTACTTGTAATAATTTTTCATTATTTTGTTCAAATGTTGACCGAATTTTTGCAGGCGATTTTTAATTTATTTCGAAAGAAGAAACATACTGTACGTGCGAGTGAATACGAGAATATAGAAGATTTTTATTTCGAACCGGTAGATGATAATGAGATTGGTATTCGATTAAACGAGCTACAGAAAAGTTTTGGGCATTTCAATAGACGCCCGGCGTTGAAAAATATCAGTCTGAACATCCTCAAAGGCGAAGTTACAGTCATTTTGGGTAATAATGGGGCTGGAAAGTCCACATTACTGAATGTCATTTCTGGTAAGTAGAAAAATGAAGTTTCCGTCTGAGCTGAGAATTTTTCGGGTTTCTGACTAATGATGTCTAATCGGTCGAATTCTTCAACTTTCATCTGATCTCTGGTTATTAATTTTTTTCAGGAATGACTTCAAAAACGAGCGGAGAAATATTCCAAAATATTGATGGCGAATTGAGAAATATAAAAAAAGTCGTTGGACAAGTGGGATTTTGCCCTCAGAATATTATCTATTTCAATTACCTGACTGTGGAAGAGCACATTTTGTTTTTCGGAATGGTAATCTAATCTACCTAATTTGCTGTAATTTTAGAAATTTTTCACGCTCATGTTTGTTTGATTTTTGGGTGTAACTAACAATTTCAGGCTCGAGGTTTGTCACAAACGAAAGCAACGAGAGAAGCGCAATTTATGATGAATATTTTCGAGATGCAGGACAAAGCTGATAATTATGTTTACGGATTGTCCGGTGGTATGCGTCGGAAATTGGGTTTGCTGATTGCTCTGATTGGTCGTCCTGAAGTGCGAACAGATTCAATTTTTTTTTTTTGTGAAATCCTGTATTCAATCATTAATGTCGATATTTTTTAGATTCTCATTTTAGACGAACCTACAAACGGATTGGATGTGAATAGTCGTCGAATTACGTGGGATTTATTAAAAGTGAGTTCGCGATGTAAATATGTTTTAAATGGTTTAAATTTTAAGTGGCATTTTTTTCGGAATTATCGAATCAAATGAGAGGGGAAGATTAGACCAAAGAGAGAGAGGACATTCAAGAAGTTGTGAGTGAAATTTTCTATAGATTTTTTAAAATGTCGTTTCAAATGTTTGAAGCTTTTCTGGTTGAAAATTTTTCTATTGGAACCCACTTGACAGATCTGAAATTTTGATCTCATTTGAAAGGTCTTTTTTAGATTATTTTAAATAATTTTTGAACATAATAAGAAAAAATTGACTGAATATCTGCTGTGAATATATTTTTCAATTCTTCGTCTGTCGGTTTCAAATAATTGAAAAAAAAAACACCAAAATTATTGTCGCCTCTTCTAATGAGTCCAATGTGGATGCCAAAAATGAAAATGGAAAAACCAAGTGGTGTACCTTTGTGATGTTTTTGAAGATTCTGAGTTCTGATTTTGAATCATTTCTCGATCTAATCTATTTTTTAATTTTCTGGTACAGAGAATAAGGAATAATCGTATAATAATTATGACTACCCAAGATATGGAAGAAGCTGACGTCGTTGGAAATCGTATTGCAATTATGCATGATGGACAAATATTCTGCCACGGTAGTTCGAATTTTTTGAATGAATTGTTCGGTTTGTTTTTCTCGCACTCGATTATTGTATTATTTATATCAACTGGTGCTCTTTTAATCGTTCATTTTCTTTTCAGGCGCTGGGTACAACTTGAAGTTGACGATTGGGCCTGATTTCAATGAAGAAAGAACCACCAAAATAATAAAAAATATCATCCCCTCTGCCAGCGTGGAATTGGATTCGCCCTCATCGATCGAATATAAATTACCATTATTAATTAGTGGATCATTTTCCAGGTTATTTCGCGAATTAGAAAAAAAACTGTCGTCGTTATCTATTAACAATATCCAACTATCTTGCACTACCATGGATCAAATTTTCAAGAAGTCAGTATACAATTATTTTGATGTTACTTGGGGTGGGGAAGATGATTCAAAATCTCACTCATACACACACCTATACGTCTTTTTTTTCAGTGTTCTTTTCCTAGCCGGAAAACCAGCCGAAAATTCCATAAATATTCCTTTGCCTTCCGAAAGTAAGACAAATTCAACACTGAGTAAACTTTTTTACCTTGAAGCTCAATTGAAGCATCTTTCTATCAAATTAATTAATTTTCCAAAATTTGATATGGATTTATCAAAATTCTGACGATTACCAATCTCAAAATTGCTCGTAAAGAAACCGCAACAATTCTTAGTTGAAACAATAATTTCCAAACATGACGATTTTTTCCTGGTTATGAACATTTTTCAAAAATTGAAGATTTTATGTTCATGAGCATTTTTTTCGAAAATAGTCGAGATTTTCTATAACCCAGAAAACGTCTTTACCTAAATAGAAATTTTTTCTAAAATTGTGACAATTTTCCAGTAATTGGACATTTGTTCAAAATTTGTGAAATTTGAGAAATTTCTTGAAAATGATCTGGTTGGATAAGGGTAGAATTGTTTGAAAAAGTAGGGTATTTTTCATGATTTACCAAAACGTGGACAAAATTTTTCAAAGCTTGATCGATATATTTTCTCAAACATGGATGATGGCTTGTAAATAATTTGAAACAATTTTTACTTCGTTTTAGGCCTTTAAAGTGGTCTTTTTTTGGAAGACCTTTGAAACCGATATCGTTGAATTGTCTGTGTCTTGTCAGTTATTTTTTTGTTTTTTTTTTCAGTTGCAGCCCCGTCTATTGAATTACGAACTGGAAGTTTCCTAATTTTATTTCAAATTTGGGCATTGTTTGTAAAAAAATTTCGAATCACGTACAGAAAGCTTCATCGTTTCGTAGTGTGCGTAAGTTGAACTTAGATTGACGTGTGATAGTTTATAACTACTATTTGTTTATTTAAAATTTGATTTGCAGATTGCTATAGCAGTCATTCTGGGATTCTCCAACGTCAAAATTATTGACATAAATTACTCGATTTTTGGCAGCATCGAATATCCTGTGATAGATTTATCTATAAATACATACCAGCACTCCAAGACGTTCATATTTTTTTCGAAAGACACTCCCATCATCGGTATAAAAGATTGTTACAAGAAATACGTCACCCATTTTGGAGGAAAGGTTCAAGACGAAATACAATTCGAAGTTGAAATTCAAGAAATTCCCGAAGAAAGTGAGTCGCGAATTGAATGTTTCTGTTGTGAAAATAGACTAATGAGATGGATCATTTTTAGATATTAATCGATTTGCTAATCACAATTTATATGCATTTCGCGATACCTTAATCGGAGCATTGTCCCTGAGTAATGATGATGTCATAAGAGTGTTGTATAACGAATTGATACCGCATAGCCCTCCGATTTCTTTAAACATTTATTCCAATTCTTTATTATGTTATTTGACGAAAAATACAACCAAGAATGATTTGGCCATCAGTGCTGCTTTCGAGCCAGTTTCGTTGAATCATGTCTGTATATCCAGTTCGGTGAAAAATTACACAGTATTCAGTATTTTCATTTTGAATGTACTTCGATTTCAGACCACGACTTATTGCGCCGAACCTGGTTTTGCATCATATACGCTTCCTTTGTTTTGGTGGGTGTTTATTTTCCATTCAGCTATACTGGCGTTGTTCGTACTCATTATTTCATCCGTTATTGCCGAACGAATTCACGGAATTAAACATATTCAAACGATGTCAAGTCTAAGCGAAATTACTTATTGGCTCGGAAATTTTATTTACGATTTTTTATTCTTCGCTGCGATGGCGGGGGTAACCGTAACAACGATGGTGATCGCAGATCGGAATGATTTTCTTACGATTCAAGATTTGAGTAAGTGTTGAAATGGGTATCAAAGTTTATTAGTATGCTGTGATCTATCAATATTTTGCGAAAATAATTTGTCTTTTTGTTTCCGATTGAAGAATATTTGATTTTGGCGTTATTCTGGTACGGTATCAGCGGAATTTTATCTTGCTATGTGTTTTCTTCGTTGTTCGAGTCTGTTTCGATATTCATGGTGATCAACATAGTTCTAAGTAAACATAATTATTACAAATTTTTATAGAATAATCTAAAATAGTCGCCAAAAAGCTCATCAAAGACCTTACACATTGGAAAAGTGTCCACTTTTTACCGCTATCCTTGTTTCCGAGTTATTCACACTCGAAATTCGCTATATCCAACCTCGCCTCAAAATGTTGAGTGCTCATGGTTGCCCTCCAAAAAAACTTTGAAAGCTCCGGTTTGCGCCATTTGTCATTTCTCATCATGCTCTACACACACATGCAAAAAAATTAAAAAAATTGACGACCCCACTTTCTAGTTTCCATTTCGTGGTTGAACTGGCATGGAATGACCTTCTTATTTACTTTTTCTCTAGGAGTCTTCCTTTCTCCAGAAAATCGAATTTTGAATCACACAATAGAACACTGAGCCTTAAAAAACCCGTTTTTTGAAATTTTTTCATATCTTCATAAGAAAAGGTTCCAGTCTCTAGCACAATATCATTTCTTATTAATCTCATCAACTTCGGTATATCTATGTGATCCTCCAGAACGAAACCGACCTTATGGGCGAAAACACGTTTTTTAGATAGAAGCTTTTGAAGTTTACAGTATGATTCTGATAAAAAAAAAAAAGAGATTTCTCAATTCTGGACTTTTCCAAAGAAGTAGAATTAAGATGAAAATAAAATAGAAAAACTTTATCTCAATTTGATTAATAATTCAAAAAAATTTATAAAAAGGTGAAAGAAAATGAAATGAAGTTGAGAAAATTTATATGCGTGTGGATTTTTGATTAACATACTACTTGAATATTGAATTTAATTACATTCAAGAAGTATAAATTGATTTCTCTTTGTAATTTTTCAAGATTTAAGTAATATGATCGCATTGATCGCAATGGAGATGACAGGGTTGTCTATCATGCCAATATTCTCTGTCATTGCGGGAGTTCTGCCACCGTTTTCGTTTTTAAATTTTCTCGTACGATATTTATACGTGCTGATTAACAACAACCATTGTGTTTATTGTCTGGATTTCGAAAAAGAACTTTGCCTCCGTAAGTTGAAGTTGTTATTACGAAATTTACTCGAATTACGGACCTACGGTATTATTGTAATTTTTGCGCAGAAAATACAACCAAAATGAATATCTCTTCACTGATAAAACTACAATCGGATGTACAATTCGCCCCGCCGAAGTTTTTCATCGATTATTTGTTCTTGGACATATGGCTGTACATATTTTTATTATGCTTTCTGAATTCAATGCCGGCGTCTTTGGCTTGTAAATTCATAGTCGGCTTAATTTTTGGGAATGATATAATCGTTGATCCGAACGATAAAGATGAAGAGGATAAATACGTACTGGCTGAAAAAGAATACATCAAGTCTATATTCCATCGTGTCCAGCGTAAGTTGATATTTGGTTGCGTTTGGGATGAAGATGTATTCATTAGAATTGATCGAAAAATTGAGTGAGCCTGTAAAATTTACCTCGCCAATTCGCATCGAAATTCAGGACTTGATTTTTTTTTCTTTCCACTCTTACCATTCCTAATTACTATACGTCGAGTTTTTTAATTTAAAATGCGTTATTTTCCATGATTTTAGCAAGTGGTCACGCGTTGATGGTTCATAACCTGCAGAAAAATTTAATCGGACCTGGATTTCATAAATTAACTGCCGTCGCAGATTTGAATTTCCACGTGGATAAAGGTAGCTGTTTTGGTATCGTTGGCATAAACGGAGCTGGAAAGTCGACAACTTTTAAGATACTGACTGCTTTTACGCTTCCGACCGACGGCGATGCTAAAGTTCACAATATAAGTCTACGAAAAGAATTAGGAAAGGTATTATGAAATGTTTCTTTTTCTAAATTGATTTTTAAAAATTTGATTAAGTAATAGATTTTAATTTAAGTAGTTTTGATGATTTACAGTACACATCGATGATTGGATCGTGCCCTCAAAGTAATACGACTTTTGAAGAACTGACTGCCAGGGAAATGTTACATTTAACTGCCACGTTGAGGGGGTTGAAAAATACGAACGAACATGTGAAAAATTGGATTTCGATTTTGAGTACGTTCTATTTGTTGGCCACAATTCATCCATCGTAACTGCTCAACGAATAATAATCCATTGGAACCAGTTTCGAGATTAGGTGATCAAGGTCATATGAACCATTTTTATAGGATTTTCCCCCGAAACTGGAAAATTCAAAAACTTTCTAAAGGCCTCAAAACGACTTGAAACCGATTTGAATTGATTTTGGAGGTCGAATGATATCAGCTTTTTCCATTGATTAGATAAATTTTTTATGTTGGGCGAGTCAGTAGGATAATTTTTAAAATTCAAAAACTCGCCAAAATTTGAGAAATGAACTTGAGCATCTGAAATTTTGAATATGGGGTCCTTTTTTTGTAATATTTTTGATTCATCTTCAAAAATTTACTCTTGAGTTGAGATTTCTCCCTTGTTAGGTACATAATCTAATTAAGAGGAATGATGGGGCAAGGGGTTGGTAAATTTTTTTCAATTTTTCATGAACTCATGATAAATTCAACGTTTTGGTAACAATCAGTCATTTTGGATGTACCTAGGTGAAAAGTTATTGATCATTTTGGATAAGTATCAATCAATCGTTTTGTATGAAATAATAGATATTTTTGATTAAAATTGATAATTTCAATCAAAAATATTGATGAGTTTGGTCAATAATGACGAATAATGAGTACCTCCAGGTCGGAAAAAAAATTTTCATTACAAAATTGTGAAAAAAGACATTTTTTTGCTCTTCAAATAATATTTTTTCTAAAAATTCGGGCAGTCCTTAATTATTATTTTATTTTAATTGATAGCTTTTCAGTCAAAAATCACCAATTTCTCAATAATGTTCTAATTTGTCAGAAAAAACAATGATTTTTGACTGAAAGATGAGTGAAAAATGACTGATTTGAAATTTGATCCCATCCCAAATTTTTTAAATTTCTGGGTGTGGCTATGAATGAGTAAGGGAATTTTTTTTTTCAGAATTACATAGGTAAATCAGTTGGTAATATTTCTAGTTGAAAAATATTTTAGTTTTTTGACACACAATCTTAGATATCACTTTTGATTCAAAATAAAATTGATGATATTGGTCAAAATCGATCATTTAGTTCTAACGTAAGTGATCAATTTGATTAAAATTCATGATTTAAATCAATAATTGATGGATAAATGTTGCAGGTGCTTGGATTTTGATATATTGGATTCTGATTGAGATTTTTTTCGAAGAACTGATTTTGTGGTCAAAGTCAAAATAGGTCTTTTTTTTCGATATTAATCATTTTGGTCGATCATTTCTGTCATTGTCATTTTGGTCAAAATAAGACAGTATTAGTCGAAAAAATGGATAATTTTGATTAAAATCAGAAAATAATGTTGATTTTTAAGGAATTTAGATATCTTTGGTAAAAATTTATTTTCTGGTAAAAGATCGATCGATCTTAGGGGAAATTTGATTGATGCATGAATTTTTCTAGTTGTATTTTGCTCATTTTTTTTTTAATACCTACTGTTACTTAAAATTAATTATTTTAGTAAAATTGATAGGTAAAAACTGATTACTTATGATTTTTGCCCTATTTTCACAGATATGGAAGATTATCAAGATGAACTGATCGAAACCTACAGTAATGGAGGAAAAAGGAAGCTATGCGTGGCTTTGTCACTAATCGGAGATCCAAAAGTGGTCTTTATGGATGAGCCGACATCGGGAGTCGATCCGGTAGCTAGACAGTACATGTACCAAATCATCAAGAGAAAAAAACAATCCGGCCAATCGGTTGTCATCGCTTCTCACAAGTACGTCTGTTTCAAGTGATTTCGAATTTCCACTCAATTAAAATTCTACGCTGATGAATTTCTTCAAACTTCAGCATGAAAGAATGCGAAATTTTATGCGATCGAGTCGCCGTCCTTCGCAACGGCGTTTTCAAATGTTTCGGAAGCATTTCCGCGTTAAAGAAACAGTACGCGAGTGGCTTCACCTTGATGGTCAAGTTACGCATTGTGGCTGATTATTCCGAAATTGTTTCGGAGATAATTGACGATATTTTGATACGATTTGAAAATTATCGTGGTATGATGAGAGATCAACGATTGGTCAGTTTGTCTGAATTGGGTTGGTATCAAAATTACATGAAATTTTACTCGGTTTCAAACTTTCCAGGGTTTATTGCAATTTCGTATTTTGAGCGATATAGCACTATGGTCCGAAATGTTCGAAATAATGGACGATATTAAAAAAAAGTTTGATTTTGTAATAGAGGATTTTACAATTACCAACACAACGATAGCCGAAGAAATTTTCATCTCTGAATTGGGACATCCTGCCAGAAGTCTGTCAATTTGAGTTTTTTGGAATTTCATCAAAAAATATCGTAGCTGTGTTGAAAAATGGTTATTTTGCTTCGGGTCCTAGAGTGAAATGATTTTAAAGCAAAGAGCTCGAAAGATGTTTCTTTTTATTTTTAATTTTTAATTTTTAATTATGCTGAAATTAAATCGATACATCTAGTCTTTCGGCGGGAATTGTTGATTAACTATATATTTGCAGAAGAAAATCCGCAATGATGAAATTATGTCAGCTTGGAAATTCTATTGAAATTATGTATGTGATCAAAGATGTTAAAAAAAAGTGTTACGTACATATTTTATTCAATTTTCTCGAGTCCCATTGATTTTGGAAAATTTGTGTATTTGAAAT
Organism: Pseudococcus jackbeardsleyi; assembly: GCA_038380155.1. Taxonomy (NCBI): domain Eukaryota; kingdom Metazoa; phylum Arthropoda; class Insecta; order Hemiptera; family Pseudococcidae; genus Pseudococcus; species Pseudococcus jackbeardsleyi. The sequence goes on along the minus strand of CM076240.1, from coordinate 56,740,646 downwards.
TGAATGCGAGAATAGCGAGAATTTCTAAATTACACAATCATACATTTACACAAAACGAACATACACTACTGGTAAAAATAATCCGACGCGATCACGGACGCGAACATTTCGGTTGTCAATACTAAACTAATACTAAGGGCAGTGTTGCCAGATGAGAATTCCAAAAATCCCCAATTCGAAGTTTCCAAAAATCACCAAAATCACCAATTTCTTTTTCAAGGCTTATGAGGAACGTTTCGAGGGGAATTTGCTGGGTAAACAGTTTGACAAGCAAAAAAAAAAAAAAAAAAAGGTCATCGATTTTCAAAATTCACGAAAATCAATGAAATCATCAAATAAATGAAGCAGTGTTGGTGCAAAAAACCGAAAAACCAACGAAAATTCCATAAAATTTCAATCGTTGGTTTCGATTTTTCATAAAATATTCCATCATAACTTTGTAAAAATGATAAAACTCGGTATTTTGAAGGAAAATTTGAAAAAAATAGAAAAATCACCAAAATCACCAGTTGACATTGAAATCCCCAGTAAATCACCACTGCTTCAAACAAAACCTTCAATTTCCCCACTTTTGGGGACAAATCCCCAGTACTGGCAACACTGACTAAGGGATAATAGAATAGAATAGAATAGCCAGTGAACTGGTTCGAAGGGTTGGAAGGGACAAGAAGGGAATGAGAAAGTCGGCGAGATATCGAAGAACGCGGAAACAGGATGATTTTTGGTGGCGGGGAGGAAGGAGGGAAACGAGGGTTGATGCGTGTTGCAGGACACCCAAGAGAGACGACTAAAACTACCAACGCAAACACGAATACAGAAATCGTAACAGAAACAAATGAAAAAATGTAAAAATTCAAGTCATAAAACAGATTATTGAGTTTGAAAAAAGTAGATTAGAGAAATCAATCTTGAAAAAAGTCTAGTAATAATTGAACTCTGGTACGATTTTTGAATATTGAAAATTTTGAGGAAAAAAATTTAGAAAATTTTCTCGTCAGAAATCGTAAACATTGTAATCTGAATATTGTAAGTTTTTCAAAGAAAATAGCTTCAAAGATGTTTCATTATAATTTTAAATCTGACATTTTGACAATGACCAAATTAATTAAAAATACGAGTTGACGATATTTGCGAAAAGAGTTCTACGATTTTAAAATTATTACAATAAATGTTATTCTTTAAAAATTATCAAACCTTAGGTTCGTTCGAGCGCTTTATAAGATATGAAAAAAAGATATGAAATTCATAATTTTCAGAAAGTCTCAGGGTGCATCTCCACTAACAAGGGCTACCCATTACTATTCACTTTATGTACGTAAAATTTCATTACCATTTTTTCGATGATATTTTGTTTTTGACTTTTTCAAATTAGGGCGAAGTTCATCGATTCCGAAAAGTTATTTTTTAAAACAAATTCCAACTCTCTGAAGACTTTCCAAAAAAAAACAACACTTGAAAAAAATCCTTGTAAAAATCTGAATCATAAGGAATCGAAAAAAAATCGATAGAATCAAACTTAATTTTTTTTTGTAAAAATAGGGCTGTTAATTTTGACGTCATATCATATCTTGAACTAGTGTGTAAAAGTGTACGTACAGCATCGATCTTATCGTCAACTTTTCCAGGGTTTATTACAATTTCGTATTTTGAGTGATAAAGCACCGTGGTCTGAAATGTTCGAAATAATGGACGATATCACACGAAAGTTCAATACTGTAATAAATGATTTTACAATTACTAACACAACAATAGCCGAAGAAATTTTCATATCTTGATTAGGAGAAGGACTTTCTGTCAGAAGTCTTGTCTATTTAAATTCTTTGGAATTGCATGTGAAAATATCGTAGCTGTGTTGAAAAATAATTTACTTTGCTTCGGGTCCTAAAGTGCAGTGATTTTAAAGCATAGAGTAGCTCGGAAGATGTTTTTTTTTTTTTCATTTAAATTTTACATATTAATTATGATCAAATTTAATCGATATAGTCTTATATTGATTAACATGTTTGTTGGAAAAAATCCACGATAATGAAATTATTATTGTTCGTATATTTATTGAAATTATGAAATCGTGTTACAGTGTTGGAAAAATTTTAACTCGAATTTTCACCTTCGTCCTATGGTTTTCTGATTGAAAATTATATCTTCTTTTTTGATTGTGAGAGGTTGAGACTTGAGAGTCAGGGAAGAAAATCATCTCATGTGTTTTCCTGTTCATATTCATGTTCAGGAATGTACTAAAGACCGATTCCATAAATAAGGTCAGGTCTTGAATTTATTTCTGTCTATTTTTCAAAATAAAAGAATTTCAGTAATTTCCACTCATCTGTGTGTAAAATTCATTAAGTACAAATTATTCAATTTTTTCGAAATTTTACATTCAACGTCAATATTTTTTTCAGTAACAGTCATTCTCGCTCCAGGATGTTGAAAAAAATAAATAGGTATTTTACTGAATTTTCTTTGACTTTTGGAAAGGAGTTGCAGTTGGTCAAGTTCTAATTTTTTTTTTATTTTGAATAAGTTATTTTAAAATAGAATGAGCTTCAAAATTTTTTAAAATAATTTCAAACTTGAACAATATCCTTGCAAAAATTGCAAAAATTCGAGTCATAGAAAAGATTTTTGTGTTTTAAAAAAATCGAAAGAATTCAAACTTGAAAAATTCTAGTTATTTACAATTGAACTCTGGGCTGCGTTCCATTTGGGATTTGAGGTATTTAAACATATACCTTACACGTCACAGCTATGTATAAACATACACTATTTTTTTGAAAATCACTGGTTGCTTTTGATAGAGAGAAAATGGGAAAAAATTAGTTTTTCCATTTTATTTTTGATTATTTAATTATCGCCAATTCTGAAAAATACATTGATATCGTGGAGGAAAATATTAAAGAAATTATTAAAATTTTATTACTTATAATGAATGAAACAATTACTGTATGCATTTTTCTTTTTGGTGGAAATTTAACACTCTTGTAAGTAACCAGTGATTTTCAAAAAAAATGATCTTCACTTTGTTTGTTTACACCTTATTATGACGTGTAAGGTATGTTTATACATACCTAAAATCCCAAATGGAACGCACCCCTGCTTCGAGAAAAATTGATATAGAAAAAATTTGAGCTCGAATCAAGGAATATAAAAATACTACGTATATTAGGTAGCCCAAATCAGCGAGTTGTGTGCTAGTGTGAGTGAATTGTGACGTCATTGGTAGCTTGCCATTTAATTTTGCCGTTGATCCCACGAAGTATGCGCGGACATCACCGCTTGTGTGTGCTTGTAGTTGTTATGTTGTTACGGGCTACCGCTGGCTACCAATGATGTCAACACCCTGCACTCCTCACTCACGCGAGTGTGTACAACAACGATTCGGGCTACCTAATATACGTAGTATTTTTATATTCCTTGGCTCGAATTTTTTTTTAAAAAAATCAAAATTTTAGAAAATGCTTGCAAATGTTGTAGAAATTACAGCTTGAAAAAAAAATTTAGAGAGAAACTTTTTGTTTGAATAATTGTCAACGGTTGAACTTGGAAAAAAATTTTAAATGAGAAAAATTTCGTAATTGGAAAAATGTTTGAAGTTGTAAAAAGTTAAATTGAGTTGAAAACATGATTGGAAAAATTGAAATTTTTTGGGAAAATTTGATTCATGTTTAAAATTGAAAATTTATCAAGAAATATTTGGTTGAGAAATTTTTAATCGCTGCTTGATTATTTTGTGAAAATACCTACCTAAAAAATGATGGTCAGAAAATTTTATCGTTCGATCAATTTATCTGAAATTTGCACATTTATGCATTTTATGTTGAAGTGGTTGTTTTTGAAATCTAAACATTCGTGTACTGATAACTTGAGATAATTCGAGTTATCAATTATGCCTACTCTTACTCATTTACGAGTTATGTTATGGAAAAATATTCGTATTCGAAAGTATTACATAGTTTTGACAATACTTGAACTTATCATACCAATCGTCGTATTCATGGGAGGCTTGGCATTTCGTGATGTACTTCAGCCAGATGGTGCAGTGAGCTATACGACGGACTTTTTTTCTGCTAAATTTGGTGAATTTTCTGCGTTCCTTTCCGCTATCGTTTACACTCCAAAAAACTCATTCACTGACAGAATAATAAAAAATGTCATCATTATGCTGAGTGAGTCTCTTCGATGATTCTGTTTTTTATTTTCACGATACTGACTAATTTATTCATTGTTTTTTCATCTTTTTCAGAACCGTCATTAATTGTATACAAACATGAAGACAGTTTAGTATCCTTGAAGGATTGGCTAAGCAGCGATGTATTCCCAAAAGTAAGTATTCTCCTATATAATAATGACTATGAAAAGTGGAAAACATAATAACTATTATGGGGAATTTTATGCTAAAACGAACCAAAACCGAAATCGAGTCTTCCAATTTCGCTTATCATCTTTTGTTTTACGAGTTCCCCTTGATGGTCTTTTCATATCTCCACGATCAATTCCCTTCTAACCCTCGGAGAAGTTAAAGGGACGCCTTTTGTAACTATTAGACCATTGCGATTTTTTTGCCAAATTATCTATACCCAACTTTGAAGGCTAATATCTCGAGATAGGTTATTCTTGAAGGGAAACGGTTTGCGAAGTCCGAAAGAGAATTGATAGGAGATTCAAAATTGATGATCACATTTTGAAAAGCTCAAAGTTCAACTTTGACAATGAACGCTCAACTTTCATGATGATCACACTAGATGAAAGCTACCATTTAGAAAACTGAAAAAAAATACAAATAGGTCCTTTTTACCCTATCCCCAACCAACAAATTTTCAAAATGTGATTTCCAGACCCGTAGGGGGCACAGGGGTTCACAATTTTAACCAAAATTCAAAAAAATCGAAAAAGTTGAGTAGCATATCGATTTGTACTAATTCGAGGGCGCAGATTTCAAATATGTGTTTGGTTTTTTCATCCGACCCCTCTGAATCCCTTATTAGCTCCCTTGGTGGGGTCAAAATCCGAAAAAATGAAAAATAAGGCGCGACCTGTCATTTATGAGCTATTTGAGGGCACTGAGTTCGAATATTTTATGTTTGAGATTTGACCTCTCAGTGCCTCCTAGCCCTCATTTTTGCCTTTGGGAGAAAAATATTGATATATCGATTGTCACTAATTTGAGGGCGTAGCATTCTTTTGTGTAAGTACAATATTGTGCCGCGGATTCAACAAAATATAATTTTCAACTTTTCACTTATTTGTTCACTTTTCACAGTCTTTCGTTACAGCTGTACTTTAATAATAAAAAAAATCAAACTGATCAAATGTTTTCCTCGGCAGTCAATGACTGAAAAATCTTTTGGTAGAATCTTTGGTATTTATTTCGAAAGTGGAGCAGACGATAAAAACTTTAAATACAGAATTATCGTTCCGTATTCTCATCTGAAAAAGGATTCACGAAAACTTTATTCAAATACGTTTACCGTTGCGATGCAGAGTATAGATGGTGAGTGATATTTTTCAAAAAATGTTTCATTTTTTGGCTTTTTTTTCATTCGAAGTATCGATTGTGTTGATTTATTTTTCTAATCGGTATTGCATCGTTATAATTAGATGAATACGTGATGAGTGGATTCGCTGCCTTACAGTTTGCTTTGGATATGACTTTTATTAAAATGAATGTGAATGTTACCGATAAAGATGAACTTTATTTCAATGTAAGATGGCCGTAATTTCGATTTGCGTATGTATTGATAGGTACTATGGTAGAACATACATAATATTTTTTATTTCAGGTTTCGAATTTTTTGTTAAATAAAATATTTTATGAAAGATCTTTGGCTGAGAAGAATCCCGAAGACTTGATTTATCATTTCACATTGGTGGGGTTTGTTTTTTTAGCTCTTACGATTCCATACAACATTGCTTTGGAGAAACATTCGGGAATGAAAGTAAAGTGTTCACTTACGAATAGTATCTAAATCTATATTTAAGTTTCGATTTCGAGCTAGTGACTTGCACCTATGTTTTTTAAAAGTCCTAAAATATTGTTGTACGTGACGTCTCCAAAAATCCTTTTGAAGGGTGCCAGTGGTACCCCAGAAATGGTCTCAATTTTAAATTATTTGAAAATAGCAATTTTTTTGGAAATTTTAAAATTTTTGAGAGCAGAAATCATGCCATAGTCTCAAAGATTTTCAAAATTGAGGATCAAATTCAAAAGAATCAAACATGATTCATAAGGATGACAGTTGGTACAACAATTTCTGAGCATATTTAGTATCAGTGGCGTAGCCAGGATTTCGTCAAGGGGGGCAAGAACAAATTGAGTCAAATTTTCTGTGGTCGTTTTGAAACATAGCAAGTATTTTTTCGTAGTGTTCGTATAACCGAGTCTGAGGTAGGGGGTGTATAATAAAAAGACTAACATAACGATGTAAAATGGACACAGGACTTAGATTGAAGGTACAAAAATACGACTTTTTTCGCAGACTTCTCTCAGAACGTTCATTAAAATCAAAATCGATTGATAATTATGTTCAAGCCCGAGCGAAGCGAGGGCGAAGCTTTGAAAAAATTGAATTTCTGATGTCCAAAATAGACCATTTTCCCCAATTTTTGACACTTTTCTCCCATTATACCATATTTTTTAAACGCCATGGGGGGGCAATCGCCCCCTTCGCCCCCCCTTGGCTACGCCACTGCTTAGTATCATGAAAACTCACATTCTTTTTCGCTTCAATTTTTAAGTACCTACTACCTCGTGGAATAATATGTACATTATCAATTTTTAATTTTAGAAAAAAAAAACATCTTTCAGGAAATGATGAAAATGATAGGAATTAATGAAGCGATTATTTGGTTTGGCTGGATTACGTATTCTCTGATGATTTATCCAATCGTCGCAATCCCTATCATCTTAGTTTTTCGAACGGGTGTGTTTAAAGAAGCGCATTATAGCCATATTGACCCTCTTTTGGTATGGATTATTTTCATTTTGTATTGCATTGCGAATATGACGTTCCTTTTCGCCATGAGTTCAATTATTTCAAAACGTTAGTGGAATAATTAAATATTATAAACACTGAGCAGTTCGATTCTACTTGAAAATTTTTTGAAACGAATCATTTTTTCGAATTTCTTCGATTGCGATAAAATGTAGGTAATGATTTTTGAAGAATAAACATTTTAAAAGTAAAAATACTCGATCGGTCTTTGTCTAAATACGTAAACCAATGACGTTCTTTCATGATGTTTTTCTGATCCATTTTTGTTTCAGCTAAAAATTTTAAAGTTTGGATATTCTCTTTGTTAGAATGGCTTCGGATTTAAGTTATTTAAATCTCTTTTCTTTGAGCAAAAAATTTTATTAAAAGTTTAGCAAAGAATCAAAAAAAAAAGAGTGAAAATTAATCTGTGAAAACGGCTTGAAAGAGTCGGAAAAAATAATTTTAAAAAAATGATCTTGTAGAAACGAACTATGGTTTTTAAATGAATAAGTTTTAGATTTCAATGTTTGTATCATCTTTTTAAATTCCTAGATTGGCTTGCTATCGTATGCAGTATGGCTTGTAATTTCCTTTCGTCAGCTCCATTCAGACTAACTAATTTCAGCTACACTACCGACCCATCAGATTTTAATTTTTTACGTGTTGGGTTACTGTGCCTGTTTCCAAATTTAGTAATGTACAATGCTTTAAAAGCATTGCAATTTTTCCAGCTGAAAAGTAATTATCCGACTATTCAGTTGAAAGCGACAAAACTCGCTACCGAAAATCAGTAATAATTATTCGTAGATTTTTATTTCAAGAGCAACACACAAGTTTTTCATCATTCTTCGAGGATATATCGGACCCGCAGATTTTCTCTTTGAGAACTGTTTTGATGTATTTCATTGTGAATATACTGCTGAATAGTGCAATAATAATGTACGTATGTAGCATTCGTCCTGGACGATTTGGTTATAAAAAGCATCCATTTTTCTTTGTAATAGTAAGTTGTTTAGTTCCTTCATTTTGTAATAATTTTTGATTATTCTGTTCAAATACTTGCCGAATTTTTGCAGGCGATTTTTAATTTATTTCGAAAGAAGAAACATACTGTACGTGCGAGTGAATACGCGGATATAACAAATTTTTATTTCGAACCGGTAGATGAAAATGAGATTGGTATTCGATTAAACGAACTGCAGAAAAGTTTTGGGCATTTTAAAAAACGCTTAGTGTTAAAAAATATCAGTTTGAATATTCTCAGAGACGAAGTTACAGTCATTTTGGGTAATAACGGAGCTGGAAAGTCGACATTGTTGAATGTCATTTGTGGTGAGTAGAAAAATAAGATGTAAGTGTCTGAGCTGAAAATTTTTCGAGTTTTTGACCAATTTGGTCGGGCACTCTAACTTCCATCTCATGTTTGGTTAGATATTGATTTTCTTTAGGGCTGAATTCGAAAAAAAGCGGAGAAATATTCCAGAATATTGATGGCGAACTGAGAAATATAAAAAAAGTCGTTGGAAAAGTGGGATTTTGTCCTCAGAATATTATTTATTTCAATTACCTCACCGTGGGAGAGCACATTTTGTTTTTCGGAATGGTAATCTACCTACATATTTGTTTTAATTTTGGAAATTTTTCACGTTCATGTAAATTTGATTTTTGCGTGTTATACCTTATTTCAGGCCAGAGGTTTGTCGCAAATGAAAGCAACTAGAGAAGCGCAATATTTGATGAATATTTTCAGTATGCGAGACAAAGCTGACAATTTTGTTAATAGATTGTCAGGTGGAATGCGCCGGAAATTGGGATTGCTGATTGCTTTGATTGGTCGTCCTGAAGTGCGAACAGAATCGATTTTTTTTTGAATCCTATTTTCAATAATTAATGTTCAAATTTTTTAGATTCTCATTTTAGACGAACCTACTATTGGAATGGATATGAACAGTCGTAGAATTACGTGGGATTTATTAAAAGTGAGTTCGTAAAGAAAGTATGTTATTAAATCATTAAATTTTAACGAGGTATAGGAATCCCTAATCGAATTAACATTTTGAATCCAGACAAAAATAAATTGAACGTGCCTTCTTAAAAGAACCCCATTTTAATTATTTTTCGATCTAACCCCTTTTTTCATTTTTTTTCCGTCCAGAGAATAAAAAAAAATCGTATAATAATTATGGCTACCCAAGATATGGAAGAAGCTGACATGGTTGGAAATCGCATAGCAATTATGCATGATGGGCAAATATTTTGCTATGGAAGTTCAAATTTTTTGAATAACTTGTTCGGTTTGTTTTCCTTCTACCTAATTATTGTATTATTTATTTCGGCAGATGATCTCTTAATCGTTGTTTCACCCCTCAGGTACTGGATACAACTTAAAATTGACGATAGGGCCTAATTTCGATGAAGAAAGAACTACCAAAATTATACAAAACATAATACCCTCTGCCAGCGTGGAATTGGATTCGTCTTCTTCGATCGAATATAAATTACCATTATTAATTAGCGGCTCGTTTTCCAGGTTATTCCTCGAATTAGAAAAAAAAATGTCGTCGTTATCTATCGTCAATATACAACTATCTCGCACTACCATGGATCAAGTTTTTAAGAAGTAGGTATCTAGGCGAATATTTTAGTTGACGTTATTAAGAACAGAGAGGAGATTTATTCAAAATCCTTCTTATACGTCTTCTGCTTTCTTTTTTTACAGTGTTACTTTCCTTGCCGGAAAACGAGTCGAAAAATCTATAAATATTCCTCTGCCTTCTGAAGGTAAGAACAATAACTGAACACTTTTGAGTAAACTTCAGTACCTTTAAACTTGAAACTCGACTGAGGATGTTACAAATCTCGTCCGTGGTGATTTGTCTCTCAAAACACACGTTTTTGCCAAATTTCACATATGATACCGCCCTCGTCCTTCCCCTTTCACCCAAACATTTTTTTAGCATGAAATTCGTATTCTACGACCTTGAAAACATGCATTTTAATATGTCTCACGATATGTTTGTCAAATCTCACCTTTGATCTCTCCTCCACCCCTACCCCTTGCACCTAAACATTTTTTAATGAAAAATTCGTAGTTTACGACCTCGAAAACATGCATTATAATATGTCACACGATATCTTTGACAAATCTCACTCTTGACCCCTCCCCCATCCTTTCAATTTGAGGCTCAAAATGGATTAAAATTGCTCAAATTTAGTTTTCACTTGAATAATTTTGTTCTGCTCGTAAAATTTTAACCCATTTTGATAGGTCGCAACCCATGTTTTAGGTTTTTTTAATAACTTACTTTTCAATGAAAGAGGGGAAGAAATTGTGCTTTTTTCAAACTTCAGCATATTTCAGGACCCCTACAGAGGCATTATTGTGCCAAAAATGATCAAATTTGGCAAAAAAAATTGCCAATTGGGAAGCCCAGCACCCCATTGTGCCAAGGGATGTGACATATGTTTGGAGTAGAGGAAGCGTCCGTTGGCAGGATATGAAAACAAAAATTGAGAAAAAATGGGGGTTTTTTGGGATCACTAGACCCATACCTAAAACAAACCTACTGATTTTTTTTTGGTCCAGCGAAAATGCACGCGATCAATGAGTACTTTGCCACTTGGACTGTAGTTTAACTGTCGTCATACATGAATTTTAATTTTTGTGTTGGATCAGCCCGTAGATTACTTCACCTTCGAATTGTTTGTCATTTTTTTGTTTTGTTTTTACATTTGCAGCTGCTTCTATTGAATTACGAACTGGAACTTACCTAATTCTATTTCAAATTTGGGCATTATTTGTGAAAAAATTTCGACTCTCGTACCGAAGGTTTCATCGTTTCATAGTGTGCGTAAGTTGAACTTAGATTAACATGTGATAGTTAACTACTATTTGTTTATTTAAAATTTGATTTGCAGATTTCTATAGCAGCCATTCTGGGATTCTCCAACGTCAAAATTATCGACTTGAATTACTCGATTTTTGGTGGTATCGAATATCCGGTGAGAGATTTATCCATAAACACATACCAGAAGCCAATAATGTTTATATTTCATTCGAAGAACTCCCCTTTCATGGGTTTGAAAAATTGTTATAAGGAGTACGTCACCTATTTAGGAGGAGAAATAGTTAAAGATGAAGATCACGATCCAATAGATACTGTCGAAAGTGAGTCGTGAGCGAAATGTTCGTCTTGTGAAAATGTAATACTAATGAGATGGGTCATTTTAGGTATTAATCAGTTCGTCAAGTTCAATTTGTACGAATTTCGTGATAACTTGATTGGAGCATTGATCTTAACTAATTCTCATTTATTTATGTTGTATAACGAATTGATACCGCATAGTCCTCCGATTTCCGTAAACATTTATTCCAATTCTTTATTACGCTATTTGACGAACAATACAGCCAAGAATGATTTGGCCATCAGTACTGCTTACGAACCCATTTCGTCGAAACATGTTTGTATAGGTACCTAGTTCGGTGAAAAATTACGTAGTGTGTAGTATTTTAATTTTGAATACGCCTTAATTTCAGCATTTAACTTACTGTGCCGAGTCTGACGTTACATCTTGTACGCTTCCTTTGTTTTGGTGGATTTTCATTTTTCATTCAGCTATACTGGCGTTGTTTGTACTCATCATTTCGTCCGTTATTTCCGAACGAATTCAAGGGATTAAACATATTCAAACGATGTCCAGTCTCAGTGAAATCACTTATTGGCTCGGAAATTTCATTTACGATTTTTTGTTCTTCGCTGCCATGGCGGGAATCACCGTATCAACTATGGTGATCGCAGATCAGAAGAATTTTCTTCCGTTTGAAGATTTGAGTAAGTGTTGAACTATCGAGTTTTTTTCCTGTAAATTACCTGTTGATAGTTTGCGAAACTAATTTATTTTATTTGTTTCCGGTTGAAGAATATTTGATTTTGGCCTTGCTTTTGTACGGTGTCAGTGGGATTTTATATTGCTACGTGTTTTCTTCGTTGTTCGAGTCTGTTTCGATATTCATGGTGATCAACGTAGTCCTAAGTAAGCATAAATATTACTTACAAATTTTCATCGAATCTGATTGCTGCCATCCGATTTGCTTCTTTTAGAGGCAATTAATTGGATTATAATTATATACACAGGAGTTGATTACTTCCAAGAAAATTACCATTTTGAATTTTTTGAATCACACAATAGGAAACGGAGCCTTAAAAGGCCCGTTTTTTGATTTTTTAAAATTTTTCTGAAATTTTTTTTGAGTTGGAATATTGCCGTTTTTCTTTAGTCTCTGGTATCATACCATTTCTCACTGCTGATCACATTGATTTCGTTTTGTTTGTTTTTTTTTTTTCGAATAGAAATTATCTTTGAGCTTTGAGGAATAGAAGTGCATAATTTATGTGTAAATGTGTTCATTTTCTACACGAAATATCAAACTTATAATACGAGGCTGGGTCATAGCAGTTAGTGAATTTTACCCACCTATTCGAGTGACGCGTTTGGACAAAATTCATTGAAAAATGAATTCGAAGAATGATTCGATTCAAATGACCATTGAGTTATGATTCGCTAGAGACCTGAAAATTAATATGGGCCAAAAAACACAAATTTTAGATTTTTTCAAATGAAACCCCCGCGAAAGTTGTTGACTGGAGAGACTGGAAAAATAAAATTGGAAATTTCAAAATCGATTCATATCATCCGATCGCGCAAGAGCTTTCAAATTCTTAAAAACTTACTAAAAATTGATAATATTTTCAAAAAAAACGTCGAAAATTTTAAATTTAAAATTCATTTAAATATTAGTTTTAGAGCTTATTATAGTTATTTTGTGGCCCTCTAAATCTAAACCAAACAGCACTATTAAAAAAAAACAACATATTTTATAGCTTTTTTAAATTTCTAAAAATTGAAAAAAATTATAAAATGCAGGTTTTTTTAAAAAGGGGGTGCTTCTTGGTCCATATATGGTCACTAAGCTCTAAAATTCATTTTAATAAATTTTTCAAAATTTTCAAAATGTTGAATTTTTTGACAATTTTTAAAGAATTGAAAGCTCTTGCGTGATCGGGAGATATTCGATTTTGAAATTTCCAATTTATTTTTTCAGTCTACCCAGCCAACAACTTTTGGTCGAAATTTCGTTTCAAAAATCGAAAAATTCTGTTTTTCGGTCCACCCTATTGAAAATATCAGGAAAATTAGGCTAATTTGGAATTTTTGGAGAAAAAATTAAGATTTCATGGAAGATATTGATTATCGATCATTCTTTTTCCAAGTAATCGAAAAACTCACAAGTTAGCATTTTACAAGTGACCTGAAAATTCCAACAAAAATTTCTTTGAACCGTATCTTATTTTGGGCTAAAATTTCCATCTCGAAATATGAGCTTTTGAAGATGTATAATTTGGAGACAAAGCGCAATTGCCGAAAAATTACGAAGCCCACACCAGCTCTCTTGAGTGTTAGAAGGAAAATAATCGTGGATTTATGCTTCGTATTTTTTACAGATTTTACTAATATGGTCGCATTGATCGCCATGGAAATGCAAAATTCATCTATCGTACCACTATTCTCTGTCACCGCGGGAGTTTTACCGCCCTTTTCGTTTTTGAATTTCCTCGTGCGGTATTTATACATGCTGATTAACAATAACCATTGTGTTTATTGTCTGGATTTTGAAAAAGAACGATGCATTCGTAAGTCAACGCCGGTATTGTGAAATTCCCTCGGATTACTGTTTTATTCTAATTTTTTACACAGAAAATGCAACCATTATGAATACCTCTTCGCCGATTAAACTATCGGATGCAACATTCATCCCACCAAAGTATTTTATCAATTTTTTGTTCTGGGATATATGGCTGTACCTAGTTTTATTGGTGTTCCTAAATTCTATGCTGGCGTCTTTGGCTGGTAAATATATAGTCGGCTTAATTTTTGGGAATGATTTGATCGTTGATCCGACCGATGAAAAAGAAGAAGATAAATACGTATTGGCTGAAAAAGAATACATTAAGTCTGTATTCCATCGTGCCCAACGTAAGTATATCTTTATCACGTTTGCGATTTAGTCAGTATGGTATCTGCTTAATAGATCAACAGGAAAGTAAACAAATAAATAAATTTTAATCTTGGATTTTGACGAAAAGAACGCATTTAAGGAACTTCTAAAATTCATATCGGATATCGCTGATGAATGTCGTTTCGACTTTTTTTCTCAAAGTCTAGAATATTCGCATCATTTTTAAATCGTTGAGAATTTTCTGAAGTTTCCCAACTCCAAATTTTTTCCTCGTAATTTTTTCAACTCTAAATTTTTTTCCTCAGAATTTTCTCGATTGATTTTTTTCTGATGTCATTTTTCCACGACTAAATTTTTTTCTCATAATTTTCCCAACGGAATTTTTTCATCTGAAATTTTTTTCTCCGTATTTTTTCTACTCCATCTTCTTTCTTGAAAATTTTTATGACATCCATCAAACAGAAATCATTCTTTTCAAAAAAGACGTATAGGTTCTACAACGGAAAAATTCTTCAGAAAAAAATACAGGGAAGAAAATTACGTCAGAAATATTTTAATTGAAAAAATTCAAAATTCTGAGAAAAAAATCAAGAGTGGAAAAAATTACCAGTTGGAAAATTTATTCGAAAAATTCCAAATTCTTTGAAAATGACGTAAATATACTGAACTTTAAAAAAAAAATCAAAACTTCAATTAAGTACCTATCTTATATTGAGTGTTCCATGATTTTAGCAAGTGATCACGCGTTGATGGTGCATAACTTACAGAAAAATTTAATCGGACCTGGATTTCATAAATTCACTGCCATCGCAGATTTAAATTTCCACGTCGATAAAGGTAGCTGCTTTGGTATCGTCGGCATCAACGGAGCTGGAAAGTCGACAACTTTTAAGATACTGACTGCTTTTACGCTTCCGACCGACGGCGATGCTAAAGTTTACAATAGAAGTTTACGAAAAGAATTAGGAAAGGTAATACATAACATATAAAATGCTTTTTTCTCCAAGTCGATTAATTTTGATGATTTACAGTATTCATCGATGATCGGATCGTGCCCTCAAAGTAACACGACTTTTGAAGAATTAACTGCCAGGGAAATGTTACATTTAACTGCCACGTTGAGAGGGTTGAAAAATGCGAACGAACATGTGAAAAATTGGATATCGATTTTGAGTACGTTTTAATTTTCATTATTTAAATACGAGTAAATTACTATACGGTGAGTAGGTATAATTGGTCAAAATTGACCCAAATTATTGATTTTGACTAACGTTCGCCAGAACGATTTTGATCTGAAATTAGCTTTTTACCAAAAATAATGAGGCAGAAATGCAAAATGTAATTTTGAAATCTCTAATGTTCTCTAATTATTAATCAATTTGGATTGGGGAACCTGTTGATCATTTTGTGTGAAAGTCAATCATTTTTATCAAAATTAATGATTTCAGTCAAATTGATGAGTATCGTGATATTTTTGGTCATGAAATTGAATTTGTTCAAAATTAGATAAGTCATTTATATTTTTAGCTGAAAAATTGATGTTAGGTTCATATTAATCGATCGCTAAGATTCAAAATTGATAATGTTGGTCAAAATCGATTAATCTGTTGAAGTGATCATTTTGGCCAGAATTTGAAAATTGACAAATTTCAACTTTGGCAGTGCTTAAATATTTTGGTTCGTGCGTGATTAAAATTTTTCTCAAAGAACTGGATTTATTTTTGTTATGAGTCACGAGTAATTATTTTGGTGAAAATGAATCATCGTTTTGGTCACAAACTGGTAGTTTTGATCAAAAATATGTTATTTTGATGAAAATTGGCTGTTTTGGTAAAAATGATCATTTTTGTCTATCCTACCTAATAATTTTTTGGGTGAGCAAGTTTGGTTCAACTCTTTCACTATAGCAATTTTTTATTTTTTGTGAATTTTTCATTTTTTTTTAATGGAAACTACATGTAGAATGGACACCCCAGAATACGAATCAGGTGTCGGCCGAATTTTTCCCCACCCCCTGGACCTCCTTGGGTCTTGAGACGCCGTGCGTATATCCCACTAGTAGAGGAATGTTTGATGAAATAGTCCTAAAAGTGTCCCCCCTACCACAGTACCACTGGTAAAGTTTGGCAAAATACGAAATGTTCTACAAGTTTGATTTGCACTCCGATAGATAGCGTTAGGTACTCAATAAGCAACCTCAATAAGTATCGAGTTTATTTTTATCGAGCTAAATATTATTCTGCTTCTTGGTCAGCTCGTCAGCTCTACCATTGGGACGCGGATAATGCGGGTTATAACGTATACTTTTACCAGCAGATTTTTTTTTCTTGGTGGGACAACAAATTGGTCACTTTTTTCAAAAAATTGGTTCTTAAGTAATTTTAAATCGAAATTAGTTGGTACTTAGAATTTATTGCTACCTAAGCAAGATTCTATCAATAAATTGCACAGAATTACTGATTTTGGTAAAAAAGAAGGGGAAATGTTGTTTGCTATCGATGAGTAGATATCTTTGCGAAAAAATTCATAGTTTTGGTTCGAATTTATGCATACATTTTTCTACTCATAATTGAAAATTTTGAAATTTTGCTTAAATTTTTCTAATTATCGCTCAAAATTGATTATTTTATTCAAATTAATGATGTTTATCAAAACTGATTACTTATGATTTTCAACTTTATTTTCACAGATATGGAAGATTATCAAGATGCCTTGATCGAAACCTATAGTAACGGAGGAAAAAGGAAACTATGCGTGGCTTTGTCACTAATCGGAGATCCAAAAGTGGTCTTTTTGGATGAGCCAACATCGGGAGTCGATCCGGTAGCTAGACAGTGCATGTACGAAGTCATCAAGAGTAAAAAACAATCCGGCCAATCGGTTGTCATCGCTTCTCACAAGTACGTCTGCCTCGAGCGATCTCGTATTTCCATGAAATTAAAATTCTACGTAAATGAATTTTTTTCAAATCTCAGCATGAGAGAATGTGAAATATTATGCGATCGAATCGCCGTCCTGCACAATGGCGTCTTCAAATGTTACGGAAGCATTTCCGCATTAAAGAAACAGTACGCGAGCGGCTTTACCTTGATGGTCAAGTTACGCATTGTGGCTGATTATGTACTAGTCTCAAAAATAAGTGACGATATTTTGATGCGATTTGAAAAGTATCGTTGTATGATGAGGGATCAGCGATTGGTCAGTTTGTCTGAATTGGGTTGGTATCAAAATTATATAAAAAATTTACTCAGTTGTCAACTATTTCAGGGGCTATTGCAATTTCGTATTTTGAGCGATATTGCACCATGGTCTGAAATGTTCCAAACAATGGATGATATCAAAAGAAAATTCGATAATGTAATAAAGGATTTTACTATTACTAATGCAACGATAGCCGAAGAAATTTCTATCTCTGAAATGGGCAATCGTGTCAGACGTCTAACTTTTTGAGTTTTACGAAAGTCACGTAAAAATATCGTAGTTGCGTTGGAAAGTGATTTATTTTGCTTCGGGTCTTCGAGGGAAATGATTTTAATGGAAAGAAAATAGCTCGAAAGATGTCTCTTTCTATTTTAAATTTTATATTGTAATTATGCTTAAATTATATCGATTTCATTCTTCGGCGAAAATTGTTGATTATATAATTATATTAGTAGAAAAAATCCTAGATAATGAAATTATATTTTTGGGATATTCTATTGAAATAATGAAATCGTGTTACAGCTAGAGTGCCTAGGAAAAATTTCTAATTTTTAATGTCATTTCTTTTAAACAAGTTTGTTTAAGAAAATCAAACTTCGAAGAATTTCTAAAAAAATTCCAAACTTGAAAAAATCATTGTGAAAATTGTAAAAATTTGAGTCATAGAAAACATTTTTGAGTTTGAAAAATATTGAAAGAAATCAAACTTGAATGATTTTAGTTATAATTGAACTCGGGTACGATTTTTGAACTGGGAAAATTTCGAGAAAAATTGATTTGCTTAGAAAAAATTTGGGCAAGAAAAATTTGTAAAGAAAATTCAAATTTGGGAAAACTTTTGTGAAAGTTGTAGAAATCTGAGCTTGGAAAATAAATTTTAGAGAAATCGAATTAGGAAAAGTTTTTGTTTGTTCAGTCAGACGGTAGATACTAGATAGCTAGATACATGAAGCCACACGACGTCCAAAATTTTTGAAAAATTTCATTGTTTTTTTATGTTTAAAAACAACAACACAAAACTGTAATTTTCCCAATTTTAAAAACAATGAAATTTTTTCCTGGGAAATAGATCATTCATTCCTGCCTTTTCATCGAAACGATTTGATTGGATTTGTAATCATAGGGTCAGAGTTCTGACTTAACGATTACTTACTTCTATCCGATAAACTTTTTAGAACGATAAAATCATTGATAAATCTACCTACTTGTTAACAACTTCATTCGCGTTATTTTCTTGTAATAAAAGTGAAAAGAAATTGGATAGATACATTATCTACCTACCTGCTTATAGATAATTTCACATGTGTAGCGAGCGTCGTGGGATTTTCCTTGTAAATTCAGGGATAATAACACGATGTTGAAATTTTTTCAGTTCTTTGATTGAATTTTTAATTACTTATACCGCCAGAGTTATATACCTATGTAATATACCGATTAGGTATTTATATCTGATCAATTTCTTAGAAAGATGAAAATCATTGATAAATCCACTTACAAGTTACAATGTACAAACAACCAACTTGAGTGACGTTATTTTCGTTATTTTCTTATAAAAGATTAGATAGTTAGTTATCAGAGGCGTGACGACCGGGAGGGTGTGGGGGGAGTGTCACACCCCCCCCCCAGATGATCGCAAAATTGCTAAAAATTGGGAAAAATTGGGTAAAGTTAAGAATATTGTAAAAAAAAGTACAATTTATTTCAGAAATGATGGATATGAATTTTCCTTCCTCCTAGCCAGGGCCCTGTCCTAGCCCAAACAATTGAATAAGTATCTTTGAATGAAAAAAATTATCCTTCTCATTCATCAGAGGACTTCGTGACAATCTTGAATGAAATTTTCAATGAATTTTCTATTTTTTTGGAAGGAGAGGAGCTCATCAACGAACTCGCTTTTTTCAAAGTCAAAAAGTCAGACGATAAAAATATGAATTTTAATGAAAAAATTTCGTCCTCGCTTCGCTCGAACTCGAACTTCATAAATTTACCCTAATTCTCAAAATAATGCCTTTCTATACCAGATAATTATCCAAATAAACTAAAATTCATGCTTTTTTCACGCTACTTTCTGACTTCCAAAAAAACTGCGTTTCTTAATTCAAAAAAAATTTCGCCCTCGTTCGCCCTCGCTCGCTCGGACAGTGTTTTAATTACGTTATTTCATAAATTGATAATTTTTCAGTCAATTCTCAATTTGTTAGAAAAAATCATTATTGAAAGTTAAAAATTATTTTTAAAAAATGACTGATTTGATATTTTACCCCTCCCCTTATTTTTTTATCAAATTCTCCGCCACTCACGTACCTAATTAATTTCTAGGTGTTCAAACAAATAAAATTTTTGTTGAAAATTCCATTGAAGAATGTCGCGAAGTGCCCTAATAAATGCAAAGGTTAATTTTTTCATTTATGGTAATTCAATTTTGGAATTTTTTAAAAATAATTCTGTTGAAAATTCCATTCAAGAGTGTCGCGAAGTGCCCTAATAAATGAAAAGGTTAATTTTTTCATTTTTTATGGTAATTCACTTTTGGAATTTTTTTTTAAATAGTAGGTAGTAAATTGGACCGAGTTTTTCAAACAAAAGCAATCTTTACTTAATTTAAAATTAAAGACATTGAGAAATTTTTAAAAACCGGTTGTAAAATTTTCTGAAAATTAGTTGGGTTGTTTTGGAAAATAGGGAAAGTAGTTGGGAATTTTTCGGCAAATTAGTGGAAAAATTCGAAGTACTCTTCCCAGATCACATCGTTTCGTCACGCCTCCGTTAGTTAGTTATAGTGACCTCTAACTATCTGCAAGCTTTGAGATAATTTCAGAACTTTACCGAGCGTAAAGAAATTTTCCTATTAATACAGTAATGAAGCTACATTATAAGATTTTTTTAGTTCTTCGAAGCGATTTGATTAGATTTTTAATTTAAAGATTGAAGTCGATGATTAAATTTCTTATTACACGAGGCAGAAGTGCCGATGTTCACTTTACTTACCATCGACGTGTAGATACGCTTACGGAGTGACAATAGGTAGGTCTAGGTACCTATAAATGTTCTCTTGTTCGAAGTGACGATTGATGAACTTGTGTCGCGCGAAATAACTTTAATTTTTTGTCGCGAGTTTTGAAATGATAATCATGAGAATTCCGCTTCGTGTCGCAATTTTAATAATTTTTTTGTATAATATTCGGACAATTGCAGTTGAATCTTCGCATGATCCTATAGGTTCTGCTTCAGTTTCAGTGCGTAAAGGAACCATACCCGATCAGTTGCGACGTTTGCCGTCTCAGAGTATGGGTTTTAAAATAATTCGCGAACAAAATCTTTTGTATGTGGATAAAACGAGCTATATCAGTCGTATTATGGATTGGATGGAAATAGGAGAAACCGTTCTACTTCTCACAAGACCAAGACGATTTGGTAAAACTGTATTCTTGGATATGATCCGCCATTTTTTTTTAGGAAACTCACATCTTTTCGAAGGCACGGATATCTTCCTGTGCGGCAACACTCCAGGACAGAATGGCAAGTGGAATAAGTATCCGGTTATTTTTTTGGATTTTAATGAGTTGGTTGCTGAAAATATTGAACAGTTCAACTATGATCTCAAAGTAAAAATAAAAGACATTGCGCAAGAACATAATCTGACTGTATCTGAATTTTATGACATTGGATATCTAATAGAAGACATGTACAAAAAATACAATCAAAAAGTTAACATCTTGATTGATGAGTACGATACTCCATTCAATGTTATTCGTGAGAATGATGTTGAGGCATTAAAAAAATCCCTTTTGGCATTTTACTGTCAAATTAAAGGTCACGATCAGGCCGATAAGATAAATTTAGTGTTTATAACGGGTATCTCCGGGATCAGCACCAACTTATTCGGCAACGGATTAAATTACGTCAAGGATCTAACATTTGACCAGCATTTTTCCACTGCGATTGGTTTCACCGAGAAGGAAGTTAAGGAATATTTGAAACCTTACATTGAGAAACTTCCGAAACAAAAAGGGATGAACTATAGCGATGTTGTGAAAAGCTTTGTAGATTATTATGATGGATACAGGTTTTCCTTCGATACCGAAGTTCGGGTACTCAATCCGGTTTCTGCAATTGCTGCTTTACAAAACAAAGAAATCAGAGCATATTGGACCCATACCAGCAGTGTTCCACCTATAATAGCAGAGCTGAAGCGACGAGGATTGAACATTGATGATTTCGAGTCTTTATTCTCATTAAAGCAATCCGAATTCTATAAATATCACAGCCCTGAGGATCTTCCATGGGTTATGAAACTGTTTTACGATGGTTATTTAACCATCCATCACATCGAACAGGATAAGGACGGCACCAAACAAAGTAAACCTATAGTTATATTGGACTACCCAAACAAAGAAGTGAAGGAGTTCTTGAACAGTGACTTTCAACCTGAACAAATCCGCCCCTTACGAAAATCTTCGATACCACTCATTGCCCTTCAGTCTAAGAACATAAAGAAATTTATCGAGTATTTAAACGAAAACGGATTTCCGGGAAAAGATGAAGGCATCACTGGAGATGAGATCAATGAATACCAAGCAACGCAATATCTGTATTCAGATTTAAAAATGACGGGTATTCAGTGCATTTCTGGATGGAACATGAAAGGAAAAGATAACTTGGTAAAAGAGGATATTGATTTAAGGATTGTAAACGTCAATCCACAAATCGCGATTGAGATAAAGATGTCAAAACCGAATCAAGGTGCCGTTACCGCAATCGAACAACTTTTGGGTTATATATCAAAGGAGGAATATGCGTTTAGAAAAGCCACCGGTCTGAATAAAGACTTGGACTTGCTGGGGATAAGCATTCGTCAGAAAGTCGATAAGCAATCAGCTATCAACGAATACATTTACATCCCGTATAGAAATCGAGCTGTATTCATGAATGAAATCAAAGTTTCGTCCAGCGATTTCATTACAATAATTGAAAAACAAAGATTCAACCAATCCAGCCCTTTTTCGTCGATAAAGATGATTTTTTGGGGCAACTTTCGTAAGTTTTAACACAAATGTACTTTCTGTGCTATTCCATACTAAAACAGGGCAAAAATGAAGTCGGCTCTTCCGATTTCGCTCAAATTCCATGGTCATTTTTTTCACCCTCAAGGGACAGAGGGACGGGCCTCGAAATTTTTAATTTATGCAATTACGATTTTTGGTTGAATTGGCCAACTTTGAAGGCTCGTATCTCGAGATAGGTTGTACTCGGGGGAAAACTGTTTGTGGGGTCTGAAAGAGAATTGATAGGAGATTAAAAATCGATGGTCACATTTTAAAAAGCTCAAAGTTGAACTTTGGTGGTGATAACTCAACTTTCATGATGAAAACAAAAGATGAAAGCTATCAGAAAAAATTTCAGTTAGCAGGCCTTTTTATCCTCTTTTCAAAAAACAAATTTTCAATCTGGGATCTCCAGACCTCTGGGGGTGCAGGGGTCCACAATTTTGACCAAAATTCAAAAAAATCGAAAAAGTGAAGTAGCACACCGATTTCCACTAATTCGAAGTTGAATATATTCGAATACTTGAATATTCGCACCACACTATAAAAAAAATTGATCGAAAGCGAATAACCTCCGTTCCTCCCTCTTCTGCACAAGCCTGACCATATTTCTTGGTACATTGGTGCGTCATTGGATCCTAATCATTAGTATTTTTGTTTGTTAATAGCTAACAATGTTGTGGTCGATCAACTAGAGGAATGAAATAGCGGAGTCAGTTCGGCGCATATTTTGAATTGTATTGTATAGTATTGAAAAACTCGCTCAAGGATGAATGGTAATCGATTAATCGAAACTTTTAAAGCTCTGATTAATTCATAAACAAACTAGTAATTCCATCGCCTTTTTAGTGTTGGACATATTTTTTTATGAGGAATCCGGTGACAGCATTACTATTGACGACTTCAAGAACACCCTGCACCCTGCTGACGATTATTTTAGACGACTTCGATGACGAAAACTCAAATTGAAGTACATATAGCTCCCAGATCACCTATTCCCTCATTTCCCTGAACCCTGAACCTCAGATTATCGAACTTCGCCAAAAACTACCACCATCGAAAAAAAACACCCCGTCAAGCTTTTTCAATTTTTGGTACCAATTTTCCAAGTTTTGAGAATTCTTGTCCATCGAGTTGTTTTAGCGTTATTTGGGATTGGTACGATGATATCAAAAAAGCTCAGTTTTTTTTTTCTGAAGGATACAAAATATGGTATTCCGCTGTCAGAGGTTTTGATGCGCGTAGCTGTCGTATTTTATGCTCAATAAAATGTTCAACTAATCAGCCCTTATAATCATTTTTTAAAAATTACCTAAAGTTTTTGTTATAAGTTTTCAATCATGTTTCATGCTTTTATAAATTGAGTGGGTAATTCTTCATTCAAATATTGAATTGAAAAAAAAATTCAGAGCCTGAAAAAATGTCGAAAAAAATTGAGGACCAAGTCTAGTATTATTAGAAAATTTTAACGTTGCAAAAATGGTCAGCGAAATTCTGTGATTCTCAACAACGTTTAAAGATTTTACTATTTTTACAACGTTGAAATTTTCTAAAAAATTTTATACTTAGTCCTCAATTTTTTTCGACTTTTTTTCAGGCTTTGAATTGTTTTTAATTCAATATTTGAATGAAGGATGAAAAGAAAATTTTCACCAGTTGGCAAAATTTGAGAGTTAGGCCTTTTTCCAATTCCTTGCTTCAAATGTAGTACTAAAAAGTGACAAAAATTGCATGTTTTTCAGTATACGTAAATCAATTTATGCATGGAAGAACCCTCTCGAACCGAACAACTGAATAGATGATTGGATTCCTCGTAAAATTTCAGTCCGGAATTCAGGGTTTAAAAAAATCCCGAAATTTTTTTTTCAGCTGTGACAGTATATCGATTTTTTAATTTGCAAAAAACCATGTTTTATGGCAATTTTTACGCAAACTTGATGTTTTGCAAATGGTCGTCGAAAAGGCGGAACTTTTTGGAACTAAACAACAAAGGTACAATGGTGCAACTATTATTGACCTTGCATAACAAACCTAGATTAACGAAATAAGCGATTACTGATTATAAACCTAGTTATGTAATGTGCTACATAATATTTCATTTTGAGACTTTTTTTCTTGATTGTTTGAAAGTCGTGTCTTTTTTTTTTTTTTACAAAATTCTACAATTGTTCTATTTATTATTATCGAAAAGTAACAACTTTTTTCTATTATTGTGTTGCAGTCGTTTTCAAGAGTTATTTACATAGATAACCTACTTATAATATTCATTCAACTATGGGTTCACAATCTGTTTTATTTTTTTATTCGAACCTAACATGCTTTAGGTACGAGGTTCCACAGACAGATCGAATGTTTTAGCTGAATCTACTCAAGACTCGTCGTGTGGAATAGGTATAAATAATCAAGGTACCTATCTAATATTACTTTTTGGTTACAATTGAACTTGGATACGATTTTTGGGTTGAATAAATTAAAAAAAAAAATCAATTTAGTAACTTTTCTTGTAAAAATGAAAAAATTATATTTAGAAAAAAAATTACAAAATTACAAAATTCAAACTTGATAAGATTTTTGTAAAAATCATGAAAAATTGAGTCTGGAAATAATTATGGCCTTGCGTAAAAATTGAATAACCCCCAATTCGAAGAAATTTTCGAGAAAATACTCTTGACCGTTCTACAATCAACCGTACGCATCTCACATTTGACCTTCGCATCATCTAGAGTTACGGCGAGAAATTTAACGATGGTAAAATTTCGATCCCTGACACATCTGCACAAGGACTCATCCGGAGACAGCACCCGATTCGGATTACGATCAAAATTAATAATCATTGCTTTATTGTTGCTTGTGATTAGGATATCTTCTCGAGGATGACACGACATCCGTTTCAGAATCACTTCGGTTCCGGGCACTGTCATCTTGATATGCATTGCAGCCAAATGTATCACGTTGAAATGCTCGAGCTCAAGCGGTGAAATAAATCCGGCTTTCTGAATGGGCAATACAATCGAGGAAATACTCCATTCGAAGACTCCAGCTTGAAAATAATTTGTCGAGTTGTCCGTTTCGTTGAGAATGTGCATTATATCCTTGCTCAACTTAGTCACCGGTATGTTTAAATTTTGGTAAAATTCCATCGCCAATCCGACCATTAAGTTTTCAATTTCCCAATTTGTTATATTGTAGCACACATCTTTGATGTAATTTCGATGACTTATGTAGCCCTGTTCGAACAGAAGACCTATCAGGTCGTGAAATTTACCATCGATTCTCATCCAGAAATCTTTTTTATCGTCTGTGATATTCGGCAAGAATTTTTTATCGGCGAGCAGACGACGTTTCCTGATATTACAATGGAAAACGCGAACGTCGGATCTCAAGAGTTCGTTGAACGTCATTCGGAAAAAGGGTACTCGAAGGAATTTCCTGATGAATTGGGTGTCCTGAACGGCAGCCCAGTACGGTCTCAGTGCGTTTGATTCGTTTCGATGTCGAAAATATTCGATTATTGAGTAAGTATTGTAGATGGGCCTGTATACGAGATTCGTCCGGTACCCATCGTACCATTTTTTCACGTCTTTTTTCTCTTTTTCAGAGCATTGATGACGTTCGAACAGCAGATCCAACTCGTCAGAAAGTATACCGAAGTGAGGAGCATAGCTGTCCTCTTCTAAAAATGAGAATTGGCGAATGTTCCCATACAGCGGAGCCTCAACTTTGCGATCACTCACGCTCAAAATCAACGAACGTTTGTGACAATACGGTGATTTGGTCACTTTCAAAATCATCACGTAAATAATCGAGTACAAAGAATCGGTCACGTAGTGCTTGTCAAAATCGTATTTACTCACGTAATCGAAATCGTCGACCAAAAAAACCACCTTGGATTGGTTAAAATATCCATATAACACCTCACTCAATACAAGTAAACTGTCTGATATCTCTTCCGCTGATAATTCGCTTTTTAAAGCATTTTGAAAAAAATCACTCCGAGGATGACCACTTTTCTGGAGCTTTTTACTCAGCCATTCGTATTCCTCGAATATTTCTCGTATTTTCTTCTTCAATCCGGCCACCAAATTGTCGTGATTGATTTCACCTTCGACCTGGTACTTCAAATCCAACAAAATGACCGGATGTTGAGCCAGGTGCTCGGAATATGCGTCCTTGTGCTTGGATAGTTTTAAATTCTGCACCAGATGGTAAGCGCTGGTTCTTTCTATTGGTTTGGCTTGATCCTTGAAGTCTAATTCGAATTGTATTAGTTTTTTTAGCATTTGAAGATTGGTCGATTTGCCGAATTTTGGAGGAAATGTCACGAAGGCTGGTTCGTCGTATCGTTGTCGAAATAGTTCCAAAAATAGTTCGCTTTTGTCGATGAAAGTGGGTGATTTGATGAATTGGTCGTTGAAGTCAAGTGTGGCCAAGACTGAGCAGGCGGAGAGGAGGAGAATTGGTAGAAAGAGTGAATTGGTGGATAGCATTGTCGACGTGGAGCTGAAAAATTCGATTCTGAGGTGAGAAAATGTTGCGATTATTATTCGATTAAGTGTAAAATATTCAGTTTTATTACTTTTTCTGTTCCTGAATTAATGAGGGGCGAGGGGAAGTGGAAGGAATGACTGGAGCTCTGAAAATTCGCAAGAAAATGATTAGGTAATTGATTCTCTTCATAAATTTAAATTTTTTTAGAACTTTTTGTTGTTTCGAGAAAAAAATCCTGCCTAAAAGTTTGAAATTATTTGGCCCAATTTTTGGATATTCAAAAATCACGAAAATTGTCAAGGAAGAAATTAAAGGATTTTTGTGTTTCTGAATTAATGTGGAGAGCGCGGCTAGTGACTGGCGAAAAAATCCTATACCTACAGTTTCATCTATGTATCTTTCAAAATTATTTGGCTGAATTTTTGGTCATTCTTGTTTTTGGAAGTGAAAAAAAATTCACGAAAATCGGCGGAAAATTTACGGATTTTTGTGTTTCTGAATTAATGGGAAGATGTTGAGTAGGGGGAGGGGGGAGAAGAAGGATAACTGGATCTGTAAAAATTCTTGGAAAAATATTGTCTGAATTCTGTTTCAACAAATTAATTTTTTTATAAATTTTTCGCTGATTTGTAAATAAAAATTCCTGAACAATTCACTTTTTAATAATTATTTTACTGATTTTTTTTTTTAGAAATTTGTGAAAATTACTTCAGCTAATTTTTTTTTTAGAAAATTAGTTAACAATATTCAACAAAAAAATGATCAAAAGAGTTATTCTTTTTGCGGAAATAATTCAGTGTGTTTTTTTTTCGAAAAATATTATTGAAATGACCTATAACCTGAGGAAAATCTGTAAGATAGGAAATCATAAATGCGGGCTACTAGAGTACCCATAAACCTATCATTTGACCTATGGACCCAAGATTGTAGGATTTTTCAAAAAAAAAAAATACAGCTTTTCTATTGGGATAGAGACAAAAACAGAGAAGAATATTTTTGTACTTACGAAATAGAATGCTCACGTCAAAAAATCCATTTGTCAAAAATCAAAAGAAGCATTAAATTTTCATATAAATTCGCCGAAACGCAGTGAAACTGAATCAGATTTTACTACATATTTATATTGAATATCAAGCTTATCAGCTCGGATAACAACCGCGATAGACTTTTTGATTAGGTACATTTTTGTGGGCCAAATTATTCGAAATTAAAAGAGATGGCGGAGTTATCTTGGGATTCGGCCCATTGAAAAGGTATCCACGTTATGGGCAGAAATCCGTCTGTATCTTTCAAATTCTCATTTGATGGGTCAAATAAGACGATTGAAACGTCGATTTGGATGCAACCAGAGTGAGATTTTATGTTCAAATGTCAAGGTTTCCTCGTTTCAAATTAAGCCAATCGGTTTCCATTTTCTTTAAGTACCTACTCGGAATTATTGCATCGAAATTGTTTTTATGTCACTGGCTTCGACTAGTTTTTGTATCTCGATTGTCCAAAAATCACATTTTGGAAGCGGAAATTGTCCTTATCTTTGAAACGAAAGCCCAAGATTGAAAATAGACACTGGATTCGAAATCAGCGAACTCAAATTAATCATTCATTCGATTTCACTTTCGAGTGAAAACAGCTTCAAAAATAGCTAAAATTATCAAATAATTATGGAAATTTTCAAAGAAGTAGGTATGAAAACAGGGTTGCACTGATTTCAATCATTTTTGATTCGAATCAATTTTTTCACGATTCGAAAAATGATTCGAATCATCTGATAGAAATTGATCGAGATTCGAAATTTTTGTACTTTTCGAATTATTTTACGAATCATTTAAAGAAAATGACTAAAAATATCAAAAAATGGAGTTGGATTGTTCTGTAGTATTCATTGAGGTCAAGAATATTCGTGAAAAATGCTTTTTTGGACATTAAAAAAATCCAATTTTCTCAATGTTTCGCTCGGGCATTAGCGTAATCATGATAATATTAATCTATTCCCTGTGATTGCAAAAAATCTCCCATTTTCTCCTCTTCAGGTTTCCCAAGTCTCTTTACCAACTTTGTGCCCTTCCAAAAAGCTTTTTTTCGGAGGAGGGAGGCAAAAAGGAGTCTTTTTTTCACAATGATGCTTCAAATAGTTCATAATAATATGTATGTATGTTATGTACCTAACCTACCGCCCCTATCGGTACCTAGCTCTTCGGGTTACTTCATACTTATGGTGAATGCTTTTTGTTTTTGTTTGCTGGTTGCGAAATAGAATAATTTGTACCTGTGAAATTCTTGCCTGTCGCCTTCAGAAATGAAAATAAAAGTTCAAGATCGCATGTTATTTTGGATGCTGCGGATTCGATATCAATCTTCATCATGTTGCCTCAAAAAAATGAAAATCCTGTCGCATTTGCTTTCAGTGAGTTTGTGTTTCATTCTTTCAAGTTTCAACTAACGTAAAAAGATATCATTTTTCAGTTTTCAGTACTTAATTTTATAATTGTAATTCGTTGAGACTGAGACAAAAAAGAATTACTTAAAGATGTCAAATTTTATTAAGATTACAAATATTTTCAATTTCATCTGGATAAATTGCCAAGTTTCTTCAACGCATGAGTCCGAAATGAGACAATTTTTAACAAAGGAAAATATGCAAAAAAAATTTCTTCAAATTTTCGATTATTATTCAATAAATGAATTTTCATAAAATGCGTTAATCGTGGTCAATCAGTATTACATAAATTATGAAAATCATGTCGGATTTTGATTTCCGTAAAAATGGTAGCACTGGAACGTAACAACCCATAAACAACCAATTAGAAACTTGTGTGCGTAGTTCACCCTGCGCCTGCGAAAGTAACGTCTAACGTCCTAACTAAAAAATGTCCGACGTCTTTTGTTTGAGTTATGTTGTGTTTCAAGGTTTAAACTTGACTTAAAAGTTGACGTTTGAGTTTATCGTATTATCTTTTTATCTTTTGTTATGTGCAAAGTAATATAGACAGAACAAGTATCGTCACTCTGAATTTTTCCATGGCGAATGGCCAGAACTTACTTTTTTGACCGCTGCGTTGCGCATGGTCGCTAGGAGGCTTAAAAATTACATACGTTATATGGGAATTGGCACATATTTTCAATTTTCGATCAAAATTTTGAGTGAGGTCATAGTGTTTGAGGTAGGGAAAATAATCTACGTTGAATTCTCTACAAAATGAGACTGATTTGAAAGTTGTCGCGCCAGCCGAACGAAAGTTATTCAGCTTCAAAGTTTCGAAAGTGAGTTTTCAATACAAAAATTTCGTATTTTTTTTACTTTAGATTAAAATAATTCAAAATTTTGAGTGAGGACATACGTGTTTGAGGTAGGGGAAATAATCTACGTTAAATTCTCTACAAAATGAGACTGATTTGAAAGTTGTCGCGCCAGCCAAACGAAAGTTATTCAGCTTCAAAGTTTCGAAAGTGAGTTTTCAATACAAAAATTTCGTATTTTTTTTACTTTAGATTAAAATAATTCAAAATTTTGAGTGAGGACATACGTGTTTGAGGTAGGGGAAATAATCTACGTTAAATTCTCTACAAAATGAGACTGATTTGAAAGTTGTCACGCCAGCCGAACGAAAGTTATTCAGCTTCAAAGTTTCGAAAGTGAGTTTT
This sequence comes from Pseudococcus jackbeardsleyi, assembly GCA_038380155.1. Taxonomy (NCBI): domain Eukaryota; kingdom Metazoa; phylum Arthropoda; class Insecta; order Hemiptera; family Pseudococcidae; genus Pseudococcus; species Pseudococcus jackbeardsleyi. The sequence continues at coordinate 56,710,281 of CM076240.1, read as the reverse complement.
CAATACAATAATTTCGTATTTTTTTTACTTTAGATTAAAACAATTCAAAATTTTGAGTGAGGACATACGTGTTTGGGATAAGGAAAATAATCAATATTAAATTCTCTTTCATTTTTTCAAAATGAACTTGTTATCAATTAAGTAAGTCAACAACTTTCTTTTGAAAACGTAATCCAAATTAAATTTTTTTTTCAGAGTTCGAATTTTTTCTCCATCATTTATTGAAATTTTTTCCGAGTTCGAATTTTAATTTTGAGAAAAAATTCGAACTCTGAAAAAAATTCAAACTCTGGAAAAAAAATCGAGAAAAAATTCGAACTCTGAAAAAAAAAATTTGGATTACGTTTTCAAAAGAAAGTTGTTGACTTACTTAATTGATAACAAGTTCATTTTGAAAAAATGAAAGAGAATTTAATATTGATTATTTTCCTTATCCCAAACACGTATGTCCTCACTCAAAATTTTGAATTGTTTTAATCTAAAGTAAAAAAAATACGAAATTATTGTATTGAAAACTCACTTTCGAAACTTTGAAGCTGAATAACTTTCGTTCGGCTGGCGTGACAACTTTCAAATCAGTCTCATTTTGTAGAGAATTTAACGTAGATTATTTCCCCTACCTCAAACACGTATGTCCTCACTCAAAATTTTGAATTATTTTAATCTAAAGTAAAAAAAATACGAAATTTTTGTATTGAAAACTCACTTTCGAAACTTTGAAGCTGAATAACTTTCGTTTGGCTGGCGCGACAACTTTCAAATCAGTCTCATTTTGTAGAGAATTTAACGTAGATTATTTCCCCTACCTCAAACACGTATGTCCTCACTCAAAATTTTGAATTATTTTAATCTAAAGTAAAAAAAATACGAAATTTTTGTATTGAAAACTCACTTTCGAAACTTTGAAGCTGAATAACTTTCGTTCGGCTGGCGCGACAACTTTCAAATCAGTCTCATTTTGTAGAGAATTCAACGTAGATTATTTTCCCTACCTCACACACTATGACCTCACTCAAAATTTTGATCGAAAATTGAAAATATGTGCCAATTCCCATATAACGTATGTAATTTTTAAGCCTCCTAGCGACCATGCGCAACGCAGCGGTCAAAAAAGTAAGTTCTGTACGTCCGCTATCCCAGACTATCCCGTTTTGTACAGAGTGACGATACTTGTTTCGTCTATATTACTTTGGTTATGTGTTTGTGTCCTGTGTCGGTTGACACATTCCTCATTGTACTGTACTGTAGTCGCCTAGCCTGGTCGGTCGGTCAGTGAAGTTGTATTCCATTCGGCATTCGCATTGTTTGTACGTATTGTATGGTATTTCGTAATCGTAATGTGGCATGGCGTGGTGACGAATTCAAGTGTTCGGTATTCGTATCTTTATCGAAAACTATTTATTTGGCATTCTATCAATTCAGGTAATTGTTTATTTTGAAGTTTGTAAAGTTGAAGGGGTACGTGTGGTTCAGTTTCGACATACGACAGTTACGGTGAATTCTTTCTTTGCTTCGTTTTGTAAAATCGTACTTTTATTCGCCGTTTTTGAAATCCTGAAATTCGTTAGTTTCGTTAGTTTCGTGATCTATTTATCTGTTTATCGACCGGTGTTTTGTGCTATTTCAAATCCAAGTTTCGAGAATTTGGAGACCAAGACAAGAACGAATGTTTTGCAATCGAGTTGGTAAGCAAGTGCTTTTCTGATTAATTTTCGTAATTTCTAATTCGTGCGGGTTTTCAGGTGCTACTATTCTTGTCTTTTTTGTGTGAACACGCAATTTTATCAAGCTATGAATGTATAGGATTTAGGTATGGTCAGGGAATTTTTTGAAAGGCATGGAATAATTAGGAATTTTGCGATGAAAACGTACCTAATTTTGTGTGTTTTATTCTCGCTTATTTTAATCTGTTCGTACTTATTTTCCTTGTTGACAATTACATGAGTTATCGAATTTGTGTGCCGAATTTTCAACCGAATGTTGATGGGTGGGTATCAAACTCTTGAACTGGAATTACGTGTATGAATGGAGAGATAGCTGCTAGACAGTAGACAAGTAGTAGGTGACGATATTTCTTGTGTAAGTTTAAATTTTATTTAAAAGGTCGATCTATTTAAATCATGTTATGTGGGTAATTTAATAGTATTGATTTACCAACACCACAATGTACTATTTGAATTAGAACAATAGAACGATAATAATTCAAAAAAATTAGGCACCTAGGTATTAGATTTTATTAAAATTAAAAAATGGAAAATATTGTACGAATTATAATACGAAATTATTGGGTTTACATTACAAAAAAAAACATGAAAAAAAAGTTACATTGTGCTATGTTTGTGTAAAGCACGTAAATTAGCAACACTGCGTTCTTCCGCGTAGCATCGTAGTCAACAGCAGCAGCAAGCAAGTCATAACTCGCCACGTACGCTGGAGCTGGAGGGAACGAGGGTTGAATGAGAATTCGTGTTCTAACTTTATGCGTTTTTAGTTGGATTTTTTGGTTTTTTAACAGTAATTTAGTAATTTAATCGCATTTGTACAATACGACATGCCTTTTGTTGAAATGCGAGTGAGTGATGTGACGCCATGTTGTAATAATTGTTTGTGTAATGTATTTGCAATTTGAAATTTCAACCGTCGTTTTTTGCTTTCAATGTTCAAATGAGGCTAAAAAAATAGTTGAAATTATGAAATTATTTGGAATTAATAGTTCTTTTTATTTGATTTCTTCGTTTTAATTTTGATATTATTCTTAATTCGTGTTATTTTTGTGTGAGCAAGTTATAAACACTTTCGTTGAGTGTTCGTATCTCGTTTGATATGTATGAGCTTGTCCAGCCAGGTACATACGTTATAATTTTATAATTTTGATTTTTTCGCGTTTGTATTTGTGTGAAATAATTTCAAAATTTATTTGGATTCCGAATGTGTGACTGGCTTGATTAAATAGTACTTTCGCGTGTGAATTTTATTGCTCATTTTCGTAATTCATCTCCTCGTTTTCACGTTGTAACGTAAGTGAGCGAATTCGCGTTTTTTTGCTAGTTTAATTAATTGTGGAAGTAATTTATAACAGGGAAATTATTATTATTTGGTGCCATTTTTCAACAATTTGTTGTTGCCTGTGAATTCGGATGTTTTTCGTTGTCACTTCGATTATAAATATGTAAATTTCGACTAAGATTGTTTAAAAAATTTTTCATTACATCCCTATCTTTGAGAGAAATTTTTATAATTTATTATATTCGTAATCTTAAAATGTAACCAGTGAGTTTTTTACCCAACGAAAAGAAGGTGTCTAAAAATTTCGTCTGCTTAAATGAATTTTTCAATAACTGTTTCCATGGCGCCCAAGTTCTCGAATTAGGATTCTTTTATTTTTTCGTTGCTTCGTTTCTTTGGTTTACCTAGTATCAAGTTTCAAGTTCACAATTTTTTTTCACAACTGAAATCTTATGATTAAATAATAATCACGACCGTCATGTTCTGATCTGATCCAAAAATCGTTCTCTATTGAAACTCAATGCCCTATTTTTAAAGGATTCAACAAACTACATATTCTTCATTCTCTTCCATTTTCTGCTATTTTGTACAAGATTATGGGACTCTGTATCCTTTTGGAGAGTCGAAATCACGTCAAGGAAAACCTCACGTTTGAATAAATCGAATTTGCATGATTTTTGCTCATTTTCAAATTATCTCATTGAACAGTACAGTATCGACAAAGATCTATATGAAAATATTATAGCTTATACTTAATCATTTTTTTATTAGGTACTTAATTTGTGAAAAATTATCCAATCTACAAAGATTGAGTGCTAAATGAATGAAAAAGAAATAAATTATTGCATTCTGAATTTCTTCCGTGGAAAATTACGATATTTAATAATTATTGATTGCGTTTTGTTTGATTTTCAGGTCCTGATGGTTTTAAATGCGATTAATGGCGTGGAATCAATGGTGAATTTCGCTGCATACTTATGATGGATAGGCATTTTTTCTCAAAAACTGAAACACAGCTGTTTACTGGTGAGCATATTAGAGGTGTATAATTAAATTGAACAGAAAATTATCCAATGTGTGGTGGTGATGTTGATGATTCCAATGATTCTGTGTAAGGTTGGATTTTAAAAAACGAGATGATTTTTTGCGTGCAAAAGGTGTAGGATATGGAACGAAATAGATATTTGAACTCATTCAGAATAATAAGTTGAAAGAAAATGAAAAATTGATTTTTTTCAAAAATGAAATTGAATTTTGTTTGGAACATGAAGCAAGTTCAAATAAGAGTTTTGAAAATTCATTTCCAATTGGAAATTTTTTCTTATTATTGAAATACTTATTGCTTTTGAATTATTTATAATGAAGGGAACGCATTGTTTGAATTTTCGCCACATTGTATCGAATATTCTTTCAAAGTAATTTTTTAATTTCTGATAAACTAGTAATTTTATATCCGCAACTTTAATTAATTTTTATTGGTTTGTTTTACAGTGAAATGCTGCGAAATATCGAGTAGAAATCGTAATGATGAGTACCAGACGTACCACACAGCGATAAATTTCACGGTGAGTGTTTAATGTACGTATAAGTATTTCTAATAGATAATTATATAATTTTCCATTCAATGTTGAATTATTTTTATTTTAACGGGATTACTTTTGCTACTCGGAGTCGGAGCTCGTCTTGAAAATATCAGAAAAAACAATACCTACGTATGTAGATTGGTAGTCATAATCTTATCATCTTATCGTTTTGGCTGTTCATTTTTGCTACTCAACGGTGAGCTTAGTTTCCAATTGATTTTTTCAATGTACTTCCAAACCTATAACTGAATTTTGGCCATTATAATTCTGGTTTTTGTACCCATTGTGGGGTATAAATCGTGTTACCAGTATTTGAAATTTTTTCTTTCGATTGTGACAATTTTTTTCATTTTCCGAATTCATTTGCTATCGAGCTTTATATTTAAGTTATTAATACGTGGATTGTGTCTAGTTATTTATAAGAAGTGTATATTTAGCTTTGTTTTTGACAGACTTCTGTCTGATGGTTTTTTATTTAGTATAATGACTGATGGAGATGGTATTGCTCATTACACCTACTTACCTAATAAGAGTAAAAACTAAAGATGAAATTTTCGGATGATGTTGATATTCAGCTTAATTAGTTTTTGTATGGAGCGAAATTTTAACTATAATGATTTGGCCGATTTTTCATAACTCTGCGTATGCATTTGGTGATATTTCATTTCAAATTCTCCCCTTCCCCAATTCCAAGATTCTCGTTTGAAAAAGGAGATAATTTTTAGCGAATTTTTGTGTGGTATTCGGGTATAATTGGTGGCCGTGTTTGAAGGTTCTGTGACCTCTAATTTTTTTCAATTTTTCTTCCTTACATTATAAAATTTTAGCGTTTTTGTTCAGATTTCTATATTTTTGTATTTTTTAAAAAAGAAATATTTAGGAAGTATTTTCTCCTTAGGGCTTTGGGTCAGAATAGGTTATAATTTTGGCTAACCACGTAACCAGTGTTGGAAGGTTGGTGGTACAGTCAGAGAATATCAGTGTCGTATGGCATTGGTGAAACCTTCGGATTCTGTTGGATGTCTGATGTGATCGTGCTCAGCAATCTGAGATTTCGACGTTCAGACCCAAACATGGATCGGAGGTGGCTGTGGTCTCTTGATCTTCAAAGCACCAGCCCTGCTTTATTGATCACAAGAGAGTCAGCCGATATTCTTCCACGGTAGGCTCGGTACTGTGGCAAGAAGCGTCTGCTGCGGGTTGAAATTTCTGAGGCGCCGATGTCGGTATCTGTGTGAACCTGGAAACCTCACGACATCGGAAGAGACCCCTAGTTTTGTACCGATGCCTGCCAATCGTACCGAGATCACTGAGAATGGCGGTATTTCTTGGCTCGGGTTGCGCGAAATCCCAGGGTCGTACTTAACGAAGGGTAGGAGGGGCGGTCGGCATGGCATGTATTAATTACAATCGAAGGTCGTTTGAATCGCTGATCAAATGTTCAGAAGTATTGTGTGAATGTACCATAGGGCCCGTTTGGTTTTTTTCAATTGTTAGGTCTGTCTAGTCTGTCCCATAGGTACTACGTACGCGTAGATTCTTCAGTCTGTCCGTCCTTGTCCAACTTTATCAGTTTTGGTGCTTGTAGCAGTCACTGCATCGCCGCAAAAAACTGGTAATGCAAAATTTGATATTTTTTTTCTATCTCTCGACCTGAGCTTGGCTCCCAAATGGTCACAACTTTCAAAGGAAAGTTGTGCCGTTCTCTTCTTCGGTCTGACTGGGTATGCCGATGAAGTTGAATTGGTCCATGCGTAGGTGTTGTTAATCAGCTTCTAATTTCTACGAATATGGTGTTTGTTTGAGCGGCTGGTAAGGGTACGTAGGCGTCTGGTTAGACGTTCGGTTTTTTAGGGTAACCGAAATCCGAAGAAAGCCCGAGAACGCGCCAATCTCGACGGCACCCCTGGCCGGTTTAGTGATGCCCTTTCTTATTATAGTAGGATTCTAGCTCGTTTGACGTACATGGTATGGCATGTGCGGTATTCGTGATTGAATTTACTATAATCGGAGTGTCATAACGCCTAACCGTAACCATAATGGCTGGGGTGGCATGGATATGATAGTTCCCTAATAGTGTCTTGTCTGTGTTTTTTTTTTTTGTTGGAAGGGGTAGGTGTCTGACATGATATGATATGTCTGGTCTTATATAATGTTGTGTAATGTTGCTTTTTTTTGGGTGCAACATTACCAGTGGTGAGTGAGAGTGAGTGGATTTTCAACACCAGAATGTGAAGTGGCCTCATTGTTGAATTCTTCAACATCCCAGGCAAACGAAGCGAGCTAGGGGTGTGTTGATCGGAGGTTCTGAAAACGACCTTTGTTGTAATTAAAGGTGTACATGTTGTCTGCTGCAACAGAATGTCTTTGTGGTCAAATGCGAAAATAGCTTCTATATCTTTGGTTCTGTAAAAATGTTCTGCAAAATTTGAAAAATTTATGTAAAAAGTTCAGTTGGGGTAAATTTTGGATGTTTGGGTGGAAAATAGAATATTTTTCGATCTTGAATATTTTTGGATTAAAATGTTTTTGACTTTTTTGGCTGTTGAAAATTTAAAGGAACATTTCATGGGTGGAATTATTCTTTTCATAATAATTTTAAGTGTGAGAGGAAAAATTGAAATTTGTTATTGGTATTTAGAGCCTATTTTGGCTTAATTTTTTTCCCATCAAAAATATAAGTGAACATTTTGATGTATAAACTTGTATGCTTGTATGCTTAAAAATATAGTAAGTCCAATTCTTGGGATTTTTGCCATGTCTTTGATCATTTTAACGGTGTTGCATTTACTGGAAGAAAAAAAGAACTATGGTTATTTCAAGTTTTGAAATATATGGATTAAAATGATGAAAAATATTGTGGGTAGAAGTCTGGCTCTTTGCAGAACTTGAAAAATGTAAGCCTCCATTCAGTCAATTTTACAAAATATTTTTTTGTGTTGTATTGAACCTATTTTTATACTAGTTATTATTTTTAATGTTACCTATTTTTAATTGTATTTTGTTTTTGTTTCATGTAAAATCAAATTCTGCGCGCTGAATTGAAAATTAGTTCCATGATGTCGCCAGCTCGCCACTTATTCGAAGCAAGACTTGGAAGTTGAAACTACATCGGAGAAAATGATCCTGAGCGTCGAGGAACATTATAGCGAAGTGATTTACAATGACTTTTAAAAACAGTCCTTCAATTGTCAATTTTTTAAACTTATTGTTGAAGAATGCTATGATCGATGATTTAATGTGTTGTCTACTGATCTCACGACTTGACAATTTTTCTGAAGTTATCAATCGGTTAATTTCAATCTATAAAATCCGGAGTATATTTGTTCAATTTGGATTTTTTGTGAACCTCTTTTTTTGTATTCACCTATATATGTGTTTTTTATTTAAAATTGGAATGCGATGAAGACAATTCAGTTTTATCGAGCTTTCCTACTTTCTGAATTAGTTTTCCTGGTACTCATTAATTCATGTAGGTAATTTTATTTTCTCTGTACTTTTTATACTGCATTTTTAAATTACTTGGCGTTTTCTCAATTTCAGCAATTAATTATGAATTCAAAATGCTTGGTTACAGGATGCCATCAATTGTGTTTTATAGGTATTTTTTAATTTTATTCGTGCATTGTCTGTTAAAATTTTGTATTATTGAAATTTAGATGTAAGTTTGTAAAGCTACGTTAGTTTCATATCGTCGCAGTCTGTATTCCTGAATGAAGAGGCGTGTGAGGTGTGAGGGGTTTCATTCTGGCTGGGAGGGAAAATGTAGGATTTTCTATTCAACGGTTCAA